>CM076580.1:363880063-364480063 GCA_034641835.2 Pinus albicaulis
CAATCCGGGATTCGTAAGCCGATGAAGTGTGGCGCACTATATGTGCAAGATAACCTATTTCTTACCTTTTTGTCGTTTTTGGTTTTCTAATGTGAGATGGAAATTCTAAAATAAAAACAAGTATGGTTATGACTGTTCAAGGCAATGATATCCTTTATAATGATTTACCAACTTCAAACTTAAAAAGGAATTTGAAACATACAATGACAAAACTTGAAAGGAAATGAAAATGTGTTGCTAGTCTAATAAATCAAACAGTGAACTATTGAGCATGAAAACCAAACTATCCTTGCTGCTGTCTAAACACAAAAGAAACTATGCTTAAAGAAATCCAAGAATTGCAACAAAGTAAATCTAAATAAAATTACATCAACTTATATTCTGATCCCTCGCCATTAGTCCAGCTATGGCTTTCGAAGGTAACCATAAACAACTTGAGCAACCTGATATCTAATTTGCAGAAAAAGAAACTAATATCAAACTACACACTCATACTTCAATCCCTCACCATCAGTCCAGCTGTGGCTTTCGGAGGTAACTGAAAATGTCATGAGAAATTTAATATATCTAACTTGCAGAAAGTAAACTAATATCAAACTACACACTCATACTTCAATCCCTCACCATCAGTCCAGCTGTGGCTTTCGGAGGTAACTGAAAATGACATGAGAAATTTAATATATCTAACTTGCAGAAAGTAAAATAATATCAAACTACACACTCATACTTCAATCCCTCACCATCAGTCCAGCTATGGCTTTCGGAGGTAACTGAAAATGACATGAGCAATTTAATATATCTAAATCTAACTATGGAAACAAATGTGCAAGACTGAAATAAACAAAGCAGTACTGAAATTAAACAAAAACTAAGAAAAATAAATTAGCAACAGAACAATATTGATTCCATGTCATTAGTCAAAAGATATGCAAATGCCCGGGCTTCCTATTTGTAATCTGAAACAAGAACACTGATCAGTTAACATAAAACATGAAAGATTATGGACAGAAGTAAAGTGTAAAGCATGAAAGATTATAAACAGATATGAAGCATAAATACCATGAAAGATGCAATTTATAAACACATGAATGATTATGGCACAATGAATTTAAAGAAACGAAACAAGAAACTATACAGTAATGCACAAAACCTCAGCGTGTGCAGGGGCCCTCTGCACCAGCCTCGGGCAACAGCCTTCAAATACGAATTACGCTTGGAAACAGAGTCTTCTTATATATTAAAATGCAGTCATAACAGAGAGATGATATTACGGCACAGTGGCAACGTACTTACATTACAGAGCTATCTGGAGGCTAATGGAGACTAATCTAATATGCGTATGCAAATGCATTATTTATAACAAAGGAAATATAACTAATTCCCTAAAGTTTATGCTGATAGAAAACACGTAAACCATTACGTCCAGAGATCTAGGATCATGGCCGCGTTGAAGAGTAAATCTATGAAGAGTGGATGTTGGATTCGGCTTATGGAGCCGTGTACAGGTGTTGATGTGTCTCCCGTAAGTTAGAAACGGTCATGCAAATCCTCACGTGATGAGAAACAGAGTCCTGTCACCGTGGGACTCTACGGTTGAATTCCACTTGGCCACCTTTGACCGCAGCCTTCTTAGGTGAATTTTCTCGAGCCAATAGGACACGATCCATGTCCACATCATTTCTGACTTGCCCATGTGGCTCGTTTTTCCTGAAGACACCTGTAACATAGACTTTCACAAAATGGCTGCGGAAGTTGCAGCAGCTGCGGAAAGTGGCAAGATTCCGCAGCTAAATGAGAAAAAATCTAAATCAAACAGCAGACACAAAATATAGTTAAAAACCATTTTAGATGTTGTTTTGCAATTAATATACAATGATATTGACAACTTGGAAGGTTCAGGTGAATGAAAAAGGTCTAGAATGGTGTATAGGAAAGATGCAGATTTTGAGACTCAACATACCCCCACTGTGAAGGTGTTGCATGTCCTCATGCAACCAAAATTTTGATAATCCTTCTTCAGTTCATATGCCTTGACACTTCAACCAGTACATCCAATCCTCTCCTCCTCTTCCTTGGTGCTGCTAACATCCTGGGCTTCTTCATTAAACATGTGAATTTGATATTAACCAGTGCTCTGTTTAACTTCTGGCATTTCTTTTTCAATTTCTTGTTCTTCTTCTGCCATATTCCCAGATGTAGCATGGTATTATCATGAATGATTTTGTCCAATTTGCTTTGTTCCTTCAATGTCTCATTTTCATTTTTAATGTGTTTATTTAAAAGCTCTAGCTCAAAGACTTCCTGTTTCAGTGATTGGACTAGATCATTTTGTACTGTGTGAGGCTGAATGGACGAAGTACTGGGACCTGTAGCCGCTTTTTCTAAAGATTCTATATAATCATATACTTCTTGCTGCTTGGGGTCTATATCAGGTGTCATTTTTATTGGGATGTCCCCAAAATGCCGTGAAGGAGAGTTGTCTTCAAAATCTGGCTGAGAAGGGCTCATATCAACATCTGGCTGAGAATGGGATGGACTATGTTCAATGTCTGACTGAGAATGAAATGAACCAGGTTCACTAACTGACTGAGAGTGAGATGGACTATGGTCAGCTGGGGATTGTTCAGATGTTTCTTCTCCCAAATCGATAAAATGAGGTCCCTTCATTTGTGTTTTCCTCAACTTCCCCTTAAGCCTGGAACTTCTTCTCACACGCTGTGGACCACTGTCTTTTTGCTTTTGTTTTCCTTTCTCTTTCTTCTTGGCTATGGATAACTGTTCTTGAAGATGAACCAATCTCTCAGATAACACTTGATGATCTTCTTCTTCGGAAGAAGGGGTTTGATGTATAGGCTCAATACTTTTTCTCTCTTTTGATGTTATTGGCTTTTTATCCTTGGTTTCTTTCTTCTTCCTTTTTGACAGTCTCTCTTCCCTACTAGTTCTTTCAATTGTAGTAGTAGGAGTACTTTGAGTTTCATTATTTGTTCTTTTTCTCCTACTCCTTCTTGATGTGCTACCTTTAGGAATTTCTTGAGGTTCCTCAAAGAAATTTCTAATCAAAAATTGTTCCCATGTGTCCTTCTTCTCCTTTAACTCTTTTTCAATCAAAATTTTTACAAGACCATGGTGATATAGATGTGGTTCTACATCCCTAAATGTTTCTGAACAGTCACAGACATCTTCTTCAAACTATTTAATAGAAAATATGAGAGATTGAGAGTTTGATTATCTAGAAAATTCATCAGCAATCTGGTATGGTACATATACATGGACTCAAAACGGCCTTCACAGGTGATGAATTTTTGAACAACTAGCAGCAAAGTAGCCCATTCCTCTTTCAAAGCATGAACATGAATTCCTCTTTTAAAAATAGTTATGTCCATACCTGGGTTATGTAGAATTACTCTCCAAGCTTCATCACTAATGCTTTTGTTCTTAAACCATCGTTCACCCTCTTGAAGAAGTTCTGTGGCAGATGCTATAGATGCCTCATTCATCGTAAACTTAAGGTCTCCAATCTCTACCTCCAGGCCATTGAAAGACCTTGCAAACGCTTTTGTCACCTCTTTATGGTAGCCTCTAAACTTTTGGATAAACCGCAGCCACTTTGCCTTCTTCAATATATCCCTGACTTGCGGATATCCTTACATGAATTTAGGTCCTTCTGGTTCTGCTCTCAACAATTTACCCATCCTTCTTTCTGCTCTTTAAAAACTTGCCTGCGTGAGGAGGGTTCAATGGAAGTAGGACGGCTGAATGAACAGAAATGAGCACGATGACTGTAGGTAGATATCAGAAAGTGGGTATACAGACTGTAGCGTAACAGAGAATGAAATGGAGAGAAGCGGAATAGAGAAGGGTTACGTGAGCACGACAGAGATACGGCTGTGAGATTAATAGAACAATAGGAAGAGTATAACACATCCGGCAGTGTTTGAAATTTGGTGGCTGCAAAATAAATGTAAGCACGTTTAAACAACGGCTATGGATTTTATGCGGCTGAAAGAAGCCGTAGTCAAATCAACTACGTCTCATTGTCACAGGTGGAATATTGGAGTATGAGTGAAGATCGGAGGTTTAATTATGGGATCGTTTGAGAATGAATGCGAGGATTGTGGGAGGATTGTACAGAGATCATGGAGTGATTACGGAGTTTTTCAATATAATCATTGCACATAATGGATGGAGCTTATGGTTTATAACTATATAAAAATGTGTTTTAAATGCCATTTGAAATGAATTTTTACTCATACCTTGGAATCTTTGCCATTTTTCCTTGGTCTTCAATTAGTTGCTCCTCATTGATATCTTGAATGCTCCATGTCTTCATAATTGGTCCTCATACCTGCATTTTATTTCATGATTATGGAAATAACATCTGGTTGTACATTCTTTTGAAAAACAGACTGGTAGTTGCGGAATCTGCTTCTGGCTGCGGAAACTGGTGTCAGCTGCGGAAACTGACACAACTATTATTTGGGTGAATGAACATGAACGGATGACAAATGACTAGATGGAAATGGTCATGAAAAAGAATTTTATTGGTGAAATGGAATGAAACAGATAAAATGAAGTGGAATGGAGTGAAATGAAGTGAAATGAAGTGGAATGAAGTGGAATGGAATGGAGTGGGTGGTCACAAAACTTGTGAAATGAAAGAGAGATTTTTTGGAAAATATAGGGTGTCAGGTGTTCCTGATTTTCACCCAATATTTTCTGTATAAGACTGCCAATCAGTGATTGGTTTTCAGGCTTATACTATTTTTATTTTATTTTTTTAACTGAAAAGAACAAAAGCTAGGCTGGTGGAGAAGAAGAATTCTTCTGTACCAGCCTGATTGCAGAACTTTCTTGAAACAATTTGACAAAATCCTCTTTTGAGAGTGGCTTATGATAAATTTTCAATCTATGGCCATTCACAATAAGAGGAATTTGAAACTCATCAATGGTCTTGATTCTTACCGCTCCATTGCTAAAGATCTTGTCAATTTCATATGGCCCAAGCCAATGAGTCTGAAATTTTCCTTGAAAATCTTTAAACTTGGAATCAAATAACAATGCCCAATCTCCTTCTTGAAACTTCTTTTCTTTGATGTACTTGTCATGCCATTTAGCTCTTTGATATTGAACTAGATCAGTTCTTAGAATTGCCTCTTTTCTGATCTCATCTAGCTCGTTCAACTGCTCCATTCTATGCTTTTGGGCTTCTGATAAATCCATCCCCAACTGAACTGCTATCTTGAAGGTCTTGACTTGGAACTCAATGGGGAGCAGGACTTCTTTCCCATAAACAAGTTCATAGGGAGAATGTCCTGTTTTATTTCTCCATGTAGTTCTGTAGGCCCACAAGGCTTCAGAAAGCCTTTCTGCCCAATCTCTTCTATGTAGATGAACAGTTTTGGTGATGATATTTTCAAGAACTTTGTTTGTAGACTCCACTTGACCATTTGCTTGCGGATGGTAAGGAGTAGATCTTCTGTGCTTGATTTTGTATTCTTCCACCAACTTCTCCACCAAATTGGATGTGAATTGGCTTCCCTGATCTGTCACAATTTCTCTTGGAACACCAAAGTGAGTAAAAATATCCTCATAAAGAAAATTAACAACTGAATTTTCAGTAGCAGACACTAATGCTTTGGCTTCTACCCATTTAGTAACATAACCAGTACAAACCAATATATACTTCTTTTGCTTAGATGGTGGATTAATAGGTCCAATGAAATCTAAAGCCCATTTTTCAAAGGGTTCAATGAGTACCTGTGTTTGCAATGGCATTTCATTTGAAAGGGTAGGTTTCCCTACTCTTTGGCAGCTATCACACCTTTTGACATATTCTTTTGCATCTTTGAAGAGAGAAGGCCAATAATATCCCAAGGAAAGGATTTTATAGGCCGTCCTTTTGTCCGCAAAGTGTCCGCCGCATGGTTCATCATGACATGCCTTAAGAATATCAGGCATTTCATCTTCCCTGACACATCTTCTGATCACAAGATCTGGCCCTGTTTTAAACAATTCGTTAGAAATCCATAAATATTTTGAACTCTCCTGAATAATTTTTCGTTTTTCACTTGGAAATAAATGTGAAGGTAGTTTCCCTGTAACCAAATAGTTAGCAATATCTGCATACCAAGGAGTCTTAATAGTTACCGCAAACAAGTATTCATCAGGAAACTTATCCTCTACAGGAGAATCTTCTTTAGTATTCTGAATCCTAGACAAGAAATCAGCTACTGTATTTTGTTTTCCCGGTCTATCCAACACAGTAATATTGAATTCTTGCAAAAGTAAAATCCATCTTGTCACTCTGCCATTAGTAACAGGTTTGTTCATTAAATATCTAATTGCAGAATGGTCAGTATGAATAAAAGTTTCATAGCCTGTTATGTAATGTCTAAACTTATTAATTGCATGAACAACAACTAAAAACTCTTTTTCAATCACAGTATAGTTCAACTCTGTGGGAGTCAAATTTTTACTGGTATAATAAATGGCATAAGGAACTAAATATTTTTGGCCCAACACAGCTCCTAGAGCTGTATCTGAAGCATCCGTAGAAATATGGAAAGGGAGTTTCCAATTTGGTCCTCTCAAGATAGGTGCTTCAGATATTCTTGTTTTCAAAGTTTCAAAAGCTGATTGACAATCAGGATCCCATTTGAATTCACAATCTTTTGTAAGTAATTTGAAGAGTGGAGATGCAATTTTAGTGAAGTTTTCTATAAATCTTCTATAGTAACCAGTAAATCCTAGAAAACTTCTAACATCTCTTTGAAAATTTGGAATAGGTAACTTGGAGATGACTTCAACTTTTGATCTATCAACCTTAATCCCATCTCCCGAAATATGATGCCCCAAAACAATCCCTTCAGTAAACATCATAAAGCATTTTTCATGGCTTAATGAAAGGTTTGTTTCTTTACATCTTATAAGGAATTTTTCCAAATTTTCTAATGCCTCTTCAAATGAATTACCATAAACTATAAAATCATCCATATAAACCTCTACACAATCATGGATTAGATCAGAAAAAATTCCTAGTACTGCTCTTTGGAATGTTGCAGGTGCATTACATAACCCAAAAGGAAGCACTCGGTAGGCAAAAGTTTCCCATGGACAAGTAAATGTGGTCTTATCTTGATCTTCAGGTGCTACCTGAATTTGATTATAGCCACTAAAACCATCCAAAAATGAAAAGTATTTTTTACCTGCTAATGTATCTAATACCTGATCAATAAAAGGCAAAGGAAAGTGATCCTTCAAAGTTGCTTTGTTCAATTCCCTGTAATCAATGCATACCCTCCATTTACCATACTTTTTAGGTACTATAACCAAAGGAGAAACCCATCGGCTATCTGAAATTGGATAAATGAAGTTTACATTGAGAAGTTTTTGGAGCTCTTCTTTCACTATCTCCCTAAGATTTGGATTCATCCTTCTTTGAGGTTGTCTGATTGGTCTATTGTTTTCCTCAATATAGATATGATGGATGAAAGTCTTAGGATCAATACCCTTCATGTCAGTATACTCCCATGCAAATGCAGTAGAATGTTTTTGCAAGATTTTGGTTAGTTCTTCTTGTTGTGACTTTTCCAAATGTTTGTTGATATTCAATGTTTTTCTTGGAAAAATCTCAATAGTAGAACTACCAAACTCTTCCATAGAGTAAAGAGACATTTGTCTTGATGATAAATATTCTATGTCAGATTCCAACCGAAATTGTGTGGGGTCATATTCTGAAGATGTCTCAAAATTTTCTAATGTGTTCAGAATTTGACTATCCTCACTGATTTCAGAAATGGTAAAGACAGGTTGTATAGTGTCTTCATCATCAACCCATTCATTGTCTCCTACTTCTGTGATTGCTTTTGCTGGAGGATACAAATTGAATTTCTTTGTCGAATTACCATTAGAAATGTACATATCCCCAGATCTACAACTAATGAAAGCATCAGCCGTGGCTAGCCAAGGTCTTCCTAAGATAAGTGGGTGCCCTCCTAGATTACTCTTGGGAGTCAAAATCATAAAATCTACTGGATATTCCCAAGAATCTAAGGAGACTGAAATATCTTCTAATACACCATCTCGTTTAATAATTGATCGATCTGCAAGTTGCAGTAAAGTAGGTGTAAAAAGAAGGTTAGGAAGTTTTAGCTGGTCCATAGTCTGTCTACTCATAATGTTGATAGCAGCCCCTAAGTCAATCAATGTGTTTGGAATTTCTATCCCATTTATATGTGTCTTTACAATTGGACTTCCTGGATCTACATACTTCTGCATGGTAATTTTTCCCATCATAATATCTGCAATCTTTCCTACCAGGTGGATTCTTCTTGTGTCTTTTAGTTTCCTTCCTGGTCTTTTGAAACTCAACTCCTTTCTTGTTTTTGCTAGAATAGGAATCTCTCGAATGGCTTGTAGCAAGGGAATCTTGATACAAACATTCTTCAATTCATCTAGAAAATCATAGTTAGGCAACAAGATTTGTTTTTCCACCCCTTGTCAATTTGTAGTCTTTCAGGAAAAGGAGGTGTAGATGAAGATGCAGGTTGCTCAACTATAGGAGTTGTGGGTGTTAACTTTTCTTTTTATTTTTGAATGTTTGAATTTTGAAGAGATGCTTCCTCAGAACCCTCATTGACTTTAAGAGAGTTTTCCTCAGAGGTATCTTGATCTTGAATATCTATAGAAGGTTTTTCTAAAACTCTACCAGATCTGAGTTGTACATCGTTGAGAGGAACAATCATATAGGTAGGAAATTGTTGTCCTTCTACCATGTAAGTATTCTTAGGATTTTTATTGTTAGGATTTGGCAATGGCTGAGCTGGAAGTTGATTTGTCTTTTGTTGGTATGGGAGCATGAGTTGAGGATTTGGATTTTGTTGAGAAGGTTGTTGTTGTGGAAATGGCAATGAAAGTTGTGGATTTGGGTTTGGAAGTTGCGGAGCTTGCTGATTTTGAAAAGATGGAGGATATTGATAAAATTGAGCAAATCTCCCATAAGGATTTTGCATCCCTTGTACCCATGGCTGATATGGATTTTGATGTTGGGGCCAAGGTTGTTGCCAAGGATTCCAATTTGGTGGGGTTTGAAGATTCATAGGGTTGTTAAACCCTTGAGTTTTTTGTCCCTGCCAAGGTCTTCTTGCAACAAAACAAAGAGATTCTACTGAATTTGGGTCTTCTTGAAAAACAGCTTTGAGTCCAGGAATTGAAGGACAATCCTTGATCTCATGATTCTCTGAGCAAATCATACATGTTTCTACAACTTTTGCATCCAAAGGACATTCCCTTAAAGCATGTTTCTTCCTACATTTCGGACAAAAGATGGCTAAAGCATTTGTTTCTGCTTTCTGCTTGTTTTGGATTTTAAGGGTGTCTAGTTGTTCACTAAGGCTCCCTAAGATATCAGTTTTGAATTCATCAAGCATGTTACCAATCTCTGCCCTACTTACTGATCCAGTTGCAGATTTGTTAGTCCTAATAAGAGAAGGATCCCTAGGCCCTTTTCCTGTTTTAGATTTTCCTCTTGAGAGATGGACACATAGTTCTGTTATGTCACGAAGTGGAAGTTGAGAAATGTCTCCTTTCCCATCATGTTTAAAATATCTATCCATTCATCTCTAATGGCTTTTAATATGAGGGCTTTCAAGGTTTCATCATCTAAGTTGCTCATCTTTGCTCTTTTCAAGTTATATTGAAATCTTTCAAGTAAGTCTTCCAAATTTTCATCTTCTTTTTGCATCATTTTGAATACCTCATCCTTGTGATTGGTGGGCATACAATAGTCCAAGTATCTATCAAAAAATGTTTGTTTCATATCATTCCAAGTCCTAATAGATTGAGTGGCTAATCCCATGAACCATTTCAAAGCAGCTCCCTTCAATGTTGAAGGAAACAGTTTGAGTTTTTGAGAGTCTTCCATATAGTCATAGGTTCGGAACACAACTTCAAACTCAAACAGAAATGTTTCAGGATCCTCACTTCGCAATCCATAAAAGTTAGGGAGGACAGATGGTGAGATATTTTTCATCGTTGTATGAGTTTCCTCATCAACTATAGGGAATCCAAACAAGTTGTCTCTTTCCCTATTTCTTCCATTATTTCCTTCACCATTGTTGTCTCCATTGTTTCCTCCTCTTCTACCTCTACCTCTACCTCCATCTATTACTTCCTCTGCCATGATAGTTTCTTTAGAGTCCTTAAATTCCTCTAGTTATTCTATCAAGGGAGGATGAGAGAGAGTCTTTTTGTTTTCTAAATGGGATTTAGTAGGTGGTATAGGAGAATCCTCTAATTCAGCTGCTCCTTGAATTCCAAAAATCTTAAGGCTAGGGGTAGATGGTGGTGAATCTGGTCTATGCCTTGAAGAAGATGGAGTTGTGAAAATCGA
Source organism: Pinus albicaulis (assembly GCA_034641835.2). Lineage (NCBI taxonomy): Eukaryota > Viridiplantae > Streptophyta > Pinopsida > Pinales > Pinaceae > Pinus > Pinus albicaulis. The sequence goes on from CM076580.1 coordinate 363,890,457, forward strand.
ACTCTTGGCTTTAGCTATAAACCTTCCCCTAGAATCTCTTGCTCTATGTATGTCATTTTTTTTATTTTTAAAAAGTTGGGCTAATAATTCTCTTTCTGATCTTCCAGGTCACACTAGGTGCAAGAAGAGAGCATACTTAAGAAATTACTAAACCAATAACTCTCTTTTCTGATCCTCCAGATCACACTAGGTGCAAGAGGAGAGCATACTTCAAGAAGTTATCCAGTTTTCCCTTCTTTTATTATTTTGTTTTTGTTTTTTTCATTGTTGTATGAGTTTCCTCATCAACTATAGGGAATCCAAACAAGTTGTCTCCTTCCCTATTTCTTCCATTATTATCTTCACCATTGTTGTCTCCATTGTTTCCTCCTCCTCTACCTCCAAATCCATCTATTATTTCCTCTGCCATGATATTTTCTTTAGAGTCCTTAAATTCCTCTGGTTCTTCTATCAAGGGAGGATGAGAGGGAGTCTCTTTATTTTCTAAATGGGATTTAGTAGGTGGTATAGGAGAATCCTCTAATTCAGCTGCTCCTTGAATTCCAAAAATCTTAAGGCTAGGGGTAGATGGTGGTGATTCTTGTCTATGCCTTGAAGAAGATGGAGTTTTGAAAATCGAACTCTTGGCTTTAGCTATAAAACTTCCCCTAGAATCTCTTGCTCTATGCATGTCATTTTTTTTTTTTTTTAAAGTTGGGCTAATAATTCTCTTTCTGATCTTCCAGGTTACACTAGGTGCAAGAAGAGAGCATACTTAAGAAATTACTAAACCAATAACTCTCTTTTCTGATCCTCCAGATCACACTAGGTGCAAGAGGAGAGCATACTTCAAGAAGTTATCAAGTTTTCCCTTCTTTTATTATTTTGTTTTTGTTTTTGTTTTTTTTTAAAGAAATTGGCTACCTAGTTACACTTCCCCGGCAACGGCGCCAAAATGTTTGGTCAATTTAGTGTGTCCTAAATTGCTACATTAATTTATCAATCCGGGATTCATAAGCTGATGAAGTGTGGCGCACTATATGTGCAAGATAACCTATTTCTTATTTTTTTGTCGTTTTTAGTTTTCTAATGTGAGATGGAAATTATAAAATAAAAACAAGTATGGTTATGGTTGTTCAAGGCAATGATATCCTTTATAATTATTTACCAACTTGAAACTTCAAAAGGAATTTGAAACATACAATGACAAAACTTGAAAGGAAATGAAAATGTGCTGCTAACCTAGTAAATCAAAACAGTGAACTATTGAGCATGAAAACCAAACTATCCTTGCTGCTGTTTAAACACAAAAGAAACTATGCTTAAAGAAATCTAGGAATTGCAACAAAGTAAATCTAAATCAAATTACATCAAATTATATTCTGATCCCTCACCATTAGTCCAGCTATGGATTTCGGAGGTAACCATAAACAACTTGAGCAACCTGATATCTAATTTGCAAAAAAAGAAACTAATATCAAACTACACACTCATACTTCAATCCCTCACCATCAGTCCAGCTGTGGCTTTCGGAGGTAACTGAAAATGACATGAGCAATTTAATATATCTAATTTGCAGAAAGTAAACTAATATCAAACTACACACTCATACTTCAATCCCTCACCATCAGTCCAGCTGTGGCTTTCGGAGGTAACTGAAAATGACATGAGCAATTTAATATATCTAACTTGCAGAAAGTAAAATAATATCAAACTACACATTCATACTTCAATCCCTCACCATTAGTCCAGCTGTGGCTTTCGGAGTTAACTGAAAATGTCATGAGCAATTTAATATATCTAAATCTAACTACTGAAGCAAATGTGCAAGACTGAAATAAACAAAGCAGTACTGGAATTAAACAAAAACTAAGAGAAATAAATTAGCAGCAGAACAATATTGATTCCATGTCATTAGTCAAAAGATATGCAAATGCCCGGGCTTCCTATTTGTAATCTGAAACAAGAACACTGATCAGTTAACATAAAACATGAAAGATTATGGATAGAAGTAAAGTGTAAAGCATGAAAGATTATAAACATAGATGAAGCATAAATACCATGAAAGATGCAATGTATAAACACATGAATGACTTATGGCACAATGATCTTACAGAAATAAAACAAGAACTATACAATAATTCACAAAACCTCAGCGTGTGCAGGGGCCCTCTGCACCAGCCTCGGGCAACAACCTTCAAATACGAATTACGCTTGGAAATAGAGTCTTCTTATATATTAAAATGCAATCATAACAGAGAGATGATATTACGGCACAGTGGCAACGTAATTACATTACAGAGCTATCTGGAGGCTAATGGAGACTAATCTAATATGCGTATGCAAACGCATTATTTATAACAAAGGAAATATAACTAATTCCCTAAAGTTTATGCTAATAGAAAACACGTAAACCATTACGTCCAGAGATCTAGGATCATGGCCGCGTTGAGGAGTAAATCTATGAAGAGTGGATGTTGGATTCGGCTTATGGAGCCATGTACAGGTGTTGATGTGTCTCCCGTAAGTTAGAAATGGTCATACAAATCCTCACGTGATGAGAAACAGAGTCCTGTCACCGTGGGACTCTACGGTTGACTTCCACTTGGCCACCTTTGACCACAACCTCCTTAAGTGAATTTGCTCGAGCCAATAGGACACGATCCATGTCCACATCATTTATGACTTGCCCATGTGGCTCGTTTTTCCTGAAGACACCTGTAACATAGACTTTCACAAAATGGCTGCAGAAAGTTGTAGCAGCTGCGGAAAGTGGCAAGATTCCGCAGCTAAATGAGCAGAAATCTAAATCAAACAGCAGACACAAAATATATTTAAAAACCATTTTAGATGCTCTTTTGCAATTAATATACAATGATATTGACAACTTGGAAGGTTCAGGTGAATGAAAAAGGTCTAGAATGGTGTATAGGAAAGATGCAGGATTTGAGACTCAACCTTGAAAGAAATTTGAGTGGAGTCGCCAGAGGTGGAAACTATTTAGATTTTATGAAGTTAAATAATTGGATGGTTCCTACCATGTGTGATGTTTTATTATGAATCCAAACTGAAATGTTTTTGGGTTTTTCTGAGTTTTTTTGGTCTTATAGGTTATGAGAGTGTCCTAAATCTGATTTAACACTTAGCTAAGGTGTTTAAACATACATATTTCACTCTTATGGCTTGGTAATTGATTCCTTCAAGCTTTGATAAGGTTCTATGAGAATCCTAAGGGTTACTTAGTTTTGTCAGTGATTCAAATAAGTCCTATCATGATTGCCATTTTTTTAGGTAGTGCTTGAAGAAGGCTACTTATGTTATACTGGACAGTGAATGTTTTGTTTTAAATATTTTACTCAGTGTCCCACTGTGATCACCATTATGTTGGTGTGAGCAGTGGGATAAGTCCACAAGGTGTTCTTTGTCAAGTTAAGGGCCTAAAGAGTTTTAAGAAGTGTTTTCAAGCAACTGTATTCTTAGTCGTGTCCCACCGTGATTGCCATTATGTTGGTCTCTCGTGTTTTGATAGTTTGGCAAATCAAAATACAAGGCAACATCAGAACCAATCTTTAGAGTTACAAGATCTAGTCCTCCTGCTCTCAGAGAGGGATCTCTCAAATTATTTGTTTTTTGCAAAGTTTCATCTTGTGTTCTTTGAGTGTTGGTTTTAGACTAGTTATTAAGGGCAAGTGTTTATTTGTTTGTTTGGTTGAATTGATACAACAGAGTATGAAAGGTCTAGGAAAGGCAGGTAGAAAGAAGGAGTATCAGTTTCATTGGGAAATGGAGTAAAAAAGAGGTTATGACAAACTTATCAATGGATATGGGATATCAAAAGGAAAATCTAACTTGGCCACAAGATCCTTTAGTTTATGAATGAGATGGACATTAATGGTTTAGAAAAGAGAAGTTTAATTCTCAACAAAGGGAATTTGAAAACATGACTTGAACAATAAACAGATTTTTGATAGACAGGGCTAACCATAAATTATACAAACCACACTTTAAGCAAATAATTACTTCAAAACAACTTTTAAAATGAAATCTAAGATTCGAGAGCACATCCTATATCCTCAAAGATTTTATTTCAAATGACTTAGAAAAACATAGAAGATTTACTAATAATTGCAGTCATAGAAGAGGGAACACCTAATACATCTATGATCACAACTATAAAAAACCTTTAAGACAACTGTTTAAGCAAGGAAATAGGGCATGATAAAAATAGACCTCCTTGGCTCACTATAAACAGAGATACTTCAAAGGGAGACTTCAATAACAGCCTTTAAGTGGCAGTAGACAAGCAGGGAGAACCATAAATCATGCTAAAACCAACTATTCGAACTATTAGATAAATAAAAAAGCATGAGGACTAAAGAGAGAGATTAAAGACTCTAAAATACTTCAGCAGAAGAAAACATAAAAGAGTGAAGGATAAACAGGTCTAAGGTGCTTCCAGGAGTCATTTCTTAGGCTAAAACATTCATCCTACTGTAGCAAGAAATTATGGAACAAAATGAAAATAGGAGAAAACATTAAACAGTTCAGAATACTTCACCAACAGCCAAGCTCATGGATCCAATGATAAAGCCTTCTCAAGAACAAGCATGCAACAACATCATCAGGGCTTCTAAGACTTCAATTTTTTCTTCAACTTCAACAGACTATGTATTATTTCAGAGAGTTTCATTATTACAACTAGTGATCAACCAACCAGCTTCTCATCTTCTTCAGAAGTATTTATAGAAGAAATGAGGAGGTGGAAGAGCTTTTAGGTTTGAAATGCAATAAATTCTACACTAAATGTAACTCCTAGCCTCGAGAACCATGCAAGGCCTAAGGTAGGAGAGCATTGAATTATTATTATGTTTATTTACTATGTTTCTGTCTTTTAAACTCAAAGGAAAAAAAGATTGACTTTGAGGCCTATTTCTTATATTTGTAATAACTCTGCTGATAGTTTGAGAATTTGTTCTTTCTTTGGTAATAACTGTTCAACTATCTTTAGATAAATATATTTTGTTCTAAAAATAACTAGGCCTTCTTTGATTGCTTTGAGGCTGCATGTGTCTTTTGGTAGCTGCAGAGGATTCAATTAGCCTCTGATGTGGTAGTGGAGGCTTTTCGGACTCATAGATATTATTGTTTTAACCTAAAACACCTTTAATTTACTTGAGTTCTGTGTTTTAGGCTTAATGAAGTCTAATTTCTATCTTCTGGTCTTCAAACTATCTTCAATTGTGGATCAGGTCTTTGATTAATCGAATTAATGCCTTAATCCTTCAAAAACTGTCTTAAAACCTTAAATTTCTTCACTTCTGCTTTGATTTCATACTGTCACACTGATACTCTTCGGCTGTGGTGTTTGTTGTGTTTCCATTGTTGTTGCAGGCGCGTAGAGGTTGTATAAAGGCATCAGTGCTCATGAGGCACTGATAAAATATAATTTGGAACCCTACAGAATGATTTCATTTGTAAAATAAAGGCCAGGGGGATCGTCATCCCCGGCCTTTGATCTCTTTTTAAACAACTAAGAAACCTTTAAAACCTGAAAAAAACATAGAAAAGTTATAAAAATCGTGCGGGGAAAAGGTTTAAACTGCTTCGGAGGTTTAGGTTTGAGCGTGGCCGTTGGATGAACAGAACCAACGGTCAAGATTGCTTTTTGGGGGTCAAAAGGAGAGGTGGTTGGATAAAAGGTGGTTGGATTAAGTCTGGGTTGTTAGATCGGATTGATCAACGGTCGAGATTAATCGGGTTAATATGATGCAAAGGGGGTAATATTATGATAAAATGGAAGAAATCGCGAAGAAAATTGGTCGAAAACCTTTGGCGGAAGGAACAAAGAGTTAAATGAAATTTGGGGTTTCGGAATAATTTTGGGCCGTCGGATGAGATCAGCAACCAGAGATCAACGGTGGAGGTTGATTTATGAAGCCCTTTGGAGGATTGGTGGAGGGTGATGAACTGAGGGTGAGATTAAACTGGGACTGTTAGATCTCAGAGATCAACGGTGGAGATTAAAACTGAGGGGATGTAATGTAAATGGGGCAAAGCAGTTTCTGCCGAAGAAACCACTAGTGTCGCGCGACTCTTGAGCAGTTTCCAAAACCTTCATAAAAAACGCGATATGCCTCGCTGCTCACCACGTGTCCTTAAAAAACCACCCATATTGCGTAATTTTTAGGAATTAACTTTTGGACTCAGATTTACGCGATATGGGTCCTTGGCCATTGGATGAAGGGCGGGTAGATCCAACGGTAGAGATGAGAGCATGCTAAGACAAGATGCGTGGGCGAAAAAGGTGGGGCAGGGTCAAGGCGGTTTTAATCTTGACTGTCGAATCATAAGAATGAACGGTCAGGATTTTCTGATGGAGAGATAAGTCCCAAAGGAGTGGGGCCTATGGGGTTTAATCTAGACCGTTGGATTAGAATAATGGATGGTCTAGATTTAATTTCAGGAAATGAAAAGAATACAAAGCAGGGGGTCGAGCAGAGATCGGGAGCAACGTGGGTCGTTGATCTGTACAGATCAACGTTGGTTCTTCACCGAAGAGGTCACACTGTCAGAATTTGAGAAATAACAAAGGGAAGTGAGGATTGATCTAGACCGTCGGATGAGTGAAATGAATGGCCCAGATCCAATCGCGGAATCGCCAATTGGCGGGGGAGAGAGGAAAGGTGCACAGAAAAATTATGATGCGATTGAACAAGGACCATTGATCTTAGAACCAGATCGACGATGGAGATTTAACTGCGGAGGTCAAAAGGCGGAGGGATGGGCTTATGAACAGAATGATGTGGGCCGTCGGATCTAGACCTGGCAGGGAAGATCAATGGCTGGGAAGCCATCACAAGGTGGCCAATCAGAGGGGGGTAATAACTAAAAATAACGCATCCAATGAAAAACTCTGATGCGAGATCCAGAAGATCGTTGATTTGTTTAAATCAACGGTTGGAATTCGCTCAACCAATGAACTATCAAGACTTTATAAAAACATAGGAAAAGTGGGTTTTTTAATGAAATACAAAGGAAAGTTTGTATTAGGGAAGGGTTTTTTATATATAGAGGCACAATCGCAATCGGGGATTTTTACAAGCGAGAGGTAAAAAAACTCAATGGAATGCCCGATTGCGATTTCGCGATCAGGCCCCAACTCTTGGTCTTGGGCGCAGGTTGTATGGTGAGGAAGTGGTTTGGGGTTTAGCACAAAAAGGGCTTAAGGCCTAATCGCATCGGAAAATTTTGAATGCAAAAGGGGAAAAGGAACATAGAACAACCCGATTGCAATTGCATAATGGGGGTTTAATAGTGGGTCACAGCCCCGGTTCCATGTGAAAAAGGAGCTGGGGGCTAAGGCCAAAAGGGCTTAAGGCCTTAGCACAAAAAAGTTGTTTTTTTATGATTTTTCAAGTATTTCAAAGCATTTTGAAAACTTCTGATAAGGTAAAAAAGGAGTTTTAAACCTTATCAAAGGGGTTTTTATGAAGGGAAGAAGGGAAATGAGGAAAAATAGAGGAATTTTATGAGGAAAAAGGGGATAAAAATGGGGGTTATTTATGAATGAAAGGAGGGAAAAAATGAAGGGAAAAGTGGGTTTTTCAGCAGTCTTTTTCTTCAGGAAAACAGCAGAATTTTCAGGTTTAAAAGGGAAACAACAGTGAATATTAACTAAAGTATTAGTTATATTCATAAAAACTTCAAGGATGATAGGATATCAAAGGGGAATTATCTCTTGGAGTTTTGAAGAACAAAATTAGCCACCTCTAGGTATAACAAAATTTATAGGTGGCTAACAAACACCATGACTTATATCTTATCACGTCAATTGTTGGGGGGGAAATATTCAAAATGGATTGTCATTTTATAGGAATTTGATTTGGAATTCATCAAATCCAAGTCAAATAAGTCTTTAGTTTTGGTCGAGCTTCTCTGTGACCTTCCCTCTGATAGTACTGCAACTACGTTGGAACCATCAATTCTAGACGAGTCTCTATTTCTGATCGGATCATCTTATCCTTGGTATGGGGATTTCATCATTTATCTCCAAACTCAAAATTTTCGACCTAATGCCTCTCACTCTAAACAACGACATATTTGATACCAAGCCAAATATTATCTAATCATCATGGTGTCGATACCGTTTTAAGGAGGTGCCTCACTCATGAGGAGGCCAAAAAAGTGTTAAATGGTTTTCATGCTAGGGCTTGTGGTGGAAATTTATCTGGATATGCTACCATGCATAAGATACTCTACGTCGATTACTTTTGGCCTACTATTTTTTGAGATTGCATCCTCACATTCGGAATTTGTAACGCGTGCCAAATTTTTTATCATAAAATCCGTAAACCTCCAGCGCCAATGCATCCTTTCGTCTCTGCGGGACCATTTACAAAATGGGGTATTGACTTCATGACCTGTAACCCTCACTGGTCCGGGGGGCATGGTTATATTATTGTCGTAGTCGACTATTTTACCAAATGGGCCGAAGCGATGCCTACATTCAACAACACAAGACAGACAGTTGCATTGTTTTTATTTAATCATGTCATAGCACGGTTTGGGGTCCCATAGGCTATAGTTACAGATCATGGGAAGAATTTTCGCAATCACATGATGTCTGAATTAACTACCAAGTTAGGATTGTCACATGATAATTCTACTCCTTATTATCCACAATCAAATCGACAAGTTGAGGCTATTAAAAAAATTCTTAAACGAATGATTCAACGAATGATAGGAGTTCGTAAAAGAAACTGGAATTTGATCCTCTACTCCGCCTTGTGGGCATATCTAACCTCAGTGAGAAATGCGACCGGATTTACTCCTTTTCAATTGGTGTATGGTCTGGAATCTATCTTTCCAATCCAATGTGAAATATCATCGTTAAAACTCGCAATAGACTTGTTACATGACACCTCAGAAGAAGAAGCATGTCTCCTTAACCTCATCCATCTTGATGAAATGCGTCGTGAAGCCCAATTGGCCAATGAAGAGCATAAGAGATGTATAAAGGCCCAATATGACAAAAATGTCCATCCTCGCATCTACTCCGAGGCTAACTTGGTCCTTCTTTACGATCAAGAAGCTAATGTAATAGGTACAGGGAAATTTGAGCCATTATGGCATGGCCCCTATATTATCAAAAGAGTTCTTGCTAAGGGTGCCTATGAGTTAGTTGATTACGATGGAATTCCATTGGAACAGCCTAGAAATGGGTTGTATCTCAAACGTTACTATGCTTAATCATGAGCGTAGTATTTTTTTGTATTATATTTTCTATATGTTGTTGATATGCATTTACTATCTTAATTTGTTTTTAGAGTTTTCTTGACTTTAGTAATCCACTTTACATTTCATCACAGATGTTTGAATCTTTGGAACCATTTGTTGGATATGCTGATGGTGCTACTTGTAGTACGCAGAATCTATCCTCTGCAGCGTGGGCCATTTTCACTCCGAACAGCGAGTTAGTGAGTTTTCAAGGGATTTGTATTGGTAGATCGACGAACAATATTGCTGAGTATAGCACGTTGATCAAACTTCTCTCTGATGCCATTTCATTTGTTATTAACCACATAATCATAAGGTTAGACTCACAACTTGTGGTATTGCAACTTACTAGTATTTACACTGTTAGAAATCCAACACTTCTTAGATTGTTCCTTAGAGTTAAAATTTTGGAAAGAAATTTTGATTTTATTCAATATCAACACATTTCCAGAAATTTGAACACATTGACTGATTCATTAGCTAATCAAGTTTTAGACAAACATTTTCAACATATGTAAATTCACATCATTGAATAGGATTGCACAATAAACATAGGAAAAACTCTGAAATCATATAGATAGATAGTTATAGTTTTTACAAAATTTGTGCCCAAGACACCTTGGTCATCTGACCTCAAAATGTATCCAAAATGTCACAAGTAAACTAGTGGTGCTCGTGGTAACATGCTATAGATCTAGCAATCCTACGGAGTAACTGCATCCAGTGGTTAGGAACCCCAATAGTGTGTCGTTGCAGTCGCATGGGAAGCTATTCGATCTGGAAATCCGGAATTCCAAAGGTCAATTCCTCTATGTGTCGCCGAAGCTCAGCCAGAGTCTCAGCCATATCAAGGTCCTGAAGGACTGCTCTCTCGAAAGCCCTCTCTGCTGGTGCATCTGCTTCGCGCTCTACTTCCTCTACCGGTTGAACATGACCAACATCTACATTACATCAAACATTTAGTTTAGTCTTGGGAAAACATCAAAATACAAAAACATTGTATAAACCTTAGGAAAATCAAAAAACATGGTCAAAACATTCTTACCCATTGCACCCCACTGAGCGCCTTCTGGTAATGTTAATTGGATCTCCTCAGAAATCAACGCCTGTGTATGCATACTCATTGACAGCGACGATCTATCACCGGAACCAGGAAAATAATGCAGTAGAAAACAAAATATTCGACTGACCTGCATGCCGACCCATGATTTCTACCCATCTCTGCATCCGAGGATCTCTAGGACTAGCTATATCCAGTGTCACATGTTGTGGCTACATCAGTGGAATCCATTTTAAAGTGAAGTATATAAGGATTGAACCATAACTAAAATTCTTCTTCCTTCCTCCATTTTCTTTGTTAAGTTGTTCCTTTATCTGAGAAAGAACATCTTCAGACCAGTTGAAGACTGTTGGCTCTAAGCACTCTAGCACATACTGCATATACGATTTTTTCGCTACATGTAGTGTAACGGTGCCAACAAGTTTAGTGACATGAAAAGGATAGTTCTCAAAGGAAAATCTCTTACATCCCGGATGTTTATTTTTCCATATTTTCTAGGTTCTTCCCCTAGATAGCAACACTACACAATATAATCTCTCACCATCTCTCCTCCAACGGTAGACCCTGAGAGTGAAATGGGAAAACCTCTCCTCTACAAACCTATGAGAAAATACACATCCTCGACTGTAATGGGAACCACTTGGTTCTTAATATGAAATGCCTCTATCGCCGAATCCCATGCTCGAACTAAGAACTCTAAAATTTCTATTTGTTTCCTCATTCCCAAAAATTTGAAGTACTTGAGTAGTCCACAATTTCTTAGGGCTCTTACAGTACCCGGATCATTTAAGGCAATCATATCTTGTTCTTCATGTTCTCTTCCCCTCCATGTAATCGTCATTATAATCCGATGGAAACCTGAAATACAACCATAAGATCCATTAGATTCCATTCATTGCAAAAAAACTAGGCAAATTTTGGGCAATATATGAAAAACAAAAACTTAGATTGCGCCCAAAGCACTCCCTGACAAGAGACAGTGCCTTGCACATGTAAGTACCCTTCACTGTACGTACTATGCAATGAAGGTTTCGACATTTAGGGGTGCATTGCCCTTAATTTAGGCCGAAATTGGATATGAAATGATTACCAAAAGAAATAGGAGGTTCATGGAACTAACCTAGATCAAACGGCGATGAAATCCATCCACAGAAACAACCGCAATCAACGACTGAAGTTCGGGGGAAAAATCAGGTTCAAAGCTCCAAAATGAAAATGGTAACTATGGAATGGTAAAAATGAATAGTAAAACTGCTTTTAAATAGTCATTTAATTATTTGCAAGTTAAATTTATTGCTATGACTATAGTTTAATTATTTTTTTATCATGAAACAGGTATTTTTAACCCATTTGATGTTGTTCTGAACAGGAAATACAACTGATGAACAGATTATTCATGCAGATTTATTCAAAGAATGACTTGACCACAAAGCATAATTTTTCTCCTTATTTTTTGAGATTTGTTAAAAATGAAAAATTATTTGAAGTGTACTTTTATCTCTTTTTTGAGCTTAGATAATAGCGAAAAAGGAACCCCTGGAGTCTTCTTTCAGCTCTTTTCAGACTTTTATAATGTGAAAATATTGTCGAGCACTTGTCTTTTCGAGCTCATAAAAGTAAATGAATTGATATCTACTCAGTATAATTTTAACCCTTTTCCGGACTGAGATAGATTATTTATGAAAAAGGAATACCTTGTTTAAACATGACCAAAGCGGTTCTCTCAGATATTATTTTACACTTTTTCGAGTCTGAGTGACAAATTTACGAAAAATTACTTACGGAGTTTTCTTTCGTCCTCTTTTTCAAACTCTCTAAATATGAAAAAGGACCAGGCTATCACTGTCGTTAAGCTCGTTAAAACATAAAATAGTGACGAGCTTGTCGATCATGGCAAGAATTGAGTTTCATTCATCGCTAGACTCGTTAAATTGTTAAATAGCGATACTTTATTTGCCTGAAGGGTTGAATTATAGATCAAGAAAATTTTATCCTCCTCAAGCTTGTTAAAAAATAAAGAGGTACTGGTCGATAAATGACCAGGGAAAATTTGGGAAAAATGAGCAAGAATTCTTTATGGTAGCAGTTCACTCTTGAACATGACACTTCCTTCACTCAATGTCTGTGACTATTTGGGTTGGGTAATCTTCTTGATGGTTCATTCATACCTATGGTTCATCATACCTTCACTTTGGTTTTGGGTCAATGCTGCCAACTCATCACAGTGTCGCTGATATGTTCAAGAGAAGTCATCTAGTGAATACTTCATCCTTTTGCAATACTCATAAACCTTCATTCTCATGATCGTCATCTCTGAAAATTTATATATCAAGTCATACCCTTGTCCCCAAAATCAGTAACTCCAGTTTCTCAATAAGGTGACTTCCTGTCGACGACAAATCAATATCCAGGAAGTTCACTTAAAAACATTAGATTCCAGTACCATGAGGCTTGTTACATCATCTACAAGATCCTCGCTTCTAGACCTTTGACCAAAAGATTTTGTTTGGCGTTTGACATCAAATCATCTATTCACACCTTACAAAATTTATTACCATACCTTGAGTGCCATTGACATTAATGGTGGTTCTCTCGCATTTGTTAATTTCTCACATCATTGGTTGGTAATCAAACGGTGTCTTTCCATCTTCAACTAAAAATCATATATTCGCGTGGCTAGACTTGTACCCGAATGATCAAGTGAATGAGATAAGAAGACCCTGGATCTATTTTCAGTCATCCAGGCTGCGATTTCAAGATTTTTGTGCACATTATCTGTACGGTGACCTTACATACAGATCATCATCCAAACATGGGCCTATATCTCTAGGCATATCTGCATTGGGAAACATTCCCATGAAGACGACTTTCTGAATTATGTACATGTTATTATATTGTTTTATGTGCTGAACATGGGAATTCCTACCCTTAGCAATTGTGATCAAAGAGGATATCTCATGATGTAATGTATTATAAGATTGATGCAGGTGACCACTCCGCTTCATCTCCAAGCCCATCACAGTGTAAAACATCTCAATCAAATGTTTTTATTATTTTGACCTCATGCTTTAGGGGTGAATTTGTGATAGGTCAATTTGGGCATCATTCCTAATGACCTGGTTAACTGGGAATCATCTCCAGGAACATTGACTAAGGGTCTATCATTCCCTATCATTTCAAGTTGCTACATGCCCTAAGACAATGAATAAGACAAATCAAGCATGACTTTCATCAAGCAAAGGTTTCCATGGTTTGAAGTTTATTATATAGCATATGAGAGCTCACAAACGCTGCCTCTAAAGGGGATATGTGCATTTCATATGCAGGTAGCCCCATGCAAGGCTGCTCTGCAAAGCACTTTCTGACATTCACAGGTGCGTTGGTCACATTGGGAGCGAAATTCTCATTGTTTTGGAATCTCCACTTGGCTAGTGCCTTCTAGAAGAGTTCACATGTGTCAAGCTTCGAATCCAAGTGTCCATTTGACATCTACGATATTTGGAACATGTCTTGCCTATTATTGGAAATTCATTGATTGTAAAACTACCTTCATCTCCTCTATAAATTGAGCACAGATCTAAGTGCTTGCTAAGGAAGAATTTGAGTAGAGAAATGTTGGTGAATTTTCAATTGAGAGTTATATTTGTGTAACTTATGCTGGAGAGATTTATACTGTGATGGGGCTTAGGATTTTTGCTGGAATGGTCACTTCAAATCATTCATTTGGTTGTAACCTCTCCTTCTATCATAAATAAAGAATACAACTTGTTTTTCCCTATATGCATCTGTATTGCTTTGATTTTCCGTATTGCAAGATCTTAATTGATGTATATGGTTTATGCTTTACTGATTTAGCAAAATAACTTGAATAGACATCTATATTATTTCATCTTCTGCTATTTCATTGTTCTTTCTTGTAGGAAGCATTTTGCACAAACCGCTTGAATTTGAAGCTGCAACAAAAACGATAGAAGGAGCCATTTGGAAGTGACTGAGTTCCAAGTATGCCTCCAATACTTTCTATGTGTCTACTATGAGTTAGGAAAAGTATTCGTATAGTCTTTAATCTATTTTTCTATACTAGCATCTATATAGGGAAGCGTTTTTTATCCGTAATTCACAATTCTGCCCAACAAAAAATGTAGCGAATTTCAAAGGAGGGAAATGAGAGGGAAGGGCAGTAGGAAGAATTCCAAGAAAATTATGGGGGATAGGTATATATGTTAGGAAGAAAATGGAGGTGTATTTTCTTGAAATGAGTGAGAGAAGAGGGGTGAAAAGAGCGAATTACAGACCTAGGGAAAAAAAAAAGTAGCAAAAAACTAGGGTTTTTGGGAAAATGGTGAAATCAGAGGGAAGGGGGGTAGGAAAAATTGTATAAAATTATGGGAGGTAGGGATAGGTGTTAGGAACAAAATAAAGTGGAATTTCATAAAATTAGTGGGAAAATAGGGGGGAAATGTCAAAACACAGACCTAGGGTAAAAGCAAAGTAGATTTCTAAGGTTTTTGGGAAAATAAGGAAATGAAAGGATTTTAATGAAGGGAATGATGGGGAATGGTAAGTGAAGGATGATGGAGGATGTGTGAACATAAAAATAAAGGTTTTGACTCTTTAATGAAGCTATGAACCATGGTAGAGGGAGTGCGCAACAAAACTCTAGCAGCTTTCCAGAAGCATAGCAGATGTGCAACGCTGCTTTAATTCTTCTTTCTTGGCTTAGTTGAAAAGTTTATGAGGCTGAATTTGAGCTCCTTGAATGCATGTCACTATAAATATAACAAAATCGAAATAATTGAAGTTTTTTATAACTTGAAAATTCAAATTTTACCTCCCTTTTTCATCATGACCCATTTCTCTATCATTTGGGTGATTTGAGATAGGATATGGCTTGATGATACATTTATACAAAAGATATGATGAGTATTTTAGTTGAAGATGTATTTTCCCCCATGTGACATAGATGTACCTTGATTATCTATGAAACACTTTATTTTCCTAATTGCTAACTCCCATAATGAAACTTTTTTATGACCGTAATGGATGACAAGACTCCCTTTTTTCAGAATGATGACTGACATAATGATGAACATCATATGCATATTATTGACCATGAATTATAAATTTAACTCTCAAAGTATCAATTCTTACGATTCCATGACTAGTATGATGACCAACTAACTCATTTGATGACTTATGGAAGGAAATGATGACAATGACCATGATGGCTTTTGTGACCTTGGATAAGTGAAGGGAGTATAAATGACACCTAGACAATAACTTGGAACCATTCGACAATCAAGAGACCTGTCAAATTTAATTTTAAAATATTATAATTTGACCTAAAACTCAAACAAGAGTGGAAAGAGTAAATTTGATCACTGTGACTATAGGACACTAACACCATCACTGGATTATTCATTATTTTTGAAAATATGTTTTGTTGAGGTGTGTATGGACTAGTAATCTTCCATGTTATACCACACTTCTTACAGAACTCTTAAAATTCCTTCTTGAAAAACTCTTCTTCTCTGTATATTTTTCCACCGGAGCCTTAAATTATTTAAACCTTTCAAAGACTTCAGATTTATTCTAGAGGAAATATATACATGTATTCCTCTAGAATTTATTTATAAATGAAACATAGTACACAGACATACCCAATGATGGAACTGACATAGGTCCAAACACATCATTGTGCACAATCTGTAATATCTTGTTCACCCTCTTAGCACTAGAAGGGAAACTCACATGATTTTGGTTCCCATATAAAAAATGTTAACATAAATTGAAATCCCAAGGGAAATTAGACATACCTTCTGCCATACCATTACCATGCAGTGTTCTAAGGCCCTTCTCTCCAATATTTCCAAGTCTTTGATGCCATAGCATGGTATTTTCTCCAAGACCACTAGGCTTTTTGCTTCACTTTCAAGAACCACATAAATGTTGCACCCATCAACAATAGTGCTACCCAGAAGATTTTACAGAGTTCCAATCCAAACTCCCTCATCAAAGCCAGTGCTCCATGAACCATCTTGTAGGTATCTTTCTCGAACATTGTTTTTACACCTACATCATCCATCTTGCTTACGAAAATCAGATTTCTGGCCAATTCAAGAATATGCAGAACACCATGAAGTGTTATAATCCTTCCACCTTGCAACTTCAACTTTAATTTTCCACATCTGATGATTTTTTCCTTCCTATCATCCCCTAAGAAGATATCACCACCATTATACTTCTCATACTCACTACAGGGGGTGAAGTGAAAAGATGCACATGGGTTAATCAACCATGCCTCATGATCTACATGTGTATTTGAAGAAGAATCCAAGTACACATTCCCACCTTCATCTAAGGTGGTTTTCACCTTTAAAAAAGGAGCATCATCATATCCCTTTCCTTACTTAGGAGATTTAGATCTATAGTCCTTTTTGAAGTTCCCTTCCTTTCCACATTTCCAGCACACCTTTACAGGCTTTCCTGGAGATTTATATCTCCCTCTAGATTTAGATCTCCCACTCAAGGACTTTTTTTTTGGTTCTAGGACCATATCGTATAGAAAAGGCATATCCATTCTGGCCCTTCATATTTTTCCATCTCATCTCCTCTGACAACAAGGATGAGACTATTTCATAAAAATTCAAGGTAGTTGTATTGCTACCTATTGCAATAACCAGACTATCCCACAAATCTGGTAGAGAACACAAAAATTTGATACACTTATCATCATCTAATATTTTAATATCAATATATAACAAATGAATTACCTCATTATTGATGGCATTTAGATGCTTTTTAGATGAGTCTCCATCCTTCATCCTCAGGTTATATAACATTTTCCACAGGAACAATTTGTTCACCAGAGACATAGATTGGTACAAAGTCCCTAAATTTTCCCACAGAGACTTCATCGTAGCTTCCCTAGTTACATTCAATAATACCAAATCTGAGATACACAACTACATTGTGCTCTTTTATTTCTGATCCAACTTCAACTGGTCTTCATCTAACATTATCGTTGGTTTTGTACCTGGATCTACCACGATCCATTGATCTTTATCCAACAGCAAATCCTCCATCTTGAGCTTCCACAACTCAAAAATTTGATCATTAAATTTCTTGATCTCTATTTTTTCACTACTTTCCATCTTCTTTCACCGCAATAATTGATCTCGAGGATCTCCCACTGAATAGGGTCTACCATAGACCCGAGCAAAACCCCACAACAGCAGAGTTGTCTCCTTGAAGCTGAAACAACTCTAATAGAAAATGTAGGTTTTAACCCTGTATACAAATTATCTGGAAACAAACTCTTAAAACATAAAATAAACAGTAGCGAGAGCGTACAACATAAAACATATATACACAGAGAGTTTCTCATGGATCCAAAAACTAGGACTACCAGATTGATTTTTCATTATATTCCTTTCAATGTTAAAACCCATATATATACATGTCAAAGCATTCATAAACCCCAATCCATTAACCCTAGATTAGAACATAACCATAGTTCCCTTGACTGAATATACAAAATACCATGGATAGAAAACCATCATGCCCAAAACCATGTGCTAAACCCATGCACAAAAACAAAGGTAGGTCCTCCCACCTAATATAGGTGTTATAGGTCAATTTGGCATCATTCCCAATGACCTGGTTAACTGGGCATCATCTCCAAAACCAATGAATAGCGTCTATCATCCCCTATCATTTCAAGTTGCTACATGCTCTAAGGCAAAGAACAAGAAAAATCATACATTACTTTCATCAAGCAAAGGTTTCCAAGATTTGAAGTTTATTATATAGCATATGAGAGCTCACCAACGCTGCCTATAAAGGGACTACGTGCATTGCATATGCAGGTAGCCCCATGCAAGGCTGATCTACAAAGCACTTCCCGACATTCATAGGTTCGTTGGTCACATTGGGAGCGAAATTCTCATTGTTCCGGAATCTCCACTTGGCCAATGCCTTCTAGAAGAGTTCACATGTGTCAAGCTTTGAATCCATGTGTCCATTTAAAATCTACAAGATTGGGAACATGTCTTTCCTATTATTGGAAATCCATTGATTGTAAAACTACCTTCAGCTCCTCTATAAATCAAGCACAGATCTTAGTGCTTGGTAAGGAATAATTTGAGTAGAGAAATGCTCATGGATTTTCAATTGAGAGTTAGATTTGTGTAACAGTGGCTGGAGAGATTTATACTATGATGAGGTTGAGGAATGTTGCTGGAGATGGTCACTTCAAATCAGTCACTAGGTTGTAACCTCTCCTTCTATCATTAATAAAGAGTACAACTTATTTTTCCCTATATGCATCTGTATTGGCTTTTGTTTTCCATATTGCAAGATATTAGTTGATGTATATGGTTTATGCTTTACTAATTTAGAAAAATAACTTGAATAGACATCTGTATTATTTCTATCTTCTTGTTGGCTCAAGGGGTCCTGACCCAGGTTCGGAGTTCAAGGTTTTCCAACAGGCCCCTATACTACTGGCCCTTTCGGCAGTGACCCGCTTGCGTAGGTCAAAGTATCACCCGAAGTAGTATGGGTGGGTGTTGGAACCAAGTTTCCACACCCTGAGAAAGGGGTAGGTAAGGCAAGCAGAGTTGCGTCCGTGTAATGTTCCAAATTTTTATGGAACATTAAAAACTTTTGTTTTTTATTTAGGAGGTGAATAAATGGGTAAGAAAACCCATTGATAATAAAAATATGAATAAGGGACCCTTATAATATGAAAGGGGATCAATAAAGAACTGGATTTAACACCCCATGTGTGAAAAGAGACAATTTTCAGATGGATAATTCTAGAAGAGGGAAAGTTGACTGCACAAATAGAGAAGATAAGATTCCCTTGGTGGGCCAGCGCAGTTTGCATGAGGGGGATATCATTCTAGAGAGGAAACCCTAAAGTGTGGGGCCCAAGGCAAAGCATATTTCATTTGTTTAAAAGGAGAACGAAGCAGCCATTGTCATTCATGCTTTTGATTATCATTTTTCTTGTCTTCTCATCCAAGAGCATTCTCTGGCTGTTTAGCTGAGATGCAGTGCTGCTAGCACTGGGTGTTCCTGGGCGGGAATCCCATCTCTTCCATTGAGTAGCTCTTGGAAGAGCTTGTTCTTCATTGTTCCCATTTTCTAGCTTGAGGCCAAAGCATTCCATTCAGCTCCAGCACAGTATCCATTGGTGGTTGAGTTGTGTTGCTGGGTGTTGCAGGGGAGGGTTTCTCAACATCACTTCCGGCATTGTATTTTAGAGGAAGGAGTTGTTAGTCATCAGTATTTTTTACTTGTTAGTGATGAATAGTTCTCATAGCCAAGTTTTCTAGCAGCTGATCCAAAAATTTGTCATATTTTCCAGCTAGGAAAACACCCATAAAATTTTTTCGCCCTCCTACCTTTTCAATCCGCCCATGACAAGATGAAACCCCATTATCAAATCCTACCTATCCTTAGCCATACTATTCTGCCCACTAGCTCCAAAGAGATGATCCAAATCTGTTCAAAAAACTATCCCCTAAGTTAGGAAGTGGCGCTTTAAGGCATTTCACCCTTGGCAACCATCAAAGAGCCAAAAACCTCCATCTGCTTTAGACCAGTCATAACAGACCTCCCACTTTGCTAATAAATTCAGTCACAGCCCTAATTCGTTCCACTTATACACCCTTAAGTCTCAGTAATGCATAGACCATGATCTCAAGATGATTTTAGGTGTTTTACACTGTTTGTGGATTTTACAAGCACATGGAAACAGGTCAGCATCTCAGAAGACAATTCTTGGCTCCACATGAGAAGAAAGCTACTTCTCAATGTGATCATGAGCCTAAGATGCATCTACAGGGAAAAAATTTATTCATCAAACTCTTGCGACCTCATTTATAGCCTGAAAGAACAGTAGAAGAAAGACAACACTGTCAAACAGACTTGAAATTTGTCATGGCTGAGAAGCTCCTTCATTTATAAGCAGAAGGTTAAGGCGCCTCCTTCATCTACAAGTAGAGGGTGATGGCCAAGTGTTTGAATTAAAGAATTGTAACTGACTGTAAGACAGGTTTTTTTTTCAGCAAACAGTGAAACTGTGACTAAGGTCAGGCAGCCTTTATATATTGAGACAGAAGGTTGAAAAAGCACAAATATTTTGCCAAGTGAGAGACCTCCTTCATTCATAAGCAGATGGCCAGAGCATTAATTGATTTCAAGGTCTGTTTGAACAGAGAAAAATGTGAAGAGAACAAAGAGGAAAAGCAGGGGTACCACTGCCATCAAAGGAGATCAAGCTCATCTCTTAACAAATTTTCTCTCAAAGGACAGTCTGCAGCTCCAACAAAACCAAATTTGAAGAATGGTTGATAAGGTGAATCATTGCACAGGTGAGAGGACATAATAGTGATTATGTTTCAAAGTACTGGTCTGCTCCATTTATAAAAAGGTGCCTTTCAAATGGGCTTATCATGATTGACAAAGAAAATCTGGGTTTCTCTCCCCAAGAAGCATTACCACTGAAAACAATTGTTCATGATATACAAAAAGGGGGCTTGGACATACTTCCGAGTTTTGAAGAATATCTTAAGACAAATATGGGTCTTCATTATTTAAGGTTCAGGAACACCACATTGGTACTTTTTGAAGCAGAGGAAAGGGTTAGAGAAAACACCCTACTTAATGGACAGAAAATTACAAAGTCTGAATATGTGCAACTGAGCCTTGGCACCTACAGTTGGGGGAAAGCTGATGCAACACATGGAGGCATAAGCTCTTAACCAAGTTGTAAAAGACAGATCATCTCCTTGCAAAATGACACAGAAGGTTTCACTGCTCTTTAATGTGTTCGGAGTGGATTTTCTATGTTAAATGTTGCCAAAAGGTCAGCATGGCAGTAGTCACTTCTTCAAATATGCAAACATAAAAAACAGAGTTGAATCCTTGGAATGAGATTACAACTACTTACAACTATCAATACAGCGTGCATGGACCTTATCAATAAAATTCCAAAGATGGACCCCCCTCAGCAAAAGTTAGGATCATTCAGGTTTCAAAAAATAAGTCTAAGCATTATTTCAAAAAGTAAAACTTTCGAAACCCTTACAAAGACTAACCGAGGAATTTGATTTCATTTTGCAAATGACAAGTGACCATTGGTTTTCGTGCTTTTCAAAGGGATAATAACCGTGGAAAAATAATTTTGAAGTCCCCACGCACGAGCAAGCATCCCTTTTCAGTTTTTAAAGCGGAAAAACAAAGTTTTCAAATCATTTTTCGAGGTTTTGAGAGTATTTGCACCACGCGGCACTCCTATACAAGTGCGCGGCACTCCTGTGCACATTTTTTCCACAACGCTACAAAGGCGCGCAACACTCCTGTGCGAGCGCGCGGCACTCCTGTATCCGCGAGTCACCAGGGCCCGACAGTGACCCGACGACCAAAAACTTGCGTGACGTTCCTCACTGCGAGAGTGCCACGCATAATTTCAACCTCCAACACGCCTTCAACTTGCCTCCAAAGTGACTTCGACTCACGAAAAATGTTTTGCATCATTTTTTGAGGTACTTTGCACAGCTCCCCCTTGAATTCACATTTTTTAGATGATTTTTGGGGCCGAAGAAATTAGGTTTGAAACAAGTTATGTTAAGTAACTATGTTAAAAGAGGAATAGGGTATTTTGATTCAAAATCTGAGTTTGAAATAGCTCAGATTCACCAGCAGAAAGCATATCCAAAAAGGTGGTTCCTTATTAGTGTTTCAAAAACCTATAAATACCCTCCAAACAGTCATTCCTTAGTAAGGAAGCAGTGTGGTCAGTTGAAGGTGTTTTGGTCAAAACCTTGTATGAAGACAATAGAGTATAAAGAGGGAAAATATCATGTCTGAAAACAGGCTTGTTGGTTTTTGACTGCTGGAAGACTTTTGTTACCACCATAGAAGCATTTCAAACTATGCCACCTCATCCTATAAACAATAAATCCTGAACTGTGTTTTGCCTTTTGATTGACTGATAAACATATATTGGTGAGTTGCATGCAAGGGGGTTAATGTTTTGATCAAAGAGGATTTTATTGGCATTGGACTGCTACAGGTTTTTGTTACCACATCATAAGAAACTTTTCAAACTTTGTCACCATATCTATAAACAGTGACTTTGACTGTGTGGGTCTCCTTTGTTAGACTATGGTGTAATGTTGAAAATAATGATTGAAGGGCATACCAAGAAAAGGAAAAAGGTCTTGAACTAAAAACTGGGTTTTCACCTTCCTCTAAAAAGGCAAGGGTGTCTTATATCCTCAAAGCATCAAAGGGCAGGTTACCCTTGCCACATATACAGTAAAAGATCATTGTTAACTGTGTATACTGATCGACTATCTTTTTGTTCTTCAAGCTCATTTGTTAAGTTGATATTCAGATGGTTGGAAAGGCCACATTTCTAAGGGGTAGGGGTTTTATATTGAAAGAGAGCATTTTGCACTAACATCCACAAACATTGTTTCCTTATTAAAGCAGTGGATTGACAGAGTTTGGTTTAAAGAAGCCATTTCAAAGACAGTGAGGCAGTTTGGTGCTTCAAGAGAAAATTTAGCCCAAGATGCCGTCCAGGCAAGGTAGCAGAAGTGGTTTACACAAGAGATATGAGCCAATTTCTACCGGGGAAGTAAATGCACATCCATCCATCCTCTTCAATTTTCATGAGGTGGGGTGTTTGGATTTCTGCCAGAGGGTACAAGAAGTCAAAATTTTCTCGCCCTTAACACACTTGTGTGCCTTGAGGTTCAAATGCAAACATTTCCAAGTGGCAGGCCTTGATTTCAAGTTCTCCCCGAGGTCGGTATCTAAAGCCACTAAAATCCCATATCTTGGCGAGAAATGGTTCAAGCAAGCCTATCTAGACTTGGATGACTACAAGTCTTTCATCAAACCCGAGCACAGAGACGCATGCACTGCTGTTTTTCCTTCCTCTCATCTTCTTGCCAGCTATGCTCCTCTTATGAAGATCATAATGAATTATTTCACTTGTGAAGGAAGATTTACCCAAGTTTTTTCCTACCATGTCCGACTATTGATGCACTTCACTAGTACTAAACAGCTCAATCTCCCTTACTTCTTGTGCAAAAGCATTGAAAAAATGGCCTCTTTAGTCCAGAAGAAACCTCCCTCACAGCAAGTAGTTTCTCTTTTCCATCATTCTCTGATTAAAATCATCATCCTCCACCAGCTAGAGAAGAAAGGGGTTTCTTGGGATGTTTTTATCAATCACCTGGATTTCTCCACTGTCCCTCTGGTCCATACATCTCCCACATCGCCTACTCATCGCCCCTAACCTTCCTCTAGTAGGCCTACTCCTAGAAGGCTCAGATTCACTACAGAGCAGTCAAGAGAGCATGGAGAAGGAGAGGGAAGTGGCCAGCAAAGAGAAGAGGGACATGAACAGGCAGAAAAAGATGAGGAACAGCAGGAAGAAAGTGATGGAGGATAGCAGCATGATAGTGATGAAGGTGAGCCATAGCAAGAGCAAGAAGAAGAGAGTGCTGATCAGCAGCAACTCAGTGGTGATGAACAACAGGAACAAATGGAAGGGCAGCATCCTGGACAGTAGTTGGAACAGCAGCCTGAACCACAAAATGAACAAAAACTTGAAGGACAGCAGCAACATGATGTTAGTGATCAAAGACAGCATGTTGTTGGTGAACAGGAGCAGCAGTTTGAGCAACATGATGTTGAGGGGCAGCAGCAGTCTCCTCATGAAAAACAACAGTCCCCTCATGATACACTACAACCTCCTCAAGTTGCACAACAACTTCAAGAGGAAAGGCGATTTCAAGAAGGTGACAAACAAGATGACAAAGGCAAAGCAATTATGTTTTCCTCTCTTGAAAAGACTAAGCCCAAGACATCAAGAAAGAAAGTTCCCAAGGTTGTCACTCCAAAAGTGACAAGAGCTCCCCGGAGCAAAAGAAAGTTGTCGAAGGAGCCTATCACTAATTTGCCTAGGAGGAAGAGCGCAAGACTAGTCTTCAAGGGCAAAGGAAAAGGCAGGATAGGAGAAGGACACGAGCATGGGAGCGCTTTGGATGCCATCTCAATCCAAAGTGATGACAGTGACAACGAGGCCTGGATTCTTGAAAACCTTCTAATCCATAGAGAGGGCCAAATTGATACGTTAGAGGATGACCTTCATCGGGCAAGAAAATTTAATCAATTCTTGCAGATCCAAAACAGCCAAATGAGTGCCCATATGGTTGTCTATGAGGCACGAGCCATCAAATACAAGAAAGAAGCTTCCAAAGCCCAAGCAAGGATAGATGAGCTTGTAGGTGAGTTTGATGAAGAAGAAGAAGAGGACCAGCCTAGGCAAAGGAAGCCTAGAACCATAGGGCTTAGAAAAGCTCTT
The DNA here is from genome assembly GCA_034641835.2 of Pinus albicaulis. Classification (NCBI taxonomy): domain Eukaryota; kingdom Viridiplantae; phylum Streptophyta; class Pinopsida; order Pinales; family Pinaceae; genus Pinus; species Pinus albicaulis. Next base: position 363,915,164 of record CM076580.1, read on the forward strand.
GAGAGGCAAAAGGAAGAGGAACAAGCCCTTCTTCAATCCACTCCCCTCATTGCACTACTTGAGCAAGAGATTGAAAAAAATAAGGAGGCATGGCTAGAAAGAGCCAATAAACATTTGGAGATGAAGCTTGAGAAGGCCAATAGAGACTTAGAGCTACAAAGGAAGATGACAAAGCATTATCAAAAGCTAAATCAGTTTTCCCGGCGCAAGTTAAAGGCCACTCAAGAGAAACTAAAGGAGGCAAAAGGGAAACGCCCGGCACGGAAAGAGAAGAAAAGAACATTAGCACTTGAAATTTTGGCTTCAGTTTCAGATTGTGTTGCCAAGGACCCTTGAGGGTCATGCACACCAACTTTAGGCACATTTTGACAATTTTTGGTTTTTTGGCATTTTTGAGTTTTTGGTCAAAAACTCATAAATTCGCCATTTCATTTTAAGGATTCGTCAAGGGACGAGAATAGTATCATTGGATGCCATAATTTCATGAGCACACCCTCAGCAATTTTCAGAACATTTGGAGATCATTTTCCCCCTCAAAACGGCGAAAAAGTCTCGCTTTTTGCACACTCTGCCCGGTCTATCAGCAGACTGTAATTTTCTGGCTTTTTACACACAGGTGCAGTTTTGGAGGACTTCTAGGCATCGGATCAGGAAAATTTCACTTATTCTGGAAAGTAGACACTTAGAGCTTTCCAACGAGATATCATGAGCCTCGTTTCGGCATCAGGAAGGCTGCCAAATGTTTCCAGCAAGTCAGGGGACCTTTTTCTGATGTAAATTTGAAATATTTTTGTAATTTTTGAACCTCTAAAATCTGCTTTTTCCAAATGTGCGTTTAGCTATTTTTGCACATAAAACATTATGCAAAGTCAATTAAATTCCCCTTTTTAGCATTTTTTAGATATTTTATGAGATATTTTTGTACCTTGGGCTTTGCAAAGCCTCAAGGACAAGTTTACATATTTTGATTAGGCCAATAGGATGGCAAGTTGAACCATGAGGTTTTTCTCACTTGAGCCTATATGTTCCAAAGGCTTTCATTGTAAAAAGAGGCTGAACTTGAGAAGAGAAGCAATATATGGTCATATGAGCTTTGGAAGAAAATACTTGTGTTATCCTTTTGGATTGCCTCTTGGATGTTCTTGGATGAATGATGAAGGATTGTTGATGGATTCCATGACTTGGTAGAATGGTATAGTGTCTCTTGCTTTGTTATTGTCTTCTAGTTTTCATTCATGATACATGTTTCTTGCTTGCTATAGATCAGTAGAGAACAAATTTGAGATATGCCCATGGAGGCACCTCAAATTTCCTGAATCTTCATAGCCTTCATGTTTTCTTCTTCCTTAGTTGCATTAAAGAATTCTTAACTGCTCTTTAACAACTTGAGGATATTGTTGCTTGTTTCATTCATAGTTCTATACATGCTAAGGACTTACGGTATGCCCTGCTTACCTATGGATAGCTATAGTTCCATCCATGAAATTTCTCTTTGACTGATTAGATTATCATTTTGTTTGAACCAAGGAGGCCTAGTTTCGATCTAGCCCTTTGCCTAAAACTATGCAAATCTTGTTGTTCAAAGTGCCCAATAACTTGAAGTACTGTGTTTAGGCATTCCGGCATAGTGTTTTGAGTTGTTTGTCTTCCTAAAGTGTTTTCCCCAAAGTCTAATAGCCATTTCCCAAAGTTAGAGGGTCTTATACTTCTATGCATGGCTTGAATGTTTATTTCTATGTATTGATTAGCTTATAGTTACATTTTGCATGATTAACGGTTTTCCCTACCATGTTTATGTCTGCTATTTAACTAGTTATGCTTGAAATCCTTTGTCGTTCACAAACTTGATGTCCATTTACTCCATTTTTCCCAAAGATCCTTTCTACCTTGAATCAAATTGGCCCTTCAACAGCCTTGTATCGTCATCTAATAGCTTTCTTGACCTTTTGACCCCATAGCCCAATTAATCTAACATCTTGTTACCTATTTCATATATTTGATTAGTTTCATCTCTCACAACTTAAAAAACCAAAACCAAAAAACATACTCCATAACTAGCCTGAAATCATAAACACAATAAGCAAACACACAGATACCCCTTACACTTATAGAGAGAGCCCTCTCTGAGTCTAGGAAGGCTAGGTCCTTGGGCTCCAAAGCTTGGTTTGATGTTACACTGTCATTTGGCTTGCCAATCAGCCAAATCACGGGAATCTAACAGGAGTCTCCATTCCTTTGGGAGATCAGTGAGGGAGTTCTGATATTAATTCCATCATCTTTGGCATCAGGCCAATCATTTTCCATTTGAAAAAGAGCATCCCTCTTCCTTGACTGCGCAGTTCATAGAGAGCATTTGTAGTGAGGATTGCAGTATTTTCATGGGTGGTGAGATCTTCAATGAAAGGATCAGGCTTTCATCTAGAAGATTGAATAAAGGAGTTGTTTCAGCAAAGGCATCACATTCAGCAAGCTCCTTTCACTTCCAGTTTCTATTGAGTTGCAGTAGTTGCCCAGCAACTCCGGCATTTTGGGTAAAATGACATTTTGTCTAGTTTTCATCCAATCCTTTTAGAGGATTGTTGTATTGTATTTTCAGGGGTAGAAGCCTTGCTCCCCCTTCTTATTTGAGCTTAAATTGCTGTATCATTCATGTTTATTTATTTACTACTGCAGTACCTCCCATATACTGCACAGTCTTAGTAGGAATAGAATATGTGAGCAGTGTTTTCTCTATTCTTATGTACATTGTCTCCTTGATATTCTTTGGCTTGCTTTAAGTAAGAGATTTCTCAAGAGTTTTGTCTACATTTTGGCTGCACATATATTTATAGATTGATTTCATCTTCATGTTAGATGGCTGATTAGAAATAACGCGGTCATTTCCTTTGATTGAGCAAAGTATTGTTGCAGCCCTCTTCATTGGGCCCTTTTCTGAAGATAGCAGGAGAAGGAGGCTTGTCTCAAGCTCCTAGAAGGATTTGTTTTGAGTCCACTTCAGGATTTCAGCTCCAGACAGGTATATTTAGAGGATCCCAGACCAGGGATCAAATCCTGCTGCCTCCACTTCTGGAAAATGTGTTTTCCAGGATTAGATTGATAGCCATTCCTACTAGGGAATTTCACATATCTGTAGACAGAGTCTGCAAAGGACCAGAAAGCCTCCGAATCTCACCCTTCTTTAGAAGGTGACATATCTGGTAAACGCCCCCGTAGTCCATCTCTAGCATAGACTTGTGATATTTCTGAAAAAGGAACATCACAGTGGTATCGGAGCATGATCTTGGCTCAGCCTGTGCCCAAGATCTATTGCCATCAGCAAGAGGAGCTTCTCTCTATTGGGGTTCCCATGTTTTGGCCAGGTTGACAAGACCAAAAGGTGAGACAAAATAGAACCACTTTCAGACCTTAGGATCTAGCCCTCCTAGGTCCAGAGAGGGATCTCTCTATGATAGTCAAAGGTTTTATGTCTTTGAAGCTCAAATGTTAAGGTTTTAGGCTATTTATAGACACAGGGTTGTTTGATTGTTTGTGTTTGGTTGTTGGGAGTCAGGAAAGGAAGGTCCAATATGAGACAAGGATGAGCAAAGAGGAAACTAGGCAAAGATAGATAACTCAGGGAACATCAAGACCATTGGGCAATGGAGTCAAGAAAGGTTTTACTTGTGTTCAATGTGCAAGCTTTCAGTTGGGCTAGTCGTCTAGAGCATTTGGATCTTTAAAGATGGTTGACGGAATGGAACGTTAAGGACTGAAAGTGACAGAAGGAAAGACAACCAAATTTCTATCTATAGATCAGGTCAGAGGTCATTTAACTCCAGACCTGCTTGGACATACTCAGAGGCCGCTCTCAGCGAGGGACAAAGGGGTTGCTTATAGATCAGACCAGAGGTCATTTAACTCCAGGTCTGCTTTAGCAACTCCAAGGAAAAACAAGGATAAATTTGACAGAAGGGATCTTAGAAAGGTTTAATAAGATGGAAAGATCCTAGTGAGGCAGAGACAGTGTTCTAGACCTCCCAGTATACTCAACTCATCTAACTAAATCCTAACAAGAACATATAAACATAAATTTCATTAATTCATACATCAGAGAGCAGGCAACGACATCCACTACACTAGTTAAATCAATTGAAATAAATATTCAGATACACACATAAGCAGAAAACATGGAAGGCTGGGAGAGCAGCAACATAAGGTACCTATCAAGGGTAAATCTTATGCCAAAATTATGATGCGAGCCTAAAGAAACATAATGAAATGAAAGCAAGTCAATCACAAATACAGAGAAAGGAAAACATCACCAACTGCTTTATATCAGGATCCAAAGAAATATGCTTGTCATATAAAAAACAACACCAATCAGGTACATCAATGCCCATAGCTTGAACATTCAGTCTGAATACATCAAATCTCAGCCTATCTTACAATATTACACAGAGAACTTGTCTCAAGAGGAAAGGCTTGCAATCCACTAATATCCAATCAAAAACCAACAACCATTACAATAATTTCCCTCTGTGTTTTATAGTAGATGATGAACAGAAGGTCGACTGAGATGGTAGGTGAATACTAAATGTAACATTAAACAGAAAATGAATGCAAGGCCGGAACCCATTCTGTTTTATTGCTATGTATTTGATTTCTGTCACCTTCCTTAATAAAGAGTGATCTTTTCCGGATATGATCTTGACCTCTGTCGGCTGTAGTACTCCAGGTGCTTTGATCAAAATAAAATAAAATACTGAGAAGTCTGCCATATAAATGCTCTGGTGGTTTTGAACTGTTGTCTGGTGGAAATTTCTTCAGGGACGTGGTGCATAATAAAAGCTATATGGGTGCCCTGTACTTGACGAAGAAAAACATTCTGCTGATGAATAAACCCTGATGTCACCTTTTACCATGTACAGGATCCTTCTGATTGATCCTCGGGGTCTTCAAACTGGTGCTTTTCCTCTTAAACTACTGGTTTAAGGCTATAGATCTTCATTAGGGTGCCTTAATCTCCTTTTCTCTATGCTGCAACATTTTACTGCTCCATTTCTGCTTCTGATAGGTTAGCTCGGGTTTTAATGGCGCCGAGAAATTTTCTACCGAGTCTAAACCCTGTTCTCTTAAATGACCGTCTTATCTTCACCTTCCCGGGTCGTTTTTATAAATTACGCCTCTGAAAATGATCTTTTTTTACTCTCGATGTCCTTGTAACAGAGACACGCACCAAGGTGCCCATTAGTTCTTAATAACCCTGCAAAATACACAAACAAGTTAAGGAAACCATGAATGGGGTGGTGGATGATGTGGAGGCAGAGAAAGGTCGTGCAGACGGTGACAGGGCGGAGAGAAATGCAGAGGAACAATGGAGATCCGCTCTGATGGAAATGGCGGTCTGCAGAACGAACGAATGAAAAACCTTAAAAATCACGAAACCAAAACAATATATGTGACGGAAAGGTCTGGTGTACGATGAATCCACGTGGAGATGACGTGGTGAGCAGACCCGAAGGGGGGGGTGGTCAACGGAAGGCGAACAAATCTGAACCGTTGATCGTGACGGAGATCAACGGCAGCAGACGGGATGTGACATGGGTTAAGCGGCGTGCAACTCTGGCGAACGATGGCTATCGGATTAGGCACGCAAGATCTGACGGCTTGTATTCATTTCGCTGCGTGACTCTGGTCGAAAGATAATACGGGGGGGGGAAGTGGTTTTGCCGTCGTACATGGGACACGCGGCAGGCGGCTAGTGGAATCGCTGGGCAATGAGGGAAAACCACCCACCGTGCATGAGTGGTGCAAAATGAACCGGGCAGTTTTGGAACAGTGGAAACGGGGACCACAGGGCGGATGGGCTCTACACCGTTAGATCTGGAACAGATCAATGGTGGAAAATGTGCCCGATGCGCTCTGGCTATGAACCGTTGATCTGCGGATTAAAATGGACGGCGATGGTGCGGCAAGGGAGATTAGTGCCTTTCGGGCCAGCGAATGGTCTCAGCACGGGTCACATGGAGGAAAAGGCGCGGGACTAAGCGGGAAAGGGGCTGGGCCTACAATAAGGTTCAAAATGGGTTTTTAAGCCATTTAAATGCATTTTTGAAACCTTATAAGGGAAACAATAGGGAGATGGAGGGGGAATTTGGGGAAAACAAAGGGTGAAGGGATTTTAGAGGGGATTTAGGGGGGAACGAGGGACTCTGACAGAAGGAGGAAATAGGGAGAAAAGGGGACATTTGCAGGGGTACAAGGGGTAAATGCAGGCCTTAGGGGAAAGGAATCAACAAAGGGGATTAATGTTAGGCATAGCTTTAAGAGACTTCAAGGAGGATGGGTTTTCAGGGACAAGACACTCCTTGAAGGCTCCAAAACAACCCAGGCCCCAGCTTGCTTCTCAAGGATTTCATAGGGGGGCTAACATTGGCTCCACATGGGGATGGCTTATTCTTGAAGGAGTCAAGAAACCAGATATAATCTTTGGAGTAGGCCAGATGCCTACTGCTTGGCACATCCCTTTCTTTGATCAGCTGCCACAATATGAATATGTTACATTAGAAAAAACATTTCTCCCAACCAAACTACCTACCCAAACTACAGTCCTAGCATTTTTTCTTCTTTAGGGTGCATTTGAGCTAGTAGACCCTTTACATTTTATTTTCAAAACAAAACAACCTATTCTACATCTACCCTTATTTATCCATGAGACCAGGTTAAAAAATTGGCCTCATATGCTTCTCTACCTAATCTAACATCTGCTGGGATTAAACTGTCCAACATATTTCTTCTCCTACATTCTAATACAGGAAATTGAAACACAGCCAAGCCAGGATTAGACTGTCTGACTTGCTGGAGTGCAGACTTGCAGAAAACTGCAAACAAAACTTGTGAAGGCATGAGATCTGCAATTTGAAATATCCTTCTTTCTTTGTGACTCAGGTTTTGAACATATTTGAGTCACTTCTTTTCTTTAATTTCAGCTCTGGTTTTGGGCATATTAGAGTTGATTCTTCTTTTTCCTTTGCTGGCCTAGATTTTGAGTGTGTTAGGACCAGCTGTCTTTCTTTCTTTGGCTCAGGCTTTGATCATGTTAGAGCCAATATTTGCACTTTCTGGAGGTCCATGTTTTGAGCATGTTTGAACCTCTACTTTCTCTATTTTTTGGAAACATTTTCTCTATTTTCTTGAAAGTAAAACTGCAATGGTATGTACAATGGAAATGGAACTGGAAATAAAAAATTAGCAGAAATAGTGTTTGAGCATCCTACCATTGACAGGACCCCCAAACAGCTCTGTACCATCAAGTTCTTGTAAGAAAAATGCATTAGGACCCACAGTGGCTTGGATGACAAATGGACCTTGACACAAGCTATCAAACTTGCCATGTTTACCTTTGTCTTCTCTTCTTGAATCCCATCTCAGAACTTTGTCTCCAACTTTGAAATTTTAAGCTTTGGCTCTTTTGTCAAACTGCCTCTTTATGTTGTCCTGAACTTTCACTGCTCTGTTGTAGACCTGATCCCTTTTTTGCTGAAGATGGATCGTTTCATTTATTCTCCTTATCATGTTGTCTTCATCTGATTGGATTTCTTGGACCAGTTTGATCACTGGAACTCCAAGGCTTGTAGGGAATACTGCCTCTGTTCCATAAACCAGCTGGAATGGTGACATGCCTATAGATTTCTTTGTGGTGAGCCTGTCGGCCCACAAAGCATGTATCAAATTTTTATGCCATGACTTTTTGTTTACCTCCAGCAGCTTCTTAATGATTATGACCAGGATTTTATTTGATGATTCAGCCAATCCATTACCCTGGGGGTAATAGGCAGTTGAATGACCGAGCGTGATATGGTACCTGTGACAGAAATCAACCATTCTCCTGGATCCGAAGGCAGCAGCATTGTCAATGATTATTTTCCTTGGACAGCCAAACCGAGATAGGATGAAGTCTTCTAGGAACCTAATGATGACAGAATCAGTGGCATTCCTAGTGGGTATGGCTTCTATCCATTTAGTGAAGTAATCTGTGGCATTCATGATCCACTTGTGTTGCCCAGAAGAGGCTAGATGAATTTCCCCTATAAAGTCTAGGCCCCATTGCATGAAGGGACCTTCTACAGTGATGGGTTGTAGAGGAAGGGGGAGGAGTTTTCTTTTACCTTCGAAGATCTGACATTTGTGGCAAGTGGTGATAATTTTATGGACATCATTAAATAGTGTAGGCCAATAGTAACAAGCCCTGAGTATTTTATTTGCAGTGGCTTTCCAACTCAGGTGGCCTCCACATTCTCCAGCATGAAATTCTTGTTTAACATTTTTGGCTTCAGGTTCAGACAAGCATTTCAGCAATAGGCCATTTGGATTTTTCCAGTATAGATTCTCATTCAAAATGCAGTAATTTCTAGCTTTGAGTTTTATGAATCTGGCCTTGGTTTTGGACAGTTTGGGAGGGGCATTGTAGTGGGTGAGCACGTAAAGGATATCAGTATACCAAGGAGATTTTTGAAACTTCTCCTCAACAGTTGTATGGGGCAACCCTTCCTGCTCATCTAAGGCATTTATCATGTTGATGTCAAGGGCCTGCAAGTTTGATTCGGCCATTAACTGGGCCAGGCCTTGACCTTTGATCAGCTTGGTGGGTTTTATTTCAAGGTCATATTCTAAGATTGTAGCAATCCATTTGCCCCTTTTCCCATCAGGGTCCTGGGACAAGATATCTTTGACCACTATATTCGGTACATAAGAAATGGTGTGGGAATGCAGAATGTACACCCTAAAGTCTTTCAAGGCCTTAATCAGGGCATAGGCTTGCTTTTCCATGATGTTGTACTTTAAGGGTGCATCTCTCAGCGCTTTGCTAAAGAAGGCTATAGGCTGTTCATTACCTTCTGAATTTTTCTGCAGTAAGATTGCAGCCACAGTATGCTGGGAGGCAAATGAAAAGATCAGAAAATCTTTCGAGAAATCAGGGCTAATCAGCATAGGAGCCTGAGTGAGTGCAAGTTTTACAGATTCGAAATATTTTTTGGCCCCTACAGTCCATTTAATTCCTGCACCCTTCTTCAGCATGTTAGTCATAGTCCTAAGGTGCTCAACAAGGTTGGGAATGAATCTCCTAAGGAAATTGATCTTCCCAATGAAGGACTGTAACTCCTTGATGTTTCTTGGGTGTGTGATTTGGAGTATTCCCTCAACTCTCTGTGGATCTATTCTAATCCACTTCTCAGATATAATGTGACCAAGAAGTTTACCTTCTTGCAACCCAAACACAGTTTTCTTAGGATTTAAGGACAGACCATACCTTCTACATTTTTCAAAAAATTTCCTCAGATGTTTCAAGTGTTCTTCTGTTTTTGAAAAGACAGTCAAGTCATCTAGATAGATAACTATGAAGTGCCCTATCTCCTCTGAGAAAGCTATATCCATCGCTCTCTGGAAGGTGGCACCAGCATTCATCAATCCAAAGGGCATTTTCACATACATGAAGGTGCCCCATGGAGTGGTAAAAGTTGTTTTGAGTTGGTCTTCTGGGAGTACAAGGACTTGATTGTATCCTGAAAAACCATCCAGTAGGGAGATTCTCTTAGATCCCACTACCTTCTGTAAGATGTGTTCCATTCTAGGCAAGGGGTAGTTGTCTTTCAGGGAGGCTCTGTTGAGATTTCTGAAGTCTATGCACAGTCTGATTTCTCCTATTTTCTTTCTCACAGTCACCAAGTTTGACACCCAATCAGAAAACCTTACAGGGACTATTATGCCTGCATCATACATCTTTTTAATTTCCTTTTCAACTGCAGGCAATTGTTTTGGATTGATCCTACGGAGTTTCTGTCTGAAAGGCTTCTGATTTTCCTTCAAGGGTATCTTGTGTTGTATGATGTTGGTGTCATAGGCCTTTAAATCTTCATAGCTCCATGCAAACACATCAATGAATTCTATAAACAGGTCGATGTATTTCTTTTTCATGTCTGCAGGTAAAGACTTAGCTAGTTTAATCATTTTGAGTTTGTCTTCAGTGCCTATGTTGCATTCTTCCACATCTGAATCTGCGTGTTCTATCGTGGGCTTTTTTGCTACGTCGTCAAAGTCAAAAAGGTCCTCTAAGGGTGCCAGACCTCTGGGTATATTCTTATATTTGGCCTACAGCACCTTTATTTCTCCACTATCTGCGTTTTCACATTTTATGGTTGAACTTCCAGTTTCCTCAAAAAAAGAATTTATTTCTATGCTACAAGACGGGGATTCTTCATCAGAGGATTCCTCACTAAGGCAGCTGTCATCAAATTTTGAGTCTGAATCAGAAAATTCAAACTCATTTTTGCCTGTTAAGAAATCCTCAATCTGTTTGTCACCTTCAAAGACCTACCAATATTTTTCGTTGTCTGGCACTGCAGGTCTGAACTTGGTCTGAATGATGAATTGTTGGTCAGCTGAAGTCTTAGGATATGAACTAGCTAGACAAGCTAATCCATTTGCAATGACATTTTGACTCCTGGGGACAAACACTAATTCATATTCCATGAAAGTTTTCAATATATCCATGGCATCGTTCCTATATGCTCTTAATCGAGGATGTTTTGTTGCATATTCACCATTCACTTGTTTGATTACTAACTCAGAATCTCCATGCACAGTTATCCTATGGGCCCCTAATTTTTTCAATAGATTTAAGACAAGAATAAGAGCCTCATATTCTGCAATATTATTTGTGCATTTGAAATGAAGATTCACAGCATGGCTCTCTGCATGATCATTTTTTGTGTTACGTAGCCACACCCCTGCTCCAGCATTGTTTCTAGTACAGGACCCATCGAAATTCATTTCCCACAGGGGTTTGCCATTATGTTGCGCTGGAGGGTCTGTACTAGGTTGCGGGATATCTTGTTCTTCACGTGGTGTATTAGTTTGAAGGGTGTGACTAATAAGCTGACTGCAATGTGTTCCTGATTCATTATGAGTTTCGTTTTAATTATCATGCCCATGGTTATATTCATCGTATTCTTCTAGGGTAGCCATTATGCTAAAGTCCATGGGCTCTGCGTTCTTGCTTGTATTTCTGCATTCAGACTCTGGCTCTCCCAAGGATTGGTGATTGTAAAGAATGAAAGAATCCAGGTCTGTGTGCACAGAGTACAATGGTGAATTTTCAGGTTTCTCAGGGCTACTGACTAGAAATTTCATTTGAGCTTCTCTATACAGTCTTCTAGGTTGGCCAAAGATAGGGATAGTGGCATATGAGCCATCCATCTGCATTGTTCCTTTCAGTTTGGCTCCCCATGATCTCGATAATAATATGCCATACTTGGGTGGTACATCTTCCACCACCACATCCATGACCATATATTTGGTAGGGATCTGGGCCAAACGCACACTGAAGTCTTTAATTAGGCCTAGGAATTTTACTCTGCTAGAGTCAAATGAATATAGGTCTTTGTAAGGTCTGGTGATTTCTAGGCCTAACGTCTCCATCACTACCTTAGGCATTAGATTGTGTGATGCTCTAGAGTCATGCATGGCATTATTAAGGATCTTGTCGTGAATGTTGAGACTGACATAGAAAGGTGGAACCACCCCTTCCTGAAACTTTCCCTCAATATTTTGGCCAAAAAAGAGGGCAGGCTGATCATCATTCAAATTCACAGTATCATTGTTTTCCCCTAGATTAAATGCTTTCAAAATTTGGCTCTTATATACATCCAGAGTGGCCAGCTCGGATAATGGTACAGAGATTTTGATTTTTGCAATCTCACTTTCCAGATTGAAAGTGGACTAGACCTTTGTAACGCTCAATTCTGTTTTATTTGCCACTACCTTAGTGGCTGAATCAGTTTGTGATTTCTCACTATGTATAGGGTTAGGAATCATTTTATCAGGAGCACTAAATGCGATGCTAGTGCTGTTGGTTGGTTGGTTTTGTTTTTCAGTGTTTTGGTTGTCTTTTCCCTTGTGTTTACCAGAACTTTCAGCTGCTGTTTTTCTATTTTCAGCAGTCACTTTAGAAGGTTTATCAGGTCTTTTCTTGATGGTTTCCTCAGGATTTTTTGTTTTGGAGTTTTCTTTGTTCTTTTTTCTCCTAAGTTCATATTTTTCTCTGACCTGCATCATGGCATTTTCAAATCCTAATCTGTAATCCTCAGTTTCTAACCATTCCTCATCCCAGTATGACAGTGAGGGTTGGTCTTCCCCTGAATTATAGTTAAGGACTGAGTCTTCTGTTTCAAACATGTTTATTGTATTCCCTTCAGACTCTTCTATGATTCCCTCATCTTCATCTAAAAATTTTTCTTGGAATGGGGGAATTACTTGTTGATCTGACTCTCTTTGTCTGTTGGGAGCATTGTTGTTTCTTCTAAAGTTTTGGTTCTGATTTTGGTTCTAGTTTCTGTTCTGATTGCTAACTGTGACAACCATATTTTCCATCATTTGTTGCAGCTTATCTACATGTTTAGATAATTTGTCATAATTTGGATTAGATGTGGAGGCTACATTGTCATCCCTATATGTTACCCTTTTCTCAGACCTCAGTCTTGCTCTTTTCTCAATCAAATTTGCCTCTATGTTTACAGCCCCTTTCTGCATGTCCTCCAATGTGGTGTACTCTTTATCCCTAAGCTCATAGGCCATGTCAGCATCAAACCCATCAGGGTATTTTGCTAGGGCCATACCTTGTGGAGGTTTCATATGTGGAGGGAGGGCATTGTAAATGCTGTTAAATCTAGTGGTGTAATCATGGACACTCTCTCCCACGTTTCTTTTAAGGCTCATGTATTCAGCTAGAAGTTGGCAAGGGTTTGCCCTAGTCTCCCATTTGTCGATGAAAGTTCGGTATAGAGCAGGGAGATCTTGGATACTACCCGCAAGTAGGTTCTTAAACCACTTCTTCACCTCACCTCCCAAGCTCTAGGCAAAGATTCTCATTTTGATTGTTTCATCATAAATTTCCATGTAGTCAAAATAATCCTCCATTTTATCTACGTGTTGCTGAGCTGTGATGGATTCTTTAGCAGTGTAGTGTGGGATTTTTGATTGATAATCATTTGGTAAGGGTAACAAGGGTTGGGGTAATACTAAGGGAGCATACCAGGCTACCATGATGATATTATGATGAGGTAAAGGATTGATTTGAGCAGCTGGTATATGGATGACAGGGATACTAGGACCAGCAGAGACCTGTTGGGAATATCTAGGGTGGGAGAGCCCCAACTTTTGAATGAAATGGATATCAGGTGGTGTAGATGGAGGGGTTCCTCTGTCCCTAGTGTGTTGACCACTGTTAGATGGTGTGCTTTGAAGCTCAGGGTCTGGCTGGTCTAGATGACTGAATGACCTAGCTCTTGGTAAACTATTTGGGAGGTCTAGGTCAAGGAGAAAATGTGATAGAGATGTTAGGTCTTCTGGTGCAGAATTAGCTCTATAGATGGGGCTGGAAATAGTTGACCTTTTAGGTGCGGGATATCCTTTGAGAATGCTCTCAGGGTTATCAACTATTTCAGGTGGGTCAGGATTGGGATAAGCTCTTGTGTGAATGGTTCTGAAAGCCAGAATGTTATACTTCTAACTAAGCAACTTAACCCTACTTGCTCTTCTATTGCGGTTAATGTTGTTTCAAAGTCTGGTCTCCCAGTGGAGTCTAATGAGAAACCAAGTTAATCAGCAGGCCTACTGATCACCAGTGGAGTCTTTTCGTTTAGGAACAATGGTGTTACACCATTTTTTGGTCATCTAACCTATTATCATTAGATGGACCCAAGTACACCATGTAAGACCAATTTTACCCTAAGTAAAATTGCTTTCACTATGAAAAATAACTTAATAAAACACATTTATTAGGTTGTTTATGGTCTAAACAGGAAACCCCAAAGGAAATATTAAACAAACCTATATTTGTTTGATTTTCTTCAAGGAATAATTAATTAAACAATAATTTAATTATTATTCCTGGTCATGTTTAACCCAAAACAAAGAAATCAATTAGATAAACCTCTATTTATCTTATTATTTTCTAGGAATAATTATTTAAATCTCATTTAGATAATATTCCTTGTTAAATATGACCAAATCACCCACAAATAATTAAATAAATCATTATTTATTTAATTATCCTCCAACCACTTCCTTAAAAAGATAAATAAATCGTTTATTTATTTATTATTAACAAATAAAGGGATTTGACCCAAGTCAAATACTTTTTCCCTCCAACAAATATAATAAAATATTCCATAAAAGGTGGATCTAGATTTAGTTAACATTATTTTAATCATGCACCAAGATCTAGAATGACCCAATATTTTGTTATAAATAGGAGGGTTCTTCCCATCATTCTTCACCTTTTGTTGCCTATTAGATCACTCTGGATCTATACACTTGGTCACATTTTTCCATCATTTGCTGTGTGAGCTCCCATTGAGCTCTATTCTTTGCATTGGGTTTCCTACACCAACAAGAGAGAGAAATCTTAGATCTGAAGTGCTGAGGACTTCCAAGAACCCATCCCACTGAGGAGAATTGGATACGCCTTCTTGTTTTCCTCCCAGGTGCCCAATTAATAAAAAAGATTCTTTTAAAAATTGCTCTTGTCTTGTCTATTGGTATATGGAGCAAACCCTTGTTTTTACTACTTAATGTCTTTCCATGCATAGATCTGGTTTTTTGCAGCTCTTTTCTTGTTCAACTAACCACAGATCTGAAGATATTGGCAGCCACTTTTGTTGTTAGGGCTATTAGTTATGCGTAGCTAAAGTGGTCCTTTTTCGTACACTTCGACAAAGGATTCATACTAACAAATGGCGACTCCGCTGGGGATTTAAATTACGACCGCTGTCGTTTTTCATATTCCTGCATATCCAGCTACTTCAGACCCTAGGGTTTCTTTTCAGCTGTTTATTTTTCCTATTTTTATGTTTTTTTTCTCACATAAAACCCTAAAACATTAAAATTTTTAACCATCACAGAGCCGTCCCATTAAGGGTAGAAGTAGACATCGCTCCGCAATCGAGACGATAACTTTTCCGAAAAATCCGCGCCGAGACAACCGGGGAGTGGGGGTCGCACTTTCTACCCAAAATCGTTACCTAGACCTCCAGTCACACTTTTTGCCCATTTTCTATGACCTGCACCGAAACAAGTCGAACCTCGCGACCTCGCGCTTCTTTCTGCCTGCTCGCAATTTTTCCGCTTCCGGTTTAGGGCGCACCGTCTCAACCCGTTTCGAATTGCTCGATCTGCGCTTCACCTAAGTGGGAACCTAGCCCCCTAGGGCTTCAGTACCCTCCACTTTTGGTGGAAGAGTTTTAGCTGCTTCAGGCGTCTGTTTTTTTTCAGAGTTTCAGCCCCTTTATCCAGATCTCGATAATTCTTTTGCATCCCTTTAAATCAGGCTCCTTTCTTCCTTTCAAATCACCTTCTGCCGTTTTGTTTGGAACTTTTAGGACCTCCCTCCTGTCCTTTATCCTTTCCACTTTTGCTGATTTCCTCCCTTTTTCCTGCACTCACCTTGCCTCGTCTCGTCGTGATCTGCACCTCTTTTCAGCAGCTTTATCCTTTAGATCCCTGTCCCTCTTGACCTTAGATCTATTGGCCTCTTTTCTGTGTGTTTCCCCTAGATTTTTCCCTTTCTTTTTAGATTATTTTTGAGAGACCCACCTTCTTGGGTTAGATAGATGCACAAGTAGCTGTTAATTTTATGTTATTTCAGCATTATATACCGTTCTCTGCAGATTTATTTTCAGTTACGCAGCACACTTTTTTCTTGCTCTCAAAATGGAAAGGGTTTAAAAATTAAAATTAACGCACGCCACACACTGACCCTAAGTGAAGAAGCGCCTGGTTAACACCGCCTGGCAAAGACTCTAAAATCAATTGTCACCGCACCTTATCTGCCCTTGACCTTCCTTGATTCTGTCCCTTTCTGCCCTTGTCGGTTTCCTTCTTCCTGTCATCATTGCGCCCCCAAGGCGCCGTTCCCGGAGACTTCTTGGCCTTTACCTCGGGCCTTGGCCGATCAACTCCGCTCCGTTCGCCTCGTCGGCCGAGCCGGGGCCCTCCTCCGAGTCCGCACTCGACTCCTCTCTTTGATTCATTGGGTTCTCCTTTCTCCCCGGGGTTCTCCCTCTCGCTATCACTATGTTCACTATGTCTGGTCAAGGCCTAACGCTTTAGTGGTGCTCCGGTGCCCAATGCCTGATCACAATACCAGCGTAACCACCACAGAACTACTCGCTGACATCTCGTTTCCTACTGCATACCGTGGTGCCCTGTCCTCCCCGATTTCAATCAGTTGATCAATGACCCTATCCGCCACGATGTTGGTTGGCCTGCTATGCCAACCAAGTTCCCCTCCGACATCCCTAAGTTCGAAGGCCTTGCTGGAGAAGATCCAACCAATTATGTCTGATCTTTCCACATGTGGTGTTCCTCCAATTCCATTACCGATGAATCCATCCGTCTTCGTTTTTTCCAATGCACGCTTACTGGTGAAGCTTCTAAATGGTATGTAGACCAAGCCACCTCTTCCCATACCACCTTTGCGACCATTGCCTAAGCCTTTTTATCTTACTTCCAGCTTCCTCTCCGATACAATACCGGTACAGAGCTCTTGACCTCCTTTAAGCAAACATCTTCGACCAGCCTTTCTACCCATGTTCAGGAATGGCGACAGAGACGCAGCTTATGTCGAGCTCCCCCCTTCGAAGATCGGATCTATATGGACTGGTTCCTTCACTCTCTCTTAGCTCCCATTGGCAAAGATGTCGCCTCCCATTTCCATCAAACCGAAGAAGCCGCCCTCCAAATAGCCTTGAAATATGACCTGATTTACGCCCAGTCTGGTTATGTTTATACCGTCCTTCCTGACCTTCCCAGGCCCAGTGGCGCTAATGCCCCGGGGGCATCTGATTCCACTGACGGTATCATTGGACGCCCTTTCCCATCTGTATGCTCAACCTCCTATGGGCTACGGTCTCCCTCACAGAGGGGCCAACACCTCTAGCACTCTTCCCCCTCCCGGTAGCATGTACCCAGGATACGGCATGCCTCCTCCTTTTGCCCAACCTCCTGCTTACCTCAATCTTGGCCAACCTAACCATTATCCCTATCTGTAGCCTGGTATGCCAGCTCCTCAAGCATATGCACTTCCACCTCCTTTGCCTTCTCAACCCTAGCAACAGCACCTACAGCCCCCTCTAGGGCAAGTATTTGCACAGCAGGGAGCAACTAATCCCCCTTCTTCCCAAAGAAGGCGGAGAGGCAATCCAAACCAATCTTCCCCTGGTACTCGTAGACCCAATCCTAAAGGTTTTGACCCTAACACTGCTAACCAGCAACAGGGCACTCAGCCCAAGCTGGACAGGCCTCTTTGTACCAACAAGCCTTGTTCGTGTTGTGGTGTTTACGATCATTACACCCATGATTGTCCCCTTTTACCATAGATGTGGCAGATGTGGGAGTCTCAAGCCACATTGCGAGGACAACATGCCTCCCCTCATGCTCCCCCTAATGTGGCCACTACTCAACCAGCTGTGTTTACTGATCCTTTCCCTCAGCAAGGATTCGTGGCTACCCAACCACTTGATGGGCGGGTCTCCACTCCCCCTTCCATTTCTGGTTCCTCCGACTACCAGATCCTCATGATGAATTCCGATCCATCCCCCACCGTCGACCTTCACCTTCAAACTCGGTCTCGCCAGTACCCCAAGCCTCCTGCTCAGTCTACCCCCGAGCCTCCTTCTTCAAGTTCTACAGAGCCTCTTTCGACATCCAGTGGCCCCTTACATATCCCTCAACCCAAAGTTGAGGTTCATACCAAGATTCCTAAGGGACCATTACGCCGAAATGCTGCTTCCGGTCGAGCTGCTCATTCGTATAGCATAGTAGATGATTTGGCGCAATCTCCTGCTGCCATTTCCACACTAGAACTCCTCCAATCGAGCCCTTCCCAAAAATAAGGCTCTACTATCTTCCGTGGGATCTGTAGATACTGCTGATTACCAAATGATTATTTTCGACGCCACTCAATCGGACCATCCTCCTCTTCCTCCTTCCGTCGCCTTCCAAATCCCAGTCAAAATACGGAACGCCAACATTTCCCGGTGTATAATTGATGATGGGGCATCCACCTGCGTGATGTCTGCTTCAGTTTGGAAGCAACTCGGATCCCTTGAGCTGGCCCCTTCCACGATCACCCTTCGAGCATGGGACGATCATGCCTCCCAGCCCATTGGCCTGTTCCGTAATTGTCCTATCACCCTCGCCGGTAAGACTGTTTGCGTTGACGTCAAAGTCATAGATGCCCCGCTAGACTACAACATTCTATTGGGGCGAAGCTACACCTATGCTATGTCTACTGTCCCATCCGTGGTTTTCCGCAAGATGTCTTTCCCCCATAATGGAAAGATAGTCACCATTGACCAGTTGACATATCATGAGCCAAAATCTTAGACCTCACCTGAGACGACCATCTCTTCTGTAGCCAACAAGCAAACCATCGATTCTTGACCAGTGTCTCCCCCGGCGTTTACAAGGATTCCTCCCTGCTTGGAACTTTTCCTAATCTCACCCCTCCTCCTATCACTGATCCCAGCTTATCGAATGTTTGCATGATGCAATCGTCTCAGGCTGCCCTTAAGCGGCCTGCTTCAGCTAGTCAGCAACCTCCCCCTCACCCTCCGTAACCTGCTCCTAGCCATTCATCTCAGCTAGCCGGACCTCCTCCCTCTGGCCCTCCCCCTACAGATGGTATCCCTGAACCCCTCTATCCTTCGAGCTCGATTCCCCCAGGCCTTAACCATCTCGGAGTCGTCCCTCCTAGTCATTACCCTGCTGGGCAGATACCTTTCCTGGCTCCCCCTCCTAGAGTATATTCTATCCCCATCATGGCCACCCTCTCTCTCCCTAACCTGACCTTCCTTAGGCATACCGGTCTGGTACCTTGATCCTCCAGCCGCTACCCCTCCTGGTCACCCCAAACCCTACATGGCTTCGACACCGGTCCAACCGGTCCCCCTCGCTTCCTCCGTTGCCACTGTGCCCCCAGCACCACCACAGGACCCTTCTCTTGTCGTGATGGCTCTTGGGAAAAAAGGCAAAGCCTGCAAGGGGGCACCCAAAGACAAGACCACCACGACTGACCCGGCCCCCCCTCTGCCTGCAAAACCCTGTGCCTTGTGTGATGTCGTCGGTCATGCCACCCATGCTTGTCCCGAGTTGCCCCGTATTCAACCCATGGTTAAAGTCGCGTTCCCCGAGTCTACAGTCCCTAACGCCTCCATTCCTTCTTCAGCCATAACCAAGAACCCCAAGACTCTCCGCACCAACAAACCCTGTGCTTTATGCGGTGTTCATGGCCATTACTCCCACCATTTTCCTCACCTGACGCATTACCGCGCCTCTTTAGAGTTAGTCCGAGAGTATGAGGTTGAAAAAAATCAATCTGCCTCTCCCATACTCACGCAGTATGCTTCGGGCCAGCCTGAGGATCCCCCCACTCCCATCGAAATTCCCCCCCTGATGTTCAGATGACGGAGTCTACCACGACCATTCTTTACCTATCCTCCTCTGCGAGACACTGAGAGCCCAGTCCCCCTGCATCCTCCCCTGTTGTTTCGCCTGACCACCTCTTTTCTACCCATACACGAGATCACTCCACCCGTATCTCTGTTGACCTCCGCAGCTTGAGTCCTCGCCATAATTCCGATAGCCTTCATATACCACCCTCTAGTTTGTCTATGAGTCATAGTCATCCTGCTCCTTGCACTCCCTCCCGCAGTCACCGCTCGATGTCTTCTGTACACTCACGCTGCCATCATTGTCTATCCTCCCCTCATTTGTTATCTTGTAACACCATTCCGCACGACCCCCTGTCCACACCCTTTATCGGTTATGCCGATGGTGCAAGTCGTTACTCCCAGAATCTAGCCTCGACAGGTTGGGCCATTTTCACCCCCTTGCATGCCCTTGTTCTCTCAAACGGGGTCTGCATTGGTTCTGCCACCAACAATCAAGCCGAATATGATGCAGTGCGTGGTCTCTTAGCCGATGCCCTCTTTCATCGCATCCTCCATCTGCACGTTCGTTTGGATTCCCTACTTCTTGTCATGCAACTAAATGGTGTTTATTGTGTGTATAACCCTGTGCTGTTTAGATGCTATTTATGAGTAAAACTCTTGATACGTGCATTTGAAACCATAACTTTCAACCATGTACCTCGAGAACAGAATCACTATGTAGATAGTATTACAAACCATGTTCTAGATTGGCATTTATCACACGCATTTCATACAAGACAATAACATTCATAATCATTAAAAAACGATACATATCCATAATATGTGTTGCAAAACATGTGTTTAGAGTCCATCTACTCTGATACATATGACATGCCCATAGCATGTTACAAAAAACTCAAAACTGGGGGCACCACCTACCCCTACATACACACTAGTGGGCACCACATGCCCCACACCTAATCACTATCTGGCGGATCCCGAGCCAATGGCTCTGCCCCTGCAACCTGTAGATGACGCATCGCCTGACCGACCATCGCCATGCACCGCATGACACCTCGCCATTCCGAGGGTAGACCAACACATGGCTCTATGTACTGGTCGTCTAAGTCCTACCACCCGTGCTCTGATACTCCAGTCAGAAACCTTGCATCTATGGCGGATGTCCTCCAGCAAGGTGGCCGCATCCTCATTATGCGCTGCTCTCGACCCACTCGGACCTGCAGCTCCAGATGCTGCCGGTTGTCCCATATATCTGGCTGGTTTTACCGGAGCTATATCTGCATACCAAAAGTCAATGAATCAGTACCCTAGCTACTATTCAACAAATTTAACATGCCCATACAAGAATAGCTATCTGTCACTTACCATCAGGCCCCCATACTTGACCAGGCGGAAGTGGCAGGTCCGGATCTCCACAATAACTCATCCCACTATAGGGATAGTCGTCAATGTATAACGGCATCTGATCCCAATGGGCAAAAAACTCAGGTCGAAACACTCGCCCGACCGCCCCTCCTCCTCCTTTGCACAGTAGCCGCCCCCACCGACGCATCCTGGGCTCTCTCGGGCCCCCATCTGGAATTTGTATACGAGGCCGCAAGGTCGGGATCTTCTCAAAGAAGAACGCGCACAATAAAGTCCCATACGAGCAATCGTGGTTCACCTGTCGCTTGCAGAGCAACAACTGTCGTTTTAGCGACACCAACATCATTTGGGCCCACCCATAGTAGGTCCCACTCAACACACTCTCCACAATCATCCGCCCATGCTTTCCTGATGGAGCGCCTAGTTTCCCAGATAATGAGTGCACACTGCTGCCACTACACAGTTCTTCCCCTCTCCCCCGGGATCCCCTCTGCGCATCCAAGTCCCCTTGACTTGGAGACCCGGTCGACAATGTCGCTCCACAAACTCCATGATATGCCGCCCCCGCGGTAATACTGGCTACGTGTTTCCCACCATCCCCAGTGGCGGGAGACCCGTCAGGAAATACACATCCTGGACTGTCAGTTCGATCCTGTGCCCCTGCACTACAAAGACCTCATGCTCTGGATCCCAGTAACTGATAATCCGGGCCAACAATGGCTCTCCTGCTCTCATCAAAGGGTTCTCCAAAAACTTTAGAACCCCAAACCTGGCCAACACACGACGAACACCCTGATCCGCCTGGATCTCTGCCCGTAATGTACCCAGGTCTCTCTCTCTCCAGTTAACCCGTAAATCTGCCATACCTGCACAAAAACATCATCTTTGTCAGCATACAGATCAGGAATACCATAACCAAACACAAAAACCCAACTCCCAACCATAAACAATATTCAAACCCCTCATCTCTGTGTCATAGCTTCTTTCTGCCCAATTCTGGGATAGGTCGCACTTTTTAGCCCAAAAAGTGCGACCCGGCCTTAGAGATGAAGGAGGGTCTATTTCTGGGATTTTGGGCCCTAAACTGAACTTTCAATCCATCAAAATGAAAGAGTAAGGTTAGGCCTCTTACCTGCAACTAACGGATCTCGATTCCAACGACTAGTTTGTCCACTACGCTCGCCGCAAGATTTAGGGCCTTCTCTCCTCTCTACATTCTCCACAGCAACAATAGCAAATGAGTGAATTTGGAGGGAAAACTGCCTTATTAAAAGAGAACCCCTGTTTCTTCTTTCGATTGCTGCGACCACACTGTAGCCCGGTTTGACAAACCATCTGCACCGTTGGAAAGCTCTCACCGAGCCCTCAAATGGGTATCTGTTAGATTTTTATCATTTGATACTTCACCAGGACACATTTTGTCCAAGAAGGGTCACTTCACCTCTCCTTAAAATCGAATTTCCTCACTTACGACACTTGTACTTGGGGCACCATTTTGCCTCCTTACTTGTCTTTTTTCGTGTCAATTTTCGTCATGAGTGACCATCTTGTACTCATGTTTTCATGGTCCCCCATTGGGCCTTTACTGTGTGGCAGCACCATCGAGTTTCCCTTTTTTAGATCATCCAAGTTGAGTCATCATCGCATTCATGGAGTCTATCCCGAGTCCCTTTGTACCCCACTATAGCCCTCCATCCTTCATTGCTTGGTCTCTCCCTTGTGTCACACATTATGACCTTCAGTCCCACTGTCCCCTATCCCTTATGATATTGTGTGAATCGCTGCCTTGTCATTCATGCCCTTTATGCTCTAACAAGGGAAGTCGTCCATTTGCTACTCAGTCCTTTCCATTTCACTATCATCATTAGTGTTAGTCTGTCCATCGCTCCGCTATTTTCTCTCGTGCCTTAGTTGAGGGTATCTCATTTCCTCACCTATGGCGGACCTCATTCTGTCGACATCAGCTCATTCATTCCAGAAGCCAGGTCTAGAGGGCGGTGTACCTTGGTTCTAGCTTCCACTCTTGTTCGGTGCCTCAGATCAGGCAAAGGGATCTCTCATTTCCCTTTGACTTGATTGTTTCTCCACTCCAGCTCCTTTCCGCATGACCGAGATCCGTATGCTTGATGGTTCAGTGATACAGCAGCAGCTCTTGATGATTCCTGGGAGTGTGTGAGATGTCTCAACCCTCATGAGGGGGTGCCTCAGTAGCCCCCCACATGCCCGGAACACCTCCTCAAGTAACACCTCTCTCGATGCGCTCCGCATATTTGATGATGTCGGCCTTAGCCACTTGCGCGCTCTTCGATTTGCATGTATCACGTTTTTAGAGCCCTCTCCCATTTACACAGGGGCATTTGGGTTGTATTTATATCTCATGTACTCAGACATTATTGTATCAAATTCCTACGTTATTCCTGTGCACACCATGTATGTGGATTCCCATCAGATATTTTTATCCGGCTCATGATTATGTTGGTCAGACTTTTATGGTTCGGTCCCTTGTTTACCGGACACACTATTCTTTTGTACTTTGTCTCGGCGGGCATAGGTATGCCTCCCCCGCCGCCTTCAGCACAGGTACCCTCTCATAAAAAGAGACTTGTTGCACCTGCGAGTCTCATCTCCTCAGGGTCTAGTCCTTCAGCACACTATCTACCTCACATTTCTCTCTCTGACACCCCTTTTGTTGTCTCGTGATTGTGTTCTTACAACGTACTTCGGTCATACGATTTGCTCCTGACACTCGCACGCTGGGGGGCAATCTGTTACACCATTTTTTGGTCATCTAACCTATTATCATTAGATGGACCCAAGTACACCATGTAAGACCAATTTTACCCTAAGTAAAATTGTCTTCACTATGTTAAATAACTTAATAAACCACATTTATTAGGTTGTTTATGGTCTAAATAGGAAACCCCAAAAGGAAAGATTAAACAAACCTATATTTTTTTGATTTTCCTCATGGAATAATTAATTAAACCATAATTTAATTATTATTCCCAGTCATGTTTAACCCAAAAACAAAGAAATTAATTAGATAAACCTCTATTTATCTTATTATTTTCTAGGAATAATTATTTAAATCTCATTTAGATAATATTCCTTGTTAAAGCCCACGAGGCATAGAATAGTCGGTGATGGGGTGCACTGTTAAGGCACTCCGTTCTGCAAGGTCACCGGTTCGAAACCCGTGGGTGTAGGATTAGTCTAAACTAGAAAAAAAAAAAAAAAAAATATTCCTTGTTAAATATGACCAAATCACCCACAAATAATTAAATAAATCATTATTTATTTAATTATCCTCCAACCACTTCCTTAAAAAGATAAATATATCATTTATTTATTTATTTTTGACTAATCAAGGGATTTGACCCAAGTCAAATACCTTTTCCCTCCAACAAATATAATAAAATATTCCATAAAAGGTGGATCTAGATTTAGTTAACATTATTTTAATCATGCACCAAGATCTAGAATGACCCAATATTTTGTTATAAATAGGAGGGTTTTTCCCATCATTCTTCACCTTTTGTTGCCTATTAGATCACTCTGGATCTATACACTTGGTCCCATTTTTCCATCATTTGTTGTGTGAGCTCCCATTGAGCTCTATTCTTTGCATTGGGGTTTCTACACCAACAAGAGAGAGAAATCTTAGATCTGAAGTGCTGAGGACTTCCAAGAACCCATCCCACTGAGGAGAATTGGATACGCCTTCTTGTTTTCCTCCCAGGTGCCCAATTAATACAAAAATTCTTTCAAAAATTGTTCTTTTCTTGTCTATTGGTATATGGAGCAAACCCTTGTTTTTACTGCTTAATGTCTTTCCATGCATAGATCTGGTTTTTTGCAGCTCTTTTCTTGTTCAACTAACCGTAGATCTGAAGATATTGGCAGCCACTTTTGTTGTTAGGGCTATTAGTTATGCGTAGCTAAAGTGGTCCTTTTTCGTACACTTCAACAAAGGATTCATACTAACAAATGGAGTTGCCAGGTGGAGGGTTTTAGGATATATCTAAGGGGTTTACACTGTCCACCATAGTGTTCAAGCACTATCACCTTCCAGGAATCTCCTCAAAATAGCAAGCTCCAACCAGAGATTGACTGGGGGGGCATTTACCAGATATGTCACCTCCTAAGAGGGTGAGATCCGGAAGATTCCTGGCCCTTGCCAGGCTCTGTCTAAGAGTATGATGGACACTCAAAAATGGAGGTTTATTCAAGAAATAAGCAACTTACTGCCAACCTAACCAGAGATTGAAGGTTTTCTGAAGTTTATGATAGAGTGAGATGAAAAATATTCAGAAGCTCCCCAGTGGAGTCGCCATTATGTTGGGGTTCCCATGTTTTGGCCAGGTTGACAAGACCAAAAGGTGAGACAACATAGAACCACTTTCAGAACTTAGGATCTAGCCCTCCTAGGTCCAGAGAGGGATCTCTCTATGATAGTTAAAGTTTTTATGTCTTTGAAGCTCAAATGTTAAGGTTTTAGGCTAGTTATAGGCACAGGGTTGTTTGATTGTTTGTGTTTGGTTGTTGGGAGTCAAGAAAGGAAGGTCCAATATGAGACAAGGATGAGCAAAGAGGAAACTAGGCAAAGATAGATAACTTAGGGAACATCAAGACCATTGGGCAATGGAGTCAAGAAAGGGTTTACTTGTGTTCAATGTGCAAGCTTTCAGTTGGGCTAGTCATCTAGAGCATTTGGATCTTTAAAGATGGTTGACTAAATGGAACGTTAAGGACTGAAAGTGAGAGAAGGAAAAACAACCAAATTTCTATCTATAGATCAGGTCAGAGGTAATTTAACTCCAGACCTGCTTGGACATACTCAGAGGCCGCTCTCAGCAAGGGACAAAGGGGCTGCTTATAGATCAGACCAGAGGTCATTTAACTCCAGGTCTGCTTTAGCAACTCCAAGGAAAAACAAGGATAAGTTTGACAGAAGGGATCTTAGAAAGGTTTAATAAGATGGAAAGATCCTAGTGAGGCAGAGACAGTGTTCTAGACCTCCCAGTGTACTCAACTCATCTAACTAAATCCTAACAAGAACATATAAACATAAATTTCATTAATTCATACATCAGAGAGGAGGAAACGACATCCACTACACTGGTTAAATAAATTGAAATCAATATTCAGATACACAAATAAGCAGAAAACATGGAAGGCTGGGAGAGCAGGAACATAAGGTACCTATCAAGGGTAAATCTTATGCCAAACTTCTGATGCGAGCCTGAAGAAACATAATGAAATGAAAGCAAGTCAATCACAAATACAGAGAGAGGAAAACATCACCAGCTTCTTTAGATCGGGATCCAAAGAAATATGCTTGTCATATCAAAAACAACACCAATCAGGTACATCAATGCCCACAGCTTGAACATTCAGTCTGAATACATCAAATCTCAGCCTATCTTACAATATTACACAGAGAACTTGTCTCAAGAGGAAAGGCTTGCAATCCATTGATATTCGATCAACAACCAACAACCATTACAATAATTTCCCTCTGTGTTTTATAGCAGATGATGAATAGAAGGTCGACTGAGATGGTAGGTGAATACTAAATGTAACATTAAACACAAAATGAATGCAGGGCCAGAACCCATTCTGTTTGATTGCTGTGTATTTGATTTCTGTCACCTTCCTTAATAAATAGTGATATTTTCCGGATATGATCTTGACCTCTATCGGTTGTAGTACTCCAGGTTCTTTGATCAAAATAAAATAAAATACTAAGAAGTCTGCCATATAAATGCTCTGGTGGTTTTGAACTGTTGTCTGGTGGAAATTCCTTCAGGGACGTGGTGCATAATAAAATTTGTATGGGTGCCCTGTACTTGACGAAGAAAAACATTCTGCTGATGAATAAACCCTGATGTCACCTTTTACCGTGTACAGGATCCTTCTGATTGATCCTCGGGGTCTTCAAACTGGTGCTTTGCCTCTTAAAATACTGGTTTAAGGCTCTAGATCTTCATTAGGGTGCCTTAATCTCCTTTGCTCTGTGCTGCAACATTTTTCCGCTCCATTTCTGCTTCTGACAGGTTAGCTCGGGTTTTAATGGCGCCGGGAAATTTTCTACCGAGTCTAAACCCTGTTCTCTTAAATGACCATCTTATCTTCACCTTCCCGGGTTGTTTTTATAAATTACGCCTCTGCAAATGATCTTTTTTGACTCTCGATGTCCTTGTAACAGAGACATGCACCAAGGCGGCCATTAGTTCTTAATAACCCTGCAAAATACATAAACAAGTTAAGGAAACCATGAATGGGGTGGCGGATGATGTGGAGGCAGAGAAAGGTCGTGTAGACGGTGACAGGGTAGAGAGAAATGCAGAGGAACAACGAAGATCCACTCTGATGGAGATGGTGGTCTGTAGAACGAACGAATGAAAAACCTTAAAAATCACGAAACCGAAAAAATATATGTGACGGAAAGGTTTGGTGTACGATGAATCCACGTGGAGATGACGTGGTGAGTGGATCCGGAGGGGGGGGTGGTCAACGGAAGGTGAACAGATCTGAACCGTTGATCGTGATGGATATCAACGACAGCGGACGGGATGTGACATGGGTTAAGCGACGTGCAACTCTGGCAAACGATGGCTATCGGATGAGGCGCGCAAGATCTGACAGCTTGTATTCATTTCACTGTGTGACTCTGGTCGAAAGATAATGTGCGAGGGGAAAGTGGTTTTGCCGTTATACAAGGGACACGCGGTGGGCGGCTAGTGGAATCGTAGGGCAACGAGGGAAAACTGCCCACCGTGCATGAGTGGTGCGAAATGAACTGGGCAGTTTTGGGAATGGTGGAAACGGGGACCACAGGGCGGATGGGCTCCGCACCATTAGATCTGGAACAGATCAACGGTGGAAAATGCGCTCGATGCGCTCTGGCTATGAACCGTTGATCTGCGGATTAAAATGGACAGCGATGGCGCGGCAAGGGAGATTAGCGCCTTTCGGGCCAGCGAATGGTCTCAGCACGGGTCACATGGAGGAAAAAGCGCGGGACTAAGCGGGAAAGGGGCTAGGCCTGCAATAAGGTTCAAAATGGGTTTTTAAGCCATTTAAATGCATTTTTGAAACCTTATAAGGGCAACGATAGGGAGATGGAGGGGGAATTTGGGGAAAACAAAGGGTGAAGGGATTTTAGAGGGGATTTAGGGGGGAACGAGGGACTCTGAAAAAAGGAGTAAAAAGGGAGAAAATGGGACATTTGTAGGGGTACAAGGGGTAAATGCAGGCCTTAGGGGAAAGGAATCAGCAGAGGGGTTTAATGTTAGGCATAGCTTTAAGAGACTTCAAGGAGGATGGGTTTTCATGGACAAGACACTCCTTGAAGGCTCCAAAACAACCTAGCCCCCAGCTTGCTTCTTAATGATTTCATAGGGGGGCTAACACTCTCCAAGGAGAGGATATTGACAGAGGAAACAAGGAAAAGGAATGAAGGAAGAGGAGGTTTCCCTTCTTCTTTTCCAGACTATTGAGCACACCATTGAAGATCTGTTGAAAGGGGAAAATTTTGGAGAAATTTTCTGAAAAGGGTTTGTGGATGGAGCAAGCCCTAGCTATTATCATGGAGGGTGTGAGCATTCAACCACACATGCAGATCCACAGCGCAGTACATTTCCCATAGCTACTGCAAGAAGGATGGAGGAAAAGTTGAGGCCTTTGGAGGAGCAGCACTGCAATTCAAAGGTATGATTCATGATAATTGATTTCAGAGTTCTATTTCATGTTCTCATGCAAATGAGAGATCATATGTTTCAGTCACAAGATTTTTTCAAAGATATTTATGAAAACCAATGTGAAACATGGTGTGACAAATCTTCAAACACTTTGCATGCATGGAGGGGAACCATGAGACAAAGATCATTCCATCTTTCTAGAGGGGGATAAATCAGGAGAATGACTTGCTAGAGGCAAGACCCCCATTGTATGAAGGGAATTATTCCATTTTTTAGGGTGTGGAGACATATATTTCAAAGGAAGGCTAAGATTCAAGGCCTCTCCTTAAGGAGGAGATACACTCACATGATTGCGAGAAGAGGAGGTGTATAGAAGAACTTACAGTGCTGCACCATTGGGAGAAGAAGAAGATTGGGAGGATCAGCATGAAGGGATGATGGGCATTCACCCTTATCTACTTCAGATAGTTTCTTCACATAGGAGAAGGAATGCACAGCGCAGTAGATAGAGAGGGACTCTCATTCCTCTCATATATACAGTCCACTTCCTATCTTGATGTCTCACTTTTGGAGGCTTTCCACTTGGGAGGCCACATGATCTAGAGATGATGAGAGGAATCATGCTATTTGGTTCACCACTCATTGGATTATGGAGGGGTGGAAACATTAGAGGAGTCCATTACAGCACAGTGAGTTTGGAGATAAGCACAAGGAGGAGGGGTACACTCTCAATTTCAGTCTCACCCACTCTCATCAGCTATACTATGCAGATAGAGTTGCTGTATGAATGGAGGATAGCATCTTCATGATGCCGGATGAATTCTCCATGGATTTGGTAAGAGAGGGGTCACTTCCTTTTGGAAAGAACTCTTTCATGCTTTGGAGTAGAGGGAGGCCACTCATGCTTATATTTCCCAGGATCGAGAAATTATTTGGAGATGATAGTCTCTTATGGGAGGCTTATTTTCAGAGATCATCATTTCTTTGAGCATGAGCAGCTACATGATAGGCATGGCAGAAACTTGGAGGATGACTTTGGCATGAGGGGATGTTAAGGTAGCAGGCAGCAGCGTGATGGAGCACCATAATGCAGAATACCAGCGCTGTCTATGTAGAGGATTGATCCTTGTTGGAGGATTCAGATTCTGGTTGAGAGGTCCCAGGATCTTGGTGCATGCATGATTCTTGGATGGCCTTGATGGAGATGGAAGATACTTAGTGGATGATATGATCATCTATCATCATGGCAGACTCTTCTTGACTAGAGTTTCTAGTCTCAAGGAGAAACTTTTGTATGCAGGACATGAGGACTTCCTAGCTGTGCATTTGGATGCATATTTTTCCTTGTTAGAGGAGTTCATTTTGGAGGGAATTCAGTATGATATACATCAGCATATGGATATATGCATAGCCCGATTGATTTTTGAGAGGTTGGCACAACCATTCCCTTACTCATTGGAGGAGAGGGAGATCATTCAGTTGAGCCATTTCAGCTCAAGAACTCTAGTGCATGATGGAGGAGGTATAATTTCATATTTGGTATTGTATTTATTCTCATTGATTGAGGAGCATGATGTATCAAGGAGGCTTATTCCTTCTTACATATTTCATGAGGATGTACTTGCAGCTACTTGTAGCCTTGATTGTGGCTAATTTTGTGATGGATGTGGGGGAAGCCACATGTTTCTCAGTGTGCACCATTGGCACCAATTTTTATCCTCATGTTTTCATCTTATGAGGAGATGTGTGGCAGTAAAAAAGTGGCTAGTACAACACTTGTTATTTTTTATTTTGAGGCAGGCCAAGGAGGCACTGTGCAGTTCCATAAGTGGAACTTTTAACCACTCTCCGGTTGTCATTTGGCAACTTGATTTTATTGTATATTGCTTCGTGTATTTCTGATGTTTGTACACTCATGAGGAGCATTATTTGGAGAGTTTGTATGTACATCCCATTGGGAGCATTATTCTCCCCATTGTATATGTTTTATCTTGCAGGAGATACCATGGGAAAACCATGATTGCCACATTTCTACTTGTCTCTTCTTGTGGGAGGAACCACTTGGAGAATTTGCAGAGGCATTTCATGGCTGATTTTTCTTGATGGGGTAGCTTGCGCCACTCTTGGAGGCCATACATTTCAGCCCAAGGACAGAGGCAGCCCCATGTGTGTAGCAAATGGAGGGAGGGCCATCATGAGAAGCATAAGCACACTCTCCATTCAGCCCCAACATATTGTAGAAATCAGGGGTTGAGATTTGTATTTGGATGATTGCATGGATGAGAGGATCATCATTGGGAGAAAAATTTTCCCATGCATATCATCACTCCTACCTTAAGGAGGCCTTAGCACAGCAAGAAGGATTCCACTACACCTTCTATATTTCCATGAGGAGCATTGTTGACAGCTTGTATACTTGGGAGAGAGCATTGGAGGACAGTTTCATTGTAGCATACTTGAGAAGTGGTGGGACTATTGATGAGGAGGCCACAAGAGAAGAAGGGGGAGACAATTTTTTTCTCTCTATGCAGTTGCTTGAGGACAAGCAACATGTGGCAGGGGAGGACTATAATGTTCCCAATTTTAGCCTCAAGCTAAAATGGAACATTATAGTTGCACATTTTATTTTTGTTTAATAAAATGGGGAAGGAGATACCTTAGCCCTTTTTTGATGAAGAAATAACACTCCTAATGTGAAAGGGGAGTGAATAAAGTAGATGAAATAAACACCAATGGTGTGAATGGAACCCAGCTCACTTGGATTAGTCATCTTTGACTAAAGTCAACAACGCTGCCTATAGAGGAGAAGCTTCCTAGAGAAGCTGCACAGTTTTGGAGGGAAGACACTCATGCAAGGGTGGAAACCCTAATTGGTGGGACCATGGTGGAGAAGAGTTCTCTCACTTTATATGAAGGAGATGGCAGCCCATTTTCATTATGCTATGTTTTAGATTTTCAGACTTGGGTCTACAAAAGCTTGCATCCCCGGGCTGTTTAGCAGGGTGATGGTGCCTTCGGGCACTAGGGTATTCCCGGTCGGGAATCCCTACCTCTTCCTCAAGGAAGGATGAGGATTGAGCTACATTTCCTCAATCCGGAATTGGCCATAGCTACATTCATCTTCTACAGCGTTATTTTTGTAGTAGAGAGGACGTTGTGTTGCTGGGTGCAGCAAGAGAGGAACTCATGGAGTCTCTCTTGTCTAGTTTTCTCCAGTGGAGGAGTGTTATATTCATTGGAGGAGCTGCAAGGAGGATTCTAGGGCTTGATTTCAGATCAGTGGCATGAGGCCACACTTCTATCATCTCCCACTGCGCAGTCCATGAGAGAAACTGCGTTATTTTGGAGGAGGCAGTGAGAGAGGGGTTTCTGGAGCTTCAGAGGAAGATGTTTCTGAGACAAAGTGATCAACACTTTTTATTAGAGACATGATCAGAGGAGGGCATCTAAATTTTAGATTAGCCACAGCCTCATTATTTTTTTGGTTCAGTTGCAGTGACAACTTGGTTGTCACATTTTTGTATTCTCCGGCATTTCTAGCAATCTTCATAGATTAGCTAGAAATCTTGTATTTCAGCCCATTTCCTTGCTATTGGGCTT
Source organism: Pinus albicaulis (assembly GCA_034641835.2). Lineage (NCBI taxonomy): Eukaryota > Viridiplantae > Streptophyta > Pinopsida > Pinales > Pinaceae > Pinus > Pinus albicaulis. The sequence continues at coordinate 363,947,322 of CM076580.1, forward strand.
ATTTCTTGTATTCCTTCAGCCATATATGTATTTATTTCATATTCATCATCTTATTCCTTCATGTACACAGTGCAGTTGCAGCTACTCCAGCATTTTGTGGAGTTGTAGCTACTTTGGTATTTCATTGCTATTTCATTGAAGGTTGGATCATAAAGTTTGAGTGGCTTGCCCCTCATGATATCTCTTGTATTTTACTACTGATATCATAATATAATGATGGATGTAGCATTTTCCCTCTTATGGTGTATTTCAGATATGCAAAGTTTCTGGTTATGTTCTTGTATTGATGTAGCTCTCTCATTGAGCATTGTTTTAGAGACCTAGATTGGGGAGATCTAAATAACCCATCTAGATGTATTTCTTTGAGCTCATATTCTGCATAGGAGTTGTATGAGATGTTATCTAGGGAATTCTAGCATTGTTATGTCTTATTTTTGTAGCATATTCCTTATACAACGTCCTCCAGGACCCTATAATAGAAATTCCTGAAGTGGAATATTGCATATCCATAGGCAGAGTCTGTGAAGGGCTAGATAGCCTCAGGATCTCTCCCTTATTTGAAGGAGACATATCTTGTAAATTCCCCAGTTCAGTAAATCTCTGAAATGGACTTGCAGTGTCTCACTGAAGAAGGAAAAATGGAACATCTTAAGATGTTCTCGATGGAGCAGAAAATCCCTAATTTGGGACATTACAATCCGGCCCTGTGATGTCCAGATCACCTCTTTCTGTGCAGGGTTTATAGGTCTCTTTTTGCATCCAAGTGTGCAAGTTCTATAGTTTTTAATACTTATATACTTCTATGATAGTAGCACAATATTGCGTAAAATAGAATAGAATAGATCCAGATACAGTAAACACACTTACACAGATCTTTCGCAGCTTGAATACAAATACACATAACACAGCAATTAACAATGATTCGCACAAACAGTACACATAGATCCAGTTATCAAACAACCTTTCTTACTTATCAATTCATTACTTCCCTCTTACAATACCCATCGCAGCATGCGCACATAGCTGGAATCTGGGTCTCCGCGCACACATCCAGCAGGAGTTCGTTCCCCAAAAACCCAAACAGATATATTAAACCATAGTTCGCATCAATAGCTCTTCATTTCTCTGCCTTACCATTCAAAATTTTCCTCTATTTATAGTAATCTAGCCTAAGCTTTCTCATGGTCCGCCAAACCATGGTTTTCGGACCCCTGGTTTACCCTTTGACCCATTACAATGCTTTCGGGGCTTTGACCCACTCCAAAACCCATGCACTAGCCTAATTATAATCGAAAATATAAAAAATCGGACCAGTTTCACAGCTCGTAGGAGACCCTGTTCCAACAGTGCCCCAACACAATCTTGTGACTCGTCCCAAGTCACTACGGTGGTGCAGTCTCTATTCGCGCATGTAAGGCATTGAAGGCGATGATCAGCGGAGGTAACACTTCCTGACTCTAGGCAGCAGCAGGTTGTGCTATATCGACAAGCTTCAGGGAGGTAGGTCCTTCAGGGGCCGTAGTAACCTATTCCAAAATTTGGTTGAGCTGTGCAATGGCGTTGTGAGCATCATGAGATATATGGAAGGCATCATTGCCCCACGGCTTCACATGTTTTCTGATTGCATGCTTGGCACACTGGAGATCCGCAATCGTGTTCCGGAGGGCGTTGCTAGTTTTCAAGAGTGCCAGACATTGCGCAGGGCCAAGGGAAGGCAAGGTGGCTTCAATTTGTTCGAAATCAGCATCCTTATGGCGTAAGTCTTCTCTGACACACTCAATCATCGGGTTGAACTAGGTTGCTATCCAAAGCTGCATGGCCGCTTCTAGCAACTAAGTACCCAGAGTAAGTTGTCCTTTAATAATGTTTGTAGCTTCTGTTATCAATGTAACTCATTGCGCCTATACCTCCAGGGACATGGTAGGATGTGCTTGGGCCTGGTACGCTATGAATTGGCGGGCCATTTAGGTCTTGAGGGTCTGCACTTCGGTTCGGGATGCCTTGAGCACTACGACCAAGCCTTCTAGGGTAGCCCGGGGTGGGGCTGACACCGGGAATTCATCAGGGATCTCTATATTGAGCTAGTGAACCACTGCTTTGAGCTACGCCATAAGGGGGATATCTTCAGTCTGACGTGTGGCCACATTGAGGTGTGGCTACGTGGTCTGGTCACAATGATGGATCTCTCGTAGCACAGTGGTGTGTAATCCCTGTAATGCCTCGTGGGGTAGCTGCGCTAAATCCATTTTGAGTTCTGTAGCTGTTTGAAGGTGGTCGCCGACCAATACAGTGCTAGGTAGTGAACAAATATGACCTTCGTTGGTAGGGGGCCTGGAACTGTGGAGAAGTCGCAGCGTGTCCCTATATTTCTTCGTACCCCGAGGGGATGGAGTATCCCTGTTGGTCAGCCCTTCTGTGCGCAATACTAGTAGCGACTCGACTGCGTCAGTCCTCCTAGTGTGCTATGTTAGTTGCGTATCATCCCACATAACCTCTTCAGAACCCATCCGGCTAGGGCCTGCAATCATCCTAGGTTCGGGATGGGTGCGAACTACTGTCATGTAGCTATGGTGCCATTATGTACAAGGTTCAAAGTCAACTTTCCCTGTAGGGAGCCAGAGGGAAATTAGCTTATCAATATCGATGTCTCCAAACCCTCTTAACACAATGCCTGCGGGCGCTGGAATGGTGGGTGTTGAGGTGCTTAGAAGGTTAGGGTCTACCATAGTAGGAAAAGGATAGGCTTCCAACTTCAAAAACTCACAGACAACGGAGGTAGGTTGATGAGGTATGACCCAAATGCTACAGGTCCAGACAATCAAGCAGTAGAATAACAGATGCAGAAGACAGAGATAATATGGAGCCTTGAGTGAAATTATCCATTCTTCCTTATAATACCCGAGGTTATCCAACGGTAGAGTAGATCTAACTTGAAACCTACCATCAATCATCCTAGAAAAACTCACCATAAATTGCCGCATTAATGGCCAGCCGCTTGGTTGTTGTAACGGTATGATTCCCTTTTTACCCGAATGCAGCGTTCTGACAGTCATTGCTCGCACCTGATGACTTTCCCATGGATCTACTGACTTTGGATGAAGCGTCTGTGTTGTTCACACATCCCGAATGAAATCCGATGTCGAATGTGTTGTAATGCGATTCAGGTACACCTTACGCAACTTGGTAGCCGTACGCATCCCGTTGAGCACCGTGGTTGGGATAGTTCGAGGATCACTCACTCCCTTTGTCGAGTTAAGGCTCTCGTCTTCCATCATGTATGGTATTAGCATTCCCTCTGATACGATTGCAATGTGTAGGCATGCTTTTATCTTAGTCAGGGCATCCATGTTCTGCAGAGTTGCGTCGAGCGTCCTTATGCCATCTTCCACCTTAAATCTTCATAGAAACGCAGCTCGCAAATTCTCCCAGCTGCGCGTGCGTTGGTGCAGCTCCGCATCTAAATACCACGTAGTTGGGTGCATGCCTAAGCCATGGATAAATAGGTGAACTCATTCGTTTGGGGTCCTGTCGCACCATTGTGTTTCCCATGCAATAAAATATTTATGTGGGTCTTCAGATCCAAGGAATTCTTGGGTCCATTTCCCAGCTGGAGCTTTAAACCACAGGATCATCTTATCTCAACATTCCTCCCAATCACAGAATACCATCCCATGCATATTCCACCAGTGCGTAGGTGTTCGGCGCAGGGCTAGCTTAAGGGCCCCTAGCCTGCATCCCTTGGGAACTTCTTCTTCGAATGCACGTAAAAATTCCTCAATGTTACCAGAGTCCCCAAAGAAGGGAAAATATATTACCTCAGCGGAGATGCAACAGAAATTCCTTGTGACCCAAAGACATCGTAGCGCTGAAACCTCATGCAACCAGCCCTGCCAATTCTCTAGTTCCCCATCAGAGTCGGACAGACATTCACTATCATTTTCCCAGCAGAGTACTCCTTCTGTCGTGGGGTTAATCCAATATTTGTCCTGTGTGATGAGCTTGTAGATGTGATCCACCTCCTCCGCATCCTGCACTGGCTTTGTATACCACAAGCCTTCGATCCAATGGTACTATTACTCGTGTGCCATTATTTTCAAATACCATGCTGCGCTTTTTGAGATTGATCACACCCCCCATATCTATATCCCAATCCAGTCCTAGGAGTGCAGGATAGGGATCCACATCTTCCACGATTTCTATGACCTCAAAGTCATCTTGGAATTTTACTCCTGTGATATCTACCATGATTTTTGATAGCCTTCCTAGAGGGATGATCTTCTGTTGATTTTCCATGACCAGCTAGATGGTGGACCATTCCAATTTAGGTTCTCCCATTCGTTGCCATGTTTTCTTCGGTAATATTTTCACATTTGATCCAAGGTCCAAAATAACTTGATCCATCTCGTAGTCACCAATCTGCGTAGTCAGCCGCATTTCTCTTCCGGTGTGTTTTTTATACCTCTATAGCTTGTGTACATCCTTGGTCCTGGGAGTCGGATCGGGCCGAGCTGCGCAACTATTAATTAATGCTTGAAGGTTCTCTACAGCCTTTGGGTTATGTAGCAGCTTCAGACATGCCTGCAAAAAGGGCTTAACCCCCTCATCTATCTTGAGGTGTGTCGGTACCTGCGTAGTAGCCACTATTATCTCTTGTCCCTTGCTTATTTTTGATCCTTCTTGAGAGGTCATAGGATCCCTGGTAGCCTCGTCCTTTGCTCCTTGGGTGACCATCCTGCTGCGTGTTATGACTTTCACACTCGGGTCTGTGTTCCTTAGCTCGGCTTTAACTCTTTGCACATTCTGCGTAGGGGTGGGTTGTTTCTCCTACATTTTGGCTATTAAAATTGGGAAATCTTCAACCACATGGTCCAGCTGTCTACAATACTTGCACGATTGCCTTATGGGGTTTTGGAAATCCCTGGAAAAGTGTCCTACCTCCCCACAGTTATAACAGATTAGCTGCCCACGTCCTCGTCCTGCGCTTCCTCCCCGACCTCCCCTACCTCTTGCTAGAGAGCCACCAAAGCTCGCGGGAGATCTTGGCGATGCAGGGTCTGATTGCACCCTATACAAGTTCCCACGATCTATCATCAAGTCGTAAGTGAGACAATTATGCTCATCGTGTCCTACTGACCGGAAGAACCAGCACCACTGTTGCTTCCATTCTGGGACATATGCACCTATCCGAGGGAAATGACAGTCATCGCACCATAGTGCAGGTCCGCTTGAGCCTGGTCATGACAGGACAGGTTCCCCACTCACTCCTAGGCAGACCAGACTAGGTCCTCCTACCTGCATGTAATCTGCCAATAGAGGGCACCGATCCTTCATACGGCCAGATACCCGACATTGTATGCACCATAGATCTGCGCTGACTCCTCTTCCTCGTTCCTTGTGTAGGTTCTAAATTTCCATGTGCATAGCTCCAAGCTGCTCTTGAATTTGCTGTACTCCTACCAAAGTATCTTGTCTGGGTGTAGCTTCTAGTTTCATAGAGACTTCCACAGATTTTTCCTGTGACTCAAAGGTTTGGTGACTCATTGGCGTATGCAGGTGGGGCAACAACATAGTGATGAACCATTACGTATGTTGTCTATTGTCATACTCAAATCCTCCTTCCCTGATTTCTTTCTTTAATCGCTAGTCAGCCCCCCATAGAGACTCAGACGCACCTTGCTTGAAGTCCTTCACTTCTGCTACCAACTGAGAGTAATATTTCGGCTTTCGAAATTGTTGCTTCAGAGCGTCCTTAATATCTTGAATATATGCACTCCCATTCTGAGAAATGTATCGCATATACCAGTCCAATGCTCTTTCCTTGAACGCCAGAGACAGTTGCGCCCTATTCACCGTATCTTTTGTCACATTTTTCGCAGTCTAGACGAAGTCTGCAACAAACCAAAATCGGTCCATATCCTCATCCCCTACCCCCTTGAAGGTAGGTAGTCTTAGGTGTGCATCCATATCACTGTCCGACGGGGGTCGTGGTATGGGTGAGTTCTTACCTTTGTGTGGCCTGGGTGGCAGTGTAGTCGGAGGGTCTTGCACAGCCGCTTCTCACAGAGGGCTATAGGTGGATCTTCCCCCGTTGAGGTTGGTCCGATAGTATTTTCCACTATGTGTCACACTCTCGCCAGGATCCGAGGTCATTCAGTCAGTATGACTACACAGAATACTTTTCTCGCACAGTAGTATCTTAATCAGCAACAGTAGCGTCTTTGGGAAATTACCCTGGAATCCTTTAAAGAATCTCCGCTCGGCCTCGGAGTAAGAGACAAACTGATCAATAGAAAATTCCGTCACAAATCCTCCTAGCACACTGTCCACCCAATGATCCACCATGCGAGTGATGGTATTATCGGTTCTTTCCAACTACTGAATCAACTCTGGAGTCCACTAAGTGACTCGTTCGTCCTTCCAACACTTTTGGAATTCTACCAACCTAGCCAGCCACTCCTGAAGCTCAATTGAAAATGTCACAAAGAAAATTTCGTAGCTTTCTGTAAGAATGTACCTATTTTTCCACTTTTCTGCCGTTAACTTCGTGCTGCAATTTTCTTTCACCGCAACCTCCTGAATCTACTTTTCGAGCCACTCCTCAATTTCCTTCCTTTCAGGCTTCCAGTATTTTATTTTCATTACCTGATCCCTTCCTCAAAATTCTCTAGGTCTCGGCAACGAAACCATTTGTTGGCTCGAGGGGTCCTGACCCAGGTTCGGAGTTCAAGGTTTGCCAACAAACCCCTATACTACTGGCCCTTTTGGCAGTGACCTGCTTGCGCAGGTCAAAGTCTCACCGGAAGTAGTATGGGCGGGTGCTGGAACGAGGTTTCCGCACCCTAAGAAAGGGGTAGGTAACGCAAGTAGAGCTGTTTCTGGCCCTGTGATTTCTAGATCACCTCTTTCTACGCAGGGTTTACAGGTATCTTTTCTCATCCACGTGGGCAAGGTATATAGTGTTTAATACTTATATACTTCTATGATAGTAGCACAATATTGCATAAAAAAAAATAGAACAGATCCAAATACAGTAAACACACTTACACAGATCTTTCATAGCATGAATATAGAATACACATAACACAACAATTACCAATGATTCGCACAAACAGTACACATAGATCCAGTTCTCAAACAACCTTTCTTACTTATCAATTCATTACTTCCCTCTTACAATACCTGTCCTAGCCTGCGCACACAGTAGTAGGGTCCACACATAGCTGGACTCTGGATCTCCGCACACAGACAACAAGATTCTATTCCCCAAAAACCCAAACAGATATATTAAACCATAGTTCACATCAATAGCTCTTCATTTCTCTGCCTTACAATTCAAAATGTTCCTCTATTTATAGTAATCTAGCCTAAGCTTTCCTATGGTCCACCAAACCATGGTTTTTGGACCCTTGGTTTACCCTTTGAACCATTACAATGATTTCGGGGCTTTGACCCACCCCAAAACCCCTACGCTAGCCCAATTATAATCGAAAATATGTAAAATTGGACCAGTTTCGCAGATCGTAGGAGACCCTGTTCCAACACTTCTGCTGTTTAGTGTTCATTCTTGCAGGAAATATTTTGCATAGTCGACTGGAATTTAAAACTACAACGGAAGCGACAGAAGGAACCATTTGGAAGTGCTTGGGTTCCAAGTAAGCCTCTAATCCATTATGTGTGTTTGTTATTAGTTAGGAAAAGTAGTTGTATAGTCTTTAATTTTTTGTTCTAGATTAGCACCTATCTAGGGAAGTGTGTTTTATATGTAATTAACAATTCTGTCCAACAAATTGGCGACTCCACTGGGGAGAATTTCTCTTTATTCTAGGTGTTTTAGCCTCTGATTTTCTCTTCTTATTCACCCAGTAGTTGTTATTCACAGAGATTAGACTTTTTGAAACCCAAATTTGCAAAAGAAGTGTGTTAAATAGCTGTGTTTTTCCTTATACATTGCGCCCAATGCACTCTTGGACAAGACACAGTGCTTTGCATAGCACTGTCTCCCTTTTAGGCTTGCATTTCAAAGCACTGTCTCTCTTTAGATACTATTTTGCCTCCTGAAACCATCCAGATTCCCTTGAATTTGTATTTTCAATTTGGTTCAGTTTGTTTTCTGTTGTGTTTTGGAAAGTTTGATCCTCATATTGACCAGTGAATCTATCTACCTCTTCCTCCTTGGAAAGAAAATTTGTTCAATATTTGTTTAAAGTGTTTTTCTTTATCATTGACAAATTGATTTCAAATTATTTTCATTGTCGCATTAGATCCATTTAAAAAAAAAAAGGAAATTGTCGTAAATTCTTTGTTTCCTGATAGGATAAATTGTTGTTTAATTCCTCATTTTTCCTTCAAAAGAGAAATTTTTGTTTGTATTCTTCATTTCTCGAAAGTAAAAGGCATTTGTTTTTGTTGATTTAGTGCACTTATTTTCTTTTCTGCATTCATAACATTAAAGGATCTGAAAAGAAAAACTTGCATTTGCATCTAGTGCTTTGTGTGATTTGCAAAAGGAACAACTAGGAAATATTCATTTAGTTTGTTCTTATTGATTTGTTTGCTCGCAAATTATTTTCTCTTTCCTTCTAGTAGCTAGGATTTTCATTGAAAAACTAAAAGTGAAATATTTCTTATCATTCTTAGTTTTCATTTTAGGAATTTCCAATACATCATCACGGTGAACCTTTGAAAGGTAAATTTTTAAACAAGATCAACATAAAATTTATCTCAATTTACCTAAAAAAGCATTGGAACCATAATGATAACAATTATAAGGTCTAGGCTAGAGACGTGTTCTGGCATCGTTAAACATAGAAGATGTCATTAACTTGTCTACGATACATTCCGAGTGTGATACCTCACTCGACGTACTTAAGTATATCATAGCTTTTCCACGTAATTTCGGGTATATCGGGCAGTGTTACAGTACGATAAGTATAAAAGGGTGCTCTCACTGTGTGGTTTCGCATTAGATAGCGCTAATACGGACTTGGGCCTCCATGTACCTTCGGGTATATTTGGGAGGAAAATTTTTAGGTGCTATCCATCCATAGTAAATCGAGTCGGCCGCCTTGTAAATTGTGATACACCAAACACAACATTCGGGGAGTGTTAGGTAAACATGACTCGGGGTAGAGTTAATGTTGACTAGGGTAGATAGTAGTGGTTTTGGGGCACATGGTTTTGTGCACCCATGGTTTTGGCCCATGGTATTACATGTAATGGAGCCTATAAGAGGCTGGGAATACTTCATTGTAAGGTAGGCCTGGAGGTGAGTGGTGAAGGCTCACTTGGCCGGATTGGCAAGGTTTTTGGCCAATGTCTAATGAAATTTCATTGGTTGGGTTTTTCCCCGGAGTTTGGGGTTTCCCCGGTAAAATATTTGTGTTATGTTTATGATTTTTTGCTGGTTCTTTTTCATGATTATTATTCCTCTCGGTAAATTTATTATTTCTCCAGTAAATTCCTAACAAATGGTATCGGAGCCATATTTGGCTTCAAAGGGACGCTTTTGCAGCCAAGGGTTTTATTGGCCTGTGAATGGAGAAATCAATGCACCCTTTTGCAGATCTGGCCATACGGAGCATGGTGTTTCTAGGAAATAGGAAATATCCAATTGATTGATTCCATGGGGAATTCCATGGAGGGTTTCTCAATGGATAAAGAGAACAATGGTGCTGCCACAGCTCAGATCTGGTGACTGGCAGTGATAAGAAGTTGGTTCGAGAAATTCAGAGATGAGAGGATGTTTGCACGTGGATTAATTAATTGATGAATCATGTATCTAAAGAGAAATCCTAGAGGACTGGCGGTTACAGAGGTTGGTGACCCATGTAATCTGGTAGATGGGTTCTTTTTATATGGACATTGATTTCATATGTACAAAGAGAAATAATGAAACAAAAAAATATTATTATAATGGAGTTAATTTTTTACATGTAAATGGGCATACTGTTGTAAGACCTGGTATGGCATGAGTACCCCTGGGTAATCTCTGGTAAAGTCTGGGTTAGACCTAGGTGATAGGGGGGATGTCAAGTTTACAATTACCCTGGGTAAAAATTTGAGGGGGGAAGAGCTACAGTGAGTGGTGTTATCTCATTTAGTAGGTTTGGCTGGATTTAGTCAATAATCCCCAAGTCAAGTTTAAGGGGGGAATTGTTAGGTAAACACGACTCGGGGTAGAGTTAATGTTGACTAGGGTAGATAGTAGTGGTTTTGGGGCACATGGTTTTGTGCACCCATGGTTTTGGCCCATGGTATTACATGTAATGGAGCATATAAGAGGCTAGGAATACTTCATTGTAAGGTAGGCCTGGAGGTGAGTGGTGAAGGCTCACTTGGCCGGATTGGCAAGGTTTTTGGCCAATTTTTAATGAAATTTCATTGGTTGGGTTTTTCCCCAGAGTTTGGGGTTTTCCCGGTAAAATATTTGTGTTATGTTTATGATTTGTTGCTGGTTCTTTTTCATGATTATTATTCCTCTTGGTAAATTTATTATTTCTCCAGTAAATTCCTAACAGGGAGATTGCCTGCCCGTACTTCTTGGTTCGCTAGGAGGTATTCTGCAGTTCACAGTTTCTTAGTAAACCTTTTGCCTAGTATTACCCTATTTTTGTTTATTTCTTTTTGGGTTAAAATAAATTATTAATCATGGAAGAACAAAATCCTTGCCCCCATCGTTCGCGTAGATTAGCTTTAAAACCACCTTTGCCACCAGAAGTTACTTCTGGTAGGCGAAGGTGATCACGATCTGTCGAATCAAGTACAATCCATACCTCTAGTGAAACAACATCTTTCGACAAACTATAGTTAGCTCAAATTATTTCTACACATCCTAGTTCGTCTACTATTGTCAAAATGGAGTCTTCACAGCAACCCATGGTCATGATCCATTCAATCGGTGAGACCATACCTCCTGGACCTGACGTTGTTCAACCACAAATTGATCCAGATCCTGTCTCTTCTTTGCTATAACATCTGAATCTAAATGTCGAACAATCGGAAGTTGTTCCTACCCTGGTCATTCCACAAATTTCTATAGCCATTGAGTATCCTATATCACACAGTGAACCACCTAAAATATATTTTGGCCCTAACGGTGAAATACTTCAACCTAGTTTAATAACGATTGAAGAAATCTCAAAAGACGATACACCATTAACTCCAACCCATTTTGGGGAGGACCTTTACTTGTACAAGTCTTTTCTTAAATCATTTCCACTTGCTTTTGTTGATCCTGTTCCCATTCAAAATCCTGTCAATTTTCAAGGTGTTAGGTCTTTGTAATAAGCGAGATTGGCAAAAGTCCAATCACAGAGTTAACATCATTTCAACCAACTTTGGGATTCTAGGATCTAGCCCTCCTGAATCCGGAGAGGGATCTCTCCAATATGTACAAAGATGGATATTGTCTTTGAAAGCTTAAGGTATTGATATTAGGCTAGTTATGAAGTCCAAGGGTTTGTTTGGTTTTTGGATGGTTGAACATAGTTGCTGTCTGAGGTGGAAAGATCTATATGAAAATAGGTTCAAAAGTGAGAAGTTGCAAGAAAAAAGAGTAAGCTTCGATTAAGACGAAAGATGGTGGCAGTTTTCAGTCCATTAAGCTATGGAGTCATAAGAGGATTTAATTGAAACAATCAGGTCCAAGAGTGGTCTGTGGGGCAAGTCATCTATGCCTAAGGATCTCTTCTAAGTTTTGATTTATGGAATGGAGTGATACATCAAGAAAGGGAAATAAACAGATGCAGAACAAAGAGCAGCCCAGGATCTGGTAAGTATTTTGAAACTAGCCAGCCTTTGACTAGGCACTTAAGAAAGACATGAAAGAAAACTAGGATCTGGTAAGTACTTTGAAACTAGGCAGCCTTTGATATAATTCCAATAGGAAACATACAAAACAGGGGGAAATACAAAGATAACACAGAATGGTCTAAGATCTGATAAGTGCTTTGAAACTAGTCGGCTTTTAACACATTCTAGGGAAACAATCAGACAGTTATGTAGACAAGTCTGGGACTAGGGCTAACCATATCTTCCTTCCAGTTCATCCTCACACAACATATATTGAAAGTAACATTTAAAAATAACATTCAGCTAAGACAATAAGATGAGGGAATGCCAGCATCTCTGTACTTAAACTGAATTAAATCATTTCAAATAACACAGTTGAAAGAAAAAATTTAAATAAAGATTTCTCAGCCAGAGAAGGCTACTGGTATACAATAGGTCCTAACTCTGTTTAAACTGTTCTTTACAGAAAAAAATGAAAAAAAATGGAAATAGAAATAAAACACAAGTTACAGTAAGAACAACATCACCGTCAGCATAGACCAGGATCCCATAAATCAACTTGTATTGATGCTTCAAACCGGTTACAATCTTCAAATCCAGTGTGTCAATTCATCTTTCTTTCAAAACCTAACTTATCTATTACAAGCAGAGCTCCAAGATCCAGTGAAATCCTATCTACAATCAAGAGTTTTCAGCTCAGTTACAATTACAATGCTTCAGCAATTACATTAACAACCAACCCCTCACTCATCTTCTACTGAAGTATTTATAGAAGGATGAGGAGGTGAGATCTGATTAAAGATCTCAAAAACAATTAATACAGAGTTGATGTTTTCTTGGCCCTTGGGAGGCTTAATGAAGAAACTATATAGGTGTTTCATTGTATTAATTGGTTTACACTTATGAATTAAGCTCAGAGGGAGCTTTTGTTGACCTTTGAGGCTCTGTGTGATGTTAGGGCTACTCTGTAGACTTTCTTTCATTAAATTCCTGGCAGGAGTAACTCTTTGGCTGCTTTGAGGTAAAATATCTGACTTTGATCAATAAATTCAGTTCTTGATTGAATACATTGAGGCACAGGTGGCGCTTCAGTCGCTGGGAGGAATCAATTCACCTCCATCTGTGGCAGTGAAGGGTTTCCTAATGAAACACTTTTAGGTTTTCCTTCAAATTGTGTTTTTAGATCGGGGATTAGGCGTTTGATAACTGTCTCAACCTTAATCCCCATAAATCTGTCCACCTATGCTCTATTCTGGTTCATTTTTAGTCCTCAACATCTGATACTCTTTCTCTGGATTGATCTTCATGGTTTTTCTATTGTGGGGGGCTGCGCAGGGCATATAAGGCATCAATAAAAAGTGATATTAACCCATGTAGATGATCTTCCTTATGTATTCGAAGGCCGGAGGATCGTCATCCTCGGCCTGCAAAAATTCTTCATTTAAGCGAAAAAACCTTAGAACCTGCGAAATACGAACAAAATGTTATAAAATCCTGCTTTATAGGGCAATCTGCATCGGAGGGTGTGCGGAGGAGCGGGGCAATATGAGCCGTCAATCGCACCATGATCGACAGTCGGGAGCGATCGGGAAAGTTAGCGGTGGAGGGAGTTTGACTGGGCAACGGAATCAAGGGACTGAACGTGGGCCGTCGATCTACAGAGATCGACGACGGAGATTAATTTTCCGCAGCGCCGGGGCCTGGCTAAACCATATGCAACTTGGTTAAAGATCGGGAAACTTCAACGAATGCCAGCCATTAGATGCGAGGGGTCATATCGGACGGCGGAGGTGAATTCTGCTGGGCGGCCTTCATTCGATGGATAATGCGTGGGGGACTAACTTTATGCAGCGGTTTTGAAAAATATACGAGGACGTGTGTCGACCAGCGTATGGAATCGCTGGCCGACGGGAAAAAACCACTAACCGGCGGAGGGCGGTGTGGAATGAGACCGACGGTTTTTGGAATCAGCGCAGAAAAAGGGGGGTCCACCAGGCAAGCTGCGTTCCACTCTGTCGGATCTGTTTTTTGATCGGACGGCGGAGATGAATTACGGGGGGCCAGGGTGTATGGGCACAGGTTTTTTGGAGCGACCCCCCGTAGTGAATGGCAACCGTCGTTTAAGTCCTCACCCATCCCGAGGAGTCAACTACGGGGGTTCCATGGCTTGACCCTACGGATAGAGTAAAGCCCCCGCAGGGGAAATGCTTCGGTCACGGCGTCGGGTCACATGGAGAGAAAAGGTGGTAGGGGCTTAGCCTGAGGGGCTTAAGTCCAGTGCATAGAAAAAGTGTGTTTTCTATGGTTTTTTTAATGGTTTTCAAGGAGATAAAGGCTTTCGGTAAGGTCAAAATAGTGGGTTTTAACCTTATAAAGGGATTTTAATGAAATGGAAAAGGGAGAGACATGAAAAAGTGGGGTTTTCATGGGAAATAGAGGATAGAAAATGAGGTTAGTGGTGGAAAGAAGAAAAAAGGGAAAAGGGTCCTTTGCAGAAGCATCCAACTGTGGATTTTTATAGGATTTCAGAGGCTTTTGAAGTATGACACAATAGTATGGGATATGGACAGAGGGAAAAGGCTGGAGGCCTAATAGAGACTTCAAGAACCAACAATTTTTAGAGATGAAATTTTTTCCTTGGAGGCTCCCAAAAGTTCTTAGCCACCTTTTGGTATAACAAAATATTATGGGTGGCTAACAGTGGCTCCACATGGGGATGGTGCCTTCTTGAAGGCATCAAGAATTCAGACTTGATTTCTCTGGGATGCTGATTGGTGCCTAATCCATTAAGCTCTGGGATTTTGACCATATGCCTCATCCTTTGAATTTCTCTTGCTTTGCTCTGAAAAATAATATCAGTCATGAAAGAAACATGAACTTCATCAATACAACTTCTACCTACCCAATCCTACTGATCTAACATTTTTTCTTCATCATTAGAGTGCACTTGGATTGGAAAACTCTATTCACAACATTTTATTCTTTTGAAAGCATAAAAACTAATCTAATGCTACTCCTTATTTCTCCCTAAACTCAGATTAAATAGTTGAGCTCAGATATCTCTCTACCTAATCTACTGTCTGTTGGGATTAAACTGTCCAACGGACTTTCATTCTCTAAATTCTAAAGCAATAATTTAAAAATAGTCAAGTCAAGATTAAGCTGTTTGACTTGCTGTGATCTATGGCATAAAAACAAGCTGCACATAGATTATTATTTTCAGAAAAATAAAAGCAAAATGGAATGCTTAAGATATGAAAGTCTCTTATCATGGCCTTCTCTTTTCTTGACAGCTCTGCTTTTGCTTTGCTTTTGAGCTGTATTTTCTTTTCTTCTGGTTCAGATTTTAGGCTGATTAGAACCAGATCTCCTCTTTCTTTGACTCAAAAGATAAAACAGTTTTGAGTCATCATCTATTTGGAAACTTTGGTTCAGATTTTGAGTTTATTTGAACCTTCAATTTCTATTCTAATCTATCTACTGGCAAGCCAAGATTGAACAGTTTGGCAAATCAAATTCACTATCCTATCAGCAGAAAATTTCAAAAGCTAATTAGTCAAGATTAGGCTGTTTGACTAACTAGAAGTGTGTTTTTTGAGGAGTGGCATTTGAGCTTGCACACTTTCAGATTTGTTTCCTTTTTTGGCATGGGGCTTTTCCTTTCTTGTTTTCATTCCTGCCCTCTTTTCATTTTTTCATTGTTTTTGTATTTTTTGATTTTTCATAACTTTGAATGCAATGGTGGATGGACTATTCATAATGGAAAAATATAAAAAGGCTTCAACACATAAAATGGATCAAGAGAATTAATGCTTAAGCATCCTGCCATTGACAGGACCCCCAAAAAATTATGTTCTATTTAGTTCCTGCAAGAAAAATGCATTATTACTAGCAACTGAATGAATAGAGTAAGGGCCAAGCCATAGGTTGTCAAATTTTCCATGCTTGCCCTTTTCTTCCCTTCTTGAGTCCCACTTTAAAACTTTGTCCCCAATCTTGAAATTGCTGGCCTTTGTTCTTCTATCAAAAAGCTTTTTAATGCTGTCTTGTTTGTGCAATGCTTTGTTATACACTTCCTCCCTGGTTTGCTGAAGATGAATGGTCTGATTTATTCTTCTGGTCATGTCATTTTCTTCAGTCTGCAACTCTTGAATTAACTTCATAACTGGTACACCAAGGCTGTTAGGAAAAATTGCATCTGTACCATACACAAGCTGGAAGGGTGACATGCCAATAGATTTCTTCAAAGTTAATCTGTCAGCCCAAAGTGCATGGATCAGCTTTGTGTGCCAAGACTTTTTATTGTCCTCCAACAGTTTCTTGATTATGTTCACTAAGCTTTTGTTGGAAGATTCTGCAAGTCCATTACCTTGAGGGTAATAGGTTGTGGAGTGTCCCAATGTTATCTGATACTTGTGACAGAATTCAACCATTTTCTTTGATCCAAATGATGTTGCATTATCTGTGATGATCTTGGTAGGACAGCCAAATCTGGAGAGGATGTTAGTCTCCATAAATTTTATGATAACTGAATCATTGGCCTGCCTACAAGGAATGGATTCTATCCACTTAGTGAAGTAGTCTCTGGCAATAAGAATCCACCTATGCTAAGCAGAAGATGGTGGATGTATTTCTCCTATGAAGTCAAGTCCCCACTGTTGAAAAGGGGCTTCAACAGTGATTGGATGCAGAGGCAGGGGTAGTAATTTTCTCTTGCCTTCAAACAATTGGAATTTATGGCAAGAAGTGGTTATCTTGTGGACATCATGAAATAGAGTAGGCCAATAGAAACCAGCCCTCAGAATTTTGTTGGCTATCGACTTCCAGTACAAATGACCTCCACACTCTCCTTCATGGAATTCCTGCTTAATTTTCTCTACATCAAACTCAGGCAAACATTTAAGAAATATTCCACTTGCATTTTTCCAATAAAGACATTTATCAATAATGCAATAGTTTACAGCTTTTAACTTTAGGAATCTTGCCTTTGTTTTTGATAAACCGGGAGGTGTATTCAGATTAAGAAAAACATAAACAATATCAGTATACCAAGGAGAATTCATAAAATGATCTTCAATAATGGGAGCTGAGAATTCTTCTTGGTCATCCAAAGCATTAATCATATTAATATCAAGAACTTCACAATTTGATTCGGCCATTAATTTAGCTAGACCTTGGCCTTTGATGAGCTTAGTGGGTTTTATCTCTAAATCATATTCAAGAATAACAACAATCCACTTACCTCTCTTACCATCTGGGTCCTGTGTTATAATGTCTTTAACAACTGAATTTGGGACAAAGGCAATAATGTGTGAGTGAAGGATGTATACTCTGAAGTCTTTCAAAACTTTTACCAAAGCAAAAGCTTGCTTTTCCACAATGTTATACTTCAAAGGGGCATCCCTCAATGCCTTGCTAAAGAATGCAATAGGCTGCTCTTGTCCTTGTGGATTTTTCTATAAAAGGACAACAGCTATGGTATGTTCCAATGCAAATGAGAAGATATAAAAGTATTTTGAAAAATCAGGACTTATGAGAACCGGTGTTTTGGTTAATGCTTGTTTTACCAGTTCAAAGGATGTCTTTGCTTCCAAGGTTCATTTTACCCCTTGCTCCTTCTTCAACATATTTGTGATATTCCTAAGGAGCTCAGCTAAGTTAGGGATGAACCTTCTTAAAAAGTTTATCTTTCCAATGAAAGACTGCAACTCTTTTATGTTTCGAGGATGAGATATTTGCAATATGGCCTCAATCCTTTTGGGATCAATCTTAATACCCTCCTCAGAAATAATGTCACCAAGAATTTTACCTTCTTGGAGACCAAATAGAGTCTTCTTAGGGTTTAAAGATATCCCAAACTTTCTGCACTTCTCGAAAACCTTTCTCAAATGTTCTAAGTGTTCTTCATCTGGTTTTGAAAACACAGTGACATCATCAAGATAAATAATGATGAAGAAGCTCAATTCTTCCGAGAATGCTATGTCCATGGCTCTCTGAAAGGTTGCTCCAGCATTCATTAGACCAAAAGGCATTTTCACATACATGAAGGTGCCCCATGGTGTAGTAAAGGCTGTCTTTAATTGATCATCAGGGTGAACTAAGATTTGGTTGTACCCTGAATAGCCATCTAGCAAAGAAATTCTTTTAGACCCCACCACCCTTTGTAAAATATGATCCATTTTGGGCAAAGGGTAGTTGCCTTTTAATGAAGCTTTGTTTAAATTTCTGAAGTTTATACAAAGCCTGATTTCTCCAATTTTCTTTCTAACAGACACCAAATTAGATACCCATTCAGAATATCTAATAGGGACAATAATACCAGCATCATACATCTTCATGATTTCCTTCTTAACCAATGGCAACTGGACAGGGTTTATTCTGCGCAGTTTCTGTTTGAATGGTTTTTGGTTTTCTTTAAGAGGGATTTTGTGATGTATTATTTCAGTGTCATAGGACTTAAGATCTTCGTAACTCCATGCAAAAACATCAGAAAATTCTTTGAACAGCTCTATGTATTTGAGTTTAATGTGAGCTGGCAAAGTTTTGGACAGTTTGATCATTTTCAGTTTTTCCTCACTGCCTATATTGCATTCCTCTACCTCAATCTCTACAGGCTCCAGTTTAGGTTTTTTTGCCACGTCGTTAAAATCGAACAACTCCTCCAAAGGTGTTAGACCACGTGGCAAACTTTCTTTTTGGGAATGCAGAGTTTCTAATTCTTCTGTTTCTAATTCTGCACTCAATTCTGTTTCGTTTCTAAGTTTGCTAGTCTGAAGGTTAATGTTGACAAGCTTTGGAGAAGGCTCTTCTTCACCAAGAAAATTTTCTTCACTGCATTCTGTATCATAATCTGAATCTGAACTATGCAGTTCAAATTCATTTCTGAATTGCATGAAGTCTTCTATTTGTTTATCTTTGTCAAACACCTGCCAGTATTTTTTATTATCAGGCACAACTGGTCTAAATTTTATTTGAGGTGAACAATCATCAATCTGATATGGCGTTAAACATGTCCTAGCTGCAAAGGCTAAATTATGGGCTATGAGATTTCTTTTCCTCTGGACAAAACTCAGTGTGGAGTCCTCAAATGTTTTCAAAAGATCCATGACATCATTCCTGTAGGCCCTAAGTCTGGGATGATTTGCATTATACTCCCCATTGACTTGCCTAATTATTAACTCAGAATCCCCATACACATTTATCTTTCTGCCTCCTAACTTCTTCAAGAGATGCAAGCCTAAGAGAAGGGATTCATATCTGCTATGTTGTTGGAACACTGAAAGATTAATTTACATGAAATACATTCTGTATGATTGCTATCAGTGTTAGTAATCCAGACACCTGCACCAGCATTTGTTCTAGTGCATGACCCATCAAAATACATAGTCCAGAGAGGATCATTTTCAGTTTTATCAGTTTGGTGCATGTCCTTTGTATGATTTGATTCCTCAACTTTCTCATCAGGTTGAGGATTGTTCTCTTGACTGTCAAGATTTAAGTTTAATGGATTGATGATTTGTAGTTCAAGACCTGTGCTTGGTTTGCTAAGGTTTTCTAGTATAGCAAACTGCTTTGACACTTCAGTGTTGTGTTCCTCTTCCTCTGCTTCAGCCATTAATTATGTTGAAATGATTTGTTCCGTGAGGGTTTCATCATTAAGCATGATGAAGGAATCGAGGCCTGTACTGATGGAATACAGAGGGGAGTTTTGAGGTCTTTCTTGACTTGTCACTGTGTATTGCATATGAGACTCCATGTAAAGTCTTCTAGTATGATTGAAAACATGGATATTCGCATAGGTCATGTCCATTTGCATGGTCCCTTGTAACTTAGCCCCCCAAGATCTTGATAAAAGCATTCCATACTTTGGGGGTACATCAGCCACAACAACATCCATGACCAAACACTTGGCTGGAATCTGGGCTAAGTTAACACAGAGGTCTTTGATTAATCCTATAAATTTAACTCTGCTTGAGTCAAAGGAGTACAGGTCTTTGTAAGGTCTGGTAATTTCAAGACCCAGGCTTTCCATTACAGCTTTTGGCATTAAATTATGGGAAGCGCCTGAGTTGTGCATAGCATTGTGTAGAATTTTTTCATGAATGTTCAAACTTACATAAAAGGGAGGGACATGCCCCTCTTGGAATTTACCTTCAATCTTTGGACAAAAAATCAGCTCTGGTTGGTCATCATTAAGATTGAGTGTGTCCGCATTCTCTTCTATGTTCAAGGCCTTCAAAATTTGATTTCTATATACATGTTGGGCAGCTAACTCAGTTAAGGGAACAAAGATTTTTATTTTTGAGATTTCCTGTTCTAGGCTGAAAAGAATTTGATTCTTTAAGGTGTTGGTTTCAGCCCTATTAGCTATCATTTTATCAGCAACATCAGTTTGCTGCTTTGCTTTATTTACATTTGATACAGTTGTTTACCAGGAGTACTAGCCGAGGTGTTAGTACTGCTAATGTCTGCACTCTGTTTTTCAAGATTTTGAGTGTCTTTCTCTTTACCACTACCAGAATTATCAGCCACTATTTTATCTTTTTGTTTAACTGTCTTAGGCTTGGTTGCAGTGCTGCTTTGAGAAGATTTGTCAGAGGTTTTATTGTTGGGGTTTTGTTGATTAGATCTACTTCTGAGTTCATATTCCTTCGAAGGTTCAGTCATGGCATTTTCCATGTTTTGATAATAATTTTCATTATCATCTCTTTTGTCGTCGTACTAGGGTGTATAAAGACCTTGTTTCCTATCATAATGAACCTCCTTGTCATCATCATCTACCCCAAATAGGTTCATACCATTATCCTCTGTTATTTCATCTGTTTCCTCGACCTCACTTAAATAGTTTTGATGAAAGGGAGGAGTGATCTGCTGATCATCTTTCCTAGGTCTGTTTGGAGGTTGGTTTCTTCTAACATTCTGATTCTGGTTTTGGTTTATGTTTTGAGGAGCATTCTGATTTAGACTTGCTTGCGCTCTCTCTAGAATGCTCATTTTCTTCATCATTTCTTCCATCATTCTTTCCATGTTTGAGCTTGAGGTAGTAGGGGTGGATTCCTCTCTAAAAGATACTCTCTTTTTAGTTTTCATCTTTGCTCTCTTCTCCATTAAGTTTACTTCCATAGAAAGAGCACCTCTTTGCATATCTTCAAGGGTTGCAAAATCTCTTTCTCTGAGTGAATAGGTCATGTCAGCATCAAACCCTTCAGGAAATTTGTTTAAAGCTAAGCCCTGTGGAGGTTTTAGTTCAGGAGAAAGTGCATTATACACACTGTTAAATCTGGTACAATAGGCTTGTACACTTTCCCCAAGGTTCCTATGGAGATTATTATAGTCAGCAAGAACTTGGAGAGGATTCTTCCTCACTTCCCATTTGTTTAAGAATGTTTGATGGAAGCCTTGGAGATCATTGATGCTATGGGGGGCTAAGCCTTTAAACCATTTTCTTGCTTCTCCCCCCAGACTTTGAGCAAATAGTCTAAGTTTGACAGAATCATCATCAATTTCATTTCTGTCAAAGTAGTCATTCATCTTGTCCACATGTTGTGATGCTGTTGTAGTATTGCTAGCATCATATAACAGAATTTTGGACTAATAGTCCTGTGGAAGATTGACTAATGGTACAGGAAGGACTAAGGGAGCATACCATGCTGCCATGATATGTGGTGGGGGTGGGTTGACAAGAGGAGGTGTGGGCTGAAGTGGAGTGGTTTGAACAGTGGATGAAGGATGAATAGAAGTGGATGGAACAACAATAGATTGCTGAGCTGATCTTGGATGAGAGACACCTAAGTTAAGAAGAAAGTGTAAATCCGGAGGTGTTGATTCTCTATTCCCAAGGTGTTCACTTGTTTCCAGAGATGAATGTGAAGACTCAAAATCTAACTGATCTAAATCATCAAGGGACCTAGTTCTAAATGGATTTAACAGGTCATCTTGTGATTGTTGCAGAGCTGAAATATTTTCAGGGACTGAATTAGCTCTTAGGGATGATCTGAAAACAGTTGAAGATTCTATCTTAGGAGACTTCCTAAGGATTCTTTCTGGGTTATCAACTATCTTAGGTGGATCAGGGTCAGGATGGGCTCTAGTGTGAATCTTTCTAGGATCCACTATGCTATGTTTTTAGACCCACATAAACAAGAAAATTTCAACCAGATATGACAATATTTGAGGGGTTAACTAATCTGTTTTCACAATTTAAATCCTACAGCCTTCTAACTAAGTTTGAAGGATATTACAATAATAAGGGTTCTTCCCAGTGGAGTCTTAAGGTCTATTCAGGATTTTGGAGTTGCCAGGTGGAAAGTTTAGAGTGTTTTCAAAGAGATACACTGTCCACCACAGTGCTTGTGAAATATCCCTTTTTAAGGGTATCCCAAAACACAACAAACTCTAACCAGAGATTGACTGGGAGGGCATTCACCAGATATGTCACCTCTAAAGAGGATGAGATCCGGAGGCTACCTGGCCCTTTCCAGACTCTGTCTAAGAGTATGAGGTAAAACACATCCAATGGTAAATGGAATTAAAGAGCAAGTGTTTTACTACCAATCTAAAATGTTTTTGGTATTTTCTGAGTTATTTTTCATTTGTGGTTTCTAAGAATAAGCTACCTTTGCTTCAAAACTTAGCTATGGTTTTGAGACAAATACAGTCTACTCTTATGGCTAAGGCAGCTGGTTTTTCAAGGTTAGATAAAAGCTTATAAGAATCCTAGGGCTCACCTAGTTTGTCACTGATTCAAACAATTTTCATCATGATTACCATTTCTTGGTAGTGCTTGAAAAGGCTTCTTTTTACTCACAAAGTTTTCTTGAATCAAGGGTTTTCTGAGGTCTCTAAGGTTTTATACAAACACTCAGTCCCCAGTGGAGTCGCCAGAAATGTTAGGTGACTCCAGTTGGTTAATAAAGCAAATGCTCTATGAACCAAATCTCTGATGTCGTATGATTATCTTTAAATGAAAATGATTCGAGGTTCTTCCCCAGCAGAGTCGCCAGAAATGTTAGGTCTCTGTAATAAGCAAGATTGGAAAAATTCTTATCACAGAGTTAACATCATTTCAACCAACTTTGGGATTCTAGGATCTAGCCCTCCTGAATCTGGAGAGGGATCTCTCCAATATGTACAAAGATGGATATTGTCTTTGAAAGCTTAAGGTATTGATATTAGGCTAGTTATGAAGTCCAAGGGTTTGTTTGGTTTTTGGATGGTTGAACATAGTTGTTGTCTGAGGTGGAAATATCTATATTCAAATAGCTTCAAAAGTGAGAAGTTGCAAGCAAAAAGAGTAAGCTTTGATTAAGACGAAAGATGGTGGCAGTTTTCAGTCCATTGGGCTATGGAGTCATAAGAGGATTTTATTGAAACAATTAGGTCCAAGAGTGGTCTGTGGGGCAAGTCATCTATGCCTAAGGATCTCTTCTAAGTTTTGATTTATGGAATGGAGTGATACATCAAGAAAGGGAAATAAACAGATGCAAAACAAAGAGCAGCCCAGGATCTGGTAAGTATTTTGAAACTAGCCAGCCTTTGACCAGGCACTTAAGAAAGACATGAAAGAAAATTAGGATCTGGTAAGTACTTTGAAACTAGCCAGCCTTTGATATACTTCCAATAGAAAACATACAAAACAGGGGGAAATAAAAAGATAACACAGAATGGTCTAAGATCTGATAAGTGCTTTGAAACTAGTCAGCTTTTAACACATTCTAGGGAAACAATCAGACAGTTATGCAGACAAGTCTAGGACCAGGGCTAACCATATATTCCTTCCAGTTCATCCTCACACAACATATATTGAAAGTAACATTTAAAAATAACATTCAGCTAAGACAATAAGACGAGGTAACGCCAGCATCTCTGTACTTAAACTGAATTAAATCATTTCAAATAACACAATTGAAATAAAACATTTAAATAAAGATTTCTCAGCCAGAGAAGGTTACTAGTATACAATAGGTCCTAACTCTGTTTAAATTGTTCTTTACAGCAGAAAATGAAACAAAATGGAAACAGAAATAAAACACAAGTTACAGTAAGAACAACATCACCATCAACATAGACCAGGATCCCATAAATCAACTTGTATTGATGCTTCAAACCGGTTACAATCTTCAAATCCAGTGTGTCAATTCATCTTTCTTTCAAAACCTAAATTATCTATTACAAGAAAAGCTCCAAGAGCTAATGAAATCCTATCTACAATCAAGAGTTTTCAGCTCAGTTACAATTACAATGCTTCAGCAATTACATTAACAACCAACCCCTCACTCATCTTCTACTGAAGTATTTATAGAAGGATGAGGAGGTGAGATCTGATTAAAGATCTCAAAAACAATTAATATAGAGTTGATGTTTTCTTGGCCCTTGGGAGGCTTAATGAAGAAACTATACAGATGTTTCACTGTATTAATTGGTTTACACTTATGAATTAATCTCGAAGGGAACTTTTGTTGACCTTTGAGGCTCTGTGTGATGTTAGGGCTACTCTGCAGACTTTCTTTCATTAAATTCCTGGCAGAAGTAACTCTTCGGCTGCTTTGAGGTAAAATATCTGACTTTGATCAATAAATTCAGTTCTTGATTGAATACTTTGAGGCACAGGTGGCACTTCAGTCACTGGGAGGAATCAATTCACCTCCATCTGTGGCAGTGAAGGGTTTCCTAATGAAACACTTTTATGTTTTCCTTCAAATTTTGTTTTTAGATCGGGGATTAGGCGTTTGATAACTGTCTTAGCCTTAATCCCCATAAATCTGTCCACATATGCTCTGTTCTGGTTCATTTTTAGTTCTCAACATCTGATACTATTTCTCTGCATTGATCTTCATGGTTTTTCTATTGTGGGGGGCTGCGCAGGGCATATAAGGCATCAATAACAAGTGATATTAACCCCTGCAGATGAACTTCCTTATGTATTCGAAGGCCGGAGGATCATCATCGTCGCCCTGCAAAAATTCTTCATTTAAGTGAAAAAACCTTAGAACCTGCGAAATACGAACAAAATGTTATAAAATCCTGCTTTATAGGGCAATCTACATCGGAGGGTGTGCAGAGGAGCGGGGAAATCTGAGCCATCAATCGCGCCATGATCGACAGTCGGGAGCGATCGGGAAATTCAGCGGTCGAGGGAGTTTGACTGGGCAACAGAATCAAGGGACTAAACGTGGGCCGTCGATCTGCAGAGATCGACAGCGGAGATTAATTTTCCGCAGCACCGGGGCCTGGCTAAACGATATGCAACTTCGTTAAATATCGGGCAACTTCAACGAATGCCAACCGTTAGATGCGAGGGGTCAGATCGGACGACAGAGGTGAATTCCGCTGGGCGGCCTTTGTCCGACGGATAACGTGCGTGGGACTAACTTTAGGCAGCGGTTTTGAAAAATGTACGGGGATGCGTGTCGACTAGCGTATGGAATAGCTGGCTGATGGGAAAAAACCACCAACCGGTGGAGGGCGGTGCGTAATGAGACCAGCGGTTTTTGGAATCAGCGCAGAAAAAGGGGGGTCCACCAGGCAAGCTGCGTTCCGCTCCGTCGGATCTGTTTTTTGATCAGACGACGGAGATGAATTATGGGGGGCTAGGGTGTACAAGCACGGGTTTTTTGGAGCGACCCCCCATAGTGAATGGCAACCGTCGAGTCCTCACCCATCCCGAGGATTCAACTACGGGGGCTCCATGGCTTGACCCTACGGATAGAGTAAAGCCCCCACAGGGGAAATGCTTCGGTCACGGCGTCGGGTCACATGGAGAGAAAAGGCAGTAGGGGCTTAGCCTGAGGGGCTTAAGTCCGGCGCATAGAAAAATTGTGTTTTCTATGGTTTTTTTAATGGTTTTCAAGGAGATAAAGGCTTTCGGTAAGGTCAAAATAGTGGGTTTTAACCTTATAAAAGGGATTTTAATGAAATGGAAAAGGGAGAGACATGAAAAAGTGGGGTTTTCATGGGAAATGGAGGATAGAAAATGAGGTTAGTGGTGGAAAGAAGAGAAAAGGGAAAAGGGTCCTTTGCAGAAGCATCCAACTGTGGATTTTTATAGAATTTCAGAGGCTTTTGAAGTATGACACAGCAGTATGGGATATGGAAAGAGGGAAAAGGCTGGAGGCCTAATAGAGACTTCAAGAGCCAACAATTTTTAGAGATGAAATTTGTTCCTTGGAGGCTCCCAAAAGTTCTTAGCCACCTTTTGGTATAACAAAATATTATGGGTGGCTAACACAAGGGTATACATTTGGTCAAGCAACCATGCCTGAACCAACATCTTCGGTTGGGAAAACTGTTCCAATTACGTCAGCTCCTGCCCTCGCTATCCCATCGTTGTTCACAACTTCACCAGAGTCTTATTTTCATAGAGACCCTATGGTCCCCTCAGGTTATAAATCATTATCCGGAATTTACTCTGGTGCATCTTCGAAACCATGGTCTTTAACAATATCATCATCCGGAATTTTAACTGGTAATCCTATAGTTAGTATTGAACGGCTTGATTCTTTATACACATCATCAGGGCAATATCAAGCCGGTCCTTCTGGGTCTATTCCTTTAAGTACCATATCAACTGGACTCCCAGAATTTGGAGAACAATATATTCCGTCTTATTATCCTCCTCATGTTGGAGGGCAACCTTTGGTCACCAAATATGACAGTAATCCATCACTTTTTGGTCAACCTAATGTCAAAATTAATGTTTGTCAATGGCAACCCACTTTTCCTATCCAACCGCAAACTGTTGTACAATCATATCAACCAGTTCAACCTGTTACACCCACCTCATTACCACTTGTTAATAAATCTTAACCCCTATTACAGAATCAAAATGTTGTACAAAACCTTATCAAATGGGTCCTTCAACTCAATACCATGAAATTTTGGGTCCACAAACTCCAAATCCTTCAGTTAATTTACAGCAACCTGTATCCGGAATCATTTATTCACAAGCTGGTTTACCATTTTATGGGATGTCACAACCGCAACCTGGTTATACCTACCAACCAAATCCAAGTTATTCTAATTTGGGTCATAATATTGGTGGACAAACCCCTTGGCAACCTCAAGCGCAAATGCCTCAAACTTCCTTTCAACAAGTATCATATCTAGGTTTTGGTCAAAAAAATCCTCAAGCGTTTGCTTTTCAAAACAACCCCTATCTGGGTTACCAGCATCACATTCCTTATGTTGGTGCTCAAAGGCCTATTGCTCAAGTAATTCCATCTTACCCTGGCTATGCTCAACCTAACCTCAATAGACAGTTTCCTTTTGTTGCAACTTAGAGTTACAAGATTTCAATCGCTTAACCAATGACCCAATCAACTATGCTCCTTGGTGGCCAATGATACCCCACAAATTACCCTTGGATATTCCTAAGTTCAATGGAAACCCTGGAGAAGATCCTTCGACTCATGTTATGACTTATCATTTATGGTGTTCATCTAACTCCCTGAATGATGATTTTTTTTTACTACGTCTTTTCCAGCGTACGCTCATAGGTCCGGCTACAAAATGGTACATTGAGTTACCGAGAGCTTCTTTTGATAATTTCACTGCCTTAGCTACTATATTTTTGACTCAATTCCAGTTACCTATCAGATACGAAACTAGAACGAAACTCTTGACCAATTTCAAAAAAACTAATGCTAGTCACATTTCTGATCAAATTCATGAGTGGCGTCGTCGTCATAGAATGGTTAAGACATTTGTCTCAGATTAGCTCCTTGCTGAATGGTTCATTAAGTCCCTGTTACCATATATAACTGAGGATGTGGCTAAAGGTGGTGTCATCATAGAAGAACAAGTTATCACCCGTGCCCAATATTTAGACTTGATTTACACTTAGTCTGGCACGCTCTATGAAAAAATTCCTAACGCACCGAGATCTAATTTCAATGTTCCCCCTCAATTAAAGGACTCTCATGCCGGAGACGGATTGATAGGAACTACAAGCACACATCACGCTACTACATCTAATCCTACTCCTACTTTCAAAATTAATGTCATATCATTTGACAAAGGAGAAAGTGACAAGCAACCCGGAAGTAATAAAAAGGGGAAATCAAAGTAAAAGAAAATTTCTAACCCGTAGGAAAGATCATATGATCAACAGTATGGACCACATAAACCTCGTTATCCATGCATAATATATAATGAGGAACACTTTGTTAGGGATTTTCCTCATTGTGCTGAAGTCTCAAAAATCATCAAGACTTCTCATGCGTCAACTATGTTGACAGACCCATTTCCAAATCCGGACACTAATTTGGTTGCTAAGGATTTAGCTCCTAGTTCCCAAGTGTTAATGTTATCCATCACAAAACCTTCAACAGATATTTTGGTGTCGACGTGTAATAAATATTATGGTAGTCAGGCTACTAATCAACCTACTACCTCGACTACGAATCCATCTACATAATCAATACCACCTACTATTATTCCTGAATTGACAATCAAGCCACCAAAAGGAGTAATTCATAAATCGACATATAATCCTCGGACAAGAGCTACACAAAATTATAATATGGTTGAAGGTTTGGCTCAATCCCCTTCATTTATGTCCGCTCTTGAGGTATTACAAAATTTTCCCTCCCAAAAACAGGCTTTACTGTCGGCCATTGGTGGAATTCATCCAACTGACTCTAATCTTGTTGTCTTTAATCATATGAGATATGTACCTCAACTACCAACAGAATTAGCATTCTCTATACAAGTAAATGTTCTCAATCACCTTGTTCATCGCACTAGTATTGATGAGGGAGCATCTTCATGCATTATGTCTCTAAATTGCTAGAAGCCGCTCGGCTCGCCATGCTTATCACAATCATCAATGACATTGAAGGATTTTGATGGGCAAACATATAAACCTTGTGGTATTATTAATAACCTGCATGTTGAACTAGGGGGAAAAACAGTGAATATTGATGTTGAAGTTGTTGACAGACCACTTGACTACAATATTTTACTTGGAAGGCCATGGGTATATGCGATGACTGCAATTGTTTCTACATAATTTATAATGATTTCCTTTCCACATAAAGGTATTATCACAGTCATTAATCAACTATCCTACTTTGCCTCTACTTTGTAGGTAACTCGAAACATCCCGTTTTTTCACATACCCCAACTAGAACTTCAGAACATTGGTGTAGGACTTTTAAAGGATTCCACTCTCATGGCAACCTTTGCATTACCTCCACCTACGACGTCAACAAAAATTGCAAGTATAGAGACCTGCTACATGATCTCTTCCACTTTATCTAGCTTAAGGGAGAGTACGGGTGATTATAATATTTCTATGTTGGATGAATTTTTACTGCCCAGCCCTATTGAGCTGGCATAACAATCAAGAGTAGACCAAATCGTGCATTACAAAGAGTAGATCTGAGTTTTAAGTTGCAGATCTGAAAAATGATTCAGAAAATTCTGAAGATGACTTTACATTAAAATAGATTAGATCTAAATAGAACATGGGTCAGAAAGCTAATCCATGGATCACCAAAGTGAAAGGCAAAGCCCAGCACCAAAGTTCTCTCATAAAAAATGGGGTCAAAACACCTTGCAAACCCTCCACGAAAATAACGCAGTCCCTCAAGGTAAACTATGTTGTAGCTTGAATAGCAGATATGGTCTAATGCCAAGATACAAATCCGAAACTCAAACAGTGGATGCACTCTTCCAGGAGGTTAAAATACACATTCACTGAGAAGAGGCTCCAATACAAGCTAGATCTGAACAGATCAAGAGTTCCACTTGCTGTAGCCTATAAAAGAAAACAAACCCTCACTGGATCTGTGTTGCAGTTGGAAGTAGAGCTTGGCCCAAAGCCTAATAGTGGATCAAATCAGCAAAAACTCCTCCAAGAATCCTCAATGGAAGAGGTGAAATCCTTTCATAGGAACTCCAAGTGCTAAGCAGCACAATTCTCCACTAAACAATAGAGAATGGTATTTGTCTAAACAGACAAGATACTCATAAATATAGACAATCAACAAACTTCTCTTGCTGCCTTCCCCTTCCTTTTATAAGATGAAACCTTTGCAAACCTTAAACCACCTTGAGGAGTTAGCTCCTTTCACATGAGGGCCCTCTTTCTAGAACTGCGTTGTCCCTTCATGAGGTACATTGAATCTAGACAACCTTGTAGATTTGGTCAAGGTTGACCCAATCTCACAGCTTAGACCCCTTTCACACCTGCAAGTGATTTATTTACATGGCCCTCATTTATCCTTGTTCATATGGGCATTTATTTATTCATTATTTTCAAGATTTTTACATGTCCTCCTTTATTCATTTATTCATGCAACAGAAAGTAAAACAAAAATGCATATTCCTCTTAGCTCATGCTAAGTAGGAATATTACAGTCCTCCCCTCCAAAGTGTTTCTTATCCTCAAGCAACTGATAGGGTGAGTGTTGCAGTTCTTCCACTCCTCCATTGGTGAAACCATCAAGGATCAAGTCCCCCTCATAAGCCAAGTGTTCACCAATCCAATACATCATGAATTGTTCCTCCAAGGTCATCATAAGAGGTGCATAGTTCATCCCAGAAGGAGTGAAAAATTTAACAGAAATAAACATGACTGGAGCAATGATTTCTCTAAAACATGTAGCATGGGGCACATAGAGAAGTTCCAATCCATGTGGTACATACAAACTGCCCATACTTCCTCCATACAATCCCATAAACAATACAACTTATCATCCAAGTATGGGAGAAAAACTACATATATGCAAATAGAAATTTGACCTTGAAGAGGTGGGTCAAAGTCCCACATGTGATGCCAGTGAAATGCATCTCCTGCCTGCATTAGATCAAGGTGTGGCAAGTGGCATTTCCCCCACACATTTTCTGCATAAGCCATCTCAACATAGCTGGAGATATCAGATATGTTTGGTGCCTTTGGGGAGCACCCATCATGAAAAAGAATCTCCCTTTGCACAACAAAGGGGTGGCCAAGTTCAGAACTATTGGCCCTCAAGAAGCTATGAGATCCACATGATCTCGCACCCCATTTAGGATACATAGCCTGCAAAAACATGGTAAAATAATGTGATAAATCAGAAAATAAAACTTTCCTGCCATGATCAAATCCTTTACCATCATAGTTCTTCATACACATGGAGTTGTGCATGAGCATTTCCCTCCTCTCAAGCAAAGGAAGAAATAGCTAAAATGACTCTTGCAAATAGTCCATTGGCTTCCCAAATCTTCCATAGATAATGCACTCTTGAAAGTGCTGATGTAATTCCTCTCTCATCCCCTCCCAATCAATGCTCCTCATGATCAGGGTGTAGATCTTCATGGACTTCATATGGCTGAGAAGGAATTCTTTGTGTGCCCCCTGTAGTATCTTTTTCTTGAGCTCAGAAGCTCTAGACAGGAGGATCCTACCATGAAATTAGATGACTCCCCCTTGGACTAAATATCCCTCTTCTTGCTGTAGGTCATCTAGTATCATACCAGCATGGAGATATTTGGAATATTGTACAAGCAGTTGATATTTCTAGTCCAGATCCACACTGATCAACAAAGAAAATGCTGATGATACCTCCATGGAAGTGTTTTTCATGCTGATGATCTCTTCTCTGACATTCCCAATGCCAAATATGTGTGTTGGAAGGTTGATCCTCCCATTCTCCTCCTCCCACAGCGCAGATCTGGAAATGAGAGGGGGTGATAGTGGTGAAGGGAGAAGAACCCCCTTACCTTTGAGTTGTCCCAAGCCTCCCAGCGTTGTAGCTTGGTCTTCTATTGCCCCAATCCTCCTTGAATCTAAGTTTGGAGCAGCATTTTGTGAGGCCTCCCCCACAAGATCTGAATCTAGTGGCCTTCCAGGTGGTTTGCCACTAGATAGGAATGTCCCATGCAGAAAGCTCATGGACATCAGAGAAGGGACTATGAGATCCTTGCTTCCACTGCGCAAATCCATCTCTGTTGTTTGTGTGGAAGTGATAGGTGAGGGATAAGTATGCATGCCTTGGATCATTTGGGGCTTACCAATCTTCATGTCCACCCACTCCATCTACAAATCCTTCCAATTAGTGGTGACCTTCGCCAATGTAATCAACCATTGGACACCCAAAATGATATTGGTGTCTGGTATGCCAACTACAAAAAAGTGATCCACCAAAGTGTAGGACCCCATAGTAACCAAAAGTGATGGAACATAATGCTTTCATTGCATTGTCCTATCTCCTGGAACCAAAACAGAGAAGCCCTCAAATGTATTAGTGGGAATTTCTCTCCTCTACACAAGATGAGCATCAATAAATTTATGGGTTGCCCCACTATCAATCAGTACAGATACTCTCTGATTCATGACTGAACCTTGTACTCTCAAATTCAAGAACTTAGGTACTCCTCTAAAAGATGCAAGAGTTCCTCCCATTGGAGCAAAGGCTCCATTCCAATCTCCAGATGGTGTTGGATTTCCCGCAACATTGTCAGTGATGTGACCTCTCCTTGGTTCATCATCTTCTTCTTCCTCCTCAAGAATCTGAGAAGACTTCTATGTAGTGTGCTTTCCCAACAGCACATCTATGTCCAGGTGCCCATGACTCTTGGAAAGTGAAGCATAGTCTCTTCTTTCTCAGCGCCCTCCTGAGTTCAATATCAAGAGGCTTCTTGAATGAGCTCTCCTTGGAAGGAGCAGCTTTCTCTTCCTTCCCCTTAGAAAGGTAAGGAGACTTGCTTTGAAAAGTGGCCTTTGCTTTTGGCAAGGCATCTTGAAGGTCCCTAGCCCTCTCAATGGAATCATGAAAAGTGATGGGCTTGGTAGATTTAACCAACCCATGCAAAGGTTCATCCAAGCCATCGATGAACATATACACCCTCCTTGCTACAAATAGATCAGGAACCATAACAGATAATATTAGAAACTCATAAATATAAGTTTCTGCATTTCCTAATTTCTTTAAATTTGCAAGGCTCATGAAAGGTGCTTCTATATCCTTTCTATCAAACCTCTCTAGCAGTCTTCTAGTGAATTTAGAATAGGAAGTTACATTGGCATGGCCCAATGTAGACAACCCATGGAACCACCAATTGTGTGCTTCACCTTCAAAGTGCAGCACTGCAATCTTGATGGCTTCACTCTCAGGGACTTTGTTCAACTTAAAGTAGATATCCAGCTTTTGTACCCATGCCTTGGTAGAACTAGTGGATGACCCATCAAAATTGGGCAAGAAGAATCTACCCATAGAGTGATGTCTATCATGATTATGAAAGAACACACCATCTCTATACTGATGCCTTGGTCTTCTTTTGTCCTTGAGGTGACAAAACTCTTGGAAACTCAAATGGCCTTTGAATATTTTATTTTTAGATTCATATTCCACAAAGTATTCTTCAAGGGATTCTTGCTCTTGTGGTCCTTAATTTCCACATCCAAAAAGGTAGGCATGGTGGAGCCTTGTGGAGCTTGTGGAACTTGAGGCTGGTTCACTGGTTGACCAATCCAGTGATGAGACATTTTAGAGCTTTCCCCAGGGTGAAATATCCCAGAAGATTCCCTCATCCTATCCATTCTCATCTCTTTGATATCTCTAGCAAGATCTATCATGGCTACCAAAAGAGTTCTTGCAAACTCTTCTCCTTCTTTATCACTTGTAGTTTCAAGGGCCTTTCCCTTGTCTTGATCATCAGTGGTGTAATCAAACTTCTTGTGACTTCTATTATAATAACTCTTCTCCCTCTCAGTAAGAGGTTAATATTATTCTAAATGAACCATGGTTGTGGTGCTCCAAGGAAAGCACAGGCTGTTCCAAGAAAGGAGCTCTGATACCACTGTAATATTCCAAAATTGGAATGGCACAGCAAGCCTGCTGAAATAACGCACTTGTGGGATATTGATGCAAATAAATGATTTTACAGCCCTTGGATCCCCTATATCAGTATATATGGATTTTATATCCAAATGGGGAGCAAAAACAAATGAAACTAGGTGTGGTAAACAGATCTCCCACCACCTAGTCTACCTGAAAAACACCCTAGAAGAGGGGCTGCAGCAATGCACAAAAAACTGCTTCAGAAATAATGCAGTCTTGGAAAGCATGAGTAGGAGGCCATCAAATATGATCAATTTGTGAATATATAGCAGCAAATCATAATTATGATTATTCTCTTATATTATGCAGTAGAATACAGGAGATAAATAGTAAGAAATCCTCAAAAGAGAAGGCTGCAACACATATATAAACTGCAAAATGGCTTAAAAACGTTATTTTAAGGAGCTGCAGTAGCTTAATGTTACATATCAGATATAGAACATATCTATGGAAAAAACATCAGATCCATTTCATATCTGTAAACTAGAAAGACACTATTACAATATCCCCTTGGGGTTTTGACCAAATCATGCATTACAAAGAGTAGATCTGAGTTTTAAGTTGCAGATCTGCAAAATGATTCAGAAATTTCTGAAGATGAATTTACATTAAAATAAATAAGATCTAAACAAAACATGGGTCAACAAGCTAATCCATGGATCACCAAAGTGAAAGGCAAAGCCTAGCACCAGAGATCTCCATAAAAAATGGGGTCAAAACACCCTGCAAACCCTCCACTAAAAATAATGCAGTCCCTCAAGGGAAACTGCGTTGTAGCTTGAATAACAGAGATGGCCTGATGAAAATATACAAATCTAAAGCTCAAATAGTGGATTCACTCTTCCATGAGGTTAAAATACATACTCACTAAGAAGAGGCTCCAATACAAGCTAGATCTGAACAGATCTAGAGTGTAATGTCCAAAATTTTCATGAATAAATTGGAACACTAAATTTTGCTCATATTGTGTAGTAGGTGAATAAAAAGGAAGAGGAGGCCTCTTAACATGAATAAAACCCTTCCTAATGTGAAAATGGGGACCTTTGAGTAGCCTATTTTTCACCTCCTAGTGTGAAAGGGGCTAATTGCATGAGGACAAGGTCAAGTTGACCAAGTCAACCAGCGCAGCCTAAGGAGGAGTAGCTTGCCTAAGAAGACAGCGCAATTTTGGAGGGAATAGATTCAAATGAAGATGGAAAACCTAAGAGGTGGGACCCAAGGTGAAGGAGCTCACAACTTCATAATGAGGAGAAGGGCAGCTTTGTGGAGTTAGCTTGTATTTCAATTTCTTGTCTACTTAGACATTTTCTGCAAACTCCTGCTGCTTAGCAGAGTTTGGAGGGATTCCTGTTTAGGAATACCTTCTCCTTCATTGAGTGATCTATTGAAGGGGATTGTGCTTAATTTCTCCCACATCTGGATTTTAGGCCAAGCATTTCTCACATTTGCAGTGTTATTTTTGTAGCAGAGGATGTTGTGTTGCTGGTTAGTGCAGTGGGAGGGTTGTCCTATCTACTCTTGTGCATTTCCATTCAGTGGAGGGAGTTTCTCTTTCATTGAGGGAGATGTGTAGGATATTTCAGAGCTCAGTTCAGATCTTGGCATGTGGCCAACTCATGTTCCACCCATTACAACACAGTTCACTGGGTAAACTGCGTTATTTTTGTGAGAGCAGTAGCTGCAGGGTTTGATCCCTTGCTTGAGGGATTATTATTTGGAGAAAGGGCCAACCCTTCTCCCGGAAAGCTCTATATTCCATTCCTCTTCTGTATTTTCATATTCTCAGCCATATTTGTATTTAGTGTTGCAGTGACTACATTTTCCAGCTACATATATTTGCATATCTGCACTTGTACACTTGTATTTTCATGAAACCCCTTGAGGGTGATCTTTATTGTGTATAAAGAGGAAAGGGATCACATTTTCTTAACCATTGGATGCCTGTTAATTTCTGATCTAATATTTCATGTTATTCTCTACATAAACCCTAATTAAAGTAACACTGATCTTGATTCAGTAGTTTATGCATGTTCTAAGCTATGGGGTTTAAGCTCATTTGAGGCATATATAAATAGGGAGATTTGTTTATATGAGCTAGAGTCATTTGTTTCACCTCAAATTCTACATGTGAGTTGCATATAATGTCTACTAAGGGTTATAAGACCCATTTATCACTTGTATAGCGTTAATTTCTGGAGACAACTGTCTTGTGCTTAAATGTTGCTGTCATTTTTAGCTAGTTCACTGTGGGAAATCTGAATAACCTGCTTAAGGTTATTTCTTTGAGCTTAAATTCTACAAGGAGGTTGAAATATATATTTTCTAAGGCATACCAATAGTGGGTGGCCTTATTTTCACATCTTCTTCCTTATACAGCGTCCCTAAGGAGCTTGCTACAACAATTCCTGAATAGGAAAGTCACATATCTGTAGATAGAGACTGCAAAAGGCTAGGTAGCCTCTATTTCTCAGCCTCTTTTAAAGGTGACATAACCAATAGATGCCTTAGTATTCCATCTCTAGCACAGACTTGTGATATTTCTGAAAAAGGGATATTACAGTGGTGTCAGAGCATGATCTCTGGCACTGCCTGTGAGATCAAGCTTTCAGAAAAATAAAGAGAAGATCAAGGAGCAGCTATCTTGGTTCAGCCTATGGATTTCAGATCCACCCAGAGAATACCAAGAAGAGGAGAACAAATATGGAGAGGATGAGGTTACTGTCATCCATTTTCCATATCAGAAAGGAGACTCTCCAAAGGGGTTCAACCAATGGGAAAGAAAGGTGCAGTGAAACTCTAAGAGGGTTTCAAGATGAGAAAAGTTACAGTGAAACCTCTAGAGGGTTTTAGGAGGAAGGAGGAGATGAAAGCACTTCCTATTCTCATGAAGGAAGTGAAGAGTATGGAGGGCCACAAGAGGAAGTGGATAGATGGCCAGAGGAGGAGGAGCATTCTTCTCCACTTGAGGAGGCTTCTACCAGCGTTGTCCAGCTCATAGAGGAGAAGCCCACCATATCAGTAGTTGGATCAGCCAAAAAATCAGAGAGAGGGACTCTTGCAGCCATACAAGATGTCTCAAAGGCCCACAAAGGTATGCAAAAATTTCCATGCAGTGACAATTCAGAAAATTCCATAGGAGGTTTGGGAAATTTGCATTCACATGGCCCAGGATCGAAACTTCATGTTGATAAAGAGAAGCAATTTTATACAGTGCTGTACAATAGGGGTTTGATCCAAGAAGGGACCAACACTCATTCCTTTACACCCTTATTGAGTTGCATGCAACATGAGGAGTTATGGTGCAAGGATTTGGGGAGCATCATACATGATGTGCCATCTCCTAAGGATGTCTTTTCCTTAGCACTCTTGGATTCTTGTGGATTCAAGGGTTTGATTGGTGAGAGGCCTTTCCTGGAAATTATTCAAGGGGTTAGATCTCAACATCCCGTGAGGTGTAAGGAGGAATACTTGCTTTGGGATAATGGCAGTCTTCATTGGGAAGATGCCAAAGGAGAGAAGGATTGGGGACAGCCATGTCTTGATAGAGGAGATTGGATGGAGAGCAAGAGGCTTGTGAGCCACTTGCATATCTATGACACAGGGCAGTAAGAGGCAAAGCTGCACTAGCTACTAAGGAGAGAGTTTGGCCATCATGAGATATGTCCTTTTCTCAAGGGTATGTGGATGGAAGGAGCTTGGCAGGATACTTTCATCATGGGACAACAAGGAGTGTGGATGCATTATGATGGGAGGGTCATTTTTTTTCCACCACATATGATGAGTAATGGAGGTATGAAGAGGCAGCAAGGATATTTGTTGCTTTGGAGGATTGGGTGAGAGCAAGGGAAAAATTTCTCTCCCAATTGGCATAATGTTGCAAGGGTGAAGTATGGCACTATCATGGTGCAAGAGGTGTTTTCATCATGGAGGAGACCCCTCATATATGGCAGCATTATGGAGAATATCTTTGACAAGCTACATGTCAAAGAATGGAGCTTGATATGGATGAGAGCCTATGTGTATAGGCCAACATCGTTATCTCTTTGGAGTAGTAACCAATGGATGAAATGTGCCCAATGGAAGTGTGGTGGTTCCATAACCCACAGGTCCCAGGATCATTTCACCTTGGTTGCACTTGATGAGGAGGGAGGAGCTGAGATGGATGAGGTAGTAGATGGAGTCATCGATTACTATGCTACATTATTCTAGACTTGGGTTCCCAAGCATGAGAAGAAGGATCTTCTTGCAGCACCTAGTTCATTCCTCTTCATGGGAGCATGCCAAAAAACTATGGAGGGTTCATTCATGGATCCATACATCATTTTACTCCAGGAATATGGTAAGAAATTTGTTTGTACATTGGCTGATTTGTATACTCTTACCATTATCTTGAAGTGCATGGCTCTACAAGAGGGCAAGATTATCAGATTGCTCCACGGGCAAAGTTGGGCCAAACTATATGATGGAGGCAGCCATATTTCACATGGCCTATGGCAGATGTTTTTCCATTGCATACATGTTCAGCTAATTTACATTATCAGCCATGAGTCACAAATCATTTTTCCATGTAAATTTCTGAAGCAGCAACTTGGAAAACTGCGCTGCCACTATTGGGGAAACTGTTGGTACTTGTTTGCATCACATGAAACCTTCAGAATTTTACTCATTTTGTTTCTGATCATGACTTCATTTGCTGATTTGGATCTGATTTACATTGGGTGCATGATTGGAAGAATGATACATGAGTTGGGAGTGTCCTTAAAGGGGAAGGATTCCCACATTTTCTGCATTTCATGTTCTAAGGGGAACATGAGGAAAACTATGGCCACCACAGCTAAGTATTTGTTTCCTTTTGAGGTGGACCATAAGTATGATTATGATTCATTTTATAATCATGGGCAAGTGACCAAATATTACTTGTATGTTCAGATGATCCATTCAGCCATTTACTTCTACTAGTGAATGTGAGAATTCTCACCACTAGTCATGTATCAACATACTACTTTCCATGCCATTTTCTGAAGAAGCAATGGATGAGATTACGTTGTTTCCTTTTGAGAATTTGTTTGTATCATACAGCAACATTAAAATCCTAAAGAAAACATCTCATTTGGACATTCTATGATGATCATGTCCTATTCATCATGGAAGAAATGTTTTGGGGTAGCTTGTTCTTCAATGATGGAGGAGAAATTGTTGGTGGATTGCTCTACATTTTTCCACTTGAGGGAAATACAATTGCAGCCCATGAAAAACACATACTCTACACTATTCATAATTTTATAGGAGGACAATGTGGGATAGGCCTTCTTGCCTATCATGTTCGGTCATTCAACCCACCTACACTTCTGGAGCGAAAGGTGGAGGAAACTTATCATGAGTTACCATGTGGAAGGGTGACTCATTCCATATGGATGATAGCTTGGAGGTGGAGGTTTCACATTGGGGAAGAGGACTTCCCATGCATCTTGCACTCCATGTCTTGAGAAGACCTCTAGACCGCACATGGTTGTCTCCTTGAGCACCTTCCTTCTCATGATCATAGTCGGTTGGGGAGTTTCACCAAGTGCTAATCTATATGCTTGGGGGAGGCACTATGGAGTTTCATGGATGAGATGGAATAATATTCTTTGGAGGATTCCATCATATTATGATGCTATTGAAGGAGGTAAGGATATTCACTCAGTTCTATCCTTGCAGTTTCTTGAGGACAAGCAACATTTGGGAGGGGAGGATTGTAATGTTCCAAAATTTTCATGAATAAATTGGAACATTAAATTTTTCTCATATTGTGTAGTAGGTGAATAAAAAGGAAGAGGAGGCCTCTTAACATGAATAAAACCATTCCTAATGTGAAAATGGGGACCTTTGAGCAGCTTATTTTTCACCTCCTAGTGTGAAAGGGGCTAATTGCATGAGGACAAGGTCAAGTTGACCAAGTCAACCAGCGCAACCTAAGGAGGAGTAGCTTACCTAAGAAGACAACGCAGTTTTGGAGGGAATAGATTCAAATGAATATGGAAACCCTAAGAGGTGGGACCTAAGGTGAAGGAGCTCACAACTTCATAAGGAGGAAAAGGGAATCTTTGTGGATTTAGCTTGTATTTCGATTTCTTCTCTACTTAGGCATTTTCTGCAAACTCCTGCTGCTTAGCAGAGTTTGGAGGGGTTCCTGTTTAGGAATTCCTTCTCCTTCATGGAGTGATCTCTTGAAGGGGATTGTGCTTCATTTCTCCCACATCTATATTTTAGGCCAAGAATTCTCACATTTGCAGCGTTATTTCTATAGTAGAGGACGCTATGTTGTTGGGCAGTGCAGTGGGAGGGTTATCCTATCTACTCTTGTGCATTTCCATTCAGTGGAGGGAGTTTCTCTTACATTGAGGGAGCTGTGTAGGAGATTTCAGAGCTCATTTCAGATCTTGGCATGTGGCCAAATCATGTTCCACCCATTACAGAGCAGTTCACTAGGTAAACTGCTTTATTTTTGTGAGAGTAGCAGTTGCAGGGTTTGATCCCTTGCTTGAGGGCTTATTCTTTGGAGAAAGGGCCAACCCTTCTCCCAGAAAGCTTTATATTCCATTCATCTTCTATATTTTCATATTCTCAGCCATATTTATATTCAGTGTTGTAGTGACTTCATTTTCCAGCTACATATATTTGCAGATCTGCACTTGTACACTTGTATTTTCATGAAACCCCTTGAGGGTGATCTTTATTGTGTATAAAGAGGAAAGGGATCACATTTTATTAGCCATTGGATTCCTGTTCATTTCTGATCTGATATGTCATGTTATTATTTGTATAAACCCTAATTAAAATAACATTGATCTTCATTCAATAGTTTCTGCATGTTCTAAGCTATGGGGTTTAAGCTCATTTGAGGCATATAGAAATAGGGAGATCTCTTTATATGATCTGGAGTCATTTGTTTCACCTCAAATTCTACATGTGAGTTTCATATAATGTCTACTAAGGGTTATAAGACCCATTTATCACTTGTATAGTGTTAATTTCTGGAGACAGTTGTCTTGTTCTTACATGTTGCTGTCATTTTCAGCTAGTTCACTGTGGGAAATCTGAATGACATGCTTAAGGTTATTTCTTTGAGCTTACATTCTACAAGGAGGTTGAAATATATATTTTCTAAGGGGTGAAATCGTGAAGCCGGGAAACACTTTTTGGCGGACAGCTAGAATTTGGGAGAAATTTTTAATTTCTCGTCCGAGAAAATAGTCAACTCTATTTCTCGACTGAGAGTTTTAAAAACTCTCGTCCGAGACTTTTATTGGGTTTAACCGGAGTTAAAAATATCTCGGATGAGAGTTATGAATTTTCTCATCCAAGAGTTTTATTGACGGAAACTCTCGGGAAGACTTTCGAACGAGAGTTAGAAAAAATCTGGGATGAGAGTTTTTAAAGACTCTCGGATGAGAGTTTTAAAAACTCTCGGATGAGATTTTTAAAAACTCTCGGATGAGAGTTTTAAAAACTCTCATCCTAGATTTTTTTCAACTCTCGTCCTAGAGTTTTATTCCTACAATAAAACACCAAAATTATTAAGTTGTTAGAATTGGTACCTTATTTTATATAAAACTCTCTTACTTTAGAATTGGTACTTTATATAATTTTAATAGTACTTTATTAAAATTAAAAAATGATAAAAAAATAATAAAATTTTAATTTTAATTTTAATTATTTTATTATTATTAATGATAAAAAAATACATGAAGATTTAATTAAATAAAATTTGTTACAATATTTTGTAATATCAATATTATATAAAAAATTAAAAATATTTTATATAAAACTAGTTGATATATTAATATAAATAAAATAAAATTCTAAAACATAAATCAAAATAAAAACAACTATATATATATAATATTTTTTTTGAAATTAATGAATAAATTTAAATTTAAAAAACAATTGACTAAATGCAATGAGGTGATAAAGGAGACAATGCATAGCACCTTAATATCGTTATAAATTCTTGGAAATCTTGAGAACTTTTTGAAGTGAGATGAGCTTCTTGGAATGGGTCACTTTATCTTCCACTTCAATTTCACACGATT
This sequence comes from Pinus albicaulis, assembly GCA_034641835.2. Taxonomy (NCBI): domain Eukaryota; kingdom Viridiplantae; phylum Streptophyta; class Pinopsida; order Pinales; family Pinaceae; genus Pinus; species Pinus albicaulis. Next base: position 363,989,011 of record CM076580.1, read on the forward strand.
AACTTGAAAGGAAGTATATTTTCCTAGGTATGGATGTAAGGGGATAAACAATATTATTTGAACATTGAGTGAGATTCCCTTCTTGGAATGGGTCCTCTTATCTTCCACTTTAGTTTCACAAGATTAAATTGAAATGAAGTTTATTTTCCTAAGTATGGATTTAAGGGGATAAATAATATTATTCGAAAAGGAAAGGAATGTTAAGTGTGACATTCCAAGCAGAAGTGTATGGGATTGGAGAATTATGTTATTTCAGAAAACTAACCCTTGACCCCTTAAACCCTAATTCCTAACCCTTAAACCCTTAACCCCCTAAACCCTAAACCTCTAAACCCTTAACCCCTAACCCATTTACCCCCACTAAACCTCTAAACCCCTAACCCATTTAACCCCTAAACCCTAAAACTCTAAACCCTTAACCCCTACCCCTAACACGTTAACCCCTAACCCATTTAATCCCCTAAACCCCAAAACCCCTAACTCCTAACCCCTAAAATCCTTAACTGTTGAATCCCCTAACCCCCTAAACCTCTAAACCAATCCTAACCCATTTAACCCCCTAAACCCTAAACCCCTAACCCCTTAAACCCTAATTCCCAACCCATAACCCTTGACCCCTTAAACCCTATTTCCTAACCCCTAAACCCTTAACCCCTAACCCCTTAAACCCTAATTCCTAATCCCTAACCAATTCAACACCCTAAACCCCTAAAAACCTAACCCATTTAAGTGTGGATTCCATTTAACCCCCAAAACCCTAACCCCCAACCCCTAAAATCCTTCACTGCTAAATCCCCTAACCCCCTAAACCTCTAAACCTGTAACCCATATAACCCCCTAAACCCTAAACCTCTAAACCCATAACCCCTAACCCCTTAAACCCTAATTCCAAACCCATAACCCTTGACACCTTAAACCATAATTCCTAACCCCTAAACCCTTAACCCCTTAAACCCTAAACCTCTAAACCCTTAACCCCTAACCCATTTACCCCCACTAAACCTCAAAACCCTAACCCATTTAACCTAAACCCTAAACCTCTAAACCCTTAACCCCTACCTAACCTAGTTAACCCCTAAACTAACCCATTTATGCCCTAAACCCCAAAACCCCTAACCAATTCAACACCTAAACCCCCCTAAAAAACCTAACCCATTTGATTTTAATTGATTTAACTAACTAACCCCTAGCCTCAATAATCCTTGATTGCTAAATCCCCTAACCCCCTAAACCTCTAAACCTATAACCCATTTAAGCCCCTAAACCCAAAAACCCCTAACCAATTCAACACCCTAAACCCCTAAAAACCTAACCCATTTAAGTGTGAATTCCATTTAACCCCTAAAACCCTAACCCCTAACCCCTAAAATCCTTCGCTGCTAAATCCCCTAACCCCCTAAACCTCTAAACCTATAACCCATTTAACCCCCTAAACTCTAAACCTCTAAACCATTAACCCCTAACCCCTTAAACCATAATTCCCAACCCATAACCCTTGACCCCTTAAACCCTGATTCCTAACCCTTAAACCCTTAACCCCCTAAACCCTAAACCTCTAAACCCTTAACCCCTAACCAATTTACCCCCACTAAACCTCTAAACCCCTAACCCATTTAACACCTAAACCCTAAACCTCTAAACCCTTAAACCCTACCCCAAACCCGTTAACACCTAACCCATTTAAGCCTAAACTTTAAACCCTAACCATTTAAGCCTAGCCCAACCCTTAACCTAACCCCTTAAACCTAGGTCCCAACCCCCTAGCAATTCCCATTATATATCACCAGAAACCTAACCCATTTAAGTGTGGATTCAATTTAACCCCTAAAACCCTAACCCCTAACCCCTAAAATCCTTCACTGTTGAATCCCCTAACACCCTAAACCTCTAAACCTGTAACCCATTTAACCCCCTAAACCCTAAACCTATAAACCCTTAACCCCTAACCCCTTAAACCCTAATTCCCAACCCCTAACCAATTCAAAACCCTAAACCCCTAAAAACCTAACCCATTTAAGTGTGGATTCCATTTAACCCCAAAAACCCTAAACCCTAACCCCTAAAATCCTTCACTGCTAAATCCCCTAACCCCCTAAACCTCTAAACCTGTAACCCATTTAACCCCTAAACCCTAAACCTCTAAAACCTTAACCCCTAATTCCCAACCCCTAACCAATTTAACACCCTAAACCCCTAAAATCATAACCCATTTAACCCCATTAACCCCCATCTTCTAACCCTAAAATCCTTAGCGCTTCAAATCACAACCCTAAACCTCTAAACCAGCCTAACCCATTTAACCCCTAAAACCTAAACCTATAACCCCTTAAACCTAATTCCCCACCCCATAACCCATTCAACATATAAACCTCAACACCCCTTAACCCTTGACCCCTTAAACCCTAATTCCTAACCCTAACCCATTTAACCCCCTAAACCCTAAACCTATAAACCCTTAACCCCTAACCCATTTACCCCCACTAAACCTCTAAACCCCTAACCCAGTTAACCCCTAAACCCTAAACCTCTAAACCCTTAACCCTTACCCCTAACTCGTTAACCCCTAACCCATTTAAGCCCCTAAACCCCAAAACCCCTAACCAATTCAACACCCTAAACCCCTAAAAACCTAACCCATTTAAGTGTGGATTCCATTTAACCCCCAAAACCCTAAACCCTAACCCCTAAAATCATTTGCTGCTAAATCCCCTAACCCCTTAAACCTCTAAACCTATATATAACCCCCTAAACCCCCTCGCTCTGACATAACCCCTAACCCTTAAACCCTAATTCCCAACCCATAACCCTTGACTTGTATAAACCCTAATTCCTAACCCCTTAACCCTTAACCCCTAAATAGTAAACATCTAAACCCTTAACCCCTAACCCAGTAGCCCCTAAACCCTAAACCTCTAAACCAGTTGTCCTACCCTAATTCGTTAACCATAACCCATTTAGCCTAAACCTAAAACCTCCTAACCAATTCAACACCCTAAACCCCTAAAAACCTAACCCATTTAAGTGTGGATTCCATTTAACCCCCAAAACCCTAACCCCTAACCCCTAAAATCCTTGACTGCTAAATCCCCTAACCCCCTAAACCTCTAAACATGTAACCCATTTAAGCCCCTAAAACCCAAAACCCCTAACCAATTCAACACCCTAAACCCCTAAAAACCTAACCTATTTAAGTGTGGATTCCATTTAACCCCAAAAACCCTAACCCATAACCCCTAAAATCCTTCATTGCTAAATCTTGTAACCCCCTAAACCTCTAAACCTATACCCGATTTAACCCCCTAAACCCTAAACCTCTAAACACTTAACCCATAACCCCTTAAACCATAATTCCCAACCCATAACCCTTGACCCCTTAAACCCTAATTCCTAACCCTTAAACCCTTAACCCCCTAAACCCTAAACCTCTAAACCCTTAACCCCTAACCCATTTACCCCTACTAAAATTCTAAACCCCTAACCCATTTAACCCCTAAACCCTAAACCTCTAAACCCTTAACCCCTACCCCTAACCCCTTAACCCTTAACCAATTTAAGCCCTTAAAACCCAAAACCCCTAACCCCTTAAACCCTAATTCCCAACCCATAAACCTTGACCCCTTAAACCCTAATTCCTAACCCCTAAACCCTTAACCCCTAATCCCTTAAACCCCAATTCCCAACCCCTAACCAATTCAACACTGTAAACCCCTAAAAACCTAACCCATTTAAGTGTGGATTCAATTTAACCCCCAAACCTCTAAACCTGTAACCCATTTAACCCCACTAAACCTGAAAACCTCTAAACCACTTAACCCGTAACCGCTTAAACCCTAATTCCCAACCCCTAACCAATTCAACACCCTAAACCCCTAAAAACCTAACCCATTTAAATGTGGATTCCATTTAACCCCCAAAACCCTAACCCCTAACCCCTAAAATCCTTCACTGCTAAATCCCCTAACCCCCTAAACCTCTAAACCTGTAACCCATTTAACCCCCTAAACCCTAATCCTCTAAACCCTTAACCCCTAACCCCTTAAACCCTAATTCCCAACCCCTAACTAGTTCAACACCCTAAACCCCTAAAAACCTAACCCATTTAACCCCATTAACCCATAACTTCTAACCCCTAAAATCCTTAACTGCTAAATCCCCTAACCCATTTAACCCCCTAAAACCTAAACCTATAACCCCTTAAACCCTAATTCCCAACCCATTCAACCCCTTAAACACCTAAACCTCTAACCCCTTAACCCTTGACCCCTTAAACCCTAATTCCTAACCCCTAACCCATTTAACCCCCTAAACCCTAAACCTCTAAACCCTTAACCCCTACCCCTAACCCATTTAAGCCCCTAAACCCCAAAACCCTAACCCATTTGACCCCTTAAACCCTAAACATATAAACCCCTAAACCCTAAACATATAAACCCCTAAACCCTAAACATGTAAAACCCTAAACATTTAAACCCCTAACATATAAACCCCTAAACCCTAAACATATAAACCCCTAAAAATTTTGATTAAAACATTTAATAAAACTCTCGGCCGAGATTTTTCTAAACTCTCAGCCGAGAGTTTTCTAAACTCTCATCCTATAGTTTTCTAAACTCACGTCCTAGAGTTTTCTAAACTCTCGGCCTAGAGGTTTCTAAACTCTCGTCCTAGAGTTTTCTAAACTCTCGGCCGAGAGTTTCATCGAGTAAACTCTCGGGCGCAAACTCTCGTCCGAGAGTTTTTTAAACTTTCGGCCGAGAGTTTGGCCACACGGTTAAATGTAACTTTAGGTGGGTTAAACTCTCGATCGAGAGTTTTATAAATTTCTCGTCTGAGACATTATCTCGGTCGAGAGTTTCTGGTCAATGAAAAACCCAGAAAATTCTGCAGTTTTCAGGAACCTGCAACTTTGGAGGGACAGAACACCTACAAAAACAAAATGTTATATGTCATACCAACTACCATTAGATTCATCTCTGAATCTAGTTTCTGATGATATGAGATTTGTGGAGTTTCATTAAAAAATTCAATTTTTTATTAATTTTTTACTAAACTATCGCTGTAGAATTTCATTGTTCGAAAAATTGCACTGAATGAAAATTCAATAACTTTCAAATGACGAAACCAAAAAATTCAAAAAAATCATATTGCATTTCCTCTCCCTGTCTACTTCAAAAGGGTACTCTCATTTTTCTTATTGACGATCACATTGAAAAGAAAATCTAGGGATCATAAAATGTACTGAAACATCACTGTTTTTTTGTCTTCGTCCATTTCAAAAAATAATAAAAAATAGTCCGTGCACTAGTGCAATATATGCAGATTATGATGCTATGGTTTTTTTCCAAAAATGAATAACCTTCCATAACAAAAGTTATGGATCATAAAGTGACTATTTATGTTTGCCTGAAAATTTCAAGTATATGCAGTTAGTAAATAAGAAATTTACCCCTCTATATGTCAATATTTAAAAAAAACAAAAAATATGGATATGGAGGTAAGACAATTCTCTACAATTCTTGTTTTTATGTCAAAGCATAATTTGCAATAAAAATATGAGTTTAGTGGAGTTGAAGTTGAAAAACATAGAAAATTACAATTTTCAACGTCAAGAAAGGGCAAAAAGTGTTTCCCAACTTTACATTTTCACCCTAAGGCATACCAGCAGTGGGTGGCCTTATTTTCACATATGCTTCCTTATACAGCGTCCCTAAGGAGCTTGTTGCAGCAATTCCTGAATAGGAAAGTCACATATCTGTAGACAGAGACTGCAAAAGGCCAGGTAGCCTCTAGTTCTCACCCTTTTTTAGAGGTGACATAACCAGTAAATGCCTCAGCAGTCCATATCTAGCACAGACTTGTGATATTTCTGAAAAAAGGATATTACATAGAGTTCCACTTGTTGTAGCCTACAAAAGCAAACAAACCCTCACTGGATCTGTGTTGCAGTTGGAATTAGATCTTGGCCCAAAGCTTGATAGTGGATCAAATAAAAAAAAACTCCTCCAAGAATCCTCAATGGAAGAGGTGAAATCCCTGCATAGGAACTCCAAGTGCTAAGCAACACAATTCTCCACTAAACAGAAAATAATGGTATTTGTCTAAACAGACAAGATACTCAGAAATATAGACAATCAACAACCTTCTCTTACTGCCTTACCCTTCCTTTTATAAGATGAAAGCCTTTGCAAACCCTAAACCACCTTGATGAGTTAGCTCCTTTCACATGAGGGGCCTCCTTCTAGAACTGTGTTGTCCCTTCATGAGGTACATTGAATCTAGACAGTGTTGTAGATTTGGTCAAGGTTGACCCAGTCTCACAGCTCAAACCCCTTTCACACCTGCAAGTGATTTATTTACATGGCCCTGATTTATCCTTGTTCATATGGGCATTGATTTATTCATTCTTTTCAGGAGTTTTATATGTCCTCCTTTATTCATTTATTCATGCAACAGAAAGTAAAACAAAAATGCATATTCCTCTTAGCTCATGCTAAGTAGGAATATTACACTGCATTACATCAAACATTTAGTTTAGTCATGCAAAAACATCAAAATACAAAAAACATTGTATAAACCTTAGGAAAATAAAAAAATATGGTCAAAACATTCTTACCCATTGCACCCCACTGAGCACCTTCTGGTAATGCTAAATATGGATCTCCTCGGAAATCAACGCCTGCATATGCATACTCATCGATGGAGACAATCTGTCGTCAAAACCAGGCAAAGAATGCAGTAAAGAACACAAATGTCAATTGGCTTGCATGTTGACCCATGAGTTCTGCCCATCTCTGCATCCGAGGATCTCTAGGACTAGCTATATCCAGTGTCACATTTTGTGGCTGCATCAGTGGAATCCGTTCTAAAGTGAAGGATATAAGGATTGAACCATAACCAAAATTCTTCTTCCTTCCTCCCTTTGCTTTGTTAAGTTGTTCCTTTATCTTAAAAAGAACAACTTCAGACCAGTTGAAGACTGTTCACTCTAAACACTCTAGCACGTACTGCATATATGATCTATTCACTACATGTAGTGTAACGGTGCCAGCAAGTTTAGTAATCGTGAAAAGGATAGTTCTCAAAGGAAAATCTCTTACATCCCGGATGTTTATTTTTCCATCTTTTCTAGGCTCTACCCCTGGATAACAATACTGCAGAATATATTCCCTCACTGTCTCTCCTCCAATGACAGACCCTAAAAGTGAAATGGGAAAGCCTCTCCTCGAGAAACTTGTGAGAAAATACACATCCTCGACAGTTATAGGAACCACTTGGTTCTTAATATGAAATGCCTCTATAGCCGGATCCCATGCTCGAACTAAGAACTCCAGGAGTTCTATTTGTTGCCTTATTCCTGACAATTTGAAGTACTTAAGTAGTCCACAATCTCTCAGGGCTCTTACTGTACCCGGATCGTTTAAGGAAATCATATCCTGTTCTTCACGTTCTCTTTCCCTCCATGTAATCGTCATTATAATTCGATGGAAACTTGAAATGCAACCATAAGATCCATTAGATTCTATTCATTGCAAAAAAATAGGCAAATTTTGGGCATAATAAGAAAATCAAAAACTTAGATTGTGCCCAATGCACTCCCTAACAATAGACAGTGCATTTCATGTGCAAGTAGCCTTCACTGTACTTGCTATGCAATGCAGGTTTCGACATTCAGGGGTGTGTTGCCCTCTTTTTGGGCAGAATTTACCCTAGGGGCCTTAAAACCCTGAAAATTTGCAGAATTTGGAAATGAAATGAATAATAAAGGGAAGAGGAGGTTCATGGCACTAACCTGGATCAAACAGAGATGAAATCCGTCCACAGAAATGATCGCAATCAGCAGCTGAAGTTCGAGGGAAAAATCAGGTTTAGAACTCCAAAATGCAAATGGTAACTATGGAATGGTAAAAATGAATAGTGAAACTCCTTTTAATAGTCATTTAATTATTTGCAAGTTAAATTTATTACTATGACTATAGTTTCATTATGTTTTTATCATGAAACAGGTATTTTTAATCCATTTGATGTTGTTCTGAACATGATATACAACTGATGAACAGATTAGTCATGCAGATTTATTCAAAGAATGATTTGACCACAAACCATACTTTTTCTCCTTATTTTTCGAGCTTTGTTAAAAATGAAAAAGGATTTGAAGCGCACTTTTATCTCTTTTTTTAGCTTTGATAACAGTGAAAAAGGAACCCCTAGAGTCTTCTTTCATCTCTTTTCAGACTCCAATAATGTGAAAATATTGCCGATCACTTGTCTTTTCGAGCTCGTAAAAGTAAATGAATCGATATCTACTCAGTATAAGTTTAACCCTTTTCCGAACTGAGATATATTATTTATGAAAAAGGAATACCTTGGTTAAACATGACCAAAGAGGTTCTCTCAGATATTATTTTACACTTTTTCGGATCTGAGTGACAAATTTACGAAAAAAATAACTATGGAGTTCTCTTTCATCCTCTTTTTCAGACTCTCTAAATATGAAAAAGGACTGGTCTATCACTATCGTTAAGCTCATTCAAACATAAAATAGCGATGGGCTTGTCGATCATGGCAAGAATCAAGTTTCATTCATCGCTAGACTCGTTAAATTATTAAATAGAGATACTTTATTTTCCCAAAGGGTTGAATTATAGATCATGCAAATGTTATCCTACTCAATCTTGTTAAAAATAAAGAGGTACTGGTCGACAAATGACCGAGGAAAATTTGGGAAAAGTGAGCAAGAATTCTTTATGGTAACAAGTCGCTCTTGAACATGACACTTCCTTCACTCCATGTCTGTGACTGTTTGGGTTGGTTAATCTTCTTGACGGTTCATTCATACCTTCACTTCGGTTTTGGGTCAATGCTGCCAACTCATCTCAGGGTCACCGATATGTTCAAGATAATTCATCCATTGAATATTCATCCTTGTGCAATACTCATAAACCTTCATTCTCATGACAATCATCCCTGAAAATTGCTATATCAAGTCATACCTTTGTCTCTGAAATGAGTAACTCTCATTTCACAATAAGGTGACTTCCTATCAACGACAAATCAATATCCAGGAATTTCACCTACAAACATCAGATTCTAGTACCATGAGGCTTGTTACAGCATCGACAAGATCCTCGCTTCTGAACCTCTGACTGAAAGATTTTGTTTAGCGTTCGATATCAAATCATCTATTCACGCCTTACGAAATGTACTGCAGTACCTTGAGGGCCATTGACATCAATGGTGGTTCTCTCGCGTTTTTTAACAGCTCACATCATTGGCTGGTAATCAAGCGATGTCATTCCATGTTCGACTACAAATCATATATTCGCATGGCTATACTTGTACCCAAATGATCGAGTGAATGAGATAACAAGACCCTGGATCTAGTTTCATCCATCCGGACTGTGATTTCAGGATTTTTATACACATCATCTATGCGGTGACCTTACATACAAATTGTCATCCAAACATGGGCCTATATCTATAGGCATGTCTACATTGGGCAACATTCCAATGAAGATGACTTTCTGAATTATGTACATGTTATTAGATTTTTTATGTGTTGAACATGGAATTCCTACCCTCAAAAATTATGATCAAAGAGGATATATCATGATGTAATGTATTGTAATATTGATGTAGGTGACCACTCCGCTTCATCTCCAGCCCATCACAGTGTAAAGCATCTCAATCAAAATGTTATTATTATTATTCTGACTTCATGCTTTAGGGGAAAATTTGTTATAGGTCAATTTGGGCATCATTCCCAATGAACTGGTTAACTAGGCATCATCTCCAGGACCAATGAATATGGTCTATCACCCCCTATCATTTCAAGTTGCTACATACTTTAAGACAAAGAACAAGAAAAATCATACATGACTTTCATCAAGCAAAGGTTTCCAAGATTTTAAGTTTATTATATAGCATATGAGAGCTCACCAACACTGCCTCTAAAAGGACTAAGTGCGTTACATATGTAGGTAGTCCCATGCAAGGTTGCTCTGCAAAGCACTTCCTAACATTCACAGGTGTGTCGGTCACATTAGGAGCGAAATTGTCATTGTTCTGGAATCTCCACTTGGCCAATGCCTTCTAGAAGAGTTCACATGTGTCAAGCTTTGAATCCATGTGTCCATTTGACATCTACAAGATTGGGAATATGTCTTTCCTATTATTGGAAAGTCATTGATTGTAAAACTACCTTCAGCTCCTCTATAAATTGAGCACAGATCTTAGTGCTTGTTAAGGAATAATTTGAGTAGATAAATGCTGGCAGATTTTCAATTGAGAGTTAGATTTGTGTAATAGCTGCTGGAGAGAATTATACTGTGATGAGGTTGAAGAATGTTTTTGGAGATGGCCACTTCAAATCAGTCACTAGGTTGTAACCTCTCCTTCTATCATTAATAAAGAGTACAACTTATTTTTCCCTATATGCATCTGTATTGGCTTTGGTTTTCCATATTGCAAGATCTTAGTTGATGTATATGGTTTATGCTTTACTGATTTGGAAAACTAACTTGAATAGACATCTATATTATTGTTATCTTCTATTGTTTAGTGTTCATTCTTGCAGGAAATATTTTACATGGCCGGCTAGAATTTGAAGCTACAACGAAAGCGATAGAAGGAACTATTTGGAAGCACTTGGGTTCCAAGTAAGCCTCTAATCCATTCTGTGTGTCTGTTCTTAGTTAGGAAAAGTATTTGTATAGTCTTTAATCTATTTTTCTAGATTAGCACAAGTCTAGGGAAGCGTCTTTTATCTGTAATTCACAATTTCGTCCAACAATAGGGTCCAAAAAAAATTTCTCGGGGCTTCACGCATGGGGCTAGTCATGGAAATAATATAAGAGACGCCCAAAATTCTCCCACTTGTTGTTTTCTTTCCACAAGGGGCCATAGGAGAGATTAACCATTGGTCCACCCCTACAACTCCCATTGTTTTTCTACAACAAGAGAACTTCTCAGTTGTGTAAATAATATAACACACACCCAACACCTTCAAACATGGGAATATCAGAAGGTAGCTTGGAGGGCATGGGTTTCCACTATGGATCATGATGGATGGGGTCATTAGTCAATTTAGCTAAATACAGTAAATGGAGAGAAGATAAAACGAATTGTGGATTTTACTAAATGGGTCATAATTAGGAGAATTCCCTGAACAACCTTGCGTTCCCCCCATATACATATTATATGGATGCACTTGCTAGTGTAGAAAATGGTTCACCCCAGAAAAATTTTGTTGCGTGATAGAATAACTAGTACATGGATGTTTCCCCCTAGGGTAGAAACCTCCAAGCAAGAGCATGACTTCTTAGGGGGTTGTACTCAGGGTGAAAAGAAGGACCACTCTGCATAGTAGGACCAACATAAGGAGAATAACCTAGTTGGGAGATGACACTGCTAGCGAGGTTTCCCCCATGTAAAATAGCCCCTCCAGTAAAATTACTCGTAGGTGGCACCCCTCCAAAGAGAAAAATATAACAATCTTGTGAAATACTAGAAGCTACATTGACATCAGGCTGACTAGGGACAACTAACGATCCCCCCCACATATTTTTGAAAGAAAATGTGCCTAACTAAGAAACAGGAATGGTTGGTTGGGAAAAGCTCGGTGAAAAAATTCCTCAACCTACCCGATGACTAGGTTTAGGTACCATAGTTGGCATAAAATAAGGTGTGGGCACATAAAAATTCAGGAAACTAGCAAAATCCATGGACAAAATTGGTGTAATTCCCCAGGAATAAGTGAGAGGTGTGGATGGAGGAGTTGGAATTGCCACACTGAGAGGTGGCAATGTTGACATGGCAACCGAGACTGCAGACACAGATGGTAATGAGGTCTTATACTCTTCCATAGGGTAAAGAGTGGACAAATAAATGTAAGTGTAGGCTGTTGTGCAATCGTCTAGGTTCAATTGCAATAACGTAGGTCCTAATGGATTAGTCAAAGGTGCATTGACAGGAGTGTCAGAGTCATCCTCTAAAGTCTCAATCAAGACCAGATCACTATTAGTGGGACCAGGCACAAATTCCAATACTACAGGATGATCTAAGTCTCAAGCATCGACAACCACTCTCTGTGGAGGAGAAATTATTCCACTTTGTTCAAGAAGTAAAACTTGAAGACAACGTGACCTTTGCCGAACAAATTCATCTAGGGTGACAGTAATTAAAGTACAATTATGTTAGTACAAACACCCTAAGGCCAAAAATATGGACTCGATCCAAAAATCACACACTAGAAATGTCCTAAAATATAGCACACGTAAAAAAGATACAAAGAATTTGGTGGTGGAATAGTTACACTAGCGACTTGCTTCCCAGCCATTTTAGCTGCGAACTTGGCACAAGTGCTCTCACAAGATGTGGAACACCCCCCGAGAGGACTCAGAGAGTATGAATAATATCTATCCCAGGTATAGAGATGATTACCCCGAACCTTCACCTATGTATGAGCCCTAAATAGAAAGACCACTATGGTCACCACCCACAATAACAGGACCTAGGGGGACAGTCGCAAGACAAATATAAATGCAAGGGAAGGAAAATTAACCCCAAAAAAGATCCAAAATCGAAACCCCCTTTAGATTTTCCTCCCAAGTCATCCCCAAGTGATAAAAAATATTATTTGTATGCTTGAAAATTCCGCTATATAGCGCCACCCAAAACTAAGTGAAATAGGTCATGTCACCTTGCCTAGCCCAAGTGTGACCTCGTGCTTAACCCTCTTGTGAGAAGGGCTTCCCATACCAAACTATAGAAAATAAATTTTACTCCCTACTGCAAGTTTTTGAGTTGATTTTATGGTCTTGGAGATGTTAACTCACACTCCTATCTCCAAGACCCTAGCCTAAGCTAGTGTTCGTGTACTACCAGGAAATGTAAAAGATGAATCTAGTTTATTTTACTATCACATTTATTTTAATGGTGTTTTTTTACACAATTTAGAGTCGCCGTGAAATTGAGATGGTGTGTAAGACTCTTAGTCACCCTAATACAACTATATGGAAAAAAAATTTCACTTCGATGAATGTTAGCTATGAGAGGGTAATATTTTTCAAAACACATTGATGCCTATGATGATGCACTTTTCACTAGATCTTCCTAAATGAAAAATATCCCAAGAATTTGTGAATTAATGACCCAAATACAAACCAAAAAGAGATTGTTGGCTCGAGGGGTCTAGACCTAGGTTTGGAGGTTAAGGTTTGCCAACAAACCCCTATACTACTGGCCCTTTCGGCAGTGACCTGCTTGCGCAGGTCAAAGTCTCACCTGAAGCAGTATGGGTGGGTGCTGGAACTAGGTTTCTGCACCCTAAGAGAGGATATGTAGGCCAAGTAGAGCTGCGTCTAGCTTTATAATGACTAGATCGCCTATCTCAGAACCGGATCTACAGATCTCCTTCGCATCCACGTGCGCAAGGTCAACTATACTTACTGTGCTTAACAAATCATATACTTCTAAAACAATGGTGCAGCATTACAATTATTCTTTACATAAAACATAAAAAAATAGACCCAGATGCAGAAGAAACACTTAACATAGTACTTTTGCAGCTTAACACAGAATATGCATAACATAGCAGCTATCAAAGATTCGCATCAACAGTACAAATATATTCAGCTACGTAACAAACTTTCTCATTCATTAATCCTTCAGTTCCTTCTTACAATACCCAAACTTGACCTATGCACACAACACTAGGGTCCACACACAGCACGACTTGGGATCTCCGCGCACATAGCCAGCAGGAGTCCTTTCCCCAAAAACCCAAACAGATCTACTAAGCCACAATTCGCATCAAGATCTCATCATCTTCTTGCCTTATAATTCAAAATGTCCCTCTATTTCTAACAATCTAGCCTAATCTTTCCTATGGTCTGCAAACCGTGGTTTGCGAAATCTAGGTTTACCCTTTGACCCATTACAATGCTTTCGGGGCTTTGACCCACCCCAAAACCCTTGCGCTAGACTAATTATACTAAAAAATATACAAAATTGGACCAGTTTCGCAGCTTGTAGGAGACCCTGTTCCAACAGTCCCCCAACACAATCTTGTCACTCGTCCCGAGTCACTGTGACCGTGGGTCTACCAATTGTACCTAGAGCTTCTTGATTATCTTGACCAGTGTGCGTATCTTGTTCATGCCTCAGCGCCCCATCCCTGGTGGGCTAATTCTTCCTGAGACAACTATTTCAGCCATATAGTCATTTAACCCTGTATGGTTTGAGCCGATTGCCATTGAAATATCCTGGTAACATGTCACTGCGCAAGGTAGCTAACCTGACTACTCCACCATCCATGATTTTCTTAACATTGTAGGGACCAAGCCTGTTCTGTCAGAATTTCCCTGAGTGTTTCGCAAACTGGCTATCGTATAAGAGGACTAGGTCGCCTTCTACGAATGTCTTTTGGCGAATATGCCGATCATTCCAAGATTTATCGCAAGCCTTTTGAACCTGCTGATGAAAGTTAGCAATGAACTGATCTTCTTCCAATGCCAAAAGTTGTGCAAGGCATTCTTCCATGATGTCAGGTTTTGCCATATTTGTAAATGTTGCGATACGTAGACTAGGAAAAATGTATTCTATTGGCATAATGGCCTCTTTATCATAGACCATCCGAAAGGGGGTCCTTCCCATTAGCTTATTGTAGGTCTTCCGATAGGCCCACACAATAGAGGGGATGTGTACACACCAATCACTACGATTGGCATTGCAGACCTTGGTCAATGCCTGCTCTAAGATTTTGTTGAAAGCCTCGACCGTCCCGTTTGCTTGTGGATGATACGGTGTACTTTTTGTGTGATGGATCCGGAATTCCTTATTCAGGGCTTGTATCATTTCATTAACGAAGTGCGTGCCTTTGTCACTCATCAAGATCTTTGGGCATCCAAATCTGGTCAGGATTTTCTCAAAGATGAAGTGCGCAACGGTATCTGCAGTATAATCCTTTACCGCTTATGCTTCAGCCCATCGAGTGACATAGTCAGTGGCAGTAATAATGTATCACACACCTGTCTTCTTTCCTGGAGGATTGATTGTTCCTAAAAAATCAATGGCCCATTTTTCAAAGGCCTGTAAAGCTATTTGAGGTTGCAATGGCATTTAATTTCTTTTTGAGGGTCGTCCTGTGCGCTGGCACGTATCGCATGATTTACAATAGTCATGAGAATCATGGTGTAGTGTAGGACACCATAACCCAGCTCTCAATATCTTTTGTGCCGTTGCCTTTCCTACATAGTGGCCTCCTATGACGCCTTCGTGTGCCTCCACCAAGACGGCATGCCGTTCATGCTCCAGGACGTACATGCATAGTACTTCATGAGCGCCTAGTTTGTATAATTGGCCGGCGATGATAGTAAAGTCCACTACCCGAGTAACCAACTCCTTCTTCTGCTGTACCGAATATTCTGCGAGGGCCACGCCTATAGTCAGGAACTAAATGATATCAGCGAAGTGTGCGTCAACGACCTTAATGGCGAACAATTGCTCATCCAGTAATCCTTCCTCCAAGTTAGTAGGTTCTTCGCCCGTCTCAATGCGGGACAGATGATCCGGACCCGCATTCAGCCTTCCTGGCTTGGCTATGATTTCAAAATCATATTCCTGAAATAGCAACAGCCATTTTCAAATCTCCCCCCCCCCCAACACAGGCTTGTTCACAAGGTATTTTAAAGCCAAATGATCAGTAAACATCTTAAAGTGTCCTCCCAACAAATAGTGTCGATATTTCTGTAATGCGTATACCATAGCCAGCCCTTCTCATTCGGTGGTGGAGTAGTTGCGTTCTGCGCCAGAGAGTTTTCAACTAGCAAAGGAAACCAGGTGATCAATATCTCCCTCCCCAGGCTGAGTTAGGATAGCGCCCAAGCCGATTCCTGATGCATCCTCATGTACATGAAATTCCTTCGACCAATCAGGAAATATTAGTATGGGTGCAGAGACCATATTCTCTTTGAGTAGCTCAAAACTCTTCTGACATTCATCATTCCAGAAAAAGGAAACATCCTTTTTAAGCAGTTTTTCCATGGGTGTTGTGATCAGTGCGTACCCCTGAATGAATTTTCTGTAATAGCCCATGTGTCCAAGAATCGAACACAGTTTTTTCTCCGTTGTTGGGACTGCAAGGTTTATAATTACTGCTATGTTCACAAGATCAACCATCAGCCCTTGTTGGCATACTATGTGTCCAAGCAAGATTCCAAAAGGCACACAGAAGATACACTTATTGATATTCAAGGAAATCTGGTGCTTTTGACAGGCATCCAACATCATTCGCAGGTTGGAGTCATGCTCCTTTACCAAGTCGAATACCATACAATCATCGAAATAAACTTCCAGAAACTTATGTATGAACTCCTTGAATACGAAAACTACTACTCTTGAGAAGATAGCAGGTGAATTCTTGAGACCAAAGGGCATGACCATATACTGAAAGGATCCCCATTATGTTGCGAACGTAGTCTTACTATGATCTTCAGGTGCGATTCGGATCTGGTGGTACCCGGAGAACCCATCGGTGAAGGAATATGCTTCATGTCTACCCACGCTATCAAGGATTTAATTTGAGAAATGTGTAGGGAAGGGGTCATGTACACAGGCATCGTTCAACTTGCAGAGGTCCATGCAGATTCATATCTCCCCCTTTTTTTTCTTCTCCTGGACGACCATCGGACTTACCCAATCCGACTATTCAACCGATTCAAAGATACCGGCAATAAGAATTTTGTCCAATTCTTCTTTGACCTTTTTCTTATATTTAGGGTTCAGACGGTAAGGCCGCTGCTTGATGGGGCACACCGCTGGCTTTAGAGTGATGTGCATAACACCTAGGTCCCTCGTGATTCCTTTGAGCTCAGAAAAATTTGTTGTGAATAAGTCCTAATATTCCATAAGTAGCTCGGCAATTTTACCTACGGTTCCTTCGTCCCAATAGTCCCCAATTTTGGCTAACTTAGGATGTTCTTCCATCCCGATATTAATTTTGCGTAGCTTGAGAGGCTGGGTAACATCAATATTCTGCAGCAGAGGTCCAGTAACTATAATTTTTCCCTCAGATTCTAGGATAGAGACGTTCCGAGGATTATCTTCCTCTTCTTCAATCGCCAAGCTCTGGCAGTCAACTATGTCTTGCATCTGTGCTTCCCATGTCAAGACTTTCGGTGCAATGTGATGGTGTGAGTCATTAAATACAAAATCATCGATGTCTTGTAGTTCTTCGTCGAGTGCCTCCATCCCTCCGATCAGCCCCAATGTTCCTAGAAAGTCATCTTTTAGTGTTTCCCAGTGGCAGGTGCGCTGATGTAGATCCGCATCTAAATATCATGTGACGGGGATAGGACCCAAAGCGTGAATAAATAGATGAAACCACTCTTATGTAGTCCGGGCGGACCATTTTTCCATCCAGGTGAGCAAGTGCTTGCGAGGATCTCCTGGTTCAAGGAACATCTTGGTGTGTATGTCAACAGGGGGTGCGAACCACAGGATCATCATATCCCGACATTCCGCTTAACCCTGGAACGCTTCCTTGTGGGTGTCCCACCATCGCGTAGGTGTTCCTTCCATAGCTAAATTAAGGGCCCATAGCCTTCATTCTCGTGGAACCACAGCTTCTAGTGTCCTCAGGAACTCCTTGATGCTATCAGACTCATCAAAATGGGGTAGATCTCTTACCTCTGAGGAAATGCAGAAGAAGTCCCTTGTGACTCAAAGACATCGTAGCATCAAGACATCGTGCAACCGGTTTTGCCAATTCTCCATCACCTCATTAGACTTAGAGAAGTATTCACTGTCTTCCTCCCAATAGAGTAACCCGTCCGCTATAGGATTGATCCAATCTTTGTTCCGCGCAGTCAATTTGTAATTTGATCCACCCCTTCTTCACCGCGTATTGGTTCTCTATAGCGCTCACCTTCCTTAGGATCTAATGGTACTATCACCCTTATTCCGTTATTTTCAAACACCATGCTTCTCTTTTTGAGGTTGATGATACCACCCATATCTATGGCCCAGTCCAGTCCTAAGATCGCAGGGTATGGGTCTGCATCTTCTACAATCTGAATTACCTCAAAGTCAACTTGGACCTTGACCCCAACAATATCTACCATGATTCTTGATAGTCTCCCCAGAGGTATAATCTTCTGCTGGTTGGCCATACGTAGCTGGATATTGGACCACTCCAATTTGGGTTCTCCCATTTTCTGCCAAGTTTGCTTAGGCAACACGTTTGCATCTGACCCCAAGTCTAAGACAACTTGATCCATTTCATAGTTACTGATTTGGGCAATTAATATCATCTCCCTACCAGTGCATTTCCTATATCCGCCTAGCTTGTGCACGTATTGGACTTCTGGAGATAGGTGGGACTGCACTACGCAGCTATCTATCAATGCATGAAGGTTTTCTTTGGTTCGTTGGTTTCGTAATAGCTTCATACACGCCTGCAGGAATCATCTCATCTCGTCACCCACCTTGAGGTGCGTAGGTGTCTGCACAGTAGCTTCCCTTGTCTGAGCAAGGTCCTGGTGGACTGCGACAATTGTTTCTTGTCCCATTTTTCGGTCCAATCCTTCTTGGTTGATAGGTGCCTATCGTATTAGAGGACCCCTCGCAGCCTCCTTCTTAGGTCCCCTGGTGGCCATCCCACTACGTGTTACAACATTCACACTTGGATTTATGTCCCGTAGTTCTGCCTTAACTCTTTGTACATTCTGCGTCGGTGTTGGCTTCTTTTCTTGCATTTTTGCTATCAAGATTGGACAATCTTCAATTGTATGGTCCAGTTGTCTGCAATATTTGTAGGATTGCCTTGTAGGATTTGGGCAGTCCCTTGCAAAGTGTCCTACTTCCCCGCAGTTATAACATATTAGATATTCGCGTCCTCGACCTGCACTTCCTCCCCAACCTCCCCTGCCCCTAGCTGGGGAGCCACCAAATTTTGTAGGAGACTCTGCGTGATGCAGGGTCTGATTGCACCCTATACAAGTTTCCTTGATCTATCATCAGATCATAAGTTTGACAGTTCTGCTCATCATGTCCTATCGACTGGAAGAATCTACACCATTGTTGCTTCAGTTCCAAGACGTAAGCACCTAGCTGGGGGAAATGGTTCGTATCGTGCAGCCCTGCTACATAGTAGTCATCACACCACAATGCAGATCTGCTTGAGCCTGGACATGATAGGTTGGGTTTGTTGGTGTCCCGTGTTTTGATATTTTGGCAAATCAAAAGACAAGGCAACATCAGAACCAATCTTTAGAGTTACAGGATCTAGTCCTCCTGCTCTCAGAGAGAGATCTCTCAAATTATTTGTTTTTTGCAAAGGTTTATCTTGTGTGCTTTGAGTATTGGTTTTAGACTATTCATTAAGTGCAAGAGTTTTTTTATTTGTTTGGTTGAATTGATACAGCAGAACCTAAAAGGTCTAGGAAAGATAGATGGAAAGGGGAAATGTCAGCTTCATTGGGTAATGGAGTAAAAAAGAGGTTATGAAAAACTTATAAATGGATATGGGATATCAAAGGGAAAATCTAACTTGGCCGCCGGATCCTTTGTTTTGGAATGAGATGGAAATCAATGATTGGGAAAGAGAAGTTTAATTCTCAACAAAGGGAAATTGAAAACACTACTTGATCAATAAAGAGCTATTTGATAGACAGGGCTAACCATGAATTCTACAAATCACACTTCAAGAAAATAATGACTTCAAAACAACTTTCAAAATGAAATCTAAGATTCGGGGAACACCCTATTTCCTCAAAGATTTTATTTCAAATGACTTAGAAAACATAAAATATTCACTGATAATTGCGATCATAGAAGATGGAACACCTAAATACATCTATGATCACAACTATAAAGACCTTTAAGCCAATTTTTCAAGCAAGGGCAAGGGGTATGATCAGAACAGACCTCCTTGGCTCACTGTAAACAAAGAAAATTCAAAGGGAGACCTCAATAACAGTTTTTAAGTGGTAGCAGACAAGCAGGGAGAACCATAAATCATGCTGAAACCAACCATTCGAACTATTAAGGAAATAAACAAGCATGAAGACTAAAGAGAGAGATTAAAGACTCTAAAATACTTCAGCAGAAGAAAACATAAAACAGTGAAGGATAAACAGGTCTAAGGTGCTTCCAAGAGTCATTTCTTAGCCTAAAAATTTCATCCTACTGTAGTAAGAATTTATGGAACAAAATGAAAACAGGGGAAAAAATTAAACAATTCAGAATACTTCACCAACAGCTAAGCTCATGGATCCAATGATATAGCCTTCTCAGGAACAAGCATGCAACAACATCATCAGGGCTTCCAAGACTTCAATTTCTTCTTCAACTTCAATAGACTATGTATTATTTCAGTGAGTTTTAGTATTACAACTAGTAATCAAACAACCAACATTTACAATGGAGTCCTCAACAAGTTTTTATAGAGGGATGAGGAGGTCGAAAGAGAGAAAATATCTTCTGAGTTCAATTAATACAGTTAATGCTTCTCGACCTTTGAGGTGCTCAAGGGAGAAGTTTACAGATATTTTCCTGTATTAATTGGTTTACATTAAGTATTTAGGCCTATTGGAAGCTTATGTTGACTTTTACGCTCTCCGTCATTTCTTGTAATAACTCAGCTGATATTTTTGTAGTTAATCCTTTGGGCTGAATTAACTATTCAGCTGTATTGAAAAAATATCTTCTGTTTTGGTCATTACTCGGCCTTTTGTTGAATGCTTTGAGGCCACAGGTGGCAATCTGGTAGCTGAGAGGAATCAATTTGCCTCTAATGTGGCAGTGGAGGCATCCTCTGTCTGATAAATGTTCCTTATTTTCTTTAGTTGTGTTCAATCCAATGGATAAGGCTTTTGATAATCGATATTAGCCGTAATCCATTAAACTATGGAATTCATCTTCAATCTTTAGTTCTGCTGTGGTAGGTCTTCAACACTGATACTCTTTTGCTGGATTTAATTCACTGTGTCTTTTTGATGTGCAGTTTCTGCAAAGGGTCCGTATGGCATCAATGCCCATGAAGCATTGACGAGACGTGAATTTTGAAACCCATGGAATGATATTTCTGTATGCAGAAAGGCATGAGGGATTGTCATCCCCAGCCTTTGGTTTTTCTTTGATATAACAGAAAAACCATTGAAACCTGCAAAATACATACAATGTTATAAAATCCTGCGTTATTGGGTAAAACTACTTTAGAGGTTGTGGGGAAAAGTGTGGCCATTAGATGGCAGCATCCAACGGTGGAGATCTGCGTGCGAAGGTTAAAGGGAAGCGGTTTGATGAATGAGCAGTGAAACATTATATCGGAGACGATGATCTACGATTTGACCAAGAAAATCAACGGTCAGGATTGGTTGTGAATTAACAGTGTGAAGGGGTCACGTTGTTTGGAAAATAGAATAAAATGCGAAGAAATGGGGTCTAAAACCTTTGTTCAAAGGAAATATGGTTAAAAGTAAAGTTGGGGGTTTGGGATGATCGTGGGCCGTCGGATGAGATCGGCCCACGAGATCAACGACGGAGATCATGCGTTGAAAACCCTTGGTAAGGGCGGAGGGTGATAGTGTAAGGTGAAAGTGATCTAGGGCTGTTGATCTGAAAAGATCAATGGCGGGAAGCACACGCGATAACACATAATGGAAAAAAGGGAAAGTGGTTTCGGGTGGAAAAAAAATTGTTTTCGCATGAGAAAAAGGCAGGTAGGTGGTATTTCCTTTTCGAACGAGATATGCGTCCCCGCCCGACACGTGGCATCAAAAAACAACTTATATCGTGTGATTTTCAGGAATTAACCATTTCACTTAAAGTTACACGATATGGAATGTGGGCCGTTAGATCTGGAACCTCAAATCTAACGGTGGGGAAGCGAGCGCGATATAGGCAAGATGCGCAGGCGGAAGGAAGATGGGTGGTTTCAATCTGGGCCGTGGGATCAAGAATGGATGGCCGAGATCAAATCTTGAAGAAGGGAGGACCCACAGGAGGTAGGCCTGTCAGGTTTAATATGAGTCATTGGATGTGAGGATAAACGGCGGAGATTGCATCTGGGGATCAAATGAAACTGATACAAAGGCGGAGAATGGGTTAATGAGGACCGTTGATCTACAGAGATCAATGGCTGCGATTGGCCAAGAAATATTATGAGTGGGGCTGCATTTTTTTAAACCAAAGTCAAGAAATGTAATCTGGACCGTTCGATCTGGACATGTGGACGGTCCAAACGAAATCGGAAGCATTTGATCGACGGGGAAGAAATTTGGATGGCGCCAATGCAATTGAGTGCTGGCTATCGATCTGTAAATCAGATCAATGGTGGAGGATGAATCGGAGGAGCGATCAATCGGAGGGGAAACAAAAATGAGCCAGAAAAAACTAGTGATGCGATTATGCACAGATCTTCGGATCGGCCCAATGATCAATGGCGGAGATTGTTTTTAAAACATGCGTAGGTGAAAAAACCTTTAATACTTAACAAAACCCAAAATTTTAATAAAATGCAAAGGATTTGGGGCTTGGGGTGGGTTATATATATATGAAAAGGCTTGTCGCCCGTCTGCGGGGCCATTGGTCTATATGGAATGCGATAGGCCCAGGGCTTATATGTATAAGGGCCAATCGCATCAGAAGGTCAGGCTTGGTCTTTCAATCTACCCATTTTAATTTTCTCCGATGCGATTAGTGCTTCAAGACTTTAACTCTTGGTCCCGGGCATAGGTTTATATGTAGAAAAATAGAGGAAGGGATTTTATACAAAAGGGGCTTAATCGCATCGGGACTTTTGATGCGGGGCTTTTCAATCTACCCATTTTTCATTAAAAAAATTGTTTCGGTGGGTTTAGACCAAACTTAGGAAAAAGTGGGTTTATTGAATTTACAAAGGGAAATAACAATCGGGAATGGGTTCATACAATGTTTAAGTGCTGTATTGTAGGGCTATGGGTTATATGAAGTGGTTAATGGGATCGGGGGTTATGTGATAATGGGCCAATCGCAATCGAAGGTTTCACCATAAGAAATGAACTTGCGCGCCCCAATTTCTCCGATGCAATAAGCGCCAAATGGGCTTAGCGCTCAGTTATAGCACCCAGGCATATGTGGGGAAGTGGTTTAGGACTTAGCCCAAGGGGCTTAAACACACAGTCAAAAAACTTATTTTTTTTATGAATTTTTCAATGTTTTTTGATGGATTTGGGGGTTTCGGTAAAGTCTAGAAATGAGTTTTAGACTTTGTAAAATGGATTTTCATGAAGGGAAAAAGGGAAAATATGAGAAATAGAGGAATTTTGTGGGAGGGAAAAGGATAAAATGAAGGTTAATTTTTGAGTGGAGGAGGGGGAAAGAATGGGATTTTGTAGCAATCCTTTCCCTATGAAAATGGCAGATTTTCAACATTAAAAGGGAAACAGCAGTGTCGATTAACCAAAGGATAGAATATCTTTAGAAGACTTCAAGCACCAACAATTTTGGGAATAAAATTGTTTCTTGAAGGTTGTCCTAAATGACTTAGCCACCACTTGATATGAAAAATTTTTATAGGTGGCTAACAGTGGCTCCACTTGGGGATGGTGCCTTCTTTAAGGCATCAAGAATTTCAGACTTCTCTGGAGGCTGATCAGTGCCTTATCCTTTACGCTGCCTTTTCTTCATTTGGATAGTCTTCTTTTGCTCTGAAAGAATATTAGCAGCCATGAACAATAATGGATTTTCATCAACACAAGCTTTCTACCTACCCAATCCTACTGATCTAACATTTTTTCTTCTTTAGAGTGCACTTGGATTGGAAAACTCTCTTACAACATTTTATTCTTTTGAAAGCAAGAAATCTAATCTATTTCTACCTCTTATTTCTCCATGAACTCAGATTAAATAGTTGAGTTCATATATTTCTCTACCTAATCTACTATCTGTTAGGATTAAACAGTCTAACAGATTTTTATTCACTATTTTCTAAAACAGAAATTTAAAGGCATACAAGTCAGGATTGAACAGTCTAACTTGTTGCTCATCTATGGCATAAAACAACAAGCTGCTCATAGACATTATTTGGCAGAAAAATTAAATCAAAATGGAAGTCTTAAGATTTGAAAGTTCGAGCACTTCCTTCATCTTTTTCAGCTCTGTTTTTACTTCTGTTTGAGTTGTTCTTTGTTTGCTCTCTCGTTCAAATTTTAAGCTGATTAGAACCAGTTTTGCCTCTGTTTTGACTCAGAATTTGAAACATATTGGAGTCATTCTTCTCTTTGAGAACTAAGGTTCGGATTTTGAGCATGTTTGAACCTTTATTTTCTAACCTAATCTACCTACTGATAAGCCAAGATTAAGTTGTTTGGAAAATCGAATTCAATAACCTATCAACAGTCAATTTAAAACTAATTAGCCATGATTAGGCTGTATGGCTAACTAGAAGTGTGTTTTTAGTAGTGGCATTTGAGCTTGCACACTTTCAGATTTCGTTTCTCTTTTTTGGTATGGGGCTGTACCTTTATTATTTTTACAATCTGCCCTCTTTTCTTTCTTTTTACTATTTTTGTATTTTTATTTTTCTAACTTTGAATGCAACGTTCAAACTATGATATTTATAATGAAAAATAAAATGCTTTGAAACTCATGACTCCTGGCATAAGTAATGCTTTAGCATCCTGCCATTGACAGGACCTCCATACAGATCTTCTCCATTCAATTCTTGCAAGAAAAATGCATTTTGACCCCTCTCAGCATGAACAATATAGGGGCCTTTCCACAAGTTCTCAAACTTGCCATGTTTTCCCTTCTCTTCTCTCCTTGAATCCCATTTAAGAACAAAATTTCCAACCTGGAAATTGTTTGCCTTAGTCATCTTATCAAATAGTTTCTTTACATTTTCTTGGACTAACTGCATCCTTTCATAGACTTCTTCTCTGGTCTGGTATAAATGGATGGTTTGATTGATTCTCCTCTGCATATCATTCTCTTCGACCTGTACCTCTTGAAGGAGATTCATGACTGGAACTCCTAATGAGGTGGGAAAAATTACATCCATGCCATAGAATAGCTGATAGGGGGGACATATTTATGGACTTCTTTGTAGTTAACCTATCAGCCCATAAGGCATGAACCAGCTTACTGTGCCATGATTTTTTATTCTGTTCCAACAGTTTTTTGATGATATTGATGAAGCTCTTTTTGGAAGATTCAGCTAATCCATTTCCTCGAGGATAGTAAGCAGTGGAATGCCCTAGGGTTATGTGGTATTTATAACAGAAATCAACCATCTTCTTAGATTTAAAAGCAGTAGCATTATCTGTTATGATTTTTCTGGGACAACCAAATCTGGATAGGATATTTGTTTCAAGGAACTTGATAATGACGGAGTCATTAGCATTTCTAGAGGGTATAGCTTCTATCCACTTGGTAAAGAAGTCAATGGCCGTGAGGATCCACTTATGTTGAGCTGAGGAAGATTGGCGAATTTCCCCAATGAAGTCTAAACCCCATTGTTGAAAAGGTGCCTCAACTCTGATAGGATGTAATGGTAAGGGAAGGAGTTTTCTTTTGCCATCAAAATTTGACACTTATGGCAAGACATGACTAACTCCTGAGTGTCTGGGAAAAGGGTAGGCCAATAGTGACCAAATCTAAGGATTTTGTTTGCTGTGGCATTCCAGTAGAGGTGTCCTCCACATTCTCCTTCATGAAACTCATGCATGATTTTTCCTGCATCATCTTCAAGCAAACATTTAAGCAAAATTCCAACAGCGTTTTTCCAATATAATACCCCATCTAAGATGCAGTAACTCAAAGCTTTTTTTTTCAAAAATCTGGCTTTAGTTTTAGACAAAGAAGGAGGGGCATTCAAATATAAGAGCACATAAATAATGTCAGCATACCAAGGAGAGTTCAGAAATGTTTCTTCAATGAAAGGAGTAGTAGATTATTCTATTTCTTCCAACACATCTACCATATTTATGTCTAGTGCTTGGAAGTTAGACTCAGCCATAAGTTTTTCTAATCCTTGCCGTTACACCATTTTTTGGTCATCTAACCTATCATCATTAGATGGACCCAAGTACACCATGTAAGACCAATTTTACCCTCAGTAAAATTGCCTTCACTATGTTAAATAACTTAATAAACCACATTTATTAGGTTGTTTATGGTCCAAACAGGAAACCCCAAAAGAAAATATTAAACAAACCTATATTTGTTTGATTTTCCTCATGGAATAATTAATTAAACCATAATTTAATTATTATTCCCAGTCATGTTTAACCCAAAAACAAAGAAATTAATGAGATAAACCCTTAGTTATCTTATTATATTCTAGGAATAATTATTTAAATCTTATTTAGATAATATTCCTTGTTAAATATGACCAAATCACCCACTATTAATCAAATAAATCATTATTTATTTGATTATCTTCCAACCACTTCCTTAAAAAGATAAATAAATCATTTATTTATTTATTTTTCACTAATCAAGGGATTTGACCCACGCCAAACACCCCTTCCCTCCAAAAAATATAATAAAATATTCCATAAAGGTGGATCTAGATTTGGTTAACATTATTTTCATCATGCACCAAGATCTAGAATGACCCAATATTTTGTTATAAATAGGAGGGTTCTTCCCCATCATTCCTCACCTTTTGTTGCCTATTAGATCACTCCGCATCTATACACTTGGTCGCATTTTCGTTCTTTGCCTCAATAGCCTCATTACCTCATTTTCCGCATTGGGTTTTCACCGCAAGAGAGAGGAGAAAGCCGATCCAAGTGTCGAGGACTACAAAGAACCCATCCCATTGAGGAGAGCTGGCTACACCTTCTTGTTTTCCTCCCAGGTGCCCTGTAATATAAAAATTCATTCAAAAATCGTGTTCTTGTCTTGTCTGTTGGATGCATGGAGAAAACCCTTTACTTTACTGCTTAATGTCTTTCCATTTATAGATCTGTTTGTTGCAGCATTTTAACTACTAATCGCAGATCTGAAGATGTTTGGCAGCCTCTATTGTTGTTAGGGCTATTAGTTATGCGTAGCTAAAGTGGTCCTTTTTCGTACACTTCGACGAAGGATTCATACTAACAAATGGCGACTCCACACGGGTTTTAAATTACGACCGCTGTCGTTTTTCATATTCCTGCATATCCAGCTACTTCAGGCCCTAGGGCTTCTTTTCAGCTGCTTAGTTTTCCTCTTTTTGTGTCATTTTTCTCACATAAAACCCTAAAAACTTAAAATTTCTAACTTCCGTGTGTTTCTGGCCCTATTACGCAGGTAAGCGACAACCAGCCGCAACTAAGATCGCAACTTTTCTCGGTGTGCACCGCCGCCGAGACAAATCCGTAACGAGGTCGCACTTTTTGGCCCATAACCGCAATTCCGACCTCCTGTGTCGCACTTTTCTGCCTCTTTTTGCGACCTCGCACCGAAAACAAAGCAACCACGACTCGCCAGTTTTTTAGTGATTTTTCCGCAATTTTTCCCTCGGGTTCGCCGCAGCCTTCCGTCGTGTCTTCCGGGCCTCTGTCTCACCCCCGCCTCGACCAAGATCTGATCCGTTTTTACCATCTATGGGAACCCAAATTTCCTTAGGGCTTTAGTACCCTCCACTTTTTATGGAAGAGTTTTAGCTGTTTCAGCCGTCGGTTTTTCAGAGCTTCAGCCCCCTCTGTTCCAGATCTGTTACCTCCCTTTCAGATCCATTGAAATCAGCCTCTTTTCCTTTCAAATCACCTCTTGTCGTTTTGTCTGGACCTCCTTTGAAGGCCTCCACCTTGCCCCCTCCGATTTTTGCTGATTTCCTTCCTTTTTCCAGCCACCTTACCTCTGTCTCTTGGCTGTGATCTGCACCTCTTTCCTGCAGCTTTCTCCTCCAGATCCCTGTCCCTTTTGACCCTAGATCTGTTGAGCTCTTTTTATGTGTGTTTTGACTCAATGTTTGCCCTCTTTTAGAGTAGTTTTGCGAGCCCTGCCTCTTTGGGTTACATTGATGCATAGTTAGCTGTTAAATGTTCTGTCCTTTCAACAATCTACATTGTTCTACGCAGATTTCTTTTCAGTTACGCAGCACACTTTTTCTTGCTCTCAAAATGAAAAGGGTTTAAAAATTAAAATTAACGCACGCCACACACTGATCCTAAGCGAAGAAGCACCTGGTTAACACCGCCTGGCAAAGACTCTAAAATCAATTGTCACTGCACCTTTTCTGCTCTTGACCTTAATTGATTCAGTCCCTTTCTACCCCTGTCGGTTTCCTTCTTCCGTTCATCATTGCGCCCCCAAGGCGCCTTTCCCGGAGACTTCTTGGCCTTCATCCTCAGTTTTCGGTCGATCGACCTGCTCTGCCCCGCCGTCGTCGAGCCAGTCCACCTTCGAGTCTGCACTCCGACTCCTTCCCTGATTCATCGGGTCCTCCTTCTCCTCCTGGTTATCCCCCTGTCACCTTCACCATGTCTGGTTCAGGGCCTAACGCTAGTAGTCCTCCAGGCCCTAATGCCGGACCTACTACTAGCAGACCTGCCACAGGAACTACCTCGGCTGCCCCCTTGCTCCCCTTCTTGGCAGGCCTCAACTTCCCCGATTTGGACCAGTTGATAAACGACCCTATACACCATGACGCTAGTTGGCCTGCTATGCCGACAAAGCTCCCTTCCGACATCCCAAAGTTTGAAGGTCGTGCTGGAGAAGATCCTTCAAATCATGTTCGATCTTTCCACATGTGGTGTTCATCTACCTCCATTATCGATGACTCTATTCGTCTTAGACTGTTCCAACGCACGCTTACAGGCGAAGCTTCTAAGTGGTATGTTGACCAGCCCACTTCCTCCCATACCACCTTTGCAACTCTTGCCCGGGCTTTTTTATCTTACTTCCACCTTCCCCTTCGTTATGACACTGGTATCGAACTCTTGACTTCCTTCAAGCAAACCTCTTCGACCCGTCTTTCTACCCATGTCCAGGAATGGCAAAGAAGATGGAGCCTATGCCAATCTCCTCCCTTCGAAGACCGTGTCTACATGGACTGGTTCCTTAGATCTCTCTTGTCCCCTATCGGGAAAGATGTCGCATTGCATTTTCCTCAAACCGAAGAAGATGCCCTCCAAATAGCGTTAAAGTATGACCTGATCTACGCTCAGACAGGTTATGATCCTACTATCCTACCTGATATCCCCAAACCTGGCGATGCCCATACACCGGGGGCACCTCATGCTGCCGACAGTATCGTTGGATCTATCTCTCATCCATCCGCTCAACCTCTCGTGAGCTATGGTTTTCCTGGGGAAGGGGGCACCACTCCCTGCACTTCTCCCCCTCTCGGTAGCATGCATCCAAGATACGGCATGCCTCATCCTTTTTCCCAACCTCCTGCTTACCTCAATGTTTCCCAACCTAACCATTACCCTCATCCGCAGCCTGGTGCGCCAGCTCCTCCAGCATATGCGCTTTCGCCTCCCTTGCCTTCTCAACCCCTGCAACAGCCGTCACCACCCCCTCAAGAGCCGGTGGTTGCACAGCAGGGATTCATGGCTATCCAACCACCTAATGGACAGGTGGCCACTCCACCTTCCCCTTCTGGTTCCTCCAATTACCAGATCCTCATGATGAACTCTGATCCACCTCTAACCGTCGACCTTAACCTTCAAACTCGGTCTCGCCAGTACCCCAAGCCTCCTGCTCAGTCTGCCCCCGAGCCTCCTTCTTCAGGTTCTACAGAGCCTCTTTCGACGTCCAGTGGCCCCTTACATATCCCTCAACCTAAAGTTGAGGTTCATACCAAGATTCCTAAGGGACCATTACGCCGAAATGCTGCTTCCGGTCGAGCTGCTCATTCGTATAGCATAGTAGATGATTTGGCCCAATCTCCTGCTGCCATTTCCACACTGGAACTCCTCCAGTCATGCCCTTCCCAAAAGAAGGCTCTACTATCTGCCATGGGCGCTGTAGATCCCGCTGATGACCAAATGATTATTTTCGACGCCACTCAATCGGACCATCCTCCCCTTCCTCCTTCCGTCGCCTTCCAAATCTCAGTCAAAATACGGAACGCCATCGTTTCCTGGTGTATAATTGACGAGGGGGCATCCACCTGCGTGATGTCCGCTTCGGTTTGGAACCAAATCGGATCCCCTGAGCTGGCCCCTTCCACGATCACCCTTAGAGCGTGGGACGGTCATGCCTCCCAACCCATTGGCTTGTTTCGTAATTGCCCTATCACCCTCGCCGGTAAGACTGTTTGCGTTGACGTC
The DNA here is from genome assembly GCA_034641835.2 of Pinus albicaulis. Taxonomy (NCBI): domain Eukaryota; kingdom Viridiplantae; phylum Streptophyta; class Pinopsida; order Pinales; family Pinaceae; genus Pinus; species Pinus albicaulis. Next base: position 364,019,259 of record CM076580.1, read on the forward strand.
AAAGTCATTGATGCCCCGCTAGACTACAACATTCTTTTGGGGCGAAGCTACACCTATGCTATGTCTGCTGTCCCATCCGCGGTCTTTCGCAAGATGTCTTTCCCCCATAATGGAAAGATAGTCACCATTGACCAGTTGACATATCATGATCCCCCCTCTCAGGCCTCACCTGAAACCACCATCTCTTCTGTAGCCAACAAGCAAACCGTCGATTCCTTGACCAGTGTCTCCCTGGCGTTTACAAGAACTCCTCCCTGCTTGGAACTTTTCCTTGTCTTCCCCCTCCTCCTATCACTGATCCCAGCTTATCAAATGTTTGCATGATGCAATCGTCTCAGGCTGCCCTTAAGCGGCCTGCCTCGGCTAGTCCGCAACCTCCCCTTCGCCCTCTACAACCCGCTCCTAGCCCTTCATCTCTGCCAGCCGGACCTCCTCCTTCTGGCCCTCTTCCTACAGCTGGTATCCCTGCACCCCTTTATCCTCCTGGCTCAGTTCCCCCTGGCCTTAACCATCTCGGAGCTGTCCCTCCTGGTCATTACCCTGCTGGGCAGATCCCTTTCCTGGCTCCCCCTCCCGGAGTATATTCTGTCCCCATCATGGCCACCCTCTCTCTTCCTAACCTGACCTTGGGCATTCCGGTCTGGTACCTTGACCCTCCAGCCGCCACCCCTCCTGGTCACCCCAAACCCTACATGGCTTTGACACCGGTTCAACCGGTCCCTCTTGCTTCCTCCATTGCCACTGTGCCTCCAGCACCTCCACAGGATCCCTCTCCTGTCGTGACAGCTCCCGGGAAAAAAAGCAAAGCCCGTAAGGGGGCACCCAAATATAAGACCACCACGACTGACCCGGCCCCTCCCCAACCCGCCAAGCCCTGTGCCTTGTGTGATGTCGCCGGTCATGCCACCCATGCTTGTCCCGAGTTGCCTCGTATCCAGCCCATGGTTAAAGTCGCGTTCCCCGAGTCTACGGTCCCTGAAGCCTCCGTTCCTTCTTCGTCCGTAACCAAGAACCCCAAGACTCTCCGCACCAACAAACCCTGTGCTTTGTGCGGTGTCCATGGCCATTACTCCCACCATTGTCCTCACCTGACGCATTACTGCGCCTCTTTAGAGGTCATTCGAGAGTACGAGGTTGAACATAATCAATCCGCCTCTCCCATCCTCGCGCAGCATGCTTCGGGCCAACCCGAGGATCTCCCCGCTCCCATCGTCATCCCTCCCCTTGATGTTCAGATGACGGAATCCGCCTCGACCATTCTTTACCTCTCCTCCTCTGCGAGACACCTGGAGCCCAGTCCCCCTGCATCCTCCCCTGTCGTTTCGCCTGATCCCCTTTTTTCCACTCATACCCCGGATTCCTCCACCCATACCTCTGTGGACCTCCGCAGCCCGAGTTCCCGCCACCATTTCGATAGCCCTCGTATTCCACCCTCTATCTTGTATACGAGTCATCGGCATCTTGCCCATCGCACTCCCTCCTGCAGCTGCCGCTCGATACCTTCTGTTCACTCACGCCGTCGTCCATCTCCCTCTTCCATTCATTTGTTGTCTTGTGACACCATTATCCAGGACTCTCCATCCACACCCTTTATCGGTTACGCCGATGGTGCAAGTCGTTACTCTCGGAATCTAGCCGCGGCAGGTTGGGCCATTTTTACCCCCTTGCATGCCCTTGTTCTCTCCGACGGGGTCTGCATTGGTTCTTCCACCAAAAATCAAGCCGAATATGATGCAGTGCGTGGTCTCTTAGCCGATGCCCTCTTTCATCGCATCCTCCATCTGCACGTTCGTTTGGATTCCCTACTTCTTGTAATGCAACTAAATGGTGTTTATCGTGTGCATAACCCCGCCCTGTTTAGATGCTATTTACGAGTTAAACTCTTGATACGTGCATTTGAAACCATAACTTTCAATCATGTACCTCGAGAACAGAATCACTATGTAGATAGTATTGCAAACCAAGTTCTAGACTGGCATTTATCACACGCATTTCACTCAAGAAAATAACATTTATAAAAACAATAACTATGCATATCCATAATATGTGTCACAAAACATGTGTTTAGAGTCCATTTACTCTGATACATATGACATGCCCATAGCATGTTACAAAACCCCAAAACTGGGGGCACCATTTGCCCCTACATACATCATAGGGGGCACCACATGCCCCACCCCTAATCACTATCTGGAGGATCCCGAGCCAATGGCTCTGCCCCTGCAGCCTGTAGATTGCGCATCGCCTGACCGGCCATCGCCATGTGCCGCATGACACCTCGCCACTCCGAGGGTACACCAATACATGGCTCTATGAACTGGTCGTCTAAGTCTTGCAACCCGCGCTCTGATACTCCGGTCAACAACCGGTCGCATCTACGTCGGATATCCTCCAGCAGGGCAGTTGCATCCTCATTCTGCGCTGCTCTCGATCCTGTAGCTCTAGCTGCTGCCGGTCGTCCCATATATCCGGCCGGTTTCACCGGTGCTATATCTGCATACCAAAAGTACATGAATCAGTACCTTACATTACTATTCAAAATACTTTAACATGCCCATACAAGAATAGCAATCTGTCACTTACCATCGGGCCCCTAGACTCGACCAGGCGGAAGTGGCAGGTCCGGATCTCCACAATAGCTCATCCCACTATAGGGATAGTCGTCTATGTACAAAGGCATCTGATCCCAATGGGCAAAAAACTCCGGTCGAAATACTCGCCCGACCGCCCCTCCTCCTCCTCTGCACAGTAGCCGTCCCCAACGGCGCATCCTGGGCTCTCTCGGGCCCCCATCTAGAAGCTGTACATGAGGCCTCAAGGTCGGGATCTTCTCAAAGAAGAAGGCGCACAACAAAGTCCCATATGAGCAGTCATGGCTCATCTGCCGCCTGCATAGTGACAACTGTCGCTTTAGCGACACCAACAACATTTGGGCCCACCCATAGTAGGTCCCACCCAATACACTTTCCACTGTCATCATCTGCCCCCCAGTGATGTGATGGAACGCCTAGCTGCCCAGGATTCGCAGCACAGCTGCGGCCACTGCACAGGTTTCTAGCCTCTCTAGATCCCCGATCGGTATTCGAGTCCCCTTGACTTGGAGACCTGGTCGACAATGACGTTCCACGAACTCCATGATATTCCGCCCCCGCAGCAACACTGGCTGAGTGTTTCCCACCATCCCCAGTGGCGGGAGACCAGTCAGGAAGTACACGTCCTGGACCGTCAATTCGATCCTGTGCCCCTGCACCACAAAGATCTCTTGATCTGGATCCCAATAACTGATTATCCGGGCCAGTAACGGTTCCCCTGCTCTCATCAACGGGTTCTCCAAAAACTTGAGAACCCCAAATCTGGCCAATACACGGCGGACGCCCTGATCCGCCTGGATCTCTATCCGAACTGTCCCCATATCTCTCTCTCTCTAGTTGACCCGTAATTCTGCCATACCTGCACAAACACATCATTTTTGTCAGCATACAGATTGGGAAAACCATAACCAAACACCAAAACCCAACTTCCAGCCATAAAACAGCACCAAAACCCCCTCATCTCCCAGGTCGCAGTTTTCTGCCCTTTTCTAGACCAGGTCGCAATTTTTGCCCTGATACCTGCGTCCTAGGTCGCACTTTTTGCAACAAAAAGTGCGACCCGGCCGTAGAGATGAAGGAGGGGTTGTTTCTAGGATTTTGGGCCCTAAACTAAAAATGTAATCCATCAAAATGCAAGAGAAAGGTTAGGCCTCTTACCTCCAACTGACAGATCTCGATTCCAACGGTCGGTTTGTCCGCTACGTTCGCCGCAAAATTTAGGGCCTTCTCTCCTCTCCACATTCACCACAGCAACAATAGCAAATGAATGATTTTGGAGGGAAAACTGCCTTATTAAAAGAGAACCCCTGTTTCTTCTTTCGACTGCTGCGACCACACCGTAGCCCCGTTTGACGAACCGTCAGCACCGATGGAAAGCTCTCACCGAGCTCTCAAATGGGTTTCTGTTAGTTTTGGTGATTTGATACTTCACCCGGACACCTTTTGTCCACAAAGGGTCACTTCATCGCTCCTTAAAATCGAATTTCCTCACTTACGACACTTGTACTTGGGGCACCATATTTCTCCCTTACTTGTCCATGTTCGTGTCGATTTTCGTCATGAGTTCCCACCTTGTACTCATGCTCCCATGGTCCCCCATTGGGGCCTTTACTGTGTGGCAGCACCATCGAGTCGCCCTTGTTTAGAGCATCCAAGTTGAGTCATCATTGCATCCATGGAGTCTATACCACGTCCCTTTGCACCCCACTATAGCCCTCCATCCTTCATTGCTTGGTCTCTCTCTTGTGTCGCACATTATGACCTTCAGTCTCACTGTCCCCTATCCCTTATGATCTTGTGTCAGTCACTGCCATGTCATCCATGCTCTTTATGCTCTAACAAGGGAAGTCATCCATTCGCTACTCAGTCCTTCCCATTTCCATTATCGTCATCAGTGTCAGTCTGTCCGTCGCTCTACTGTTTTCTCTCGTGCTTTAGTTGAGGATCTCTCATTACCTCACCTATGGCGGACCTCCTTCTGTCGACATCAACACATTCATTCCAGAAGACAGGTCTAGAGGGCGGTATACCTTGGTTCCAGCTTCCACTCTTGTTCGGTGCCTCGGATTAGGCAAGGGGATCTCTCATTTCCCCTTGACTTGATTGTCTCTCCAGCTCCTTTTCAGCATGATCGAGATTCGTATACTTGATGGTCCAGTGATCCAGCAGCAGCTCTTGATGATTCCCGGGTGTGTGTGAGATGTCTCAACCCTCATGAGGGGGTGGCCCTGCAGGTAGCCCCCCACATGCCCGGATGACCTCTTCTTTGCAACCTTCGATGCAGCTCTAGATTTTGATGATGTTGGCCTTAGCCACTTGCAGCACCTCTTCGATTTGCATGTATCAGTCAGATTTTATGAGCCCGTCCCCATTTACAGGGGGCATTCGGGTTGTATTTATCTTATGTACTCCGATATTATTGTACTAGTCCTGGCTATTATCCCAGGCACAGCATGTATGTGAGATTCCTCATTGTATTTTTATCTGGCTCCTGATTATGCCAGCTGTACTCTATGGTTCGGTCCCTTGTTTACTGGACACACTATTCTTTTGTACTTTGTCTCGGCGGGCATAGGTATGCCTCCCCCACCGCCTTCAGCACAGGTACCCTCTCATAAAAAGAGACTTGTTGCACTTGCGAGTCTCGTCTCCTCAAGGTCTAGTCCTTCAGCACACTATCTACCTCACCTTTCTCTCTCTGACTTCCCTTTTGTTGTCTGGTGATTGAGTTCTTACAACGTACTTCGGTCATATGATTTGCTCCTAACACTCGCATGCTGGGGGGCAATCTGTTACACCATTTTTTGTTCATCTAACCTATCATCATTAGATGGACCCAAGTACACCATGTAAGACCAATTTTACCCTCAGTAAAATTGCCTTCACTATGTTAAATAAATTAATAAACCACATTTATTAGGTTGTTTATGGTCCAAACAGGAAACCCCAAAAGGAAATATTAAACAAACCTATATTTGTTTGATTTTCCTCATGGAATAATTAATTAAACCATAATTTAATTATTATTCCCAGTCATGTTTAACCCAAAAACAAAGAAATTAATTAGATAAACCTTTAGTTATCTTATTATTTTCTAGGAATAATTATTTAAATCTTATTTAGATAATATTCCTTGTTAAATATGACCAAATCACCCACTATTAATCAAATAAATCATTATTTATTTGATTATCTCCCAACCACTTCCTTAAAAAGATAAATAAATCATTTATTTATTTATTTTTCACTAATCAAGGGATTTGACCCAAGTCAAACACCCTTTCCTTCCAACAAATATAATAAAATATTCCATAAAGGTGGATCTAGATTTGGTTAACATTATTTTAATCATGCACCAAGATCTAGAATGACCCAATATTTTGTTATAAATAGGAGGGTTCTTCCCCATCATTCCTCACCTTTTGTTGCCTACTAGATCACTCTGGATCTATACACTTGGTCGCATTTTCACCATTTGCTCCCATTGAGCTCTATTTTCTACATTGGGTTTTCTACACCTGCAAGAGAGAGAAAGCTTAGATCTGAAGTGCTGAGGACTACAAAGAACCCATCCCATTGAGGAGAGCTGGATACACCTTCTTGTTTTCCTCCCAGGTGCCCTGTAATATAAAAATTCTTTCAAAAAATCGTGTTCTTGTCTTGTCTGTTGGATGCATGGAGCAAACCCTTTTATTTTACTGCTTAATGTCTTTCCATTTATAGATCTGGTTGTTGCAGCATTTTTATTACTAATCGCAGATCTGAAGATGTTTGGCAGCCACTATTGTTGTTAGGGCTATTAGTTATGCGTAGCTAAAGTGGTCCTTTTTCGTACACTTCGACGAAGGATTCATACTAACACTTGCCCTTTAACTAATTTGGTGGGCCTGATTTCTAAGTCATATTCAAAAATATTTGCAATCCATTTTCCCCTTCTTTGTCACGACTTAGAATGTCCTTGTAGAGTATGTGGAACAAAATCAATTATGTGAGAGTGTAAAATATGACTCAAAAGTCCAGCCAAGCTTTCTACTAATCTTTTTAAAAGACTTGCTTCTCCATGATATTTATATTTGAGAGGAGCATTTCTTAAGCCTAATAAAGAAGGATATTGGTTGTTCTTGCCCAAGTCATTCTTTTGAAGTAACAACTAACGACTATTGTATGCTCAGATGCAAAAGAAAAGATATAAAAGTCTTTAGTAAAATCTGGACTAATCAGGACTGGTGTTTGAGTAAGAGCTTGTTTGACCAGTTCGAATGATTGTTTAGCTGGTAAAGTCCATTTTACACCTACATCTTTCTTGAGAATGTTTGTAATGTTTTTTAATAGCTCAGCAAGGTTGGGGATAAATCTCCTAAAAAAATTTATCTTTCCAATGAAAGATTGCAACTCTTTGAGGCTTCTTGGATGGATGATTTGTAATATGCCATCTATCCTTGTAGGGTCTATTTTGATTCCCTCTTTTGAAATTATATGGCCAAGAAGTTTACCTTCATGGAGACAAAAGAGTGTTTTCTTGGGATTTAATTATGACAAGCCAAATTTCCTACACTTCTCAAAAACTTTCCTCAAGTGAATCAAATGTTCTTCATCGGTTTTTGAGAAAATGGTTATGTCATCAAGGTAAATTATTATGAAATAGCCAATATCTTCATAGAAGGATATTTACATGGCCCTTTTGAAGGTGGCCCCTGCATTCATCAATCCGAAAGGCATTTTGACATACATAAAGGTGCCCCAATGTGTGGTAAAAGAGGTTTTGATTTGATCACTTGGGAGCACTGACACCTGGTTGTAACTCGAGAACCCATCTAAGAGGGATATCCTTTTTGATCCAACTACCCTTTGAAGTATATGTTCCATCTTGGGTAAGGGGTAGTTGTCTTTTAAAGAGGCTCTATTTAAATTTCTGAAGTCAATACAGAGCCTGATTTCCCCTGTTTTCTTTCTAACAGAAACTAAGTTTGATACCCATTCTCAATATCTAAGGTGTACTATGATCCTAGCATCATGCATCTTTTCAATTTCTGCCTTAACTAAAGGTAGTAAGAGAGGGTTTATTCTCCTTAGCTTTTGTTTGAAAGGCTTTTGATTTTCTTTGAAAGGGATTTTGTGCTGAATGATACTAGTATCATACGATTTCAGGTCTTTGTACCCCCAAGCAAAAACATCTTTAAACTCTTTGAACAACTCTATATATTGCAATTTTATGTGAGCTGGGAGAGTGTTGGACAGTTTGATCATCTTGGGTTCTGCTAGGCTTCCTATGTTATGTTTCTTCTACATTTTTTTCCACAGGCTCCATTCTCGGTTCTTTTTCTACATCGTTAAAGTTGAAAAGGTGTTCTAAAGGTGTGAGACCTCTTGGAATTGTATCGTTCTTGCATTGTAAAACTTCCAAGTCTTCTTGGTCTGCGTTTTCAATTATCTCTACTTCAAAATGATTCTACTAATGATTTATATCAGCAGAATATGTCATTTCAACTTCTGGGATTTGTTCAATATACAAACAATTTTCTTTATGGCTGGTTTCTGATATTGGCATGTCAAAATCATTTTCTGATTTTAAGAAATCATCTATGTGCTTGTCAGAATCAAACACTTGCCAGTGATCTTCGTTATCAGGCACAGCAGGCCTACGTTTTACCTTAACACTAAGCTGTTCATTTATCTCAGGTATTTGGCAATTGTTGGCATGGAAAGCGAGTTCATTTGCTAGATGATTTAGTGCTCTAGGAATGAAAACAAGTTCATACTTTTCAAAGGTTTTCAATAAATCAAGGGTAGCATTCCGATATTCCCTAAGCCTTGGATTTCTAGCTGAGTATTCTCCTTTTATTTGTCTTATGATAAGTTCAGAATCTCCTAAGATTGATATCTTTTGGGCTTCTAATTGTTTAAGCAATTGTAAGCCTAGGAGAAGTGCTTCATACTCAACAATATTGTTAGTGCATGGGAAATCTAATTTATATGAAAAACTTGGATTCGTATTTTGAATCCAAACACCTGCTCTTGCACTTGTTTTATTACAGGATCCGTCAAAGTTTATTGTCCAAAGTATATTTACCTCATTTTCATTTTCTTGTTGTTGTTGATTGCCAATGTTTTGTATCTGATTTGAGGGAAGTTCTGATTGTTTTGGTAAACTGGTTGGGTCTACGTTTTCATTTTCTTGTTGAGTAATTTCATCTTCATTGCATAAGATAAAGGAATCTAAACTTGATTGAATAGAATAGATTGGAGAGTTGTTTGGTTTATCTATGTTTCTTACCATGTACTTCATGTGAGATTCCATGTATAGTCTTCTGTTTCGGTTAAAAACAGGGATGGTGGCATAAGACATGTCCATTTGAAGGCTTCCTTGAAGTTTGGCTCCCCATGATCTTGATAAGAGCATGCCATACTTAGGGGGAATGTCAGCTACAACTATGTCCATTACTAGACTCTTAGCAGGGATTTGAGCTAAGTTAACACATAAATATTTGATTAAACCCAAACATTTGACTCTGCTTGAGTCAAAGGAATACAAATATTTGTATGGTTTAGTAATTTCTAAGCCTAAGCTTTCCATCACTACCGTGGGCATTAGATTGTGTGAAGCTCCAGAATCTAACATGGCATTGTGTAAAATTTTCTCATGTATGTTCAAAATAACATAGAAGGGAGGGACAGCCCCTTCTTGGTATTTTCCTTCAACTTCTGCACCAAACAATAACTTAGGTTTGTCATCTGTCAAGTTTAGGGTGTCAGTATCACTTCCTAGGTTCAAAGCTTTTAAAACTTAATTTTTATACACTTCTTGGGTTACTAGTTCAGCTAGGGGGATGGTAATTTTTATCTTGGCAATCTCTCCCTCAAGGTTGAAAGGAACAATTGATTTGTTCATATTTACATCTGTTTTTTCAATTGAATTCTTTTTAGAAGTTTTGATTTGCTGAACTTTGTTTGGACTGGTAATTGGGATAGTTTTATTAGGACCACTAGCTGAAGTGCTAGGGATACTCTGTTCAACATTTGGCTGGTTGTTTTTCTCTTTGTTTAAATCTGGTTTTTTAGCCAAAATGATGGGTTTATCTGCTGTCTTCTTAGGCTAACTTTCTACTTTTTTCTTGACAACAGTGCTAGTGTTCTTATCCTTTGAATTGTCTACATTCCCTTTGCTCCTAAGATCATATTGTTTGTGTACCTCCATGATTTCATTTTCAGACCCCAATCTATAATCATTAGAATCTTCATAAGTGTTTGTATTTTGATAAGAGAAGAAACCTTGTTCTTCCTCAGTGAGGAAAACATCATCCCCATTGTCTGATCCAATCAAGTTCACATGAGCTTATCCCAACCTTTCCATCTCCCTATCTTCCTCATATTGATCGGCATAGTTTTGTTGGAAGGGAGGTCTAACATGTTGGTCACTTTCCTTTTGATTATCTTGATTTTTTTCTCTCCTATAATTATGATTTCTATTTCTATTTTGGTTGTTTTGAGGTTCTCTTGGTGGCACTCTATCATTCAGATTGATCTTTTCAAGCATTCTCTCCATCACCTTCACTAGGTTTTCTAATTTAGTGTCAGAAGTTGAAGTTGAGGGTGTAATGTCATCTTTATAAGTTACCCTCTTCTCTAATCTCAACCTATTCCTTTTCTAAATTATGTTTTCTTCTACACTCACAGCTCCTTTCTGCATGTCTTCTAAGGTTAAGTAATCTCTCTCCCTCAACTGATAAGCCATTTCAACATCGAAGCCTTCGGGATAACTTACTAAGGTCATGCCTTGGGGAGGTTTCATGTGAGGTGGAAGAGCATTGTAAATGTTATTGAACCTGGTGGAGTAGTCATGAACACTCTCCCCTTGATTTCTCTTGAGGCTGCTATATTCCACTAGTATTTGGAGAGGATTCTTTTTGAGTTCCCATTTGTTGATGAATGTTTGATGCAAAGCAGGGAGATCATTGATGTTATTAGGAGGTAAGTTCTTAAACCACTTCTTTAAATCTCCTCCTAAACTTTGGGCGAAGATCCTCATTTTCATAGTTTCTTCTTCTATCTCCATGTAATAAAATGCATATTCCATCCTATCTACATGATGTTGAGCTGTTGTAGACTCTTTTCCAGTGAAATGAGGAATTTTGGATTGGTAATCATTTGGTAAGGGAAGTAGAAGTTGTGGTAACACTAATGGGGCATACCATGTTGCCATGTCTGAAAATACGGGTGGATTTACAAGAGGTGGATTTACAAGCGTGAAAGTCGGCTGAACAGGAGTGTTTTTCACAGTGGTAGTATGGATTGGAGTGGAAGAAACGCTTGGGCCAGCAAACTAATTTTGAGCAGATTTGTTATGGAAAAGGCTAAAGTGATGAAGAAGCTAGGAATCAGGGGGAGTGGAAGCTGAGGCTTCTCTACTAAAGCTTTGTTGTAAATATGCAATGTCAATATTAGTTTGGTTTAAATCACTTTGAGATCTAGTTCTAAAAATTTTCTTTCTACGATGTAAATCAAAGTGTGAATCCTCTAAGACTATAATGTTTTCAGGGACAGATTTTGTTCTTAAGAGGCCCCTATTAGCAGCTGATTTTCCAGACTTAGAAGTCTGCCACAAAATTCTCTCTGTATTTTCAATGATTAAAGGAGGATTTGGGTCTGGATGGGATCTAGTGTTGATCCTATGTGAAGCCATACTGCTTTTTCAAAAATGAGAGAGGTTAAGGTTTTAGAGAATATTTTTGGGCGTTTTACCTCTCACGATGTCTTATCTAGTATGGGACTAGGCTTCTAAACTTCTTCAAGGCTGGTTAACACAGTCCTGAAGAGATCTGGGGACCTAGATGAGTAATAGGCCTACTAGGGCTAGTGGAGTCGCCAGGTGGAAACTATTTAGCTTCTATGAAGGTATAATATTAGATGGTTCCACCACCATGTTTATTATGAAGCCAAACTGGAACATTTTTGGGTTTTTCTCAGTTATTTTGGTCTTATAGGTTATGAGAGTGTCCCAAATCTGATTTTTAACACTTAGCTAAGGTTTTTAAACATACAAAGTTCACTCTTATGGCTTGGTAACTGGTTCCTTCAAGGTTTGATAAGGTCTTATGAGAATCCTAAAGGTTACTTAGTTTGTCACTAATTCAATTAAGTCCTATCATGATTACCATTTTTGTTAGGTAGTGCTTGAAGAACGCTACTTATGTTATACTGGACAGGGAGTGTTTTGTTTTAAAGATTTTACTCAGTTTCCCACCGTGATCTCCATTATGTTGGTCCCCCGTGTTTTGATAGTTTGGAAAATCAAAAGACAAGGCAACATCAGAACCAATCTTTAGAGTTACAGGATCTAGTCCTCCTGCTCTCAGAGAGGGATCTCTCAAATTATTTATTTTTTGCAAAGGTTTATTTTGTGTGCTTTGAGTATTGGTTTTAGACTTGTTATTAAGTGCAAGTGTTTGTTTGTTTGTTTCATTGAATTGATATAACAGAACATAAAAGATCTAGGAAAGATAGATAGAAAGGGGAAATGTCAGTTTCATTGGGCAATGGAGTCAAAAAGAGGCCATGACAAACTTATCAATGGATATGGGATATCAAAGGGAAAATCTAACTTGGCTGCAGGATCCTTTGGTTTTGAAATGAGATGGACATCAATGATTTGGAAAAGAGAAGTTTAATCCTCAACAAAGGGAATTTGAAAGAATAACTTGAAAAATAAAGAGTTATTTGATAGACAGGGCTAACCATGAATTCTACAAATCACACTTTAAGCAAATAATGACTTCAAAACAGCTTTTAAAATGAAATCTAAGATTCGGGGAACACCCTATTTCCTCAAAGATTTTATTTCGAATGACTTAGAAAACATAAAATATTCACTGATAATTACGGTCATAGAAGAGGGAACACCTAAATACATCTATGATCACAAATATAAAGACCTTTAAGACAACTATTCAAGCAAGGAAAAAGGACATGATCAGAACAAACCTCCTTGGCTTACTATAAACAAAGATACTTCAAAGGGAGACTTCAATAACAGCTTTTAAGTGGCAGCAGACAAGCAGGGAGAACCATAAATCATGTTGAAACCCAACTATTCGAGCTATTAGAGAAATAAACAAGCATGAGGACTAAAGAGAGAGATTAAATACTCTAAAATACCTCAGTAGAAGAAAAACATAAAACAGTGAAGGATAAACAGGTCTAAGGTGCTTCCAAGAGTCATTTCTTAGCCTAAAACTTTCATCCTACTGTAGTAAGAATTTATGGAACAAAATGAAAACAGGGGAAAACATTAAACAGTTCAGAATACTTCACCAATAGCTAAGCTCATGGATCCAATGATAGAGCCTTCTCAGGAATAAGCATGCAACAACATCATCAAGGCTTCCAAGACTTCAATTTCTTCTTCAACTTCAACAGACTATGTATTATTTCAGAGAGTTTTAGTATTACAACTAGTAATCAAACAACCAATGTTTACAATGGAGTCCTCAACAAGTTTTTATAGAGGGATGAGGAGGTTGAAAGAGAGAAAAGATCATCTGAGTACAATTAATACAGTTAATGCTTCTTGGCCTTTGAGGGGCTCAAGGGAGAAGTTTACAGATATTTTCCTGTATTAATTGGTTTACCTTAAGTATTTAGGCTTGCTAGAAGCTTATGTTGACTTTTAGGCTCTGCGCCATTTCTTGTTATAACTCAGCTGATATTTTTGTAGTTAACCCTTTGGGCTGAATTAACTGTTCAGCTGTATTGAAAAAATATCTTCTGTTTTGGTCATTACTTGGCCTTCTGTCGAATGCTTTGAGGCCATAGGTGGCAATTTGGTAGCTGAGAGGAATCAATTTGCCTCTGATGTGGTAGTGGAGGCATCCTCTATTTGATAAATGCTCCTGATTTTCCTTAGTTGTGTTCAATCCAATGGATAAGGGTTTTGATAATCGATCTTAGCTGTAATCCATTAAACTATGGAATTCATCTTCAATCTTTAGTTCTGTTGTGGTAGGTCTTCAACATTGATACTCTTTTGCTGGATTTAATTCACTATGTCTTGTTGATGTGCAGTTTCTGCAAAGGGTCTATATGGCATCAATGCCTATGAAGCATTGACGAGACGTGAAGTTTGAAACCCGTGGAATGATCTTTCTGTATGCACAAAGGCATGAGGGATTGTCATCCCTAGCCTTTGGTTTTTCTTTGATATAATGAAAAAACCATTGAAACCTACAAAATACATACAATGTTATAAAATCCCGCGTTATTGGGTAAAACTGCTTCAGAGGTTGTGGGGAAAAGTGTGGCCATTGGATTGCAGCATCCAACGATGGAGATCTATGTGCAAAGGTTAAAGGGAAGCGGTTTGATGAATGAGCGGTGAAAAATTATATCAGAGACGTTGATCTATGATTTGACCAAGAAAATCAACGGTCGAGATTGGTTGTGAATTAACAGTGTGAAGGGGTCACGTTGTTTTGAAAATAGAAGAAAATGCGAAGAAATGGGGTCTAAAACCTTTGTTCGAAGGAAATATGGTTAAATTAAAGTTGGGGGTTCGGGATGATCGTGGGCCGTCGGATGAGATCGGCCCATGAGATCAACGGCAGAGATCATGTGTTGAAAACCCTTGGTAAGGACAGAGGGTGATAGTGTAAGGCGAAAGTGATCTAGGGCCATTAATCTAAAAATATCAATGGCGGGAAGCACGCGTGATAACACATAATGGAAAAGAGGGAAAGTGGTTTCAGGTGGAAAAACAGTTGTTTTCGCGTGAGAAAAATTCGGGTAGGTGATATTTCCTTTTCGAATGCGATATGCATCCCCGCCCGGCATGTGGCATCGGAAAACAACTTATATCGCGTGATTTTCAGGAATTAACCATTGCGCTTAAATTTACGCGATATGGAATGTGGGCCGTTAGATCTAGAACCTCAGATCTAACAGTGGGGAAGCGAGCGTGATATAGGCAAGATGTGCGGGCGGAAGGAAGATGGGCGGTTTCAATCTAGGTCGTGGGATCAAGGATGGACGGCCGAGATCAAATCTTGAAGAAGGCAGGACCCACAGGAGGCAGGCCTGTCAGGTTTAAAATGAGCTGTTGGATGTGAGGATCAATGGTGGAGATTGCATCTGGGGATCAAATGAAAGTGATACAAAGGGGGAGAATGGGTTAATGAGGACCGTTGATTTGCAGAGATCAATAGCTGTGATTGGTCGAGAAACATTATGAGCGGAGCTACATGTTTTTTAAACCAAAGTCATGAAATGTAATCTGGACCGTCCGATCTAGACACATGGATGGTCCATACAAAATTGGAGGCATTCGATCGGTGGGGAAGAACTTTGGATGGCGCCGATGCAATTGAGCACTGGTCGTCGATCCGTAAATCAGATCGACGGTGGAGGATGAATCGGAGGAGCGATCAATCGGAGGGGAAACAAAAATGATCACGACAAAACTTGTGATGCGATTACGAGTGGATCGTCGGATCGGCCCAATGATCAACAACAGAGATTGTTTTTAAAACATGCGCAGGTGAAAAAACCTTTAATACTTAACAAAACCCAAAATTTTAATAAAATGCAAAGGTTTTGGGGCTTGGGGTGGGTTATATATATATGAAAAGGCTTGGCGCCCGTCTGCGGGGTCGTTGGTCTATATGGAATGCGATAGGCCCAGGGCTTGTACGTATAAGGGCCAATCGCATCGGAAGGTCGGGCTTAGTCTTTCAATCTACCCATTTTAATTTTCTCCGATGCAATTAGCGCTTCGGGACTTTAACTCTTGGTCCCGGGCGTAGGTTTATATGTAGAAAAACAGAGGGTGGGAGTTTATACAAAAGGGGCTTAATCGCATTGGGACTTTTGATGCGGGGCTTTTCAATCTACCCATTT
Organism: Pinus albicaulis; assembly: GCA_034641835.2. Classification (NCBI taxonomy): domain Eukaryota; kingdom Viridiplantae; phylum Streptophyta; class Pinopsida; order Pinales; family Pinaceae; genus Pinus; species Pinus albicaulis. The sequence continues at coordinate 364,034,735 of CM076580.1, forward strand.
TTCATTAAAAACATTATTTCAACAGGTTTAGAACAAACTTAGCAAAAAGTGGGTTTATTGAATTTACAAAGGGAAATAACAATTGGGAATGGGTTCATACAATTTTTAAGCGCCCGATTGTGGGGCTATGGGTTATATGAAGCAGTTAATGGGATCGAGGGTTATGTGATAATGGGCTAATCGCAATCGGAGGTTTCACCATAAGAAATGAACTTGCGCTCCCCAATTTCTCCGATGCGATAAGCGCCAAATGGGCTTAGTGCTCGGTTCTAGCGTCCGGGCATATGTGGGGAAGTGGTTTAGGACTTAGCCCAAGGGGCTTAAACACACAGTGAAAAAGCTTATTTTTTTTTATGAATTTTTCAATGTTTTTTGATGGATTTAAGGGTTTCGGTAAAGTCTGGAAATGAGTTTTAGACTTTGTAAAAGGGATTTTCATGAAGGGAAAAAGGGAAAATATGAGAAATAGAGGAATTTCGTGGGGGGAAAAAGGATAAAATGAAGGTTAGTTTTTGAGTGGAGGAGGGGGAAAGAATGGAATTTTGCAGCAGTCCTTTCCCTATGAAAATGGAAGATTTTCAACATTAAAAGGGAAACAGTAGTGACGATTAACCAAAGGATAGAATATCTTTAGAAGGCTTCAAGCACCAACAATTTTGGCAATATAATTTTTTCTTGAAGGTTATCCTAAATGACTTAGCCAACACTTGATATGACAAAATTTTATAGGTGGCTAACAGGGTTCTCCACTTGGATGCACCGAACTAGGTCCTCCTGCCTACATGTAATCAACCAGTAGTGGGCACTGATCCTTCATATGACTAGATGTGTAATATTCGTACTTAGCCCAAGATAAGAGGAATATTCAATTTTTTTCATTTTCTGTTGATTGAATAAATGAATCAAGGAAGACATGTAAAACTCCTGAAAACAATGAATAAATCCATTCCTATGTGAAAAAAGACAAATCTTGGCCTTGTAAAATAAACACTTGTAGGTGTGAATGGGTTTGAACTATGAGACTAGGTCAACTTTGACCAAATCCACAACACAATTCTAGATGGAGGCTCCACATGTGAAAGGAGCTAACTCATTAAAGTGGTTTAGGGTTTGACAAGGCTTTGATCTTATAAAAGGAAGAGGAGAGTAGCATGAGAGGGTTGTTGATGATAATCATTTTCTGTATATATTTTCTAGTTATACATATATCATTCTCTAGTTGTTTAGCTGAGAATAATGTTGTTTAGCATTGGGTGTTACTGAGCAGGAATCCCATCTCCTTCCTAGAACAGCTCTTGAAGGAGCCTTGTTTGTCTTGTCAACTATCTGGCATTTGGCCAAGCTTCATCTTGCACCTACAACATTGATCCTATTTAGGATTGGGTTTTCCTTGTGAGCTGCAGCAAGTGGAGGATAGATCTCTTCAGATCTATGCATCTCTAGCACCCCTTTTCACTAGGAAAGTTTTCTATCCCTTTAACAAGAGTGTTATAGACCTTGGGAGCTTCAAATCCAGATCATAGCTCATTCCAAAGCATACTCAGAGTCTACAACACAGTCCCTTTTGCAATACTGCGTTATTTGAAAGAGCAGAGTTGCAGGGAGTTTTGGCATCATCTTGGAGGAGAGATCTCTAGTGATTGGATCCTTCCTTTCACTATGGTGATCCATGGATTGGCCATCCAATCCATGTTTGTTTCAGATCTGATCTATTGTACATCATATACTTCAGAATTTTCTAAATATTACTGTAGATCTATAACTTAGATCTCAAATCTACTCTTATACTTTCATGTTTCGCTGAAATCCCCAAGGGGAGTGTATAAACGAGCCTTTTTTGTATACAGATCTGAAATAGATCTATCATTTTGTATACATATCTTCTCTAGATTTGAGTTGTAACATATTGTTGCTTCAGCCAATGAAAATAACATTGTCAATATTTTTCAGACATTTATTGTGGTTGTAGCACCTCATTTCTAAGGGAATCTTCTTGTATAATCTTCCCCTTTCTGTTATACATTGTATAAGCTGCTGTGTAGATCTATTTTGCTGATGTATAGCTAAAATATGAGCCTCCATATTGATCTCCTACAATTATTGGGCTGAATTGTGTTATTTTCCAGCAGTTTTGTTTTTGTATTGTTGTAGTCCCTTCTTTGGGAATTTACTAGCTGCACTAGGTGTGGGGAGACCTGTTTAACCCACCTAGTTTGATTTTTTTCTGATCCCTTCTTGTATTTAGGAATTAGATACTCAGATATAAGGGATCCAAGGGTTGGTTTCAATATTTGTAGCATCCATTCCTGAAAAATGCGTTTTTCAGGCATGCCTTGCTAGCAATCCCGATTTTGGGATATTACAGTGGTATCGGATCATGATCTTTGGCTCAGCCTGTGAATCTCAAAGATAGAGATCAATATTATGAAAAGAATGAAATTTATCTCATCATTTTTTAGATCCAGAAAGGGCCTCTCCAAGGAGGTTAAGAAGATAGAAGAAGGAGAAGAGGAAGTACCATGCACTTCCTACTCTCACAAAGAAGAAGACAAGAAGCATGGAAGACACTTGGATCATTAGATCCTGAGTGAGTACCTTGTTGAGTACAAGTCTCATCCTAGAGCCTTCAATGAGACTCTAGCATTCCCACAGTTCATTCAACTGGAAGAAGGAAGGAGACACTGCAGCAAGGGAGAAATAAAGGGCAATAGGTTTTTATTGTCCACTTTTAATAGGACATCTGCAGCCAAAGCTTGGGCAAGAAGACTCAGTTCATTTTTCCTACTACATCCAGTGGTAGAGATAGAAGCATGGATATTGTAGCACTGCACCTGAAGGGTGAAGCAAGAAACTGGTGGTTCAGCCATGTGAGTCATGCAAAAGTATCTTCTTTTGCAGATTTCACTCAAAGGGTGATCAAGAGATTTGATAAAGAGGAATCCGAGGAAGAGAAGTCCTCACTATCTATTGAGGAGGTTTGTACCAGCACTATGATAGCCTTGGAGGACTAGCCTTCAACACCAGCAGTTGAGGGAGCCAACATGGTATAAGAAGGAACTCTTGCAGCCATACAAGATGTTCCCAAAGCCCATCAAGGTATGATTGGGTTTCCACCTTATATTATTGCAGCAAATATGTTAGAGGGTTGTGGAAAACCATTGTTGCATGACCTAGAATCATCACTTACTGCTAATCTAGAGCATTAGCGTTGCACTGTGATGTCCAAGAGCAGCAGTGAAGAAATGAGGACACATTCCTTATGGGAGCAATCAGGTTTCATCTTCATTCAGGAAGCAATGAAGACAAGGGGTAGACATCTTGAGATGAGAAACATTTTCTCCTCTCTAGATGACACATTCTCAATGAGCATGCCACAACTTAAAGAGAGACTTCTACTTGCAGCAGATCCAATACCCCACTGGTTTTGGAATACCATGCATGAGGAGGATTTCTCATCAAGAGATCCCATGGAAGGTGCACTTCAACATTCCATGAAGTGCAAAGTTCTTCAACAATTTGAGGAGGATCTTCCCTTCTCACACTTGGATATTTATGGATTCAAGGAGGAATAGATAGATGATGGAGGACATCTTAGGATGGATGACATCCCTCATGTTTTTTCTGGACACTTCTTGAGCCCCACACATCATGATGGGAGGTTTTTTCCTACCACCTATTTGGGTCCTTATGGGATCAACTTGATCCTTGAGAAGATTGCATTTCAATATCCCATGAAATGCAAAGACAGAAATATGATTTGGGAGGATTTTAGCCCTCATGGGAGGAGTACCAAGATGGAGGATATAAGGAGGCATCCACAAATGATTGAGTGAATGTGGATGAAGAGCAAGAGGCTAGTAAGCCACTTGCAGATCTATGACACCGGGCAACAGGAGGCTTGGCTGCGTTGGTTACTCTTGAAGGAGTTTGGCCATCACTCGGCATACACTCTTCCTAAGGGTATGACGATGGAGAAGAGGTGGCAGGATGCTTGCATCATTGAGCAGCAAATATTATGGATGCATGGTGTTGATGTGACATTCATATCATTCATTATGTCTTCATCACATGACTTGTATGATGAGAGCATGAGGAGGCAACAAAATATTTTGTTGCTTTGGATGTTCTTGGGAGAGCAGAAGAAGATTTTCTCTCACACTTTGCATGATGTTGTAGGAGTAGGGGATGGCACTATCATGGTGCAAAGGGGCTACTCCTTAGCCTTGGATGAACTGGAAGTAGTTCCACTTTGGAAGGATCTTCTTATTTGTAGCAACATTATGGAAGATGTCTTTGACAATGGGCATGTCAAAGAATGGAGCTATGTGTTAGCAGAAGCCTATTTGCATAAGCCAACAGTGCTGTCACTCTGGAGCATGGATTTATGGATGGAGTGTCCCCAGGATCATTCCACTCTTGATGCACTTGGTGGACAAGGAGGAGGTGAGAAATATGGAGTAATGGATGGAGACATCTATTGTTGTGATGTGTTCTTCTTGGCTTGGATTTCCAAGTACATGGAGAAGGATCTTCATGCAACACATGATTCATTTCTCTTCATGAGAGTATGTCATATCATTATGGAGAATTTTTTCATGGATACTATCATGATCTTACTTTTACTACATGTTAAGGATCTTGTTTTTTCATTTAGTGATTTGCATACTCTTACCATTTCTATGCAGTGCATTGCTCCACAAGAGGGAAAGATTTTCATTGAGCTTCATGATCGACAATGGGCTAAAATGTATGATGGATACAACCATATCTCATATGGCCATGGGAAAGTGTTGTATTACTTCATGTATGTTCATTTTTTTTATACAACCATCTACTATTCATTAGTAAAGGAAATAACATACATAGAACACCATGTATCCAGCAAGCACTTTCCTTGTAATTTTCTAAAGCTGCAGTTGGAAAAAATGCGCTATAACTTCATGGGAGACTATTGGTACCTTCCTGCACCATATGAAGCCTTCAGTATTCCCATCTTCTTGATGCTAATCATGGTCCCAATTGCTGATATTTATCTTGCTTTTGTGGGGAGAATGATTGGAGAGGAAACACATTGGATAGATGTGTTCTTTTGGGAAAAGGATTCCCACACTTTCTGCATTACATGTTCTAATGGGAACACGAGGGAAGGTATGGCCACCACAGCCAATCACTTGTTTCTTTATGAGGTGGGCCATGAGTTTGATGAGATACCATATGGTGATGATTTCCCATCCATCACATATGGAATGGTTTGGGCCAGCTTGAGTCACAGTGTTGGAGAGGAGATCTTTGGAGATCTAGTCTTCATTTTTCCACTTGAGGGAAATATTATTGCAGCCCAAGATTAGCAGTCACTCAACACTTATCATAAGTGGAGAGGTGGACAGCATGAGGTAGGCTCCTATGTCTACCATGTTTATATTTTTAGCCCACCTAAATTTCATGAACTCAAGGTGGAGGAGAATTTTCTGGAGTTGCTATGTTGAGAGGTGACTCATTTTGTATGGATGATTGCTTGGAGAAATATGTTTTCCCAATACATTTTAGTTATTTCCTTGAAATTTCTTGTGGAAAAGCAACATTTGGGAGGGGAGGACTGTAATATTCAAACACCATGCTTCTCTTTTTGAGGTTGATGATACCACCCATATCTATGGCCCAGTCCAGTCCTAAGAGCGCAGGGTATGGGTATGCATCTTCTACAATCTGAATTACCTCAAAGTCAGCGTGGACCTTGACCCCAGAAATATCTACCATGATTCTTGATAGTCTCCCCAGAGGTATAATCTTCTGCTGGTTGGCCATACGCAGCTAGATATTGGACCACTCCAATTTGGGTTCTCCCATTTGCTGCCAAGTTTGCTTAGGCAGCACGTTTGCATTTGACCCCAAGTCTAAGAAAACTTGATCCATTTCATAGTTACTGATTTGGGCAGTTAATCTCATCTCCCTACCAGTGCATTTCCTATATTTTCCTAGCTTGTGCATGTCTTGGACTTCTGGAGATAGGTGGGACTGTACTAAGCAGCTATCTATCAATGCATGAAGGTTTTCTTTGGTTCGTTGGTTGCGTAATAGCTTCATACATGCCTGCAGGAATGGTCTCATCTCGTCACCCACCTTGAGGTGCGCAGGTGTCTGAACAGTAGCTTCCCTTTTCTGAGCAAGGTCTTGGTGGACTGCGACAATTGTTTCTTGTCCCATTTTTCGGTCCAATCCTTCTTGGTTGATAGGTGCCTGTCGGATTAGAGGACCCCTCACAGCCTCCTTCTTAGGTCCCCTGGTGGCCATCCCACTGCGTGTTACAACATTCGCACTCGAATTTCTATCTAGTAGTTCCGCCTTAAATCTTTGTACATTCTGTGTCGGTGTTGGCTTCTTTTCTTGCATTTTTGCTATCAAGATTGGACAATCTTCAATTGCATGGTCCAGTTGTTTGCAATATTTACAGGATTGCCTTGTAGGATTTGGGAAATCCCTTACAAGGAGTCCTACTTCCCCACAGTTATAACAGATTAGCTATCTGCATCCTCGACCTGTGCTTCCTCCCCAACCTCCCTTGCCCTTAGATGGGGAGTCACCAAATTTTGCGGGAGATCTGCGTGACGCAGGATATGATTGCTCACCATGTCCTATCGACCGAAAGAATTTGCACCATTGTTGCTTCAGTTCTGAGACATACGCACCTAGCTGGGGGAAATGGTTCGTATCATGCAGCCCTGCTACACGATATTCATCGCACCACAACACAGATCCGCTTGAGCCTGGACACGATAGGTTGGGTTCTCCACTTGGACACATCGAACTAGGTCCTCCTGCTTGCATGTAATTAGCCAGTAGTGGGCATTGATCCTTCGTATGTCCAGAAGTGTAATATTCATACTTAGCCCAAGATAAGAGGAATATTCAATTTTTTTCATTTTCTATTGATTGAATAAATGAATCAAGGAGGACATGTAAAACTCCTGAAAACAATGAATAAATCCATGCCTATGTGAACAGAGACAAATTTGGACCTTGTAAAATAAACACTTGTAGTTGTGAATGGGTTTGAACTATGAGACTGGGTCAACTTTGACCAAATCCACAGCGCAGTCTAGATGTAATGTACCTCATGGATGCACAGCGCAGTTATATATGGAGGCTCCACATGTGAAAGGAGCTAACTCATTAAAGTGGTTTAGGGTTTGACAAGGCTTTGATCTTATAAAAGGAAGAGGAGAGCAGCATGAGAGGGTTGTTGATGATCATCATTTTCTGCATATATTTTCTAGTTAGAAATATATCATTCTATAGCTGTTTAGCTAAGAATAATGTTGTTTAGCATTGGGTGTTCCTGAGCGGGAATCCCATCTCCTTCCTAGAGCAGCTCTTGGAAGAGCCTTGTATGTCTTGTCCACTATCTGGCATTTTTCCAAGCTTCATCTTGCACCTACAGTGCTGATCCTCTTTAGGATTGGGTTTTCCTTGTGAGATGCAGCAAGTGGAGGATAGATCTCTTCAGATCTATGCATCTCTAGCACCCCTTTTCACTAGGAAAGTCTTCTATCCCTTTAACAAGAGTGTTCTAGACCTTGGGAGATTTAGATCCAGATATTAGCATCAGGCCAAAGCATACTCAGAGTCTACAGTGCAATCCCTTTTGCAATATTGCGTTATTTGCAAGAGCAGAGTTTCAGGGAGTTTTGGCATCATCTTGGAGGAGAGATCTCTAGTGATTGGATCCTTCCTTTCACTATGGTGATCCATGGATTGGCCATCCAATCCATGTTTTTTTCAGATCTGATCTGTTGTACATCATATACTTCAGAATTTTCTGAATATTACTGTAGATCTGTATCTTAGATCTCAAATCTACTCTTGTACTTTCATGTTTTGCTGAAATCCCCAAGGGGAGTGTATAAACGAGCATTTTTTGTATACAAATCTGAAATAGATCTATAATTTTGTATATATATATGCTCTATATTTGAGTTGTAACATACTGCTGCTTCAGCCAATGAAAATAATGTTGTCAAGCTTGTTCAGACATTTCTTGTAGTTGTAGCACCTCATTTCTAAGGGAATCTTCTTGTATAATCTTCCCCTTACTGTTATACATTGTATAATCTACTATGTAGATCTATTTTGCTGATGTATAGCTGAAATATGAGCCTACATATTGATCTCCTACAATTATTGGGCTGAACTGCATTATTTTCCAGCAGTTTTGTTTTTGTATTGTTGTAGTCCCTTCTTTGGGAATTTTCTAGCTGCACTAGGTGTGGGGAGACCTGTTTAACCCACCTATTTTGATTTGTTTCTTATCCCCTCTTTTATTTATGACTTAGATACTCATATCTAAGGGATCCAAGGGCTGGTTTCAAGAGTTGTAGCATCCATTCCTGAAAAATTCATTTTTCAGGCATGCCTTGCTAGCAATCCCGATTTTGGGATATTACAGTGGTATCAGAGCATGATCTTTGGCTCAGACTGTTAGTATCAAAGATAGATATCAATATTATGAAAATAATTAGCTTTCTCTCATCATTTTTCAAATCCAGAAAGGGCCTCTCCAAGGAGGTTAAGAAGATAGAAGAATGAGAAGAGGAAGGACCATCCACTTCCTACTCTCACAAAGAAGAAGACAAGAAGCATGGAAGACACTTGGATCATCATATCCTGAGTGAGTACCTTGTTGAGTACAAGTATCAACCTAGAGCCTTCAATGAGACTCTAGCCTTCCCACAGTTCCTTCAACTGGCAGAAGGAAGGAGACACTGCATCAAGGGAGAAATCAAGGGCAATAGGTTTTTATTGTCCACTTTAAATGGGACATCTACAGCGAAGGCTTGGGAAAGAAGACTCAGTGAATTATTCCTACTACATCCAGTGGTAGAGAGAGAAGTAGTGGATATTGTAGCACTACACCTGAAGGGTGAAGAAAGTAATTGGTGGTTCAGCCATGTGAGTCATGCAAAAGTATCTTCTTTTTGTAGATTTCACTCAAAGGGTGATCAAGAGATTTGATAAAGAGGAATCCAAGGAAGAGAAGTCCTCACTATCTCTTGAGGAGGTTTGTACTAGCACTATGATAGCCTTGGAGGAGAAGCCTTCAACACTAGTAGTTGAGGGAGCCAACATTGTAGAAGAAGGAACTCTTGCAGCCATATAAGATGTTCCCAAAGCCCATCAAGGTATGATTGAGTTTCCACCTTCTATTATTGCAGCAAATATTTTAGAGGGTTGTGGAAACCTACTATTGCATGACCTAGAATCATCACTTACTGCTAATCTAGAGCAGCAAAGTTGCACTGTGATGTCCAAGAGCAGCAGTGAATAAAGGAGGACCCATTCCTCATGGGAGCAATCAGGTTTCATCTTCATTCAGGAAGAAATGAAGACAAGGGGTAGACATCTTGAGATGAGAAACATTTTCTCCTCTCTAGATGACACTTTCTCAGTGAGCATGCCACAGCTTAAAGAGAGACTTCTACTTGCAGCAGATCCAAGACCCAACTAGTTTTGGAATACCATGCATGAGGAGGAGGTCTCATCAAGAGATCCCATGGAAGGTGCACTTCAACATTCCATGAAGTGCAAATTTCTTCAACAATTTGAGGAGGATCTTCCCTTCTCACACTTGGATATTTATGGATTCAAGGAGGAACAGATAGATGATGGAGGACATCTCAGGATGGATGAAATCCCTCATGTTTGTGTTGGACACTTCTTGAGCCCCACACATCATGGTGGGAGGTTTTTTCCTACCACCTATTTGCGTCCCTATGGGATCAACTTGATCCTTGAGAAGATTGCATTTCAATATCCCATGAAATGCAAAGACAAAAATCTGATTTGGGAGGATGGTAGCCCTCATGGGAGGAGTACCAAGATGGAGGATAGAAGGAGACATCCACAAATGATTGAGTGGATGTGGATGAAGAGAAAGAGGCTTGTAAGCCACTTTCAGATCTATGACACCAGGCAACAGGAGGCTTGGCTGCGCTAGTTACTCTTGAAGGAGTTTGGCCATCACTCAGCATACACTCTTCCTAAGGGTCTGAAGATGGAGAAGAGGTTGCAGGATGCTTGCACCATTTAGCAGAAAAGAGTATGGATGCATGGTGTTGATTTGAAATTCATATCATTCATTATGTCTTCATCACATGATTTGTATGATGAGAGCATGAGGAGGCAGCAAAATCTTTTGTTTCTTTGGATGTTCTTGGAAGAGCAAAAGCGGATTTGCTCTCACTCTTTGCATGATGTTGCAGGAGTAGGGGATGGAACTATCATGGTGCAAAGGGGCTACTCCTTAGCCTTAGATGATCTGGAAGTACTTCCAGTTTGGAAGGATCTTCTTTTTTATAACAACATTATGGAAGATGTCTTTGACAATGGGCATGTCAAAGAATGAAGCTATGTGTTAGCAGAAGCCTATTTGCATAAGCCAACAGCGCTGTCACTCTGGAGCATGGATTTATGGATGGAGTTTCCCCAGGATCATTCCACTCTTGATGCACTTGGTGGACAAGGAGGAGGTGATAAAGATGGAGTAATGGATGGAGACATCTATTTATGTGATGTGTTCTTCTTGGCTTGGATTTCCAAGTACATGGGGAAGGATCTTCATGCAACACATGATTCATTTCTCTTCATGAGAGTATGTCATATCATTATGGAGAATTTTTTCATGGATACTATAATGATCTTACTTTTAGTACATGGTAAGGATCTTGTTTTTTCATTTAGTGATCTACATACTCTTACCATTTCTATGCAGTGCATTGCTCCACAAGAGGGCAAGCTTTTCATTGAGCTCCATGATCAACAATGGGCCAAAATATATGATGGATACAACCATATCTTATATGGCCATGGGCAAGTGTTGTATTACTTCATGTATGTTCATTTTTTTTATACAACCATCTACTATTCATTAGTAAAGGAAATAACATACATAGAACACCATGTATCCAGCAACCACTTGCCTTGTAATTTTCTGAAGCTGCAGTTGGAAAAACTGCGTTGTAACTTCATGGGAGACTGTTGGTACCTTCCTGCATCATATGAAGCCTTCAATATTCCCTTCTTCTTGATGCTAATAATGGTCTCAATTGCTGATATTGATCTTGATTTTGTGGGGAGAATGATTGGAGAGGATACACATTGGATAGATGTGTTCTTTTGGGAAAAGGATTCCCACACTTTCTGCATTGCATGTTCTAATGGGAACACGAGGGGAGGTATGGCCACCACAGCCAAACACTTTTTTCTTTATGAGGTGGGCCATGAGTTTGATGAGATGCCATATGGTGATGATTTCCCATCCATCACATATGGAATGGTTTGGGCCAGCTTGAGTCACAGTGTTAGAGCGGAGATCTTTGGAGATCTAGTCTTCATTTTTCCACTTGATGGAAATATTATTGCAGCCCAAGATCAGCAGTCACTCAACACTTATCATAAGTGGAGAGGTGGAAAGCGTGAGGTAGGCTCTTATGTCTACCATGTTCAGATTTTCATCCCACCTAAATTGCATGAACTCAAGCTGGAGGAGAATTTTCTGGAGTTGCCATGTTGGGAGGTGACTCATTTTGTATAGATGATTTCTTGGGGAAAGATGTTTTCCCAATACATTTTAGTTCTTTCTTTGTAGTTGCTTGTGGAAAAGAAACATTTGGGAGGAGAGGATTGTAATATTCGTACTTAGCCCAAGCTAAGAGGAGTATTCAATTTTTTTAATTTTTTGTTGATTGAATAAATGAATCAAGGAGGACATGTAAAACTCCTGAAAACAATGAATAAATCCATGCCTATGTGAAAAAAGACAAATATGGGCCTTGTAAAATAAACACTTGTAGGTGTGAATGGGTTTGAACTATGAGACTGGGTCAACTTTGATCAAATCCATAATGCAGTCTAGATGCAATGTACCTAATGGATTCACAACGCAGTTCTAGATGGAGGCTCCAAATGTGAAAGGAGCTAACTCATTGAAGTGGTTTAGAGTTTGACAAGGATTTGATCTTATAAAAGGAAGAGGAGAGCAGCATGAGAGGGTTGTTGATGATAATAATTTTCTACATATATTTTCTGGTTAGACATATATCATTCTCTCGCTGTTAGCTGAGAATATTGTTGTTTAGCATTAGGTGTTCCTGAGCAGGAATCCCATCTCCTTCGTAGAGCATATCTTGGAGGAGCCTTGTTTGTCTTGTCCATTATCTAGCATTTGGCCAAGCTTCATCTTGCACCTACAGCGCTGATCCTGTTTAGGATTGGGTTGTCCTTGTGAGCTGCAACAAGTGGAGGATAGATCTCTTCAGATGTATGCATCTCTATCACCCTTTTTCACTGGGAAAATCTTCTATCCCTTTGACAAGAGTGTTCTAGACCTTGGGAGATTTAGATCCAAATATTGGCATCAGGCCAAATCATACTCAAATTATACAGTGCAGTCCCTTTTGTAGTACTGCATTATTTTCAAGAGCATAATTGTAGGGAGATATCTAGTGATTGGATCCTTCCTTTCACTGTGGTGATCCATGTATTGGCCATCCAATCCATGTTTGTTTTAGATATGATCTACTGTACATCATATACTTTAGAATTTTCTAAATATTACTGTATATCTGTAACTTAGATCTCAGATCTACTCTTGTACTTTCATGTTTTGCTGAAATCCCCAAGGGGACTGTATAAAGGAGCCTTTTTTGTATACAGATCTGAAATAGATCTATCATTTTGTATACATATCTTCTCTAGATCTGATTTGAAACATACAGCTACTTCAGCCAATGAAAATAAAGTTTTCAAGCTTGTTTATACATTTCTTGTGGTTGTAGCACCTCATTTCTGAGGGAATCTTCTTGTATAATCTTCCCCTTTCTGTTATACATTATATAAGCTACTGGGTAGATCCATTTTGCTGATGTATAGCTGAAATATGAGCCTCCATATTGATCTCCTACAATTTTTGGGCTGAACTGTGTTATTTTCTAGCAGTGTCTTTTTTGTATTGTTGTAGTCCCTTCTTTGGGAATTTTCTAGCTGCACTAGGTGTGGGGAGACCTGTTTAACCCACCTAGTTTGATTTTTTCTGATCCCCTCTTGGATTTAGGACTTAGATACTCATATCTAAGGGATCCAAGGGCTGGTTTCAAGATCTGTAGCATCCATTCATGAAAAATGCGTTTTTTAGGCATGCCTTGCTAGAAATCCCGATTTTGGGATATTACAAGATGCCCAACATCGTATGCAATAGGTTTGTGCTAGCTCCTTTTCCCCATTCCTTCCGTAGGTTCTAGATATCCATGTGCATAGCTCCGAGCTGCTCCTGAATTTTTTTTACTTCTACTGAAGTATCTTCCCTGGGCAAAACTTCTAGTTTCATGGCGGCTTCCAAAGATTTTTCCTGTGACTCGAAGGTTTGGTGGCACATAGGTACACACAGGTGAGGTAGCAGCATAGCGATGAACCATTTTGTATGTTGTCTATCGTTATACTTAAATCCTCCTTCCCTGATTTCTTTCTTTATTCTTTGATCAGCTTCCCATACAGACTCAGTTGTTCCTTGCTTGAAATCTTTCACGTCTGCTATGATCTGAGAGTAGGACTTAGGTTTTCTAAACTGTTGTTTCAGAGTTTCCTTAATATCTTGAATGGATGTGCTTCCATTTTGAGATATGTATCGCATATACCAGTCCATAGCTCTCACTTTGAAGGCCAGGGATAGCTATGCCCTTTTCACAGTATCGCTTGCCACCCCTTGCGTAGTCCATAATGAGTCTACAAAAAACCAAAATTGGTACATGTCCTCATCTCCTGCACCTTTGAAGGTAGGTAATTTCAAGTGTGCTGCCATATCTTCTTCTGGAGGGGTTTCTAGTGGGGTTTTACCCTTACGTGGTTCTGAAGGTAGTGTAGATGGAGGGCTTTGTGTAGCTGTTCCTTCTATCAGGCTATAAACAGATCGATCCCCTTCTATATTGGCTCAAAAGTACTTACCGCTCCGCGTTGTACTTTCATTCAAAGTGGAGGTCATTCAACCATACCTGCTCTTCTTTTTTTCTCAGGCTTCCACTACTTTTCTTAGCATTACCTGATCCCCTTCTATAAATGCTTCTGGTCCCGGCAACTGAACCATTTGTTGGCTCGAGGGGTCTTGACCCAGGTTCGGAGGTTAAGGTTTGCCAACAAACCCCTATACTACTAGCCCTTTCGGCAGTGACCTGCTTGCACAAGTCAAAGTCTCACCCAAAGAAGTATGGGTGGGTGCTAGAACCAGGTTTCCGCACCTTGAGAGAGGATAGGTAAGCCAAGCATAGCTGCATCTAGCTTTATATTGACCAGATCGCCTATCTCAGAACGGGATCTATAGATATCCTTCACATCCACGTGCACAAGGTCAACTATACTTACTGTGCTCAAAAAATCATATACTTCTAAAAAAGTAGTGCAGCATTACAGTTATTCTTTGCATAAAACATAACAAAACAGACCCAGATGCAGAAGAAACACTTAACACAGCACTTTCGCAGCTTAACACAGAATATGCATAACACAGTAGCTATCAAAGATTCACATCAACAGTACAAGTATATTCAGCTACGCAACAACCTTTCTCATTCATTAATCCTTCAATTGCTTCTTACAATACCTAAACCCGACCTGCGCACACAGCAGAAGGGTCCACACACAACAGGACTTGGGATCTCCGCGCACACATCCAGCAGGATTCCTTTCCCCACAAACCCAAAAATATCTACTAAGCCACAATTCGCATCAAGATCTCATCATCTTCTTGCCTTATAATTCAAAATGTCCCTCTATTTATAACAATCTAGCCTAATCTTTCCTATGGTCCACAAACCGTGGTTTGTAGACTCTAGGTCTACCCTTTGACCCATTACAATGCTTTCAGGGCTTTGACCCACCCCAAAACCCCTGCGCTAGACTAATTATACTAAAAAATATACAAAATCGGACCAGTTTCACAACTTGTAGGAGACCCTGTTCCAACAGAGATATCAAAGAAAGTTTCCCAAGAAAGAATGCAAAACACTCCAAAAGAGAAACATCTAGGAAAATAAATCCCATCCAAACACACTCAAAATGATCAACTTGAAATCCAAATTGAAAGAAAAAAGAAGGCAATGTTAATCAAGCTAGGGTTGCAGCACAATGGCTCAACCAGGGCCAATGTTCTACAAAGGACTAAACTGAACCTAAAGGTAAGAAGGCCTAAAAATATCTAATGAAGGTGATACAATATGAAAAAACACACTAAAAATAACTTTTTTCAGATGACAGCTACACAACTGGTCACAACACCACCATTTGTGACACAAATGACCAAAATATCAAAGAGATCGCTCAACAAGGAGGAATAAAAATGAGAAAAAGACACAAAATATGAAGGTAAAATGTAAATCATGTCTAAACATTTGTTAAAGGTAGCCAACCAAATCTGGTAATGAAGAGGAAAAACTCAAAACCAAATCCAAGGAACCCAATCAAAACTCAACAAGAAAATCGAACAATAATGAGTAACAAAAGAGGCTTGAATAAACTAATCAAAATGGATCAAATTAGGGGCATAAACAGTTTCTCAGCTACATCAAATGACAACCCAAACACATTTTCAGTAGATCAACAAGTAATGACAAGCTTAATGCCTAATGAAAGATAATAACTCCTTCAAAGAGGCATCTAATCAATCCAAAGAAAAACAACTGAACAAAAACAGATATGGACTAGATCCAGCAAGTACATATGAAGCCCATACTATATAAAGGAAAACACAAAAGTTTCGGACTTAAATAAATCCTTTTCCAAGGGCTAAAATCCTTAGCCGCAGGCACATACCTTCTTGGGAAGGGCTGGTCGTAGGCACAAGCATGTCATCCAGCAAGCATAAGCCTATAAGGTAGTGGCTAGGGAAAAAACTCAAAAAATCCCTATAAACTAGCACAGATGTCGAGAGGTAAGAAAAATACAGAGGCAATAAACCATGAAAATATCCTAAAACAGTCGGAAAATTTTGAGAAAACTCAACAAATCAGATAAGAGAGGATCTTATCAAGATTGGAGGCAAAGCAGACACAAAGTGACTGTTCTCTCATTGAAAGCATCATAAATTGCAATGAGTTTTTGCTCCATGATCTAGTGTCTGATTAGATCACTAGACAGACAAAGACAAGACTAATGAGGAAAAAAAGGGATCTCAATCCCATATGATTAGACAAGCAACATGCAATCATTTTTATACTATGAGGGTGAGAAATGGCACCTTGCCTCCTCACAGGTTGGGGAAGGATCTTTAATTCATAGAAAAATCCTCGCGCTCCACTCAAGTGATATGTTTCATATTCACATGATCTCAACACCTACACACAAACATAAACACCCTAGGATGGCAAGTGATCTTCCTTGGAATATTGTTAAATAAAAACAATATAAATTGATACAATATTTGTTGAAAACATAATCATGTAAAGGAGGGAACATAAATATTCATTAATCATATAAAATGATACAACAACTATACCTTCGTTTCCATGTTTCCTCTCCACGATCCGACATATTTTCCCCATATCCAAGAAATGAGTATGAAAAGAAAAACACATATAATCAAGACCTCACAAATTCTCTCTAGTAGCAAAATGGAAGCATAGGATCAAGATCTCAACTCTCTAAAACTAGTTGACCCTCTCAAATGATCCAATATAAACATGTAGAGGAGAGGTCCCGGGAGGATGTATGCAGATGCTCAGGACGAAGAGAAGTTACAGAACCTTCTAACTGATGAGACTTGGCTAGCTCTAATAAATGAGACATCGAACTGATCTCCTAAGTACCAAGGCACTTTAGAACATTCCCTTGGATGCAGGCATATAAAGGGCTAGAAAGGTCCCTAGCCATGGGCATAAGAAGGCCTGGTAGCGGCTATAAGATCCTGGCCGCATTCACAATCCTGCCTGCCTGTGGCTAAAGGTTAAATTGGCTAAAAAGAATTCCGATTAGGAAAAGGTAATGCATTCATGAGGGCTAAGGGTTAGTGATCCAGGGGGAGAAAAGTAGGCTGATAAAAAATAGGTGAATTGTGCTTGAAGTGGAGAAAAGTAGTATCTATATATACACACTGGAAGGGGTTGAATAGGTGCCTCTTGGGCAATGCCATTTGGTCATCTTGTGGTGTTTAGAATATAAATTCAATTTTTCATTTTCCCACTCTTGATACGGTCATGAAGAACATACCTTATCAAAATTTCTTTTGAATATAAAACAAATAAATATTTTATTTTCCTTGCAATCATGAATAACATGCTTCAATTTTTTTTTTATTTTACATATATAAATTTTTTTTTCATCATTAAAAGTAAAAATGAAATATTATGAAGACCGACCATATCTACAAAATTCAACACTCCCTCTTAGCTAGGGAGGTATCCATACTGACTATCCATATGTTATATGTATACATGATCTCTCTAAGGAAAAGTAAAATTCATCGATATCATCATAATATAGGTCAACACTCTTGACCTACATCAGCTTTATCATTATCAAGAGGTACCACAACTCAGGTTAGCACTCCTAACCAATGGTACTCACTCAACTAGTCACCATGATATGGTGGGTGCCTCACTTCATGGTACTCTGACTAGTTCAGGTTTAACATCACCCATAGCCAAATCGTAGGGACACCCATTTACCAACAAAAAAATCCTCACTATAGGCCATGATACTAAAAAGGCACCCACTCCATTGAGTGTTTGGACCTCAAGGACCATTCTCTCTATAATTTTTGTCCATCATGCTATCTAATCAACATTATGGGCCATGCTCTTGTTGTCACTTACAGTCTGAGCCATGTCCATGTTTTCCACTCACCAACAATTTGATTCATGCTCCTGTTGTCACCAACAGTCTAAGCCATGCCCCTTTTGACATCACTTCAATGCTCCCTATCACTAATAGAGGGGTTCTCCACAGGTCCAAGCTTGTCCCTAAATTTTACAAACGTCACCTGGGATAGAGGCTTTGTGCAAATATCAACTATTTTCTCATTAGTGGGAATATAATAGAGTCTTACTTCTCCCTTATGTACCATTTCACGAATGAAGTGGTATGAGAGCTCTATATGATTCATTTGGTCATGAAACACAAGATTATCTATCATCTTCCCACAAAGCTTTGATTGTCACATAACAACACAGCCAGATCCATCATCTAATCAAACAACCCCGAGAGTAGCTTATGAAGTCATAATCCCTCACAACATGCCAAAAAAACTACAATATACTCTACCTCTATTACTAAGTGCGGCAAAGGCCGGATTCCTACTCATCCAGGATATCATAGCAGATACCAAACTGAAACACGCACTAGATGTACTCTTCATGTCATTTGTACTACCTTCCCAGTTAGACCCTTTATATCCCAATAGTTGTATCTCACCACTGGAAGCATATCCCAAATAGTAGTCAACATTACCATGTAAATATATCAATTTATGCTTTTTTGCAATCCAATGCTCATTTTCATGTTCTATATAGAACTGGCTCAAGGTGTTCACATCCAAGAAAATGTTTGGCATGTATTCACCAAATACATCAATGATCTAATAAAGTTTTAGTACATGTATGAATCTACCAAATCAGACTCAAAATATCTCATCTTTCTCAAATTCTTCACCATAAGAGTTGTCATAGACTTACATTCCATCATTCCAAACTTTTGAAGGATATTGTTGACATATTTCCCTTACCCGAGAAGGTTTTCACCAATTTTCTACCAGAATTCCAATCCCAAATAGTAATGCATCAAAAGAAGACCCTTCATATCAAATTCAGATGTCAACTCCCTTTTACACTGAATACAAAGATTCTCTACACTTGTTGATGAGCTCCATCATTAGACATATTTGGAGGGGTTAATGGTCACCTTTTTGCCTTCCTAAGTCTCTTTTTCTCGCATTTTTAGTGTTATTTGGTTTTATGATGCTAGTATAGGTGGTAATTAAGGATAACATACTATGAGTGCCTAATATGAGGTTGAGTGTAGAAAATCATGAGTAATTGGCATTATTTTTTAAGATTTTATCATAAATAATTGAAGGAGACAACAAGGAGAAATTATAGGAGGATTCTCCACCCTCTTTAACTTTCGAAGGCAACCAAAGGATCCCCAAGGATTCTCTCCAAAAATTAGAATTCCATGATAGATAGAGTAGGGTGTGTTTAGCAGATTGGCCAAGTTAAGTGAAATTTAAATTAGTTTACCTTCTACCATTTCCTTTCTTCAAATTAAATTGGTTTCATTTCTTCCATTTCCTTTCTGTAAATTAAATTAGTTTCATTTTTTCCATTTCCTTTTTGCAAATAAATAATTTTCATTTCTATCATTTCCTTTCTGAAATTTAAGTTAGTTTCCTTTCTACCATTTCCTTCCAGCAATTTACTTCCCAGATCTTATCATAGTTTAATAAATAGCACCCTTTTGTAAAGCAAAAGAGGACGACATGAGAAAAATGCAACTGTTGTGTATATAGAATTGTCACCTCAAATTTTGTACAAACCTCGGGTTGATAAAGTAAATTAGGGCATCCCCTGGGAGTTACAGCACTCTTGGTGCAATACCAAGGCTCACCACTTATCAAGAACAAATCATCAACATATAGTAGCAGCATCACAAGCTCACCCTTCACAACTTTGATATAAAGGTTTGTATCAGCAACACTTTTATAGAAACCAAGTCTCATCGGATATCCATCAATTCTGGAATACCATGCTCTTGGTGCTTTCTTGAGTCCATACAAAGCCTTCTTCAGTCTGCACACATGATATTCTCTATAATGAACCTAAAAACCTTAAGGTTTCTCTATGTAAACATGTTCCTCAATCACACCATTGAGGAAGGTGGTTTTGACATCCATTTGATGTAGCTTCCATCCCATAAAATAACAAAGAGAAATAAGAGATCTAAGTATGGTTTACCCGGCAATCAGTGCAAAGGTTTCATCATAATATTATCCCTCTCTCTAGGAGAATCCTCTAGCCACAAATATTACCTTGTATTTTT
This sequence comes from Pinus albicaulis, assembly GCA_034641835.2. Taxonomy (NCBI): domain Eukaryota; kingdom Viridiplantae; phylum Streptophyta; class Pinopsida; order Pinales; family Pinaceae; genus Pinus; species Pinus albicaulis. The sequence continues at coordinate 364,054,805 of CM076580.1, forward strand.
TAATGCTCACATATGTTGCATGCTTGATCTTGCATATCCACTTTGAGGTTTCCATAGACTTTCCTTCAGGTCTTGGAAAAATCTCCCAAATATTGTTCTTCATAACTGATTGGTATTCTTCCATATTGCATCCTTCCACACTTGTTGGGAAGTTACTTCCTTAAAGTTGGAAGGTTTAGAGTCAATCAACTTAGTCATAAGTGTTGCATAGCCATAATACCTCTTAGTTCTCTTAGATTCCCTGAAGGTGCATCATGGAGCTATATGTCCTTATGCATTCTACAAATTATATTTGATCCAAGTCAATCTTTTCTATTTTATAGAGAAACAATAGGATCTGATGGTTCAAAAGGTCCTTATATAATTTTGTCACGATCTTCAGGATGACTTGAGGATGTAGGAGAACCTGCAACTTCTTATTTTGGAGCTACATGCTTCTTTCTTAATCTTCAGTAGCTAAGTGTTCCTCTCTGGATTTCCAATAAGCAACATTTTCCTCAAAATTCATGCCCCTTCTTACTTCAACTTGTCAATGCCCTAGAATATAGATCCTATAGGATTTTGATGACTCACTGTACCAAAAAAAATCCCCGTTCTTTCATATAGTTCTAGCTTATTTCTCTTATCCTTGGGTACATGTATGAACATGAGACAACTAAATATTCTCATATTATTAACCTTTGGATTCTTACCAATGAATGTTTCTTTAGGAGTCTTATATTCTAGAAGTCGATGAGGACTTCTATTTAGAATGTAGATGGTTTTCCTCACTGCTTCACCCCACAAGAAAATTGGAACATCTTGATCATGTATCAAAGCCTTCATAGACTCTTCAATAGATATATTATTTATCTCAACCACTCCATTCTATTGAGGATTATAAGAAACTATCAGCTCCCTCGTAATCTCAACTTCGTTATATAAATTAATGAGTTCCTTAGAGGTGTATTATCCTCCATTCTTTGATTTTGAATTCTTGATTTCCTTCCTCGTGTGGTTCTCCACTTCAACTTCGAATTCTTCAAAATTTCTAAAAAATTCATCTTTTGACTCCATAAGATAGATCCACTTCTTGCGAGAGAAGTCATCAATAAAGGATACATAATGAGAGTGCCTTGAGGAGATTTCATCAACATATGACTACACACATCAGAGTGGAATAGATCCAAGATCTCTTCGGACATAGGTTCAATACTTGGAAAAGGTTTCCTAACATTATCTCCAAGAGCATCTCCCTTATACACACCTGTATGATCCATCTACAAGTTTGGTACACCTGAAACAAACTACTTCAAAGTTGGCAAAGTTATATAATGAAGGTGTGCATATCTTCTATGCCATATCTCACAAGGATTAATATCATTATGCACTAAATCTTGGGAAGGTTTCTCTAGGAGTTTCTACACTTCATGAATCCCAATAATCCTAGTAGAGCTTATACTAGAGCCCTTTTCCCACAAGGACTCTCCCATAAATGAAGGTTACTATATCTCCTCTATCTTCTAAACATGAAATTGAAACCAAATTATTTTTCAAACCTAGAACATAAAGTATGCTTCTCAAGTGATTGTTTTCACCTATTTTCATTGATTTTTGGTAGCAATGTAAGTGCTCTAAGTATAAAATTTTGTGGAGAGGCTTAGGCACTGGTATTCCAAAGAACCCAGAGATATTTTGTGAAAATTCCACTCGGATCATGTTTTATTGTAAAAAATAATTATTTTAATGGGAACCCTAAGTCTAACTTCGGTAAATTAAATAATTAAAAGGAATTAATAAAATAGAGTGAGAATGATCTAGAAAGCAAAGATTAAGGCATGTGATAATCTTAGTTGTTGATTAGAGGTCTAATCTTGGTTGTTGATTTCTCAACGAGAATACTATAAAGGAATACTTGAGGGTCATTTGGAAAGACACACCGAGTGAATCTTGAGATTGAATTCTTGGGACAGAGTAGTGCTCGGACGAAGATTAGATCTAAGTGATTCAATGCAGTGAGGGACAGAGTAGCTTTCATAGAGATATTTTCTTAGCCATAGAATCATAAATAGAGAGAGTCAGAGAGACATCCATTACAGCCAGCGCAGATCCAGCACAGAGCCACGTAGAGGCTGCACAGTGGCTGAGAGGATTTCTGATATTTAGATTTTTGGTCAGATCCAGAAGTTGGGAACCGCAGTGTGAGACCAAGAGGCCAATATTTGAGATTCCAAGAGTCAAATAGATCCTTTAATAGGTTGAGGCAATACCTAGAGAAAGTGACACAGGGCCTATACAGTGATTGCATAGATACCTCCAGAGGAAACTTTTCCAGTGACTAGATCAGCCAGATTTTCCAGTTATCGAGTGAGGTAAAACTCACAATTATTTTTGCCTGTATTTCTCTCTCTGTAACTAAATAATCCTTGAGCTATTTAGAGATGTATTCAAAAATTCCTGTAGCTTAATAATATAAACCCTCAAATATGTTGCACTGGTTTTCCCGCATTCGGTTTTTCTGGGGACTTAGTAAAGAATAAAAGTGTCCTATGTGTGAACGATTTCTTGCTTATTTTCTTTATTTCAGAATCATATTTTATTAAGTGTAGGTTGCTTTAGTAGTTCACTTCAATAATTCATGATGCATTCTGAATTAATTTTTTAAATGTAATTTACATAATAGGAGAAGAAAAATCAGATAGTTACAATAGGATTCCTAAGATTTTCAGGTCTAGGAATTTTCACATGGTATTAGAGGATTTTATGTGAAACAGGAAGAGCGGATATAGTACTAAAGTGAAGGCCAAATTTTTGCAGTAGTAGCAGATCGAATCTCTAGAGGGATTGCGCATTTCTAGCCAAAACAACTGAAGTTTCAAGGTTGTCTCTCTCTGGGTGAGTCGACAGAGATATAGGACTTCCAGTAAAATAATTTTTCGAGGCAGAGCGAGCCGCGTAGAGCCTTCACACAGAGCCAAAGGGATGCAATTTTTATGCAGGTAGTAGCTGGGCAGAGAAGCATCAAAAGAAATAAAAGAGCACACAACAGGGAATTTTTCCTCAGTGAGTTCATAACCGAGGAATTCAACATTTTTACAAGATTTGAGTAGCAGATCCGAGCATCAGATCTACGAGCTCCATAGAGAGTGCATAAGCCTACCTAGTGTTGCACAGAGGGGGAAGATGAGGGAGAAATTTGACAGTTTTCAGCTGAGATGGCATCTCATGGTCTTAAATATCAGGACCGGTTGGAGGGTTCCTCTAACTACATAATCTAGAAGGAAATGATCCAATTCCTTCTAAATGAATATGATCTCAAGATGTTCGTGGAAAATGTGGTTGTTGTACCTACAAATCTAGGAAAAATTAAGAAGTATAAGCTTGATATGGAAAAGGCCAAGAGGTTAATCCTTGATGGTGTCAAGGATCACATAGTCTCTCATGTAGTTGGCAAGGGCACAACCAGGGAGATGTGTGAGGCCTTGTCTTTGTTGTACGAAGGAAATTCCGAGTAGCAAAATATGTACTTAGAACAAATTTTCCAGATTATCCAAATGCATAAGGGGGAGTGCATTGTTCCATTCCTTATGAGACTTTAGGAGATTCGAGACCAGTTTGCAGGTGTAGGATCCACCCATCTTTGACAACTATGTGAGGCTAGCCCTTAACACAGTCACAGAGGAATGGCAATTTTTTTCCAAATTATTTTGGGTAGGGCTACACTTCCTAGTTGGGATTAGATGTGGTCAGCGCTTCAGGAGGAAGAGATGAGGAGAGATCTAGTCAAGTGAAAGCTTGTCGGTAGCAACGGGAGTGGATCTAAGAGTCCGGAGGAGGAGGATAACACAACCCTCGCATTGAAAGGGTAGCAAGGCCGAACAAAGACAAAAGAGAGATGTCTCGAAGGTGAAATGCTTCAAATGTGGTGAGATGGGCCACTTTTCATCACAGTGTCATTTGAAAAAAAAGGAAAAGGATGGGAAGCACGATTCGAAAGTTGCAGTCGCAAATATCTAGCAGGATGAGTTCGCCATGAGTGTCCATGCTTCTCCAGGAGAGAAGTGGGGTGACATAGAACTATAGTTCACCTTGAACTTCAGTTCGATGAGATCCTTGAGGAGCCCACCTCTTGGATCACAACCTTGCTATGGCTGTAGAAGTTATACAAACATATGTATATCAATGGATTCGATCTGATCAAGCAATATGCTAAAGCTAGATACTGAATCCTTCTACAAATCAATTGCGGAAAATAAATACAATCTCCAATCACATTAAGAAAAGAAAAAATAAAATCAAACCATAAAACAGATAATTTATTGGGGAAACCTTGCTGCTAAAAACCCCTCTATATTATATTTTATATTCACCATGGAATCATGAAACAATTACAATGCACTCTTCTCACAAGAGTACCCTGCACTATTACAACTATCTCACACTGTCCCGGAAAAAATCGACCAACACTTAGCCAATTCTCAGCCTCTAAATAGCTTGCCTTGATTGCACAATTCCTGATGAATGTAATCCATATTCTTTAGGAATTTTGGCCTTTCAAAACTGCGCAAGGATCATGGGAAATCCAATGGATTTCTGGTTGCATGCGGGCAACCTACTAATCACACAAATGATAGTTAACATCTCTTTAACCTTTGTCTCAACTGGGTCTCCACTAGAACTGACATGCATGCAGCTATTAATAGTAAATCATCAGTTGCATGGAAGATCACTGGTTGTAAATTAAATAATATTTAAGTCACTGGATCTCTCACTAGTGCAACAAACAGTTACAACTAGTTCAGTTGACTCTAACTCACCTAACTGAGTTAATTGATTACTCATGCATTAAAATAATGCACCAACTATAATTCGAACTCCATAACTAATAGGCTTACTCTGCATGCCTCACCAACCACCCTCAACTCGAAATACATGAGCTAACTGAGTTTATAACACTCAGTTAACTATTACAAGTGATCATGAGATAAGATTACATTTTATTTTCCAATTTAATTAAGGGAAAATTAAATTAGACACTGCACCATTTTAATTAATTAAATTGGCCTTCACACTAATGTATCGTCAGGACCTGTTGGTCCCACACTAGTGTGTGTGCTACAATTTATTTTTATACTTCAACACTCCCTCTCAACAAGAAAGGGATTATCTACCACCCTGATCCTACCTCTATGGTATTAAAATTTTCTCCTGGCAAGTGCCTTCGTCAGAAAATTTGCATCCTGATCTTCCGTGGGAATGTATTGAAGTAACATAATGTGCCTCTGAACACAATCTCTGACATGGTGGTACCAGATGTCTATGCGCTTATACCTATCATGGTATACCCGATTAACTGATATTTAATGCAACTCTGGTTATCACAATGTATCATAGTCAAATCCATATGAGAACCAAACAAACCAACCAGGATATTTCTCATCCATATGGCCTCACATGTAGCTTTACTTGCTTCGATGTACTCTGCCTTAGCAGAACTGAGTGCCACATATCGTTGTCTCCTGTTGTACCAATAAATTGTTGTCGATCCTATGCTGAAGATCCCTCCTAATGTGCTCTTTCTGTCTTATGGACTACCTCTCCAATCTGCATTCGTGAAGCCATGAAGCTTCACTCCCTCTATTCGTTTGTACCATAATCCATACTCTGTAGTGCCCCTGAGATTTCTCAAGACATGCTTCCGCGCCTTCCAAAATAGCTTGGTTGGCTTAACCATATCTTGACTCAGTCGGTTAACTACGTAGAAAATGTTTGGTGTGGTGTCCACCAAGTACATCAATGAACCCACTAGCTGCATATAGACAGTAGCGTCCACTACTTCTCCAGAAGTACCATCCTCTTTCCTCCAATTTCCTGTAAGAGGAGTGTCCATGGGTTTACAGCTCTCCATGTGAAACTTACCCAGTATCTCTTTGGCATACTTGCCTTGAGAAACAAAAATCTCACCATCTCACTGCCATATTTCCAAACCAAGGAAATAGTGAAGGAGTCCCATGTCCTCCATTTAGAACTCCCTTGCAAGAATTTATCAACTACTCATCACCTATCAAAATTAGATCATCAACATAGAGTACGATAATAAATATCTTACCATCAACCACAATCTAGTATAGGTTTTCATCTGCTTCATTTTTTATGAAGCCCAACCCGGTGAAATATCTTACTCATGCCAAGTATCCGATGAGGACAACGGTGTTAGTGTCCCGTGATTTAGCAGATTGGTAGACCAAATGCACATGGTAACATCAAACCAGTATTTGGAGTCCTAGGACCTAGCCTTCCTGGACTCAGAGAGGGCTCTCTCTATTTGTTTGTAAAGGATATGAACTTGTTTGCTTTAAAGGGTTTTTTAGGCTAGTTATTAAGTGTGGGGTTTTTTTGTTTGTTTTGGTTGGGTATGATGATCAAGAAGCATAGGTAAAATGAGGAAATATCTAAGTCATTTGGCAATGGAGTCTATGAAAGTCATGATAAGTTCATTAATGGATTGGGGAGCATCATAGGGAAAATCTAACTTGGTAAGTGGATCTTCAAAGTTTTTTAGGGGTAATGAGGTGGACATCAATTGTAAGAATGAAAAGTAGGACAAAGGGCAATTAAGAATCCTTTATCATATGTAATTTTCAACAAAGGGACTTCAAATATCATAAGCATGAAGAGGCAATCAATAGACAGGGAAAACCATAAATTCTTTGATTCAACTAAAGCAGATAATTATTCAAGACAAACTTTTCCAATGAAATATAGAAGGCGAGAAACTCATTTAACTTCTAGTGATTTCACCTTCAAGGACAGAAAACACTTAAGACACACATATAATTGTAATCAGAGAAGAGGGAACTCTTAAACATCCTTGATCATAGCTACAAATATCTCTAAAACAATTAGTTAAGCAAGTACAAAGAGTATGATCGAAACAAAACCTCTTTGGCAGACTTTAAAGAATGGTACTTTAGAGAGAGACTTCAAAAACAGTGTTTTAGTGACATCAAATAAGCAGGTCTAGCCATAAATCATGCTTGATACCAAATGTATTCAACTATTTATGAAATAAACAAGCTTAGGGGGTCTATAGATCAATTAAGAATTCTCTAAAATGTCCTAGCAGAAGAAAACATTAAGGCAGTGAAGAACAAACAGAACTAAGGTGCTTTCAAAGGAAATTTCTTAGGCTAAATATTTTGCTCTACTGAAACATAGAAAGATGGAAACATAATGAAACAAGAATAACAATAACAGATTAGAAGCACTTCACCAAAAACCAAGCTCAGGGATCCTGTGATCTAGCCTCCTCCATCAATAAACAAATTAGGGCATCCACAAGTTCCAAGACATCAATTTCTTTTCAACTTCCAAGAGACTATGTATTACTCCAAAGAGTCATCAAATGCCAACAAGATAATGAGTTCAGATGCAATATTTATCTTCAAATGAGGAGGTTAAGCTATGCTAGGGTTTTAGTGTCATTTATTATAGAGTTAATGAATTCCTAACCTTGAAGACCATGCAAGGCTCAAGGTAGGAATATCTGCAGATATTTCTATGAATAATAACTTCTATCTTAACTCCTAAGGGGATATAGGTGAAATGTTTGACTTTAAGGCCTATTCATAACTTTTTACAATAACTGTTTGGCAGATATAAAATATCTCTGACTAAGCTCAATAACTGCCTAATGCTTTATTGAAGGAAACAAAGCACTAGGTGGCAAAAAATATCTTTGAGAAGAGTAACTGCCATAGGCTAAGTCATTTGAATTTGCTTTGGATTAATCTGCCCTTTGTTTTATCTTTAATCTCTGTTATTAGGCCTTTAAACTCTCTCTTTATGCTTTGACTGTCTATTTTTTTCATATTTTCTTTAATCTCTTTGTGATCTTTGTTCTGTTCTTTTAATCTTTTTTATTTATTCTTTTGATCCTTTTGCCTTTATCCTTTAATCTTTGACTTTTACTTTGACTGGCTAACCCTTTTGTTTTGGATTGTGATTAGGATTAACCCTTTAATCCTTCTGATTTCTTCTCTTCATTGTTTTTTTTACTGTTCCTTTCTTCTGTGTGCAGGGGAAACTTTCTTCGTGGCAGGAGGGTTTTTACCCATCGATGATCATGTTTCATCGATGGAAATCCCTGGTCTAAGTCCTCTAGCCATCATTGATCTGTGATGAGTTCCTGGATCGTCATCCAAAGGCATCTCTGTGACCAATTTTTGCCCTGCGAAATATATTCATTTATGTCTGCCATTAAAACCTGCACAAAACATAAACAGTTAGTTTAAAACCTGCGGGGAGGGAAAGGACTATAATTTCAGGGTTTTGAACTGTTGGAGGGTGTTCACAGAGGAGGAGATGATGCAGGGTGTAGGGTTCTAGAGGTAGAACCAGGAGAATTTTGAACAGGGACGGGAAAATTTTGAAAAATCGCGCGGAGGGTAGGTGGTTTTCAAAAAACCAGAGTAGTTTTATCATGCGGAGAATAGGCAGTAAGTGGTTTTAGGTGGGAGGTGTGCGATATCATTAGGGGAATTTTGAGGTCTAAAATGGGCCTCCTAAGAAAAATGTACAAAAAAAATAAAATTTATAACAACCAATAGGATTCAAGATGGTGATGTCAACCATGGGGGATGATTTACCATTTTTTAAATAAAAGGGTAAAAATATTAAAAAATAATAAAATAATAAAACTACTTTTTCAACTCGTATTTTAAACTTATCTCCCAAAATTTTTACTCAAATTTCGAGTGGGAGTACTCGTTGGATGCAAAATTTAATTCCTCATCCAATGAGTACCCATGTTGCATACTTTCGATGAACTCTACTACATGAAAAATGAGAAATAGATAATAATAAAAAAAAAAAGTGATTACAATCATCTTTTGTATGTATTTCTGATTTTTTGCGTAGTAGGACCCATCGAAAATATGAAACATGGGTACTCCTTGGATGAGGAATTAAATTTCACATCCAACGAGTACTCCCGCTCAAAATTTGAGTAAAAACTTTGGGAGATAAGTTGAAAATATGAGTTGAAAAAGTAGTTTTTTCATTTTTCCCTCTAAAATTTGATGATGTACTCATCAAATCTTATTTGATTTTTTCCACTATTATTTTATAATTTCCTTAGGAGGCCCATTTTAGACCTCAAAATTCCCCTAATGGCCTCAATGCCTGCCACATGGCAAGGCGAAAGCGCCTATTTCGCGTGGGTCACAAAATGTTAACTCCGACACTGTTTAATTTTCAATATGCGGTTTGAGCCATTGGATCTCGAGGGCGGAGATCGACAGTGCGGAATATTTCGGGATGGCGCTCGGGGAAAGGATTAGTTAACCCCCGTGCAATTTTATTTGAGATATGGGATTTTGGACGTCAGATCTCGAGAAATGAGATTGACGATGATCGCACGACAGAGAGGCGAAGGGTAGGTTTGGGGGTGGAGATCGGGGGACAGGTGGCGAGATTTTATTGGAGCGTGGAGTACAGTGGAAGGCAGGACCAGGTCTTTGATCGCGGCGGGATGTGATGATTTATATATGTGATATGCGAGATATTTGATATGCGATATGTGCTGTATGCACCGGGGGCCATCGGATCTCGGGGTGAGAGATCAACGGTCATCGCATGCCCTAGGGGTGATGAACAAGTGGTCAAATCAGCGGAAGTGGAGGACAGGTGTCGGGTTGTAGTTGGATGACAGGTTTAAATGGAGGATGGGGCCCAGGGTCTTAAAATTTAATAAAATTGTGTTGATTAGTAAGGTTAAGGGAAGGGTACCGAGTGTAGTGAGAGGCGGGGCCCACTCTTAATATTTCAAAGGTTAAGGGGGGCCTTTTATAATGTTTAAGGGGTTTAATAAAATAAAAGGGCAGAGGTTTATTCGCATAGGGGGAAGGGGCTTAGAGATAGTGGAGGGTCGGGGTTTTATGAGAATGTAAGGGGGCTGGGGCATTTAGAAGAAAAGGGCTTAAGGCCTATTCTTTATACAAAGGCGGGTTTTAAACATAAAACAGGGTTTTATATAAAATTTATAGGACCCGATAAGCTAAAAATTAGTTTTAAACAATGTAAAAAGGGATTTTTTACATTGTTTAATGCTTTTTAGAGGAAAAATGATGAATGGGGGGTGTTTTATGAGGGTTTTTTAGGAAAGGAGGAAATGGGTTTTTCAAAGGAAAAATGGCCATGAATGAGAGTGAGGGTGAGGTAGTGAAATGAGGCTAACAGGCCCAACAATGAAGTTCTTTTGGGAGCAGTGAGGTAAAACTTTAGAAGGCAAAGAGGGAGAATTTTAATGAAACAGTTTGACGTAGGATAATGAAGGCAGTGAGATTTCTAAAACTCACAATATTTCTCAAATCTTGTTTTTAGAACTCTAGGACCATTACTTAGTCATCTTTTGATATCATCAAAAAATATTGATGACTAACAAATGGTTTTGAACAAATACCATTGTGTTGCATGCCTTTGCCCACAGATGCAATGGTAGGCCCTGATCATGCAACATCGCTCATTTTGTACCCAAAATTTTTCTATTCTTTATTTATATGACCCCATTATGCTATGGGTTATGAGGCGCAATCAACTCTCTCTAAATTCCTTATTTGCTGCAGAATTTCTTGAATTCATTGGAGATGTAATAACCACCATTGTCGCTCCTAAAATCCTTCACATGCTTCCCCATGTTTTTCTCCACTAGTGCTTTGAACTCAAGAAATTTTGAGAACGTCTGATCTTTCTTCTGCATGAAGTAGATCCAACACTTTCTAGAAAATTCATCAAAAAATATCACATAGTACTTATGATTTGCAATCGAAGTAGTAGAGAATGGTCCACACACTTTTGAGTGAACTCTCTCAAGGATTTTCGAGGCTAGATTCTCCTTCTCGTGAAAAGTGGCCTTCTCATACTTCCCCATAGTACATCCCTTGCATGTGTCTAATTTCAAAATAATACCCTTGGGAAGACCAGTAGAAATATATTGCATGACCTTCAAGGCTTTGTGGTGTAGATGGACCAATATCCTATGCCATAACTTACCCTCATCTAGGCTCACCACTTTTTCTACCTTACCCATCAATGTTGCACAACCATCTACATCAAGTTTATAGAGATTCTTCACACTAATCCAAATCTTCTTGGCTTGTCCTATTGCTTTGTGTCGACGGAAATTTTTTCCTTCACTGAAAACAACATCATAGCCTCTATCCTCCAACATTGTGACTGAAACCAAAGTTTTCTTCAAGCCTGGTACATGTATTACAACTTTTAATAGAAAGGGTTTACCTTATTGTCTCTAGAAAGTAACTATACCAATCTTGGTAAAATTTTACCGCCTGTCATCACCCATTTCGATATGTATATCGAGGTCTTTCTCCTCCAAGCTACTGAAAAATTCTTTGTCTACCGTCATGTGTGTTGGAAATACTGAGAGGGGGGGGGGGGAGGTGAATCAGTATTCCTTGCAATTAGAGCATTGGTTAATCTTCAATTATTATCAGTGTTTGTACAATGATAACGATAAAAAAAAGGAACACAAATGCACACTTTTTTTAAGGTGGAAACCCTCTCCAGAAAAAAAACCACCTAAATAATTTTCTAATAATTATTTAATATTCAACTCCAATTGAAAATAAAGCTCCAACTTCCTAGAATCTAGAAAAGCATTCTTGTCCAGCTCCCACTAGATGGACGCTCCAATGCCCGAGATTCTTTAGTAGTTAACTGAATGGATGCCCCAACACCCAATGAGCTACAACTCAACCTAGAACCACCCTACCACCCTGAATTTTTCATAGGCTTGAACCTATTGGTGACTTCATGCACCAACCTAACACCACCCTACCACCCTATAGAAGAATAAAAGAAGAATGGACTCTTGTACCAGGGAAAATGGTCCACTTTACAATGATATAGAATGATCTAGAAGAAGAAGACACACTAGACCATAACCCCAACTATGACACAACCACCTAATGATGATCCTAGACCTCCCGACATTGCCTCTTCAACTCTTGGCAAATAGACACTTATACAATTTTTATAATGATATATTTAGAATGACTTAGTACAATGATACCTTTATAGTGACTGTATGCAGTGTTGCCCACTTGAAGTCTTCATGTGATGAACTTCTTGCTGCTATTATGCACCTTGATTACTGCTCTTTTCATGCTACTCTCTTCTACACCTTGATTACTGCTCTTTTCATGCTACTCTCTTCTACACCTTGATTTTCTTTGCTGCCCTATAAATTCTGGTCCTTTGCAGCCCTTGACAACACATGATCTAGCTTTTTCTTCCCTTCCAGGAGATCAATATTGAATCTTGTGTATCTCTGTTATTTCAGATCCCTAATATGTGATTTTCAGTTCTGTATTATTCCTCTGAGTCTTCTTTCTAATGCCACAAGTCTGACCCAATTTGGATTCTTCGAGGGAGAGTTATGCCCAATCTCTCACAATCACCTAATTATGGACTATTTCAGTAGAGCAAACTTGTACGGCATGCCATGTGTCATTGTTTCTTCATTCGGGTATAAAATTAATATAGAGAAAACAAAATTCTGTGCACTATCTGCCAATTTTTAGATAATTCCAATTTGATACTCAGAGATCAAGTTATGATGATTTTCCCATGGTCAATTCTTTGAGATGAAGCTTAGGAGCCTGCAAAAACACTGACTTCCACACATCATATCTCCAAAAATATTCCGCACCCTGATCTGAAATTTTTACAGGAGCTTCCTCCATATTTTGGCTTTGCCTCATAAAAATTTCAGCTTCTTAACCTTCGTAGAAAAAAATTTAGAGTGCAAATTCCACGATGACCTGTTTCAGGTAGCGAAATCCCTACATAAGGAGGATATGAGGATCACAATTTATATAAATGCTTAGGTTGAGAGGGGCTCCAACAAGTGAACGTGGGAGGGATTGTAGGAGCTTAGAAATTATTAATTATGACTTTTCAATGACCCATGCCACAACCCCATGGGGTTTTAGACCACTAACTGGGGTTACAAACTTCAAACATGAATATCTCTCAAACCGTGAAGAATTACGTGGCGTGCCATATATCAACGGAAGCATCTCGACAAGTAGAAACCATCAAAAGAATTCTTTCCCCAAAATATAGTAATTTTGTAGTTAAAAATTCCCATGCAATATTTGGGTAGCCCTTGGTGCTTCTTGGGTTGACATCAATGACAACCGTTGATCAACAATCTCCCCCTTTGGCATTGATGGCAACAGAAGTACTCCCCCTGCGATCATGACACCTCTTCCTACAACATTCTCTCCCCCTTTGACATCAATGGAAAACTGTAACTCCCCTTGGCACACAACCATCCTGCGGACTTGTACACACTTCCACTCCCCCTTTATATTTTGAATAAGGAAAATCTAATGAGAACTTGGGAGAATCCCAAGCTTATGGTGAAGATATTCCAATGCTTCATGAGTACTCTTACGATCATCAATGCTTCCTGCCAATCTGCATTTGTAAAGGCTTGAATAATCATATTGTTACCATTGGGATACCACAAGCCATATTCTTATGTTCCCTTTAGATATCAAATAATTCTTTTGATGAAAATAATATGTGATTCTTTTGGTGCTGCTTGGAATCTTACTACTTGTTCAACTACTTGTATAACATCTGGCTAGGAGGTTGTTACATATAGAAGACTACCAATCATAGATCTGTACAACATTTGATCCACATTCTTAGATGAGTCGTCCATGCTCAATTTGCAACCTATTACCATCAGAGTAAGGATGGGTTTGAAATCTTCCATTTTGAATTTCTTGAGCATTTCCTTGATGTACTTGGCTGGACGTATAAATATTTCTTTCTCTTGCTAAGATATTTGAATTCCTAAGAAGTATGTCATCTCAACAAGTAAAGATATCTCGAACTCACTTTTCATATTTGTAGCAAAGCTCTTATTCAATCATCATTGCTACCAAATATTATATCATCCTCTTTAGCTATTAGACTTGATTTAGTTGCTTCATCCAGAACATATATGTTGTTTGGAGCTCGACTTGCTGTAGCCACAATTTCACCATACCTGCATTTCCTGATTTCACATTTTGTGGAGTTGAATAGTATTGTGTGTCCTTGATCACACATTTGTCCAACATTGAGCATATTGTGATTCATGTTTTCAAGCAATAGAACATTCTTGGCTAGAGCATCTTTGCTTCCAAGAGTGATGGTATTTGATCCTATAACATTTTAAGATCCACCATTTCCAAAGGACACGGTTCCATCCTTTTTCTTTTTTAGAGATATAAATTTCTTTCTATCTTCGGTCATATGCATTGAGCAACCACTATCAACATACCACACATCTTTGTTGTTTTGAGCCTTGAGAGCAAAAGCACAATTATCAGTCTTCTTCTTCTTCCATGTCCGTTCATTTTGTGGCTTCGAAGATTCTTCTGGAGGATTTTTAAGTCTACTGTCTCTGGCTCTGTGTCCAAAGTTCTGACATTTTTAACATTCCATATTATTTCTTAAATGTTCAAATCTATTAATGTCTCGCTGAGCCCTGGGAGGTTCATATTTGATAGATCTCCTAGAATTGTATTGGTTCCTAGGGTACGTGCGACATTCTACAGATTTATGAACAAATTTTCCACATGAATAACAATAACCATGAAAAATATGTTGGTGCCTGGATGGAAATATTTGTCAAGGAATTGTCTTCCAAGAATTTTCTTGCGAATCTTGTCCAATGAAGTCTACATGCATGTCAGAGCTCATAGGTTCATTGTATTCTGTTGTAGAAGGTCCTGCTTCTTCTTCTTTGTAACTAAGGCCAGTTATGTCATTGTAAGATCTTTGATTTTTTATGAGTTCTTCCAATGCCCTTGAGCTGTTGGCATAGTTTTGGACAATTTTTCCCTTCTTCACTTCCTTACACAGTGAGACAACTTTGGCTTCTAATGCTTCCATCTCTTGGTTTCTTTCTTCCAACTTCTTTTGAAGTGACACTTCAATACATTTGTGTTCTTCAACTTCAATTTTGAGACCTTGAAATTGTTCTTCAAGTGTATTGGAATGGATCTTCTCAGCCTTGAGCTCTTTTATAAGCTGGATTGCCTCCTTAGAAAATTCTTCTATGGTCATCTCTTCTTCTTCGTTGTTTGATACCTCTTGTTTAATGTTCTTGGCCATAAACAATATTCTCTCATTGGCTTCTTCTTCGCTGTTATTGTCTTCATCGGATGATGAGCTATCTTCTTTAGAGAGAAATTTCCTTTTAAATACTTTATTTTTTCTTTGCTTGTTGAATTTCTTAAAGCCTTTCTTTTCTTTTGAGTTGCCATCACTTTTGTTCAGACATTTTGCTGCGAAATGCCCAACCTCACCACAACCGAAACATATCAATGGCAGTTTACCCTTGAATTTTTTCTTACCAATTTTTAATTTTCTCATAAAGTAAGCATATTCCCCATCTGAAAGACCTTATTCATCATCTTTCTTTTCTTCACACTTGCAGGTGTAGGTCTATGCCTTTGAAGTTTTTTTCTCCTTGTTGGTTTGCTTAGATGCAGTGAACTTAGTTTCTAGATGTGAAGTACCCTCTTATTCATCAAGTCTCATTTCATATGCTATTAGAACTCCATCTAATTCCTCTTTGCTAAGTTTTTCCAGATTTCCACTATATTCTAAGACTGATACCTTTGGGTTGAATCTCCCTGGTAACGTTCTAAGAATATTTCATATAATACTCTTCTCGTCAACAGACTCTCCCAATCCTTCCAGAGTGTTGGTTATTTAATCAACATGTTGGAAGTATGTAGCAATGTTGTTATCTTCTTTCATTATGAGTTGCTCAAATTTTTCTCTATAGATTTGAAGCTTTGATTATTTGACATTTGAGTCACCCACATATATATTCTCAAGCTTTTCCCATACATTTTGGCATTTTTACAACCCAACACCTTATGATAAGCAGATTCCATAAGTCCACTGATAATAATATTATTTTCTTTTACATCATTTACCAAATTCTTCTTACCTTGTTCATCTTCAGTTAATAGTAAATCCATTTTGAACAGTGTCCCATACTTCATAACCTTGCGCCAAGAGATATACCTCCATTCTTCCTTTCCAGAGTGCATAATTATTTTCATTGAATAGAGGTACACCATTCTTGGTATGCTCCATGACCTGGTTCCAGCTGTTAAACTGCTATTGAAGGAACCAAGATCTGATCCCAATTGTTGGAAATACTGAGAGGGGGGGGGTGAATCAGTATTTCTTTAAATTAGAGCATTAGTTAATCTTCAATTATTATCATTGTTTGTAAAATGATAGCAGTAAACAAAAGGAACACAAATGCACACAGTTTTTAAGGTGGAAACCCTCTCCGAGACAAAAACCACCTGAATTATTTTCTAATAATTCTTTAATATTCAACTCCAATTGAAATAAATCTCCAACTTCCTAGAATATATAAAAGCATTCTTCTCCAACTTCCTAGAATATATAAAAGCATTCTTCTCCAACTCCCACTAGATTGATGCTCCAACGCCTGAGATTCTTCAGTAGTCAACTGAGCGGATGCCCCAACACCCAATGAGCTACAAATCACCCTAGCACCACCCTACCACCCTGAATTCTACACAGGCTTGAACTTATTGGTGACTTCATGCACCAGCCTAACACCACCCTACCACCCTATAGAATAATAAAAGAAGAATGGACTCCCGTACCAGGGAAAATGGTCCACTTTACAACGATATAGAATGATGTAGAAGAAGAAGACACACTAGAGCATAACCCCAACTATGACACAAATACCTAATAATGATCCTAGACCTCCCGACACTGCCTCTTCAACTCTTAGTAGATAGACACTTGTACAATTTTTACAATGATGTACTTACAATGACTTAGTATAATGATACCTTTACAGTGATTGTATGCAGTGTTGCCCACTTGAATTCTTCATGTGATGGACTTCTTACTGCTATTTTGCACCTTAATTGCTAATATTGTCATGCTACCCTATGTTGCACCTTGCTTTTATTTTCTTCCCTAGAAATTTTGGTCCTTTGCAGCCCTTGACAACACATGATCTAGCTTTTTCTTGCCTTCTAGGTGCTCGATATTGAATCTAGTGTATCTCTATTATTTCATATCGCCAATATGTGATTTTTGATTCTGTAGTAGTCCTCTAAGTCTTCTTTCCAATGCCATAGGTCTTACCCAATTTGGATTCTTCAAGGGAGATTTATCCCCAATCTCTCACAATGACCTAATTATGTACTGTTTCAGTAGAGAGAACTTGTACGATGTGCCACGTGTCATTTTTTCTTCATTCAGCTCAGAAATTGATACAAAAAAAACTAAATTCCGTGCACCATCTACCAATTTTTATAGAATTCCAATCTGATACTCAGAGAGAGATTTATGATGATATTCCCATGGTCACTTCTTTCAAATGAAGTTCATGAGCCTGCAAAAAACACCGACTTCTACAGATCATCTCTCCAAAAATATTGTTCACCCTGATCTAAAATTTTTACAGGAGCTTCCTCAAGATTTCAGCTTCGCCTCATAAAAGTTTTAGCTTCTCCTCATAAAAATTTCAGCTTCTGAACCTTCATAGAAAAAAAGTTAGAGCACAAATGCCACAATGACCTATTTGAGGTAGTGAAATCCCTACATAAGAATGATATGAGGATCACAATTTATATAAATGATTAGGTTGAGAGGGGCTTCAACAAGTGAATGTGAGAGGGATTGTAGGAGCTTAAAAATTATTAATTATGAATTTTCAATGACCCATGCCATAACCGCATGGGGTTTTAGCCCACTAACTCGGGTTACAAACTTCAAACATGAATATCTCTCAAACCATGAAGAATTACGTGGCGTGCCATATATCAATGGAAACATCTCGACAAGTATAAACCATCAAAAGCATTCTTGACCTAGAATATAGTAATTTGGTAGGTCAAAATTCCCATGTAATATTGGGATAGCCCCTGGTGCTGCTTGGGTTGACATCAATGACAACTATTGATCAACAATGTGAAAGGATGCACCACTATCCAAGTACCACACTGATCCCATTACACTTGACACCATGCATGCAATGAGCGAAAATTCAAGCTCAAATTGTGAGGTGAAATTCTCACCGGCTGCAAATCCTGAAGCCTTATTTTTCTTCTTCTTTTGTGGACAATTAGTGGCATAATGTCCATGCTCGTGACAATGAAAACATTTCACTCTAGACATGTCGCGCTTCTTGCCATCTTTTCCGAACTTAGATTTGGATTGAAATTTCTTTCCTTTCCCCTTCTTCGCCTTGGAAACCAAAGCACAATCTTCTTCATCATAATTCTCAGATGAATATCCATCCCTGGTATTCCGCTTTAATTTTTCTTACACCAAATATGACCAAATTTGTTCCCAATATGGTAGATTTTCCTTTCCATTAACAGAGTCCTGATAACTATGGCAACACTTGGGAAGTCCTAGAAGAGATAGTCTCACCAAGTCATCATCCGTGACAATAATTCTGACACTCCCAAGCTCATCCCGACATTGGACAAACTTTGTTAAATATTTCAGAATGGCGTCGCATTTCTCCATTTTTATTTTCCTGATCTTGTCCTTAAGTGCCAATTTTCTATGATCACTGTTTCTTTGAAACAGATCTGTCAAAGCTTTCCACATTGCATATCGTGTCTATTTTCCATGGAGACTTGAGACAATGTGGTATCGTACTCCCTCTAGTAAGATCCTCCTCGCCTTTGCAACCTTCTTTTTCCAAGCATCAAGATTTTCAACATCTGCTACAGCAGGTTTGGGAACATCATTATCAATGAATTATTTCAACCCATTTTCCTCCAGTACTGCCTCCATCCTGTCTTTCCATGCAATATAGTTAGAGATTCCCTTGATTTCATACTCCAATCTCAAGCCATTGAAAGCCATTTCGATCTTGATTCGCCTGTAACACCAAGAATACTTTTGCAAAGTCAAATTATATTAAGTCACAAACTCAACTTCTCCTCCACTATAGTGATAACCTGTGCTTTGATACCATGTAGAAATTATACAAACATATGTATATCAATGTATTCAATCCAATCAAGCGATATGCTAAAGCTAGATACTGAATCCTTCTACAAATAAATTGTGGAAAATAAACACAATCACCAATCACATTAAGAAAATAAAGAATCAAATCAAACCACAACATAGATAATTTCCTTGGGAAAGCTTGTTTCTCAAAACCTCTCTATATTATATTGTATATTCACCATGTAATAATGAAACAATTGAAATTCACTCTTCTCACAAGAGTCTCCTACGCTCTCACAACTGTCTCACATTGTCTCGGACAAAATCAACCAACACTTATTCAATTCTCAGCCTCTAAACAGCCTGCCTTACTTGTAAAATTCCTGATGAATGAAATCCATATTGTTTAGGAATTTTGGCCTTCCAAAAATGTGCAAGGATCATGGGTAATCTAATGGATGATTGGTTGCATGTGGGCAACCTACTAATCACACAACTGATATTTAACATCCCTTTAACCTTTGTCTCAACTGGGTCTCCACTAGAACTAACATGCATGTAGTTATTAATAGTAAATCATCAATTGCATGGTAGATCACTGATTGTGAATTAAATAATATTTAATTCACTTGATCTCTCACTAGTGCAACAAACAGTTACAACTAGTTCAACTAACTCTAACTCACCTAACTGAGTTAACTGATTACTCATGCATTAAAATAATGCACCAACTGCAATTCGAATTCCATAACTAATAGAATTACTCTGCATGTCTCAGAAACCACCCTCAACTCGAAATAAATGAGCTAACTGAGTTTATCAAACTCAGTTAACTATTACAAGTGATCATGAGATAAGATTATATTTTATTTTCCAATTTAATTAAGCGAAAATTAAATTAGACACTACACCAATTTAATTAATTAAATTAGCCTTCACACTAATGTATCGCTAGGACTTGTTGGTCCCACACTAGTGTGTGTGCTACAATTTATTGTTGGAATTCAAAAATGGGTTCCCATATCAGCAGTAGCGCGATGGAGGAGTTTTCAGTGGTAGTCAAGGGGTGATGGAGTGATAGTTGCAGTATGTAGAAACGCCTATTTTTGTAGCAGCATAGAGCAGAGAAACAACAATGTAGTAGTAGCAACGTAGTGCACATGAGTGCAGAGAAATAGAAGCATAGTGCATCAAAGGGACAATGCAGTAGTTATCAGCAGTCAAAGTCTTCAGCACTGAGCTGCATCCATTGAACACTTGTTCAGTCTTTGGATGATTTCAATTGCTTCTCTCAGCAGCTAAGTTGCAGTGCAAATGCAGTGATTGCAGTGGCAGTGTTAGTAGCATAGCAGATGCCGTACTTGAGAGGGAGCTCTAGTACAGATGCATCCGTGGTAGATTCAGTGTCATGGGTAGCAGTACAGTTGCGGTAGCAGCGCAGTGGTTGGTGGACAGCATCAGCAGCGCAGAGGATGCTTCAGGGTCACAGCAGTGTGCAACAGGCATGTTGTTAGAGCACTTTCCTCGCTAAGAGGGAGTTTTTATTTTTGGTAGCATCGTACGTACTCTAAGTCTCAAATTTTGTGGAGAGGCTTAAGAATTGGTATTCCAAAGAACCCAGAAATTGTTTGTGAAAATTTAACTCGGATCATGTTTTATTTTAAAAATTAGTTATTTTAATGGGGACCCTAAGTCTAACTTAGGAAAATTAAATAATTAAAAGGTATTAATAAAACAGAGTGAGAATGATCTAGAAATCGAAGATCAAGTCATGTTATAATATTATTTGTTGATTAGAGATCTAATCTCGGACTTTTATTTCTCAATGAAAATACTATAAAGGAAGACTTGAGGTTCATCTAGAAAGACACACCTAGTGAATCTTGAGATCAAATTATTCTAACAGAGAAGTGCTTGGACGAAGATCAGATCTAAGTGATTCAGTGAGGTGAGGGGTAGAGTGACTTCTGGAGAGATATTTTATTAGCCGAAGAATCATCAGAAGAGAGAGGCAGAGAGACATCCAGCACAGAACCAAACAAGTTGACACAGAGCCAATGCAGAGCCACGTAGGGCTATGCAAAGGTTACGTAATGGCTGAGAGGGATTCCGAGATTTAGCTATCGGATCAGATCTAGAAGTTGGGAGCTCGGTTGTGAGACCAGGAGCCCAAGATCTGAGATTATGGAAGTCATATCAATCCTTTTATGGGGTGATGCAGGGCCTACGCAGTGACTTCGTAAAGGCTACGCAGAGACCTCAAGAGGAAGCTTTTCGAGTGACCGGATCAGCCGAATTTTCCAGTGATTGAGTGAGGTAAAACTCACAATTATTTCTATAATTATTTCTCTCTCTATAATTAAATAAGCCTTGAGGTATTCAAATATGTATTGAGAAATTGATACTTCTTAATAACACAAACCCTCAGATCTGTTGCATCAGTTTTCTTGCATTGGGTTTTTCCTGGGACTTAGTCCAAAATAAAGATGTCCTATGTGTGATTGATTTCTTTTTCAGTTTCCTTGTTTCAGAATCATATTTAATTAAGTGTAGGTTGCTTCAGTAGTTCACTTCAATAATTCATGATGCATTTTGAATTAATTCTATAAATGTAATTTACATAATAGGAGAAGTAAACTCAAATAGTTGCAGTAAGATTCCTAAGATTATCATATCTAGAAATTTTCATAATTTCTAGCACAGTGGACGTTGTCCCAATTCATTTAAATACATATCTATTTTTTTCCTCAAGCTCCACCTTTTGAGTCAATCTTTGTTCTATCAAACTTGTAAGATGATCATGATCTCTCATCGTATGTCTCGAAGCTCCATTGTCGATCAACCATACGTTGTTGCAATCTGTAAGAGATCTTGTGTAATATTCCCAAATGGGAAAAGTAGGAATATAGTGCATAAACATGGAAATTGCAGTGAAGATCAATGAATAAATGTGAGAGACCAATATGTAGCCTTCTTATTCATTATAACAGCTTAAAACATGTACACAAATAATGGGCACAAATCATATAACAAGATACAACAAGCCTCCAATAGGTAAATCCCTCTAATTGAGGTGTTGCTACTATATCAAAATGTCGGAGACACTGCTACATCATAGTCATAAGAGTGATGCTATAGAAAATGAGTACAAAAAAGATAAAGGGCTGATATATGCCTCAAAAGATACAACAAATGAAGATCAAGGTTGTATACAACCTTCAACAAAGAACCCAAGAGGGTTTCCAGGAAAAACACCCAATAATACAATATGATTTGCATCCCTAGTACTGAAAGTATACTACAAAAAAGTAACTAAAGAGTTATGGCTGAAGCTGATATGAAAATAAGTATGGTCTCCTCCAATGGATCCTCCAGATGAAAGGTTGGCCCCTTGACTGAAGAAATTACTTCCCAATTCACCCACTGCAACTACCCCTGCAACTCCTCCCAAGAATAACATAGATTCAGACTGATACTGCGTTGTATTGGATAAAAACATTGTGGCCTGGTGCCAAATATATAAATTATGCTCAAGGGCCTTCCTTACTAGCCTCCCAATAGAAATAAACCTTCCTCCAATGAGATCTAGCTCAGAAATCACCCAAATCAACCCTCCACAACTTTTTCCCTGCAACACAACACAACCTAAACACGAAATGAGTTGTACCATAAGATTGAAGCTTGGCCTAATGCCTGAATGTGGAAATATAGTGCAATACTCTTCCTGAGTGGACACTAGAATTTCCCAAAGGATAGAGGTGGGATTCCCGCTTGGGAACACCCTGTGCTAAACAACAATGCAATCTTAGCTAAACAGCTCAAGAGAGAAAAAATTCTAAACATACCATAAATCTAAAATATCATAACATAACATAATCATCTATGGCTTCCATCCTCTTCCTTATATAAGTGGTGAGCTTCCTCACCCTTGGCCCCACTCATTAAAGCCACTATCTCCATGCATGAGATCTCCTTCCAAAACTATGTTGTCCCTCAATGAATGCCACTCCTTCCATACTAGCGTTGTTTGATTTGGTCAAAGTTGACCCAGTCTTCATGCCCCAACCCCTTTTCACACATAAGGGTCTTCAATCCAGATTTTAGATGACCTCCTTTCACATTAAGATTATTTTTATTCCTACTAAGGAGATTTATGGGTCTTCATACCCTCTTATTCTTCTAACTAAGAAGCAAAACCAAAAATTAATATTCCAATTAGTTGTATGGTAATTTAGGAATATTACATCCTGCAAGTCTAGAATAGTAAAAGTGGTGTTTATCTCCTTCAATTTTGGGTTACTTGGAATGTTCATCAAAAAATTTCACTAGTTGCATGTTGATTCCCTCTTTTCTTCCTATCGTTAAATCATTTGGGACATTGATCTTTGAAGTTACCAAAACTATTGCAATGGAAACATTGGATTTGTGGCATATATTTCTTCCTTTAAGGATTAGATCTAAGATCCCTCTTCCTCTTCTGAAAATTGAACTTCTTTCTTCCTCCAACTTTCTTCTTCCTTTGATTTTCTTCTTCTAGAAAAAATTCTTAACTACTCTTGAGAACAAGAAACCCATAATTCTTCCAAAGTTGGAACTTCCTTTCAACTACTTATGCATGCTACCATAATGCATCCCATGATAGTGGTTGTCCATTAACTTTTGAGGTCACAAGTTCTTTCTCAGATACAATTTCATCAATAACTTGAAGTTTATTATTTATCTATATTTGAAACTTGAAGGTCTGATGAAATTTGCAAGTTAAATTTTATTTCTTTTAGGAATTTAGGCAAGTTGCAAAGGCACATAAATCAAGTGTTTTAAACTTAGTTTGCAACATAAAAACAGAGATAATAATACCATAAAAAATAACACAAGACAAAAAAATGATGAAGTTCACCACTCCTGGGCTACATCTCTTGGTCCAACTTCCAATGTTGGGACTTTTTCATTAAGTTCTCAAATATGTTTTTTCATGGATTTGAAGTGCTCAAAATGAAAAAAAAATAGTCTCCAATGGCTCTATTACAGTCAAAAACCCCTAGTTGGGCTCTTGTTGGGCTAAAATAGACCAAAACATGAAGTAGTTATGCTCTGGTGAATTTTTTCTACTAATTGATCTACAAACTACATTGGTCTACTAACCATCCTACGAATCTGCCATATTTTTCACTGCTACACAAAAAAATTTCCCCGCGCCAACTGTTGAGTCTCAAATCTGCATCTTTCCTATACACTTTTCTAGACATTTTTCATTCACCTGGACCTTCTAAGTAATCAATATCATTGCATATTAATTGTAAAAGAGAATTTAAAATGGTTTTTAACTATGTTTTGTGTCTGTTGTTTGAATTAGATTTTTGCTCATTAAGCTGCGGAATCTTGTCACTTTCTGCAGCCGCTGCAACTTTCCGCAACCATTTTGTTAAAGTCTATATTGTAGGTGTCTTCAGGAAAATCAAGCCACATGGGCAAGTTAGAAATGACATGGACATGGATCGTGTCCTATTGTCTCAGTCGAATTCACCTAAGAAGGCTGTGGTTATAGGTAGCTAAGTGGTGGTCAACCGAAGAGTCCCACGGTGACAGAACTCTGTTTCTCATCACGTGAAGATTTGCGTGGCCGTTTCTAAATCACGGGAGACACATCAACACCTGTAAACGGCTCCATAAGCCGAATCCAACAGCCACTCTCCATAGATTTAATCCTCACGGCGGCCATAATGCTAGATCTCTGGACGCGGTAGTTCACGTGTCTTCTACCAGCGCAGACTTTGGGGAATTAGTTATGTCACCTTCTGTTATAAATAATGCGTTCTCATACGCATAATAGTTAGCTCTGTAATATAATTGTGTCGCCATTGTGCTGTGACATTATTTCTTTGTTATGACTGCATTTTAAATATATGAGAAGACTCTGTTCATAAGCGTAATTCATATTTGATTTGTCAATCGGCCTTTGAAACTTTGAAAACAAGAATATCTGAAGCACCTATCTTTAGAGGACCAAATTGGAAACTCCCTTTCCATATTTCTACAGATGCTTCAAATACAGCTCTGGGAGCTATGTTGGGTCAAAAAGATTTAGTCCCTTATGCCATTTATTATGCTAGTAAAAATTTAACTCCCACTGAGTTGAACTATATTGTGACTGAAAAAGAGTTTTTAGCTGTTGTTCATGCAATCAATAAGTTTAGAAATTATATAACAGGCTATGAAACTTTTATTCATACTAACCATTCTGCGATTAGATATCTAATGAACAAACCTGTTACTAATGGCAGAGTGACAAGATGGCTCCTACTTTTGCAGGAATTCAATATTACTGTGTTGGATAGACCAGGGAAACAAAATACAGTAGCTGATTTCTTGTCTAGGATTCAGAATACTAAAGAAGATTCTCCTGTAGAGGATAAGTTTCCTGATGAATACTTGTTTGTAGTAACTATTAAGACTCCTTGGTATGCAGATATTGCTAACTATTTGGTTACAGGGAAACTTCCTTCACATTTTTTTCCAAGTGAAAAAAGAAAGATTATTCAGGAGAGTTCAAAATATTCATGGATTTCTAACGAATTGTTTAAAACAGGGCCAGATCTTGTGATCAGAAGATGTGTCAGGGAAGATGAAATGCATGATATCCTTAAGGCATGTCATGATGAACCATGCGGTGGACACTTTGCTGACAAAAGGACAGCCTATAAAATCCTCTCTTTAGGATATTATTGGCCTTCCCTCTTCAAATATGCAAAACCATATGTCAAAAGGTGTGACAGCTGCCAAAGAGTAGGGAAACCTACCCTTTCAAATGAAATGCCACTGCAAACACAGGTACTCATCGAACCCCTTGAAAAATGGGCTTTAGATTTGATTGGACCTATTAATCCACCATCTAAGCAAAAGAAGTATATATTGGTTTGTACTGATTATGTTACTAAATGGGTAGAAGCCAAAGCATTAGTGTCTGCTACTGAAAATTCAGTTGTTAATTTTCTTTATGAGGATATTTTTACTCGTTTTGGTGTTCCAAGAGAAATTGTGACAGATCAGGGAAGCCAATTCACATCCAACCTGGTGGAGAAGCTGATGGAAGAATACAAAATCAAGCACAGAAGATCTACCCCTTACCATCCGCAAGCAAATGGTCAAGTGGAGTCTACAAACAAAGTTCTCGAAAGTATTATCACCAAAACTGTTCATCTACATAGAAGAGATTGGGCAGAAAGGCTTCCTGAAGCCTTGTGGGCCTACAGAACTACATGGAGAAATACAACAAGACATTCTCCCTATGAACTTGTTTATGGGAAAGAAGTCCTGCTCCCCATTGAGTTCCAAGTCAAGACCTTCAAGATAGCAGTTCAGTTGGGGATGGATTTATCAGAAGCTCAAAAGCATAGAATGGAGCAGTTGAATGAGCTAGATGAGATCAGACAAGAGGAAATTCTAAGAACTGATCTAGTCCAATATCAAAGAGCTAAATGGCATGAAAAATACATCAAAGAGAATAAGTTTCAAGAAGGAGATTGGGCATTGTTATTTGATTCCAAGTTTAAATATTTTAAAGGGAAATTTCAGACTCATTGGCTTGGGCCATATGAGATTGACAAGATCTTTAGTAATGGAGCGTTAAGAATCAAGACAATTGATGAATTTCAAATTCCTCTTATTGTGAATGGCCACAAATTAAAAGTCTATCATAAGCCACTCTCAAAAGAGGAATTTGTCAAACAGCCTAAATAGTACCTTCGCAATCAGCCGGTGCCAAAAGAATTCTTCTTCCCACCCGCCTAGCCTTGTTCTTTTTAGTTTAAAAAAAAAAAAAAAAAAAATTGTATAAGCCTGAAAACCAATCATTGATTGGCAGTCTTATACAGAAAATGTAGGGTGAAAATCAGGAACACCTAACATCCTATATTTTCCAAAAAAAAAAAAAATATCTTTTTCATTTCACAAGTTTTGTGACCACCCACTCCATTCCATTCCACTTCATTCCACTTCATTTCACTCCACTTCATTCCATTTCATTTCATTTCATTTCACCAATAAAATTTTCTTTCATGACCATTTTCATTCAGTCAGTTATCATCCATCTATTTCCATTCACCCAAATAATAGTTGTGTCAGTTTCCACAGCTGACACCAGTTTCCGCAGCCGGAAGCAGATTCTGCAGCTACCACTCTGTTTTTCAAAAAAATAAAAAATATACAGTCAGATGTTATTTCCATAATCATGAAATCAAATGCAGGTATGAAGACATATTATGAAGACATGGGGCATTCAAGATATCAATGAGGAGCAATTGATTGAAGACCAATGAAAAATGGCAAGAATTCCAAGGTATGAGTAAAAATTTATTTCAAATGGCATTCAAGCACATTTTTACATAGTTATAAACCATAGCTCCATTATATGCAATGATTACGTTGATAACTCCGTAGCCATCCCACGATCTCTATACGATTCCCCCACAATCCTTGCATTCATTTCTAAACGGCCTCATAATCAAGCCTCCGGTCTTCATTAGTGTTCAGCTATACGTTGATACTCCACCTGTAGTTAAGAAACGTAGTTGATTTGACTACGGCTTCTCTTAGCCGCACAAAATCCGTAGTCGTTGCATAAACGTGCTTGCATCTACTCTGCAGCCACCCAATTTTAAATATTTCCGGATGCGTTTTACTCCTCCTATTGTTCTATTGATCTCATAGTTGCATTTCCACTGTGCTCACGTAACCCTTCTCTGTTCCGCTTCACCTCATTTTTTTCTCTGTTACGCTACATTCCGTATACCCATTCTCTGATATCCACTTACAGTCACTGGTCTCTTTCATAAACCGTGCTCATTTCCGCTAATTCAGTCGTTTTACCTCCGTTGAACCCTCCTCACGTAGACAAGTTTTAAAGAGTAGAAGGAAGGATGGGTCAGTTGTTGAGGACGGAACCAGAGGGACCCAAATTCATGGAAGGATATCCGCAAGTTAGAGATATATTGAAAAAGGCAAAGTGGCTTTGGTTTATTCAAAAGTTTAGAGGCTACCATAAAGAGGTGACAAAAGCTTTTGCAAGGTCTTTCAATGGTCTGGAGGTAGAAATTGGGGACCTAAAATTTACGGTGAATGAGGCATCCATAGCAGCTGCTACAGAACTCCCTCAAGAAGGTGAACGCTGGTTCAAAAACAAGAGCATTAGTGATGAAGCCTGGAGAGTGATCCTACGTAACCCAGGTATGGATGTAACTATTTTTAAAAAGGGAATTCATGTTCATGCTTTGAAAGAAGAGTGGGCCACTTTACTGTTGGTTATTCAAAAGTTTATCACCTGTGAGGGACGTTTTGGGTCAATGTATATGTATCATACCCGACTGTTGATGAATTTCCTAGACAACCAGGCCCTCAATCTACCATATTTTTTATTAAATAGTTTGAAAAAGATGTCTGTGACCATCCAAAAGCATCTGGGGGACATAGAACCACATTTTTATCACCATGGTCTTGTGAAAATTTTGATTAAAAAATAGTTAAAAGAGAAAAAGGACACATGGGAACAATTTTTGATTAGAAATTTCTTTGAAGAACCCCAAGAAATTCCTGAAGGCAGTACATCAAGAAGAAGTATGAGAAAGAGAAAAAATGATGAGACTCAAAGTACTCCTACTAACACAATTGAAAGAACTAGTAGAGAGGAAAGACTGTCTAAAAAGAAGAAGGAAAAGATTGAAGAGAGAAAAAGCATTGAGGCTATGCATCAAACCCCTTCTTCAGAAGAAGACCATCAAATATTGTTTGAAAGACTAGTTCACCTTCAGGAACAATCCGCTATGGCCAAAAAGAAAGGGAAAGGAAAACAGAAGCAAAAAGACAGTAGTCCATAGCGTGTAAGAAGAAGTTCCAGGCTTAAAGGGAAGTTGAGGAAAACACAAACGAAAGGACCCCATTTTATTGATTTGGGAGAAGAAACACCTGAAAAAACTCCAAATGGCCATAGTCCATCTCATTCTCAGTCAGACATTGAACATAGTCCACCGCATTCTCAGTCAAATGTTGAAATTAGTCCTCAAGATGATGACATGAGTCCTTTTCAGCCAGATTTTGAAGTCAATTCTCCTCCACGGAATTTTGGGGACAGCCCAGTGAAAACGATACCTAAGATAGACCCAAAGCAGCAAGAGGTGTATGATTATATAGAATCTTTAGAAAGAGCAGCCACGGGTCCCAGCACCTCATCCACTCAGCCTCACACAGCACAAGAAGATCTAGTCCAATCATTGAGACAGGAAGTCTTTGAGTTGGAGGTTTTAAATAGACACATTAAAAATGAAAATGAGGCATTAAAGGAACAAAGTAAATTGGACAAGATCATTCATGACAATACCATGCTACATCTGGGATTATGGCAGAAAAATAACAGGAAATTGAAGAAGAAATGCCAGAAGTTAAGTAGAGCACTGATTAATATCAAATTCAGATGCTTGATGAAAAAGCCCAGGATGTTAGCAGCACCAAGGAAGAGGAGAAGAGGACTGGATGTACTGGCAGAGGTGTCAGGGCATATGAATTGAAGAAGGATTATCAAAATTTTGGTTGGATGAGGACATGCAACACCTTCACAGTGGGGGTATGTTGAGTCTCAAATCTGCATCTTTCCTATACACTTTTCTAGACCTTTTTCATTCATCTGGACCTTCTAAGTCATCAATATCATTGCATATTAATTGTAAAAGAGAATTTAAAATGGTTTTTAACTATGTTTTGTGTCTGCTGTTTGAATTAGATTTTTGCTCATTAAGCTGCGGAATCTTGTCACTTTTCGCAGCCGCTGCAACTTTCCGCAGCCATTTTGTTAAAGTCTATATTGCAGGTGTCTTCAGGAAAATTGAGCCACATGGGCAAGTTAGAAATGACATGGACATGGATCGTGTCCTATTGGCTCAATCGAATTCACCTAAGAAGGCTGTGGTCAAAGGTAGCCAAGTGGTGGTCAACCGAAGAGTCCCACGGTGACAGAACTCTGTTTCTCATCACGTGAAGATTTGCGTGGCCGTTTCTAAATCACGGGAGACACATAAACACCTGTAAACGGCTCCATAAGCCAAATCCAATAGCCACTCTCCATAGATTTAATCCTCACGGCGGCCATAATGCTAGATCTCTGGACGTGGTGGTTCACGTGTATTCTACCAGCGCAGACTTTAGGGAATTAGTTATGTCACCTTCTGTTATAAATAATGCGTTCTCATACGCATAATAGTTAGCTCTGTAATATAATTGTGTGGCCATTGTGCTGTGACATTATTTCTCTGTTATGACCGCATTTTAAATATATGAGAAGACTCTGTTCATAAGCGTAATTCGTATTTGATAGCTGCTTTCCGAGGATTGTGCAGAGGGTCCCTGCACACGCCGAGGTTTTGTGTATTACTATATAGTTTCATGCTTCATTTTTTCTTATGTTCACTGTGCCATAGTCACTCACATGTATATATACATTACATCTTTCATGGTATTTACGTTTCGTCTTTGTCCATAATCTTTCATGCTTTACATTTTACTTTTGTTCATAGTCTTTCATGCTTTATATTGTTGTTAACTGATCAGTGTTTTTGTTCCAGATTACAATAGACAGCCCGGGCATTTGCACATAGTTTTTGTAATGACTAATGACATGGAATTAATTTTGTCCTTCTGCTGATTTATTTCTCTTAGTTTTTAATTCCAGCATTGTTTTATTCATTTCAGTTTTGTCCATTTGCTTTACTAGTTAGATTAGATATTAAATTGCTCATGTCATTATCAGTTACCTCCGAAAACCATAGCGAGACTAATGGTGAGGGATTGAATTATGAATGTGTAGTTTGATATTAGTCTATTTTTCTGCAAGTTAGATATTAAATTGCTCATGTCATTACCAGTTACCTCCGCAAGCCATAGCGAGACTAATGGTGAGGGATTGAATTATGAATGTGTAGTTTGATATTAGTTCATTTTCTTTCTACAAATTAGATATCAGATTGCTCAAGTTGTTTATGATTACCTCTGAAAGCCATAGCGAGACTAATGGTGAGGGGTCAGAATATGAATTGATGTAATTTGATTTTAGCTTTACTTTACTTGCAAATTTTTGGATTTCTTTGAATACAGTTTCTTTTGTGTTTACACAACAGTAAGGGTAATGGTTTCATGATCAATAGTTCACTGTTTGTTTGACTAGTATAGTGGTACATTTTCACTTTCTTTTAGGAATTAGTTTTTTTATTGTATATTTCAAAATCCATTTGAAGTTTGAAGATTGGGAAATCATTATAAAGGACATCATTGCCTTGAACACTTATACCCATACTTGCCTTTTAGAATTTCCATCTCACATTAAGAAACCAACCAAGATAAAATCAAAATTAAAAAAATCATCAAAAACGAAAAAAAGTAAGAGATAGGTTATCTTGCACATATAGTGCATCACACTTCGTCAGCTTACGAATCCCGGATTGACAAATTAATGTAGCAACTCTTTTAATTTCCCATTGACCCCCATGAGCAGATATGATGGGGCCACATGGCTAATCCTCCATCGTAGGATTCAGGGTCGGGACAATTCCTGCCAACCGTTTAATTGCTCCACAACTAAGGTTGGGTTCAATGTCACCATGGTCAAGTTTGAATTTTTCCATGCCAAACATGAACTCGAACCCGAACCTAGGTTTGACTGAAGTTTGGTTTAAAACCTCTGTGGTATATTTACTATGGCTTGCACCATGTTTTGGTTGTCGTCTACTTGGGATTTGGGGCTGAGGTTAAGCCTCAACCCCCAGTGCCCGACTTGAGGTCTCGTGGGAATGGGGTGACTGGGTACTAGGGCTTAACCCCAGCCCTATCCCCCAACTTCTTTGACAATAAAATTTATATATGATATTTGACCATATACTATTAAGTTCCACCGATGGTATAGTGGTAGACCATTTTGTTTCCCGATGATAGGTTCAGTGTTCGAACCCCTGTGAGGCCCATTCGACCAATACAAAATTTTACTCCACTGTTGGGAGGCCATATGTGGCCTTCATTCATTAGACCACATAACATGACCAACAACCAACCTAAATGAAAAAAAAAAATTACGGATTGCATATTCAACGTACGGATTGCATAGTCAGCATACCTGACCAACCTGCAAACTTTTTTAGTTGTTTAATAAATTTATCAGAACGTGATATAAATAACATATGATATCGTTTTTGAGCGATTCAAGTTGCATTGGATTCAGGGCTAAGAGATCTACGTTTTGGCACCCATTTCGATCACTTTTGGACAATTTGAATTTCGAGCACTTTATTGATCCACTGGATCATTCCTCCCCACAGGAAGATTTTGGACCTCCAAAATATCATTTTCATTCAAAAAACATAAGAGGGTATAGTTCCCTCACCCTTCCAATCTCAATACATTTGGCTTTTCTTGGATTTTTCCCTTTGAGCCCCACACAAAGGTATTTGATGTTCCCTTGTTTTGAAGTTCGTGTTTTCCTGTCAAGGATGGTGTCTTGTTGGAATTATTTAAGATATTCAAGAGAGAAATATTCAATTGAAGGAATTTGAACATTCTCTCCTTGATCTTCAATCAACGGAGGCTCATACAATCTCAAATTCTCAACATTAACAACTACATATATTTTCATATATGAAGGAAAAGCTAACCTCAAGGCATTATTACCAATATTTTCTAGAACCTTGAATGGACCATATCTGATTGGTTTAAGTTTTTTACCTTCTCCTTGGAGTCTTTCTTTGCTAATTTGAATCCAAACTTCATCTCCCACTTGGAAACTATGATCCACATGATGCTTATCATGTCTTGTCTTGTACTTGGCTTAACTCTTTTCCAACTGTTCTTGAACTGTCTGATGCACCAATTGAACTTGTTCAATGAATATCTTTGCCTTATCTATGTCACTATGTCCATCAATAGCAACATCTTTCCCAAAGATAAAATCTAAAGGATATTTTTGTAAGTTTTCCAAGAATGCCTCAAATGGTGTTTTTTGAGTCGATGAATTCTTGGCCCAGTTGTAAGCATGTTAGATATAGTGCAAATTTTCATCCCACAAATTAGGATGCTTGCTAAAATAACCATGAAGAATATTTATCATTTTTCTGTTCACTGCTTTTGTTTGGACATATGTTTGCAGATGGAATTTTTTGCTCTTTTTCAAGTTGGTGTCCATGAGTCCCCACAAGCTTAACCAAAATTTCTTGCTAAATCGAGAATCTCGATCACTAAAAATGGATGTGAGAAACCCAAAATTTACCCATACATTTTGAAAGAAAAATTGTGCATTATGTTCAAATATAACTTGATTCTTACAAGGAATTAAAATACACATTTTTCTAAACCTATCCACAATTACATAAAGAAAATCATGACCTTTCCTAGACATAGGTATACCTCCTACAAAAACCATAGAATCACTTTCCCTAGGACGGAAAGGTACAAGAAGTGGAGTATACAATCCCAAATTTCTATTGCTAGGCTTATTGACAGCACATAAAGAACATCCTCTTACATATCGTGACACACTTTCAAGCATACGAGGCAAGTAACAATACCTTTGTAAGTGTGCCACTATCTTGCCTACATCGAAATGACCAGCAATAAGAGAAGTATGTGCTTCCCTTATGATGTTGAATCTTTCTCACTGTGGAATACATAGCTTTCCAATATGGTACAACAAGTTATCATTCACATGATAATATAATTCCTAAGAATTTGAATGAGAACCCTAGATGTCGAACAGAGGAATGACACAACACGACCTGCGATTTTGCTACGGAGATTGCAGTACCCCCAAGCAACGCTTCTAACTTTTTCTCAATGATTCCTCCCTCAGGAGGGGCAAGAATATCCCCCCCTCCTCTCAATACTCCATCCACTTTCTATACTTCCGCTGCAGTCAAAACGGTGGACTCAGGACAAAAAACGCCCTCCGACTCTGACCAAGTCCCAGCAAAAGACAATACAGGTGATGCAGTCACAGTTAATGAAGTCCCAAAGGACACCAGCACTGATAAGGAAGCCTCTGCGACTCTGCCAAAATATTTCTTAGCCACATGCATCTCAAAATTAGCAGAGTGAGTTAAAATCAACCTCCCCATTCATCGCATAAATGGCCACATTCAGTACATGAAGGATCATGCCCTCATCGGCAAGTTCATTGGACTATGGCCGACAAAAAAAGCGCTGCAAGGCTGGATAATCTCCAAATGGAAGCCAAAGGGACAAGTGACTCCGCAGCTCAGGCCCAAAGGATTTTTTACAGCTACCTTCAGCTGCCTAGAGGACAGGAATCACATCTTCGAGGGTGGTCCATACTTATTTAACTCTGCAGGCCTGTATCTACGAGACTGGATAGAAATATTCAATCCATACAAGGAGGACTTCAACTGGGTTCCCGTATGGATTTGTATGTACTCATTACCACTAGATTACTGGGATGAAGAGAATTTAAAAGAAATAGGTAATTTATTGGGAGAATTTATAAAGGTTGCAAAGGAAACAAAACTCAGACGATACACCTCTTATGTAAGGATCTGTGTTTACATGCACCTAGCCAAAGCTCTTACGGATTCGATAAGTCATTTTCATGATGACTTTGAATGGATTCAAACCATTGATTATGAGCATGTACCCTTCCATTGTAGAAAATGTCATGAGCATGGACACTTATACTGTTATTACCCTCTGAACCAACCGTCCAAAACCCCCTCCTCTGAGAATGGGAAAGATGCAGAAGGCTTTACTAAAGTAACCAACAAAAAGAAACATTCCAAGGAAACCCCTGTTGCCCCCATTTCTCCCAACAAACCAAAAACGAGAAACAGCTTCGAAGTATTAGCTACTCAGGATACCCAGGAAGGCCAACAAGCTTAAACCTTTGTTTCTGACCAGCCCTCTAAAACCTCCATCTCTCAACCTAACCCCTTGACTTCTGAATCAGTCAAAATGGTCTCTCTTGCCTCTTCCTCTTATTCCGACCCAGAAAAGCCATTGTCCTCAAGGATTCACAAATGGAGATCGACGGCACTCTGGCACTTGTTTCTCATCAAGATGTCGACCAAGCAGAACAAAATACACTGATCACATGGACGAAGAACCAGAAAGCATAGATCTGGGGGATCTGGATATTTTTGCCCTGGAAATAGCCTATCACTAGAGAGCATACAACAATATACCCACTCGAAAAATTGATAGTCTGGAAGTTGTACTTTTCAAAGCACAACAAAGTAAATCTCTAGGCATTCAGGTGAGTAGTCTATGGGATGGAAAGAAAATTTTGAAAGAAAAAAAAACGAGGGCGTAAAACAGATTTGTAGAGGACTATCATTGTTGGAGAAATGCTTGTGGAATCCGGCAGGTATCCCAAGCTGAACAAATTCTACAAGGCGCCACCCCATGGTTCCTCATGAAGCTCATCTCTTGGAATGTGAGAGGGCTCAACAGCCCCTCAAAACACAGAATGCTCAGAAATATGGTACAACAAGTTAAACCATCAATAGTTTATCTTCAGGAAACTAAATGCAACAGCAAAGCTCTTGAAAACATTTTGGCTAAATCCTGGGTGGGTAGCCGATATGTATCTATAAACGCCTCTGGAGCTTCAGGGGGGCTAGCAATAATCTGGAATCCTTAGGTTCTCTCACTTTATGACTTTCATGCTTCGCATCACTTCATACAAACCACGTTCCATCTAGTGGGCTCCAACACTCACGGTCATCTCACTAATGTTTATTTCCCACAAGAAATCCAGAAAAAAATGGAACTGCTGGCCACTCTAACATAACTCAACTCTTCCAGACACTTTCCCCTTTGGATCTATGGTGGAGACTTCAACATGATTACCACCCTGGAGGAAAAAACTAGTGGAAGAAATTGGTTGGAGTTGGATAGTATTGGCTTCAAAGAATTCATACAAAGCAACCTTCTCATGGATCTTCCGACCTCTAATGGAATACACACTTGGACCAATAAGTCAAGGGGAACTCATCATATTACATCTTGACTAGATCGCTTCCAAATGTTTGATAATGCTATTCACCTGGGAGGGGACTTTCATACCTCCATCATGCCTCTAGCAGGGTCAGATCACTGGCCAATCCTAATGCAATGGTCTCATCCTGGATCTCGTTGCAATAGGTCATTCTGATTTGAATCATTTTGGTTCAATCACCATGATTTCAAAGAAGTCGTCATTAATGCTTGGAACAATTATACACCTCCAGCAGGCTCCAAGATGTACCAGTTCCAACAAAAGCTAAAGCATCTTAAGAACACACTTAAAACATGGAACCGCACTCATTTTGGCAACATATTCACCCATCAGAAAGAGTTAGAGCAAAAAATGAGCACACTGCAACTGTGCATAATCTCTGAAGGCCGAACGGACGAGTATGCCAGTCAGGAAAACGACCTCCTCTCCAAAATAGAAGAGCGCAGTCAACAGGAGGAGACACTATGGCGTCAGAAATCCAGAGTCATATGGCTACAAGATGGGGAGAAAAATACAAAAAAATTCCACAGATCCACCATCCAAAGAAGAATGCACAAAAACATAGCTTTCCTCAACAACAGTCATGGAGATCATTTAGATATTCATGAAGACATTGAAAACGAACTCAGAGATTATTTTCAGAATATACTTCAAGAACCTGAGGGCAACAGGCACCAAGACATTCAGGCCATCACGCAGCACATACCAAAAATTATAAATGATGACCACAATACCATGCTTCTCAATCCTGTCACTCCCCATGAAGTGGAGCAGGCTATTGCCTAGCTCAAACATGGAAAAGCGCCCGGTCCTGATGGCTTCACTGCCAATTTCTTTCACTCATTCTAGGAGTAGATCAAATTGTAAGTATGGGCTCTAGTGGAAGAATCACGCACAATGCACTGGATTCTCCCATATCTTAACATGACATTCCTGGCTCTAATACCTAAGGAGGAGAATTCTAGCACACCGGATAAATACAGGCCCATCACTCTTTGTAATGTCATCTACAAACTCATATCCAAAGTCATTGCGAATAGGCTCAAACCTCTTCTCCCCTTACTTATATCGCCAGAGAAAACAGGTTATGTGGAAGGGCGCCAGATCCTGGATGGCATTATCCTTTCTTATGAGGTTATCCACTCTCTAAAGCACCTCAAGAAAGCAGGTATGCTTCTCAAGTTAGATCTATCTAAATAATTTGATAAATTAAGTTGGAACTACATTAATCAAATGCTCTTAGCCTTTGGATTCAGCGCCGCTTGGACTAGATGGATTATGAACCTTATTTCTACCTCTAGCTTTTCCATCATCCTAAATGGCTCACCCACTCAACCATTTCGTCCCTCACGTGGAATCCATCAGGGAAATCCCCTATCCCCTTTCTTATTTGTTCTCATGGTAGAAGGCCTTAGCTGTCTAATTCATCATGCTACCACCACCAACTCCATAAAAGGCATCTCTTTGCATAATAGTCCCCCCACTACACACCAACAGTTTGTTGATGACAATATGCTATTTGGACATCCTTCAATCCAAGAAGCCCTCGCCTATAAAACCCTTCTAGACACCTTCTCTGATGCTTCTAGCACCACCATCAATGCTGATAAATCCCAAATCTTCTTCTTCAACACGCCCATCATCACTCAACGCAATATAGAAAGGATCCTAGGATTATCGATAGCGATGCTTCCTTCCAAGTATCTTGGGGCTCCTCTCATCGATTTGGCAATCAAACACACCTCTTGGAGAGCCCTCCTCAACAAGCTGGAAGCAAGACTTTCCTCATGGACATATAAATCGCTCAACATTGCAAGAAGACTCATTGTGATCAAATCTGTTCTTCAGGCAATGCCATTGTACCTCTTCTCAATCTTGGCTACACCTAAATGGGTCTTAAAACAAATCCGTAATTTACAAAGAAATTTTCTATGGGGATCTACGGAACTCAACAAAAAATGGGCGCTTGTAAAATGGACCGATGTCTGCCTCCCTAAATCGGCAGGAGAGCTAGGTATAAGAGATCCTCAGCATAGCAATACCACTATGGGTGCTCGCATTTGGTGGAACTGAATCTCTAAGCCACATACACCTTGGGCACATTTATGGCAGGCTAAATATGTACCAGGAAAACCTCAGTAGGATCTCATTCGAATCAACACGGATACCCCAGTATCGCTGATCTGGAATCTGGCAAAACAACACAACGCTTTCATTCAAGCACATAGTTTTTGGGAGATCCACTCGGGAGTCACAGCTAGACTATGGGAGGACTCCTGGAAATAATTACCTAAACTAGCTATGTTGTTTCACAAGCCAAAGTGTCAAACATCTCTTCAGCAATCTACCCACAATCAGGTTAATCAGTTTTGGCAACAACAACCTATACATGGTTCCAACAATGGCTGCCAGCAGGAATTTGGCAAGAAAACTAGCAGGAGGAGACATATGAGGACATCGACCATGAGCTCAGTCTCAGGAGAATCAAATTATCAGATCAAGCAGACAAGTTGAGATGGGATTATACACCTAAAGGAAGCTTCACCACAAAAGAAGCTTACCAACTGCTATTTTTCCCTGTGCAGGTTCAGAAGGATCGCCTATGGGATCATGTCTGGCAGCCTGGAATTTGGCCAAAAATTTCCTCCTTCCTCTGGCTCCTTAGCAAAAATAGGCTTCTCAATTGGGATAATATTCAGAAAATAGGTTTCATTGGCCCATCTTGATGCCCCAACTGTATCTCTCAAACTAAGACAATCTCGCACCTCTTGGACACCTGCCCATTGGTCGATCAACTATGGGAGCAATCTGCAATATGAAAAAGAAGAACATGAAGGTGCATATGAGACATAATCAATACCATCCAGTATTGGCCTTCCGAGCCTTTCCAAAGCCACCTTCTCAACTCTATCTAGGCCCTGCTCCCAGGCTTCATATGCTAGACTGTCTGGAAGGAACGCAACAAGAGGATCTTCAAAAATGAGAGCACTCCTATTGACATTATTTGGTCCAATCTAAAAAGTAATTTTCAAGAAACCTTAGCCCTTCGTCACTAGCAAGACTCAGACATGCCTTCCTCCCTTCCTGAATGACTCATTTTGGAAAGTTGGAACCTTAACATCAAGCATACAGCTCTGCCCAAGCCGAATTCCTCAATCCATCTTGATTCTCTCCTCTTATGGACACCTCCTACAGATAACACCTTCAAAATGAACTTTGATGGAGTGGCCAAGGGAAACCCAGGTAAAGCAGGATATGGAGGCATATTCAGAACTATTGTAGGCAACACTCTTCACATTTACTATGGCTCTCTAGGAAGAGACTCAAACAATTCTGTAGAGCTAGAAGGCTTATGGTAGGGGCTTCGCATGCAGAAAAATAAAATTTCTTCCCTCTGGAGGTAGAAGGGGATTCACAGATTCTAATAGAGGCCACAATATGCATCCACTCAGACACTACAACAACTAAAGTGGCTTTGAGTTGGAGACTTCTAAGAAGATTGGAACATCTAGAACACTGGCTTAAAGTTCCAAGAGCCATCTCCTTCAAGCACATCAGGCACACTGCTAATAAGGTAGCAGACTGACTAGCTAACAAAGGCGCTGATCAGTATCTTCCTTTCTTTGAGGGTCTTTTGAATAGTTTTGATGATGTTAAACTCATACAATATTTCACTCTCATGGTGCACCAGGATCTCCATCCCCCGGATGCGGGTGGTTAATTCCATGTGTACGTTGTATCTGTTTTGGAATGGTGCATGGATTCTCCACACTGCCACCCAAACTCACGCGACGCTGCTATTAACTCCTCTTACCGTCCTCCGTTCACCTGCATTAATGTAGCACATAGGCCAAGACTTGCCCGCTTCTATTCCAAGGATGGCGTACTCCAGCCATTTCATTCCTGCTCTGAATCCTTTGCAATCTAGCTACTCCCCTGATGTTGCAGAGCCCAGCTCTCGAACTAACACTAGGAGACGTTGTTCCATTGTTTTTTGTTTAGAAATTGAGCCCGGTATTCACATTTCGTAGAGCCCTCTCTGCAATCTGCGGCTCGATTTGCATACTGAGGCTTCCTCCACTCTGATAGCTCATACCACGTATACCCTTCAAACGCCCCTGCTCTTGGATACTACCACAGCTCTTGCCCATTCAGCCTCTAGTATTTCTACTATCCATAAGCTCCAATATACTCGGAGGAACATGTTGCGCCTTCACTAGCGAATGCACTGCCGGGGAGGCAGTAGTCGTGGCCAATTCGCGGGCCAACCCTCCACATCCATTACTGACTCTTCCTCCCTCTCTTCTAATAACTACAGTGGTCATTATCCTGCAACCAGAAGCGGTCGAGGGTGAGGGCACCTTGGGCATTTTCAATTTGAGGTGGGCTCTCCCCATATCCCGGCCTCCCGTGCCAACATCCCAGCTCATTACCAAACTGCCCAACCTCGTTTTCCTTACTCTTTGAATAGGCCTATTGTCATTTCTACCATCACTGTTGAGTTCAAGGAAGTGCCACCTTGTTCGGATGCTGAGAAGACAGGTGATGGTCAGGAGATAAGCACTATCAGCAAGCAGGGCACTCCTCAAAGTGCAGTTATGAAGAGGAAAGTTGCTAGCGGCAGTGAGAACCAGGACATAGGACATGAAGATAACCAGGGTTGCTCCAAGTGAGGCTGCCTCAACGACAAAGAAGACAAGCAGGCTGAGGACATTGATATGGACACCTATGGGTGCCCAGTTGTTGAAGAACCTTCCTCCACTTCTCATGACTCCTAAACTATTCAGAATTTGCAGGTTTTTTCTTTATAGTCTTTTGGCTGGGTTTAACTCAGTGTTTTTCCTGATATTTAGTCAATCGCTTCTGAATTTTGGTCATGTTTTAATGTTCCAAGGCCGGTTTCCCCTGCGTGGGCGACATGTTTTGGTATGTCTGGTATGTGTTAACAGTCTTTATCTAGTATGTCTTGTATGTCTGGTAAACAAACTTCATCTAGTTTTTCAGTGTGAGAATGCCTCATCTCTGGGAAAGTTCCGCTGAGGCCGGTGCCTCACTGTAATATTTTCGTTATATTAATAGATTTAGTCAAATTTAGAAAAAAAATATAATTCTTCTACTTGGTTACCTTGACACCAAGTCGCATATACATCCTTAAAATCATCATCTAAAGCATATTTCTCAACATAGATCCCATGCATGATATAATTATGCTTAAGAATAATGGATGCACTAAAGATTGTCCTAGAAAGAATATTAGGAACCTTGTTTTAGATACCTTTACTATACCTTATCGCTTAGTGTAATTGTTGTAAGAAACCCATCCATCTGAGGTGCCTCTCTTGTTGTAGCTTTGTTTGTGATTGCAAGTATTGCAATGTTTGATGTTCAGTGTGAATGGTAGTTTCCTTACTCATCAAATAATGTTTCCACCTTTTCACACTTTGCACCAGTGTATAAAATTCTTTTGCATATGTAGGATAGTTAATCAATGCACCATTAAAAGTTTCAGAATGAAAATAGATGGGATTACCATGTTGCATCAAGACTGCGCCCATGGCATATTCACTGGCATCAATTTGTATCTCAAATGATTGTCTCAAGTATGGAAGTTCAAGTATGGGTCTTGAAATGGTTCTCTCTTTCAATGCATAAAATGCTTTTGTTGTTTGCCTCCCCACTGAAAAACTTGTTTCACACTTGTCAATGTATGTAATGGAGCTGCAATGGAAGAAAAGTTAGAAATGAACTTTCTCCAATATTGGGTTGCTCCCAAGAAACTTCTAACCTCTGCCACAGCCTTGGGTTTTTGCCAATTCAAAATGAATTTGACCTTTGAGGTATCTATATTCAACTCACCCCCTCCAAAAATATGATCCAACTAGACTAAAGAAGTTTTCCCAATTTCACATTTAGACATCTTTAAAAACAATTTTCCTTCTTTAAGACATCTAATACTTGCTTGACATGCATGACATGTTCATCACGAGACTTGTTGAAAATCAATATGTCATCTAAGTAGATTATCACAAACTCATCAAGAAAAGGCCTTAAAACATCATTCATAACCCGCATGAATGTAGCAGGAGCATTACAAATCCCAAAGGGCATAACCAACCATTTAAACAAACCTTGGTTAGTTTTGAGATTTTTCTTCCTAATGTCTCTTTTAGCAATCCTAATCTGATGATATCCACTCCTCAAGTCCAACTTAGTGAAATAAACAACATCTTTCAATTGATTGAGTAAATCATCGATTCTAGGAAGATGGTAGTGATTCTTTACCATAATTTTGTTCAATGCTCTGAAGTCCACACACATGTGCCATCTAACATCCTTATTTGGCACTAACACAATAGGTGACCCGCATGGAGATGTGCTTGGTTTTATGACCATTTTATCAAGAAATTATTGGATTTATTTCTTAATTTATGTATTTTCCATCTCTGACATCCTGTACATGCCAATTTTTGGAAGAGAACAATCTTGCTGCAATTGGATCTCATGCTGGATTCCTCTTTTAGGAGACAATCCTTTAAGCTCCTAAAAAATCTCATCATAGTTGTTAAAAACCTCAATCAAATCATATTTTAACTTTGTATCACAACCTTGGAAGGCTTCATTCTCAACATCATTTTTGTGTTTGATCATCAAATGTACAAAATTCTTGCTAAAATTAACAAGCCTCTTCATTTTTCCATGATTCACAAGAGATAGGTTTAGTTTCTTACGATGTGCTCTAAGAATGTACTCAATACCATATTTAAACAAATGATACTTGTTCTCATGGCGATGAAATATGGCTTTCCTATCATAAAGATATGGGCTTCCCAAAACAATACCACATATGTCTAATGGAACTACATCAAGTTCTACCTCATTAATGAAGTTTGCAGTGATGGATAATTTCAGTTTGCATTTTCTAGTCACTTGAAATTTTTCATTATCACATACCCAACCAAAAGGATAAGGTTTAGGATGAGGAATGGTTTCCAAATTCAATTTCTTCACAATGGTTTCTGATATGATGTTTGCTTGTGATCCACTATCAAATAGAGTGTCTATTTTGTTATGTTTTGAGATAACTCTAATATGGAAAATATCTATTATTTCCTTATGATTTTGATTTTCATTGAGGTTACTAGAAGAAATATTACTTGCAATAGAGTACTTACCTTTAAATCCCATGGATGTGATATTTTTTTCATCTCTCAAATCAGATCCTAAATCATGTTGTGTAGTTGCAGCAGCCTTTTGTTTTCCTTTATAGTTAAACTTTTTGGGTCTCATATTAGGATGAATTTTGAAAAAATGGCCTTCATCATGGCCTTATTTTGAACAATGTTTGTGTTATGGCTCATTTTCATTTACCTTTGAAATATTTTTCAAAAACACCAAAAAATAATATATGTTAGAAAAGGTAAAATTTTGTATTTCAAAGAAGAATTTTGATTTATCTTTTGGTACATTAACATTACGTGATGAGATGTGAAGGTGGGTCGAGTCGAGCTCATTCACGTGTAGAACAGTTCAAATTGCGCCCAGATCCAACGGCAACTCGAGAGCACAAATTTCACGAGATTTATACCAAGGAGTGCCCCCACAAGCAGTCACCTACAAATCAACGGCTGACATCAACTACGGGAACACTCTCTTAAAATTACAAAAACCGCTTAAGTGCCCCCGCAAGTGGTTTTAGGTTTCAATGAATACATTACATGGTGATAGTTAGAGCCCATGCCCTTTACATTCAAATCAAGGAAGATAGAGAAATGGTGTATTTCCCTTAGACACTTAAGATTTTTGGAGGAGGCGCAAAGGGAAAAACGAATGATCGGGATCAAAGCACAGAACTCGAGAGGAGAGATAAGCGGCGAAGATTAAATTTTAAACTGCCAATCACAAGTTTTAACGAATAAGTGCAGAGGTAAGAGTTAAATTCGCCGAAGTACGATGATGGTGGGACCCAAGAGCATAGTGCAAATCGCAAGTCTTAAAGAATAAGTGCTGAGGTAAAGGTTAAAAGTGCCAAAGTGCAATATGCGATGCGGTGGGGCCTAATCGCAATTGAAAATTACAAGTTTTAACGAATAAGCACAGAGGTAAGAGTTGAATTCATCGAAGTGCGATGACGGTGGGACCCAATCGCAAGTCACAAGTCGTGAATT
Source organism: Pinus albicaulis (assembly GCA_034641835.2). NCBI lineage: Eukaryota > Viridiplantae > Streptophyta > Pinopsida > Pinales > Pinaceae > Pinus > Pinus albicaulis. The sequence continues at coordinate 364,099,040 of CM076580.1, forward strand.
TAAAGGGTAACCATGGGAGATAATTGCTAAAGTCTCCAAAGTGTGATGTGTGGGTGGATGCGACGTGGTTTCAAAGGTGAATTCCAAAGGTTTTCAGATCTGGAAGTAAGTCATTTTCATGTGTTAAACCTTTTCAGAGCAATAAAAGAGCGTTATAACATGAAACCGGTGAAACGCCTTGGAAATGAAGAAATAGGAAGAAAGGGGTAGACAAACTCAGGTAAGTGACCCGACGCAGAACAAAGGAGAAAAGGAAGAGTCGGGTAGCAGGTGAGATGATTAACAACGTTTGAATCATAGGGGCATAGGAAGAGTCGGGTAGAAAAGTGTATAGCTGCACTGTTCGAGGCACGACAACTCGGTCAAATCGAGCACTGAGGCATCGTTTTAGAGTTGTGTAGCCATTGCATCATGACTAGAAAGGCCACCTTGGCACTTTGGGAGGACGCATCAGCAACAAGAGATTTAGTAAAATGAACGAAATTTCCAGTTTTAATTTGCTTTCTCAAGTATAATTTCATAAGTAATCTTAACAGTAACCATTGTGATTTATTTAAGTAGATATAAATAATGAAAATAGACTCCGAGTTTTGGACCTCTGGAGGATTGTTAGTTTAAAACTGAATTCTCTGAGAAATTAATGAAAGAAGATCAAGTTTCCTACACATGTTGATGTTGATACGTCTTTCCTGTTTCACTCTGTGTCTATTCCTCTTTGAATGAAGTGAAGTAATGTAGCAGTCAGTCTCTTAATTACATATGTGAGTAAGAGTTAAATCACCTTAATTTATGCTCCTTCACCTCATCTCTCCTCTTTTCACAAACTCCTGATGAAACTTTAAAGTAATAGATTCTATGATTGCAGCATATTATTTCGAGTTTCTTCTTTTCTCATGAATTTCCTCTTAAACTTAAAAGTGGTAGATTCTGTGTTTTTAGCATATCATTTAGAGTTTCCTTTACAGTTCTTATTTTCATTCCATTTGAATATCAACAGTTTATGGCATTGTGAAGGCTTTCATTATATCAAATTATTGATGGTATTAACTCAATTCCAAGGGTGTTAAAAAAAGGCCATTTGATATGGTAATTGTGACATACATTTTTAAAATTTCTTAAGCATTGATTCCTTACCACAACCAAGGGATTGTTTCTTGAGATACAACGTTTTATAGCGGCGTTGTCGAGGATGAAGAAACGAAGTTTATTTTCCCTGGTTTTTTTTTTTTGCATTATTTCCTCTGGTTGTTCAGTGAGGAGGAAATATTTGGCTGTGTTTGTTATTTTCAAAATTTTGGCTTCCAAAAGGCCTCACACGAGGTCAGATACCTCACACCAAATAGTCCCTGCTTTACCAGATCCAGAAAGATTGGTTTCCAAAAGGGCTCAAAAACCTCAAAATCCTTCAACACCTGATCCTACATTTTCTGCTCCTAACAGTAGCTCTCATAACCCTTTTTTTGAAGATATTTATGAGGAACTCTCTTTCATAGAACAAGATTCTCCTTCCACACCCATTTATCTTCAAGGACCTAAGTTAGAAGAACATCCTTTCGAGTCTGTTTCTTTTACCTTCACTCAAGCTCAGCCAAATATAGTTGTTGGTTCTTCTTCCATTGCTCATCAACCCACTCCCATATCAGTGTTACCTCCACCTTCATTCACTTTCATAGCAGGTTCATCAACCTCAACTACCCAAGGGGCAGTTAACCAAGTTGTGAATATGGCAGTACCAGCTTTCTTAACGAACAGATATGATCCACTAAATATTGCACAACCAATGAATGCCATGCCTCAAGAATACCTCAAATTACTTCCTTGTTTCACTGGAGAAAATGAAGTAACTGCATAACAAAATTTACCTTTTTTTTTCACTTTTGCTGATAATTTGAATGTAGAACACCTGGATGTTGTGATGAGACTATTTGTGAAGTCTCTAGATGGGGAGGCTATAAAATGGTTCAAAGGATTACCAAATGGTTCCATAAATAACTCAGAAGAGTTAGAAAATACATTCACTCAGAGATGGGGAGAAAAGAGAGCTCATGGTTACTCATTGGCAGAGTTTAATGAAATTAAAAGAAGGCCAAATGAAGACATTTCTGAGTTTGTAAAAAGATTCAATAAATTGTACAATAGTTTACCTATAGAGATGAAGCCCCCCCAACCGCCCTATAGGAGCAAAGGTGGTTTCTGTTGGGGCCTTTGAAGTTGATTTTAGCTTTACATTGAGAGAAAGAATATCCCCTACTCTTGAGAAGATACAGATAGACGCTTTAGAGATTGAAGCTAATATGACTGCAGTTGAAATGGAAAAGGGGAAACAGCCAGCCCAAGAGAAGGGGAAAGAAAAAGAAGAATCATCACAAGATTTGAAGATAGAAGATATGGCAAGGGTGATAAAAAATATGTCAAATAGGCTATCTAAGATAGAATTGGAAAATAAAAACTCCCAAAGGCACGGACAACAAAACCGAGGGGGTTTCAACCCTCAATTCAGAATACATCACCTACAAATTTTGCAAAGGGAAAGAAGAGATCAAGTCCAGGTTCAAGCATCGATGTATATAGAAGAAGCACCCACAGACCCAGCAAAATATGACCAAAGGGAGGCTGAGGATTAGGTATCTGCTATGTACGCATTAGAAGAGGATGAAGAGGAATATTATGAGGGAGAATATGTTGAAGCTGAAGTATATTTTGATCAATATGAGATAGATGAGTACTGTAGCCAATTCACAGACTTCATGCAAGATGAGTTACATAAAAAGTATGATTTAAGGTCTAGAAATAGATCTAGAGTGCAGGATAATGCAGGTGAAAAAAAAGGTTCCATACCTCCTCCAATGGAAACTCCACAACAAAAGGACCTTGTGAAATAGGTCAGTAATGCAAAACATCCTACAAAATCACTTAAGAGAAAAAATATGGAGCAGGCTAAATCTTCCTAGGAAAAACCAGTTGACACTAATATTCTGGAGAGAGTTGTTCATGTACCTGAACAAGCGGCAGATTCTAGAAAGAGTGAAGAAGAACCTGAAATTTTTTTTTAGCAAACTCATGCCTTCAGTTTGGCCAAAGAGTTGGAGAAGGTTAAAATCCAGGTACCTCTTCTAGAATTGGCTAAAATACCAACTTACAAGAAAGAAATTTCAGAGTTATTAATCTCACACAAGTGGAAGATATAAGTGACATGGTGAACCTACAAGAAGAAAAGCCAGTGGTCAATTTTGGCCCTCATGTAGAAGAAGTAGATCCTTCTGTTCCACCCTTCTATATTTCTTTGTTGCTTCATGATTTTACTCTACATAATTTCATGTTAGACTCTGGAGCGTCCCATAACCTCATGCCATTGTCTGTTATGGAGGAGCTTAACCTATAGATTACCAAACCTTATAGGGATCTATATTCATTTCATTCCAAAAGGGTGAAATGTTTTGGTTTGATTAAAGATATAGTAATTTTTTTGGCACAAATCCCAATGAAGAGTATATTCATGGACGTAGTGGTTGCTGACATCCCAGCCAGGTTTGGAATGCTCCTGTCAATGTCTTTGGGAGCTAAGTTTAGAGGTGTTCTAAAGTTATATTTTACCTATGCTATTATTCCATATTTTAATGGGGAAGAAAGGAGATTGTATAGGGAAACAACGTTTGTGAAGACCACCTCTAAGAATGATGTAGGAAATTCCCCCATTTATAGTCAAGAAACAGAAGATATTTCTTGTTTCATGCTGCATGAAGATGCAGAATTTGCTGAAGACACAGAGAAGCAGCTCTCTTCAGCAGTTGTAGATAATGAGCTGCACTCAAGGAAGATTTGGAAGTGCTACTTTGATGGTGCCTACTCCAAGGAGGGGGCAGGCATTGGATTCTTATTGATGTTACCGGAAGGTAACCTCATGCATTTATCTTTTAAACTAGAATTTGATTCAACAAACAATGTGGTTCAGTATGAGGCCTTAATCTCAAGTCTTCAAGTTTTCAAACAGATAGGAGTTCAATGCATTTCAATTTTTGGTGACTCTGAATTGATTATAAGGCAGATTAAGAATCATTTTCAAACCAAGAATCCGAGATTAAGATCGTACATGAATGAAGTTTGGGATCTGATAGAAAACTATTTGAAGTCTTCAATCTTCAATATATTCTGAGGGAGGAGAATAGATTGGCCAATTTTTTATCAGTTGCAGCCAGCACCTTCAAACCTCCCATAAATCCTCAGCTAAGGTATGAAATTGAAGTTAGACATAGGCCTTCTATCCCTGACAATGTGAAAAACTGGCAAGTGTTTGATGATGATGAACAGATAAATATGTTCCTGAAAATGATTGGAAACTTTGAAGATGTTGATATAGACCAAGAGGAAGAACAAACAGAGCAGAGAACATAAATAAGAAACCTCAAGAAGTCAATAGGTGAACAAAATATCATCCAATTGAAATATAATGTGATACTTAGAGGGTTGGTTCCCCTTGAAAGATTTTTCGATACTAATGATGTTGTTGTTGATTTGAAGAAAACACATCAAGAAGAAGAGATGGAAGATTGTAATTTGGGAACTCAGCAGGAGCCCAAAATAGTGAAATTATTCAAAGTGGTTCCCAAAAACTACAAAGAAAGATACATTGATCTTTTTAAGAAGTATATGGATGTGTTTTCCTAGTCGTATGAAGATCTGAAAACATATGAAAAAAGTGTGATGATGCATAAGATTCAATTGAAGGAAGGGCTCAAACCACATAGACAGAATCTCAGACAGATCAATCCATTGTTGTTAGCTCCAATCAAAAAATAAGTGAAGGAACTATTGCAGGCGAAAATTATAGTCCCTCTCACATATTTAGAATGGGTTTCCAATCTAGTCCCTGTAAGAAAGAAGAATGGAGAGATAATACTGTGTGTAGACTTCAGGAACTTGAACCGAGCATCTCTAGAAGATAATTATCCTTTCTTGAAAATGGATTATGTATTACAAAAGGTGACAGGAGCTCACAGGTTGTCTATGGTCGATGGATTTTCTAGGTATAATTAGGTAGTAGTGGAAAAAGAATATCAGAGGAAGACAGCTTTCACTACACCCTAGGGCACCTTCATGTACACAAGGATGCCATTTGGCCTTATGAATTCATGTGAAAAATTTTAGAGGGCCATGGACATAGCCTTCGTTGGTGACAAGTTTGTAGTTATATATCTGCATAATGTAACTATTTTCTCAGGGTTAGATGATGAACACTTGGATCATTTGCAAAAAACTTTTCAAAAGTGTAGAAATTTTGGTCAGTCATTAAATCCTAAGAAATCTTTATTTTCCTTGGAAGAAGGTAAGTTATTGGTTCACATAGTTTCTAAACAAGGAGAAAAGATTGACCCAGCAAGGGTGGAAACCATTCAGAATATTCCTTTACCCAGAAGTAAGAAGGATATCCAAATATTCCTGGGAAAAATAAACTTTCTGAGGAGGTTTGTGCCCAATTATGTTGAGATCATGAGAAGTATAACAAATATGTTGAAGAAAAATGCAGAATTGAAATGGGATAAGGAAGCAAGAGACACATTTGTTAGAATAAAGGAAGCATTGTAGGAAGCTCTAGTTCTGATCAGTCCATACTATCAAAAAGCCTTTCAGGTATTCTCATTTTCACCCCCCACTAATATTGTTGTTGTGTTGTTGCAGAAAAATGAAGACAATAAGGAGTAGCTAGTTGCATTTTTCATTAAAGTTCTTAGAGATGTTGAGCTCAAATACAATATTTTGGAGAAATGAGTATATGCTTTGGTCAAAGCACTGAAAGCCTTCAGGACTTATATGTTGCACTCCCAAATAACTTCTTATGTTCCTAATTCTATTGTGAAATACATGATGGTCCAAAGTGATGTTGAAGGAAAAAGGGGGAAGTGGATAGCAAAAATCCAAGAGTATGATTTGGGCATCAAACCCACCAAGCTGGTCAAGGGACAGGGTTTAGCGAAGTTGTTGACAGAGACAAATTTTCAAGCCTTGGGAATTAATCTGTTGGCACCAATGGATGGAATTGTTAATGAAGAAGGTCAAAGAAAGTCCAAAACAGGTATTCAATACAAATTTTTGTATAAGGATATTGTGCACTACCTATGTTTCTTTTCCTATCCAACTTCACTAAATAGAAAAAAATACAGAGCTCTCAAGCTCAAGTCTCAGCCATATGTTATCATAGAAGAAAAACTATACTTGAAAGATCCTATTGTTAATTTTTTGTTATGTTTGACCGAAGGAGAATCTATTGAAGTCACCAAACAATATCATGAAAGTCTGTGTGGAGGAAATTATAGATGGAAGGTCATTGCTCAGAAGATTCTCAAGTCAGGCTTCTATTGGCCAACCCTATTTGCAGATGTTTATAGACTGGTCGAAAGTTGTCAAAAGTGTTAGTTGTTTGCTGAAAAGAAAAAACTAGCTCCATTACCTCTCATCCTAGTATTTATTGAAGAACCTTTCAGGAAATGGGGATTGGATTTTATCGGAGAAATCAATCCACCATCAAGTGGATATTTCAAGTGGATTCTGACTGCCACTGATTATTTTACAAAATGGGTTGAAGCAATACCCATGAAGAAGGAAAATGACCAAGTAGTGATGAAGTTTATGGAGGAAAACATCTTCAGCAGATTCGGATGTCTAGTCAAAATTGTGACTGATAATGCTCAGGTATTCAACTCTGCTTGTTTCAGTAATTTCTATCAAACATATAATATAATCTTATCACATTCCACAACATATCATCCTCAAGGGAATGGATTAGCAGAGTCCTTAAACAAGACATTGGTCAGGATATTGAAGAATATCGCTTATAATTAGAAGGATTGGGACATGAAGTTGAAGTTTTCTCTCTGGCCAGTTCAAGTCACTACCAATAGATCTACTGGAAAGTCCCTCTATGAACTAGTTTATGGAACTCAATAATTTTTTCCTACTCAGTTGGCTAAACCAGTGATTTCTTTCCTTCAAGAAGCTCAAGAAGAACCTAATGCTCTGGTAAGGAGATTGAAAAAAATAATTCAATCAAGTGAAAAAAGAAACAAATTCAAGGATAACTTGATTACTTATCAGGAAAATATGAAGTCCATATTCGACAAGAAAGCAAAAGAGGTTCTCTTTCAAGTAGGAGATCTGGTACTGAGATGGGACACTAGATGAGAAGACAAGGGGAAGCATGGTAAATTTTATCCTTTCCGGTATGGCCCATACAAAATCTCTAAGGTAAGGTCAAATAACACATTTTTTTTGGAAGGTCTAGATGGAGAGATAGTACAGCCGCCTGTGAATGAGCAGTATCTGAAGCATTATTTTCAGCATTAAAAGTCAGCATTCCACCATTCTAAATACCGGATTGCTCATTGTTGATATGTCACCAAGCAATATTTGACTCCATGCCCAATGGATAAGGCACTATTCTGCGGTTCTTAGCGCTTCCATGGAAGAAAGCATTATTCCCAAGTGGAGCCAGATGTTGTGGCTCATTTGCATTTACCTTTGAAGTATTTTTCAAAAACACCAAAAAAGCATATATGTTAGAAAAGGTAAAATTTTGTATGTCAAAGAATAATTTTGATTTATCTATTGGTACATTAACATTACATGATGAGATGTGAAGGTGGGTTGATTCGGGCTCTTTCATGTGTAGAACAATTCAAATTGCGCCCAGATCCAACAGCAACCCGGGAGCACAAATTTCATGAGATTTATACCAAGGAATGCCCCCGCAAGAGCTCTCATTAAATCTTCTCACCTACAAATCGATGGGTGAAATCAACTACGGGAACACTCTCTTCAAATTCCAAAAACCGCTTAAGTTCCCCCGCAAGTGGTTTTAGGTTTCAATGAAGACATTACATGGTGATAGCTGGAGCCCACACCCTTTACCTTTCAAATCAGAGAAGATAGAGAAATGGTGTATTTCCCTTAGACACTTAAGAGTTTTGGAGGAGGCGCAAAGAGAAAAATGGACGGTCGGGATCAAAATGCAGAACTAGGGAAGAGAGATCAAATCACAAACCGCTGATCACAAGTTTTAACGAATAAGCACAGAGGTAAGAGTTAAATTCTTCAAAGTGCGATGACGGTGGGACCCAAGCGCATAATGCAAATCACAAGTATTAAAGAATAAGTGCGGAGGTAAAGGTTAAAAGCATCGAAGTATGTGATGCAGTGGGGCCCGATCACAATCACAAATCGCAAGTTTTAACGAATAAGTACAGAGGTAAGAGTTAAATTCACCGAAGTGAGATGATGGTGGGACCCGATCGCAAGTTGCAAGTCATGAATTTTAAAGGGTAACCATGGCAGATAATTACTAAAGTCTCTGAATTGCGATGTGCGGGTGGATGCGACACAGTTTCAAAGGTGAATTCCAAAGGTTTTTAGATCCGGAAGTAAGTCATTTTCATGTGTTAAACCTTGTCGAAGGAAGAAAATAATGTTATAACGTGAAACCGGTGAAATGCCTTGGCAATGAACAAATAGGTAGAATGTGGCAGATAAACTTGGGTAAGTGACCCGACGCAGAACAAACGAGAAGTGGCAGATTCGGGTAGCAGGTGAGATGATTAAAAGCGTTTGAAGCATAGGGTCATAGGCAGAGTCAGGCAAAAAAGCGTATAGCGGCACTGTTCGGGGTATGACAGTTGGGTCAAATCAGGCACTGAGGCATCGTTTCAAAGCTATGAAGCCATTGCATCATGACCAGAAAGGCCACCTCGACACTTCGGGAGGATGCATCAGCAACAATAGATTCAGCAAAATGAACGAAATTTCTAGTTTTAATTTTCTTTCTCAAGTATGATTGCATAAGTAATCTTAACAGTTTAGGTAGTCAAATAGTTTCAAGAAGTTTAGCAGTTACAAAAAACTGTGATGTATTTAAGTAGATAGAAATAAATAAAAAAGTTTATGAGTTTTAGACCTTTGGAGGACTGTTAGTTTAGAACTAAATTTTCTGAGAAATTAATGAAAGAAGATCAAGTTTCCTAAACCTGTTGATGTTGATACGTCTTTCCTGTTTCGCTCTATGTCTATTCCTCTTTGAATGAAGTGAAGTAATGTAGTAGTCGGTCTCTTAATTACATCTATGATTAAGAGTTAAATCACCTTAATTTGCGCTCCTTCACCTCATCTCTCTTTTTTTCATAAACTCTTGATGAAACTTTAAAGTAATAGATTCTATGATTGCAGCATATTAGTTCGAGTTTCTTCTTTTCTCATGAATTTCCTCTGAAACTTAAAAGTGATAGATTATGTGTTTTCAGCATATCATTTAGAGTTTCATTTACAGTTCTTCTTTTCATTCCATTTGAATATCAACAGTTTATGGCATTGTGAAGGCTTTCATTATATCAGATTATTGAGGGTATTAAGTAACTGAATTCCAAGGGTGTTAAACAAAGGCCATTTGATATGGTAATTGTGACATACATTTATAAAATGTATTAAGCACTAATTCCTTACCCAACCAAGGGATTGTTTCTTGAGATACAACAATTTGAATGTGAGTTTTTCTCCCTATTTATTGATGGAATCATTATTTTTCCCTTTTCCTTTGAATTTTCCCTTTCCTTTGTCTCCCCTCTTGAATGGATTTTTGATGCCCTCATGTGGAACATTCTTCCCTTTTGCTTCTAATTGTGTTGCCTATACACAAACTTCATCTATATTTGTAGGGTTAAACATGATAATTGTGTGTCTCAAGTAGCTATGTAAACCTCCAATGTATTTGAGTAAAGTGTTTTGAGAGGATAAATTTACACCCACAATCAATGCTCTTCTTATAAACTATTGGGTATAACTTTGCACACTTTGACCCTTTGCTTGCCTAAAGTTTTTTCCAATCCATTATATCTTTTTGCATGTATGCTAAAGGATAAAATGTTCTTCTTAATGCAGCCAAAAAATCATCCTTGAAGTTGTGATCTTACCTTTTTTCTTGATATCCTCTTGATTTTTGGCTTCCCACCAGAAAAGTGTTGCACTTTCCAACCTTAAAGAAGCAAGATGAGAGTTGGTCTCATCATCTATGATCCTTTGTATATTGAAATACACTTCAAGTTAACGAACCCAATTATCTAATTTCTTAGCATTTACCTCTCCATTGTACATAGGCATTTGAACTTTATGTCAAGCTTTAACAATGGAATTTCACCATGAATGTGGAGGTGTTTGTGAAGGGGTTGATGTAGAAGATGATGATGGTGAAGATGGAGGTGAATATGAAGGTGAAGATAAATATGGAGGTGAAGATGAAGGTGAAGAGAAAGGTGGAGGTAGAGGTGGTTTGTCACCATTTATTCCATTCCCTTTTGGAGGTTTGTCTCCATTTCCTCCATTTCCCTTTGGAGGATTTGAGATCTCACCTTGCAACCTTGAGTTTCTCTCCTCATAAAGAAGTTTCACCATTTCATTCATTTCAAAGAATGATTTTCTGAAAGTATTCTCATCCTTAGAAATATTGGCAGGGCTTTCTTCATGTGCCATGACTAGTGAGGCCTTTGGTGAAAAGTTGCAAAAGAACATAAATCAAGTGTTTTAAACTCAGTTTGCGGCATAAAAATAGAGACAATAATACCATAAACAGTAACACAAGACAAAAAAATGATGAAGGAGTTCAACCCTACTGGGCTACATCTCATGTTCAAACTTCCAACGTTGGGCCTCTTTCATTAAGTGCTAAAATATGTGTTTACATGGATTTTCAGTGCTCATAATGTAAAAATAATGTCTCCAATGGCTCCAAAACAGTAAAAAACCCCTATTTGGGCTATTGTTGGACTCAAATTGACCAAAAACCAAATAAGTTATGCTGCTAACTGATCTATAAACTGCACTAGTCTGCTAGCCATCCTATGAAGCCATCATTTTCGCTATCATCGAGTGAAAATTTTTTCCTGCGCTAGTGAGATTCACGCCAAATTGGGTGTAATTTTTTATCTCATTTAATTTCCCACTGACCCATGTGAGAGGATATGATGGGGCCATGTGGCTTATCCTCCGACATAGGATTCGAGGTTGAGCCAATTCCTGCCAACAGTTTAACTGCTCCGTAACTGAGGTTGGGTTCCACATTACCATGGTCGGGTTTGAATTTTTCCGTGCCAAAAATGAACTCCAACCTGAACCCAAGTTTGAACTACACTTTGGTTTAAAACCTCTGTGGTCTATTTACTATAGCCTGAACCATGGTTTGGTTTTCATTTACTCGAGCTTTGAGGCCGGGGTTAAGCTCAATCCCCCGGCGTCCAGCCTACATTCTTCTGGGTTTGGGGTGACTAGGGACCGAGGCTAAATCCCGTCCTCATCCCCAACCTCTCTTACAATAAACTTTATATATGAAATTTTACTATATAATATTAAGTTCCACTAGTGATATAGAAGTAGACCATTGTGTTTCCCAATTAGAGGTTAATTTTTCGACCCCTCATGAGGCCCGTTCAACCCATACAAAATTTTACACCATTGTTGGGAGTACATGTGGCATCCATCCATTGGCCCACATGGCCTCCATTCATTTTTCCACATAACATGACTAAAAACCAACCAAAATGCATGAAAATTTGACCAATAATATGAGGACACTTGGCATGATGCCATTGGTCATAAAAATACAGTCACCCTACCTAGTTAGTGTACCTGACCAACCTACAAACTTTTTTAGTTTTTTAAGATAACGATCAAAACACGATATCAGGAGCATACAATATTGGTTTTGAGCGATTCAAGTTTTGTTGGATTCAGGGAAATAAGATCTACGTTTTGGCACCAGTTTCAAGCACTTTTGAACACTTTGAATTTTTTGCACTTTACTGATCCACTAGATCAATCTCTTAGTTGAGAAATCATTACAAAATATGAAGCCTCTGATCATTCTTTTTCATTATGATATCATGAAGATCATTTATCATACTCATGAATTGGCCAAAAATTTTGACAATATAGAAATCATTTAGGGAATCATACATATTTGAAGTGTCAAGCTTTGAGATGTATGTAATTAGATGATTCTTGATCGAGTACACAATAATGCTCATGGAAATGATGTCATATTGCTTTTAATCCTTCTTTCCTACTTGTTATATGGATAAATCCCTTCTACAGACAGAAGTGATCTCCCTAGAATCCTAAAGGAAAACTAGAAACAAACATGTATAAGAATAGCTCTTTCCCTAAGATAATGAGAGTGGTGCTCTTACCTCTTAGCGAAATTTTTTATGAAAATCCCTAATCTGTCCCAATGTAGCTCCTCAATGCTTAGATGAGACCTTCAAACACAAACATACAAGTTTTCAAAGGCATATGCAATATAATTATCGAAAACAAGCTTAATCTAATGATCTAGGAGATTAGAAATTCAAATCACCTTAATGAATACATAAAGGGTATAAACTATTAATAATTACAATAAGATAACACAATGATAGAAAGTATTCAAATGTATTAATTTAGAGATAAAAGAAGATCCTTACAACCTAGCCTTCATGTCGTGAAGGTCTCCCCCAAATGCCTCTAATCCTTCTCCTTGGATGATAAGCTTCCCAATCCAAAATTACCATCATAAGACTACCATTTGTGAACTACCCTAACCCTCTAGTCTCTACCCAATTTATAGGACAAATGGAGGAGGTTTCATATCCATAAAAGAGGGATGAGATCCATTAATAGTGGTATTAGGTTTCCTTGATCCAAGGGAATTAGCTCCATCTTTAAAGGGGTTTGGCTCGAATAGATATGACCCAGAAGCTTCTCGTTGGGATATATTCGCCCAATAATGCTTCTAGAACTTACTTTTTATTTTTAATTTTTTTGAGTCATGTGCGCAGTCTATAATGGAAAACAAAGCACATTTATATGTGGGTCACAATGGCATAAACTACGCATGCACATAAATAGACTAGTACAATTGCACAAGTCATGCTAAACAAGTTAAAGGCCATTTTACCCAAAATTCATGATTTAGTCAAGAAATATGATTTTTTGACTTGCAAAGGAGTGCATTGTAGCATATGTATTGATGGTGATATATCCATTTTAACCATAAAGTATCATGGTGACAAAATTACGTGTAACATATTCCCCCTAAAGTGTGAAGTCTAGAATGTCATTAAAAGATTAAAGCTCTTTATCATGCCAAAGATCGGATCATAGACTATGGTTGGAAACCTAAAATGAAAATTCAAGGATTATAATGAAAATATATATAATCATCACTAAGGTAGGCATTCCCATAATCAGAGTAAAACTAACTTTCTTAACAAGTACAAAAATAGCCTAGAATCATATCAATAGTAGACACAGTATGGAAAAATCCATCTGTGATGAATTTGTCTACATAATAATGAATACATAACTCCTTGCATCTTGGATGAATGAAATTAGATCTAGGGTCTTGATCTCCATCTCTCGATCTGTAGTAAAAACCTGACCATGTGAACAAATGTGCTGAAGTCAAACACATAAGGTACCACTTTATTACCGGTCAATGATGCGAATCATTTACAAGTTTGAGGGAAACCACTAATAATGACAATGGTTCTCAAGGTACTCTCAGTAAAATATATGAAGTGTGATTAGGTGATTTGTAGTTGATCACTCATAGAATCACTTGATCAAAGGTCAATGATGAGAACCTGTCATCAAAGGCAATAAAATTTCCATTAAGGCATGCAGACCTCAATGTACTGAAAGGGTTTCTAGGTAAACTTCCTAGATAGTGAGTTGAAGTTGATAGGAACCAATCCGTCCTATGAGGGCCTATGACATGAAACTTCATGTCAAGCTGAAGAATTATTTTGAAAGGACTAACTCAGGGGTGGCCAACGTGAATTAGGGCTAATATTTGAAAAGGAACATGAACTGAGGTTGAACTTCTCTTGAACACATGGCAACAAGACAACTAGCTTGGCTGAATTTGACTCAATGATAATACCCAAAACCAGCTAAAGAATTTCAATGAGCTTCGATTAAATGTAAGATAAATGGATTACCCAACCCAAACACAATTGTGATGGAGTGTTGTGTTCAAGCGTGAAAAATTGTTGAAATTTGCAACAAGAAATAGTGAAATTGTCATCCATAAAAAAAATCTAGAAAATGGCACCCATAAAATGGTTACCATGTGAGACTTTTGCTTTAATTATCTTTAATTAAATTAAAAATAAATTGTAATATTATCTCATAACAACTTGTAATAATTAACTAAGTGTGATAGACTTAGTTAGCTCAAGAATTTCGAGTTGAGGGTCAAAGGATAGGCATGTAGAGTGATTCTATTATTTACAGGGTCCAGTTGTAGTTGTAGCATTAGTTTGGCGTGAGTGTGATCAATTAACTCACATTAATTGAGTTAAAATCAGTTTAACTATTTCTAACTGATTGATGAGCTAGTGGAAGATAAAGTGAATTAAAATAGATTTAAATCACATGTAGTGATCTACCAAGTAACTGATGTTTCACTATTAATAGTTGCAAGCATGTCAATTCTGATGGAGACCCAGTTGAGACAAAGGTTTAAGACAAGTGAACTATCAGTTGTATTTTTGGCGAACTGCCCAGGTGCAGTTATAAAGTCAGAGGAAATATCCATAGGGATTGCGCAGTCAAGGAAGGTTTATTGTCCTTTTTAATAGGGATTAATTTCCTAGCGATTGCGTGAGCAAGGCTAGGCTAAGGAAGGGCTGAGAACTGGCTAATTGTTGGTAAATTTTTCCTAAGAATTGATAGACAGTTTTGAGCAGGATCAAAGTGAGACAGTCAGGATAGTGTAGGATTTTCTCGGTGTGAGAAAACATTGTATTTTTTCATGATTATTTGACTATGTAAAATATATGATAGAGGGGTTTTGAGCAGGTGCTTTCCCCAAGAGCATCTTGTGTTGTGTGATTTATAATTTCCTTTCTCTTACTTGCATGTGATTGAGTGATTGTGTTTTATATTTCGCAAATATTGTAGAAGGATTCAGTATCTTTTTTTGGCACATTGCATGATCGAATTGAATCCATTGATATAATTTATACATGGTATTATAGCTGTGTTAGAGATTTTCGACATGGTATCGAAGCAAGAATTTTTTGGGCCGCGCGTTTGCAGAGAATATGTGAAAAAATTGATGCAAAATTTTCCAAAAACAAATAACATATTTGGATTCCTTGCGAAAAAATACCCAAATTGAAAAAAAAACAATCGGTCAAATTGGAGCTTGGATGAGGGAGATATCGTTGATTTAAAATTTGCTCTTTTTTTAGAAAATTTTGCGATGCTGGGAAAATGACAATGTGTGCAAGTTAGAAAAGGAAAGAAACCCAAGGGAAATAAGTCCCAAGGAAAAGAGGGCAAGAGATACTTGTCCAAGATTAGATGTTTTCACTGTCACGAGCATGGGCACTATGCTTCGAATTGTCCACAGACGAAGGCAAGTAAGAAGGAACCTGTAGTTGCAGCGGGTGAAGCATTGGCTTCACAGTTCAAGCTGTGTTTTACTCTCATTGCATGCATGGCCAGCACTCCAATGGGATGCATGTGGTATCTATATAGCGGTGCCTCCTTCCATATGATGGGGAATAGATATCTCTTCAATGAATTGGAGGAGAAGGACCTCCAGTAGAACATGGAGTTTGAAGATGATGGGAGGTATAGCGCGACTGACATAGGTACATTTACCTTTCAAATGGAGTCTGTCTTTCCTCTCAGACTATCAGATGTTTTGTATGTTCCAGGCCTAAGGAAGAATCTTGTCTCCTTAGCGGTATTGGAAGACCGTGGTTATGAGGTAATGTTTAGAAAAATAATTTTTTTCCTTAAACACATAGCCACGGGACAGGTGAAGCAGATTGGTTTAAGAGTCAAGAACCTGTATGCTCTCGAGGTTGAGGATGCATGCAAGGATTTGAGGAGAAAACAAGTGTTTAATGACTTGGTGTTTGAGAGGGATAAATTATCTCTCAACATACAGCCTCAGAAGTAGTCTCAGAAGGTTGTGGAGCAGCCACAATTGGATAAGCAAAGAGGAGACCAAGTGGAAGAGTCCACTCAAGCAGAGACATCCAGGAGGGGGAAATTTCGAGCCAGAATGGTAGAGGGAGTACATATAGTTATACCTCCATGTGTGAGGTGGGGTGATGTGAAGAATTAATCCCAAGAAGAAATTTGGGTAGGTTCCATTGAGATGGTGTGTCTCATGGATCGAACCTAGCTACGAGGAGCCCACAGTACAGCAGTAGTAGAAAGGATCAATTAGATTGATGCAGTTAGATTTCAGGAGGACAGAAATCAGAGTGAAAGGTGTTGGATACTAGAGCACAGATCCGAGTTGGCAAGAGTGCAGAGAGCACATATGCAGATGTCAGCAGCAACGCGGAGAGTCCAATAGACATGTGCAGTAACTAGTAGCAGTTAGAATACTCTGATGACAAATGCATTATACTGATTTAGTTGTTTGGAGGCTATTCGATTTCAGGACAGTTTCATGTGTGAACAACACTAGAGAAGTGTTGCATGCAAGAACATTCCAATGGTACCGGATCGGGACAGTTTGATTCCTTTATTTTTGAGAGGGAGTGTTGAAATTTTCAACAAGAAACAGTGAAATTGGCATCCAAAAACAAAATCGAGAAAATGGCATCCAAAAAATGGTTACCATGTGAGGCTCTTGATTTAATTATCCTTAATTAAATTAAAAATAAATTGTAATTTTATAGCACAGCAACTTGTAATAGTTAACTAAGTGTGATAAACTTGGTTAGCCCAAGAATTTCGAGTTTAGGGTCAAAGGATAGGCATGTAGAGTGATTCTATTATTTTCAGGGTCCAGTTGCAGTTGTAGCACTAGTGGGGTGTGACTGTGATCAGTTAACTCACATTAATTGAGTTAAAATCAGTTTAACTACTTCTAACTGATTGATGAGCTAGTGGAAGATCAAGTGAATTAAAATATATTTAATTCACAAGTAGTGACCTACCAAGTAACTAATGATTCACTAAGAGTAGTTTCATGCATGTCAATTCTGATGGAGACCCAGTTGAGACACACGTTTAATACAAGTAAACTATCAGTTGTATTTTTGGTGAACTGCCCAGGTGCAGTTATAAAGTCAGAGGAAGGCTCCATAGGGATTGTGAAGTCAAGGAAAGTTTATTATCCTATTTAATAGGGATTAATTTCCTAGATATTGCGTGAGCAATGCTGGCTAAGGAAGGGCTAAGAATTGGCTAAGTGTTGGTCAATTTTGCCTAAGAATTGCTAGACAGTTTTGAGCAGGATCAGAGTGAGACAGTCAGGATAGTGTAGGATTTTCTCAGTGTGATAAAGCATTGTATTGTTTCATGATTCTTTGACTATGTACAATATCTGATAAAGGGTTTTTGAGTAGGTGATTTCCCCAAGAACATCTTATGTTGTGTGATTGATAATATCCTTTCTCTTACTTGCATGTGGTTGAGCGATGGTGTTTTATATTCCGCAAATATTGTAGTAGGATTTAGTATATTGTTTTAGTACATTGCATGATCAGATTGAATCCATTGATATAATTTATACATGTTATTATAGCTGTGTTAGAGATTTTCTACACAAACTACCTTTAAATGAATGCAAAAATGAATACATTTTCCCAATTTTCCCCCACCATTACTGGAAAGTACCTATTTATTTTTGTCAAGCTTGAGGAGCATAATATTTTCTTGTCCAGTAAGCATAAATGAGTCCTCCGAATTATTTTTAATGAACCCTGGGAAGGAGTGATTCGGTCTCGTCATGATTGACTATTCCTTCACTCTTTGGAGTTTACGACTCCAATGTAGGGTTAACTCGATGTTGTTTTCATGTTTAAAGAGTTTGAAAAGACACAAAAATAAAACTCATGTTGTTCTTTCAATGTAAAATTTTAACGAGCCCAAAGAAAGTGAAGCTCAGTGTTTTCAAGTTTTAGGGATTCAGGAGAAAAACATAAGCAAACTCCACAGTGGTATTTTTTGTAAATTTAGTCCCTCAAGCCCGAAAAAAGGGTAAAATAATGCAAGAGAGAACTCTATTCACCATGATTAGTCAATTTATACATTTTTCATAAATATTCTAGTTCATTTCGGAAAAGGGGTAAACTTATACTGAATAGACGACTGTTCATTTACTTTTATGAGTTTGAATAGTCAAGTACTCGGTGATATTTTCATGTTTAGAGATTCTTAAAAGGGATTAAAGGTAACTCCAATGTTTTGATTTTTCATAAGTTTTGAGTCTGAAAAAAGTGATAAAAGTTTCTTCATATTACAAACTTTCAATTTGATTAACGAGCAAGAAAAGACGGAAATAACTCGACATTTTCATGTACATTTTACAAGCATGAAAAGATAGCAAAAGAAGAACGAGATTTTCATGAGTTTAATGAGTCGTAAAAATAATAACCGAAATAGACTCAAGATAGGTTTCATTTTTATACAACTTTAAATAGAGAAAAACTATGCTTGAGAGTGGTTTGTTTCATTTTTACACAAGCTTGAAACATAGAAAATTATGCTTGAGATAAGTTTCAATGCTGCCCAAGCATAACATGCAAGGGCATATGCCCACCGAACTTCATTTCATTCACCTAAGTAGACTACTAGTTACTAATAGCTGGATGGAATGAAGGTTCATTTACGATATCAAATGAAATACTCAACTTAACATTTATGTGATCTAGTCAAAGACTCGAATCAATTAGGAGAGGATTTGTTTCATTTTTTAACGAGCTTGACATAGGAAAAAAACTATGCTCATGGAACCTTGTTTCATTTTTTAATGAGCTTGACGCAAGTAAAGGAACTATGCTCATGGTGACCTGTTTCATTTTTAAACGATGTTGACACAGTAAAAGAACTATCCTCACAAGGACATGTTTAATTTCTTAATGAGGTTGACACAGTAAAAGAACCATCCTCATGGGAACCTTAATCATGGAATCCAACTGGAAGGAATACATGTCAAAGGAAATACCTTGATTATGGCTTCCAAAAGGTCTTCATCAGATGGAATAATAGTTCTATGGAAGGAACACATGTCAAAGGATGCATCTCAATAATGGCTTCCAAGGGGTCTTCATCAGAAGGAAGAAAAATTCTCTGTAAGGAACACATGTCAAGGGAATCAATAGGGATAATAACATCGTGTTCAAATACCCCCATAGAGGTCACCATGTCAATTACCATATCTGAGTCAAAATAAGTCGAGCAAACAGTGAGAGGCTCACTTACATCAGTAATCGAATGCATGGGATAGGTTGCCATGTAATTAACCCGTGGTGGGGTAGATACCAATTCCATATAAGGAAAATTCAGGGACATCAAATGACAGGTAGTCGAATTAATACCAATGAATGAAAGATGGTCAATAGTCATAATGCTTCCATTATGAGGGAAATACATCATGTGAAAGAGTGTCGATACAATAGTTTTCATGGCATAGACATAGTCTCACCCAAGGAGAAAATTGAAAACCAAGGGGCCTTGGACTACCATAAGATCAATACAGAAAGTTTTACCTTCAAGGGTAATAGGAAAATTAGGAAGGATCATTAAAGGCTCACTAATGGTTTTGTTAAAATCCAAAATATTTTGTGTAAGAGGCACAAGCTGAGGGGAACCCAAAGCTTTCCAAGCAACTGAGGATAAAATACTAACAAAAGAACCTCCAACTACATTTTTGCAATGCACATTCTTACCATAAGCCTTAAAAATTATTTTGAAAGGTGTGGAATAAGGAAGACAAGGTTTTGTCAGCCTACTCCAATAAAAGTAAATAATCTCAATACTTGGAGGGGGTACAATGGAAACAGGTGAAATGCCCCCTAGTGTAGAATAATTTGAAGTAACAAGAGTAACTTGAGTGGTATTAACTTAACTCTCTGTAGGGATAACAGGATAGACCAAATGTGGAATCGATTTTACCACTTAATAAAACAATGGTTCATCAACCTGAGTGATATGTTTTTTACTCTCCAATGGAATATTGGGATTGAATATACTTGGAATTAGATCAATTATTTCGTCAACTGACGGTAGGTTGGGAGAAATTTTACAGTAACCAATTGGAAATTGGTGTTGCGGAATAGTAAGGATTTCCAAAATTTTTGAGGCTTCATCCATGTGAGGGAAAAGATGAGTTTGATGACTCCCTTTACATGACCTACAAGGAAACCTAACCTTACCCTTTTTCCCTGGAACTTGGCTATCACTGGTTGATGGATAAAATGTAAGTTGATAAGAATTTTCTGACCATACTTCCAAGACCTTAGGAATACCAAGACAATTGATAAGGAAGTGGTCACCCTTACAAAGCTTTCAAGGGTATTTGGGCTTGTGATGAATGTTGGAGGTTTCCTCAACATTACCAATACTTACAGCCATGGTTGGTTGGTTGAATTCTTTCTTATCTCGCTTCTTCTTCTTCTTAGCCACCTGGTTACTAGCATCAAGGCTTTTACCAAGTGAAGAAGAAGAAAGGGAGGAAGACATGTTGGGTGAAGAAGTTGAAGGGTCAACATGAGGTTGGTGATGTTGAGATGGTGAACTAGGTTGAGGTGAAGCATATGGTTGAGGTGGAGAAATTTCAGCATTTGAGGCCAACAAAGTTGAAGACAACCATACCGGTAAACCTATCATAAATCCAGGAAATGAAAATCTAGACATTTAAGGAGGATAATGGCATTTCAAAAACAAGGAAAAGGATTAGGATTCTCGTTAAGAGGGGTTCCATGGTTGGTAAACTCCATAAATTTTCCATTAGATTCAACTTTAGTGAATTTTAGTTAAAAATTTAACAATATTAAAAATTTGAATTCACAATCCATGCCTAATTCCTATAAAAAGTAAAAAAAACAAACAAATAACACATGCTAACAAATCTAGGAGTCAAACCACACAAACAACCTTTTCACGCCGAAATTACTAGTTGGTGATGAAATACAACGTCGCAGAAATCAAGGTGAAAAGTATATATAGATAGAGCAGGTGGAACCAGTTACAACAACGCAAACTTTGAAATGGGAACTATAAACTGAAAACGGGAACTCTAGACAAAAAAAAACCCAAAAAAACATGAAAAACAACCCAAAAACGAAAAGGGTGTATTCCAGAACGAGGTTGTTTTTTTCAGTGTAAATTTCAACATTTTTAAAATATGGCAGTAAAACCAATTTTCATGTGCCAAAAAATGGAAAAGGCACACAATGGTTGGTGCTAGAATGGTGCTAGAATACCAATTTTATTTTATGGGTACAATTTCAACCTATTTTTAGTTATGGCGTTAAATATAAAATAATGACATTTTAAACACATTAAAATTCTAATCATTTTTATACATATCATTTAACATATAATATCATGACACTAACAATCTCTAAAATTCTAATTGTTTTCAACCATAATGTTAAAGATAAAATATATTTCACATTTTTTCACCCATAGAATTAAAAAATATTAACTTTTCAAAATATTTCAACCATGATATTATGAACAAATTATATGACTAAAATAACCCAATGAAACATAAATTATTTCTCTAAGTTATTGTTGCATTTTCAATATTTTAGACAAATGAATTCATCATAATTAAAATATATAATCCAAAAAACATAAAAATGACTCATAACTTAAAATATCATTTTCATTGCTCAATGCAAACATCATTCAATTGTCTTACACAATTATTCAAAATCACTGATATTTTCTTGCACACCATCATAATTCACATCTTCAGATGAATGACTCGATGTAGATGAATATGTTCCATATTCTTCTATTTCATCAAGTAGTGCCCCATCTGACTCAACATGCTTGCCCACCACTTGAGGTTTCAAAATTCTTGTAGATCTACCTGGGTTCAGCAAACTGCCATCTCAACATTGTTTCTTGTGGTAGAAACCTCTTAAGAATCTCTATCATCCTAGAGCGAAGAGTTCCTCTCTTTGTTAAATTGAACTCATAAACAAGTATGTCAACTTCCTCCAATTTTAAGAGTTTTGTGCGGCGACGATTTATATTTGTACCCTTTATTTTTCTCTTTCCACCATTTTTTTATCAACTACCATCTCGGGCTTGTACACACCATTGAATGGGTGTGTGTTTGTGGCATACCAATATACTTCAACACCTGTAACATCCTCATTTTCTGCAATCACATTTATAACCTTGGCAACCCAAAATGGATAGCCATGTGGATCTTCATGTGCTAAGACTGCGATCATGCAACCCTTCTTAATATCATATACTAAACCTTTGTAAAGGTCTTACATGGCTTCACGTTGTGCACGAGATCTTCTAGAACCATTATACATTTCTCTTTCCTCCACCTGTGTAGAATTAATAATACCATGTGATTTTTGTTGTTCAAGAACATTTGTTTCCTCTTGTTAATTTGACACATTTTGTGGCCAAATAAATGGAATCTTTAAAATCATATCTTTATTTGCTGGTCTTGAAAGGATATCACTCTGATCATTGAAAATAGACTCCCACCCAACTAAAACAGCAACATCAAAGTACACATATGTATATCTAATGGTTTTTTTAATTTCTTCTAGGCATTCAGAATCATCTACATCTATATTTTTTCTTCATGCATTATGAACTTCACCAACTGATTGTAATAACAATATATTTGATGCAAATATTGGATGATCTAGAATGAGCTTCAAAACTTCCAAACCTGATGTTGGCGCCCATTCTACAATTGTTGAATACCTCTAGCCCCATATAAGTGTTTTCCCATCAATTTGTTTGATATGAAATTGAAGTTGGAAGCTAATGTCATTAAGTTGTTCAATGCATTTCTCTTGACCATGCGATCTGAGAATAAACCTCCACATGTCAACAATTTCTTCTAACACATGATAAATAGGCTCTGGCATATATGATTTCTTAATACATTCAATTGTTAGATATCCAAAAACAATACGATTTTTGTTTTCACGACAAGTGTTGTCTAATTGTAGATACAAAATTTCAGGAATATTACCACCCCAATGAGAAAGCACATCATGAATTATGGTTATTGTCATATTTCCATCATTATGAATATTTGGAGCTGTGAAGTAAACTCTTGGTGACATTTTCCCATTGAAGACCATACAACTGACCAAATGAAACTGGACAAAATTTTCCTCTTGCAAATTTTTTGGTGTGCGAACAAAATGTGGTAGAAGTGTTTTCTTCTGGTCCATACCATCAATTATCAAACCCAAATATTTATTTGGATTATCATAACACTTCTTTCGATGCTTGTACAAATTTTTCCTTTCACTTGTTTTTTGTTCGTGATGCTCTTGAAGGGCTTTAACAATGTAATCTACACATAACATAAAATAAACGTATTAATAAATGAATTTTTATACTTGATTACTATACAATTTAAAAATATAATGTTATGAATGCTTACCTCTTTTTGCTCCTTGACATTTATCCTTTTTTTATTTTAGAGAAGCACATGTACTACAAACCCCCATCCTTGTCTTCTTAGGGATACAAAAATTGTTGAATTCTCTCCTCCATAACTGCACTAAATATTGATATGCAATAAATCGACCATTTCCTTCAACACCTTCTTCATATTCCTTGTATAAGTTATATCTTTTTCATCTTGAGAAATTATCTAGAATATGTATTGTATCTCTATTTCACATACACTCTCCATGTTTTTAAAATAAGTCTTGCAGCCATGACATTGTAGTGTTTCCTAGTGGCCCAAACTCCATTTATGACTAACTTTTGAATAATATGTAGGATCCTTTTCCAAATTATCTTGGATTCCTTATAGATGAAAATTTCCAATTGAAGGAATCATTTTGAAAGCCTTTCTACAGAGCAATAAAGACCCAATATGATAATCATAACCTGCCAGTGTATATTGCATGCACCCCACTAAATATGAATTTTGCATGCTTTTATTCATTGACAAATAATTCTTCCTTTTCTCTAAAGAAAATTTGAAATCCATATGTTTCAAGAAATCCTTTTTACAATAGTCACTTGAAATGAGCTCACTGATAGAACTTCTTCTCGTGAGATATACTACTCTACCCCTTGCATAACTAGAACATTTTGGATTGATACGAAAAGGTCTAGTCCTACTCATAGAAACAATATTTGCTGGCAACATCTCTATCATTTCATCATTCTCTGAAGAAGAATTTCCATGATCATTAGGAGGAATACTATTCTTACTATGATAATTTGCAATATAGTTAGGAAATTCACCACCATCATTTTTTGAAAAATATTCATTACCATCTTCGGTGGCATGAAAATTTTCAATACCATCATCCGTGGTTTTGAAATACTGAATTGTAGGTATTCTTCACCATATTTATCTTTCCCTTCATTACTGTTGCTCTCAATGTTCATAGGATTAGGACTATGTGGAAATTGTGACTCTTGATTTATTATAAATTTTTCATCCCAACCTTCGTCATTGTTGCTTCCATAGTCCATATGATTAGAAGTAAGTGGAAATTGAGACTCTCGATTTATTGGATTTTCATCATCATTGCTGCTCTCAAAGTCCATAGGGTTAGGAGTAACTGTAAAATGTGGCGCTTTATTTACTGAATTTTTTCATCCTGCCATTCATAACTATTTCTCTCATAATCCTTAGGATTAGGATTAAGTGGAAAAAGTGACTCTCTATCCACTAAAAATTTTTCATCCTGACATTCAGCACTATTGCTCTCATAATATTTAGGATTATGTCTAAGTAGAAACTGTGACTCTCTATCCACCAAAAATTTGTCATCCGACCATTCATCACTATTGCTTTCATAATCCTTAGTATTAGGACTAAGTGGAAATTGTGGTTCTCTATCCTCTGAAAATTTGTCATCCCGCCAATCATCACTATTTCTCTCAAAGTCCTTAGGATTAGGAGTAAGTGGAAAATGTGAGTTTCTAGTTTTGGAAATTCTTCATCTTGCCATTCGTCATTGTTTCTCTCATAGTCCATAGGATTAGGAATAAGTCGACATTTAGACTATCTATTCATTTTAAAATCTTCACCAGTAATTGTTAATCAAGGTTGTCATTGATGTCAATATGGAATTTTTGAAGATTTCAAATACTCTTGTGATGCATGATGTTTCCGTTACACTATGAAGATGATGCATATTCGCTAAAGCCTTAGTTTCAATATACCCTAGTCTAATGCCCATGGAACTCTATGAATAATCCATATGTATCAAGCAAACCCTTTCCAAGCTAACCCTAATTCCTTGAGAAAAACCCAAATTCCATGATGAAATAACCCTAACCCTAGTAAAACCCTAATCATGAATCTCTAGGATTTTCTAAATGCACATATAAGCACATATAACTCTAAACCTTAAATACCTAAAGCTTTAAAAACATACACCAAATTCATAGATTATAAATCCTAGAAATATATATAAGATAATAAAAAGAAATAGAAAACTATAAATAAAAAAGGAATGAACGCTTCACCAAACCACCGTAATCCACACGTAATTACTCTCATCGTAATTTGGCATTACTAAATAAACCTTGCATAAAAAAAATTCCAAAGTAATACATCGATGAAAAAATATACGTTAAACTGAATGGCTCCACTGTACAAGTCGGCTTTAACTCCTTTGACGTCGATTGACCATATGACATCCATAATTCATATAAATATGGCTTGGTTTCCATTATTCTGGTATCGAAGTGGTGAAATGCAGTAATAGAAATAAAAGGGAAAATGCAAGTCAACGAGTTCACAACTTGTGAACCAAAGAAGAATAAAACAATGTTTGATATTTTTCGCTCGGTTGTTACGCATCATCTGAAATACATATTAGAACCAGGAAGAGTTTTTTTCGAACCACGTGAACTTGGGATAGAGGTAGTGTGAACTATTTTTTGGAATGGTATTTCAGTTCTGGAGAAACGTTCTAAATTCTGGAGCAGCGTTCTAAATTCTAGAGCAGCGTTCTAAATTTTGGAGAAGCGTTTAATATTTGGAACATTATTTCAGATTTGGAGCAGTTTTCTAAATTTTGGAGCAGCGTTCCAAATTATGGAGAATCGTTTAAATTTTGGAACAATCAATCCTCCCTCTGCGGAAACCTGGCTCAATGTTGTTGTAGCTTATACCTACAGACTTGTAAAAGGTACCAGACCTGTAACATGGAACTGATGTAATCCTTGGACCTGTTCTATACTTGGAGTTAGCACCTGCAATGCATTAAGGACAATCCTTCAGAAATGGAATAATTATGGTGGCATCATCAAGTTTTACTATGGCTATCTAATGAAGACTTGTGTTGATCCTTGAAGACATTTGGTGGTTTGACAGTGAAGCATTAAACAATGAAGAATTATGATGTTCACGTAAGTACTATCCACATTCTTTATTAAAGGAAGATAAAGCAAGATTGGTGTCCTTGGAGTAGGAGCTCCTAAACACAAGGTTGGTGCCTTGAGAAGATAGGGTCAAAGCCCTAGAGGTCGGAGCCTTATCAAAGTCCAAGTTGGTGCTTGGCAACAGGTTGGTGTCTATTTTATTAAAGGGTTTGTGCCCTCACTCATCTATTGTATACAATTATTTGAAAAAGGATTGAGGTTCTTATTAATCCTTAATATTATTATACACCTCTCTGTCTTTAATTGTGAAGAATCTAACTAGCAATAATTAATAATTGAAAAGAAATATTGATTCACCCCCCTCTAAGTATTTCCAACAATTGGTTTCAGAGCCAGCTTCTTCATTATCAGCCTAATAGTTGGAAGAAGGATTCTTAGTCACAATGAAGAACATGGAAGAAACAGGGAAACTGCCTATCTTTGATGGAACAAACTTTAGTTTTTGGAAAAAGAGGATGTCCTACTATCTAATATCTCTTGGCCCTAAAGTATGGAACTTTGTTTTGGATGGATACAAATCTCCCCTCCGGTATTCCAACTAATCCAGATGAAATAAAAGCCTACATTTCTAATGCCAAAGCTTTAAATTCCATCACTAGTGGAATTACTAATTCCGAATTTACGAAATTCATGAATTGTGACTCAGCCAAAGAAGTATGGGATAAGTTGGTTTCTCTATATGATGGGGACTCCAAAGTTAAGAAGGCAAAGCTTCAAACCTATAGAAGACAGTTCGAGAGTCTGAAAATGGATGATGAAGAAGATATTGCATCATACTTCCTCCGAGAAGCTGAAGTGGTTAACTCTCCTAAAGGACTAGGAGAAAATATTGAAGAAAGCACCATTGTTCAAAAAATCCCGAGATCGCTTCCTAACAGATTTGACTCCAAAGTAAGTGCCATAGAAGAAATGAAGGACCTAGATACTCTCAAGATAGATGAACTTCATGGAATTCTTATTTCCTATGAGATGAGGAAAGGAAGTCCAAATTTCAAAGAAGCAGCCTTCAAAGCCTCAAGATCTACAAAAGAGCAAAAAGGATGGAATTACAACAGTGATTAATTTGATAATGAAAACAAATTAGCTCAATTTGTACGAAGACTAAAAAGTGGATCTAAGCTAAAAGGTAAGTACCCTCTTATTTGTTTCAATTGTGGAAGAATAGGTCATTACGCTGCAAAATGTCCTCATAAACATGATAGTGATGATGAAAAGGACTCTAAAAGGATGATGTACAAAAATAAAGGATTTAATAAGAAGAACTTCTTCTCCAAACAAGATGAGTCTGATGAATATGAATTTGTAGTCATCAAAAAGAAATCAACTAGAAATATGTGTCATCACAAAGAAAGTGATGATGAATCAGATGAGGAAAGTAATTATGTTGGAAGCAAAGAAACATTATTCATGGCATTTACAAATGATGATGACTCAGAACTGGAAGATGAAAGAAACATGGATAGTTTGCTAATGAGTGCCATTGTAGAAAATGATAATCTACAAAAGAAGATAATTTCCCTCAAAATAGAAAGAGAGGAAGAAAAAAGAAGGGAAGACTTCTTGAACATTAAGCTAAAATAGAAGGATGATATCTGTGAAAAATGTGAAGCTGAAATAATATCTCTAAGAAAGGAATTAGAGCAAGTAAAAAGGAGTTGGAAAAGCTCTCTAGCTCTTGACAACATTCTTAATACTCAAAAACCTCAACATGATAAGTCTGGAATTGGTTTCAAAGGAGAATCATCAAGTACAAAGAATAATTCTAGAAGTTATGCTGACGTACTCTCTTGCCATCCAAGAGAAGAAAAGTCATCTCGTTAGGAAAAAGGTCCCATCTCAAAACCAAGAATTGAAGAAAGAGAAACTCCAAGGAAGAATGTTGGTTCAAGCTATGGATACTACAACAAGTATCAAACTATTTTTCTTGGGCATTGTTACAATTGTAAAAACTTTGGGCATCAAGCTAAGCATCGCAAGGCTCATAAGAATGAAGCACCAAGATTGAATGATCAAACAAACCAACTACGTGGTCCTAAAGAGAAAGGACAAATCAAAACTTACAATTCCTTTGATCCTTTGGCTAAGTTTGGTCTGTCTTGCTCATTATGTGATAATTATGATCATAATGAACAAAATTTCCCTCTCAAAAGGGAAAAAGCTAAAAGCGTAAATCTCAAAACTGATAAATGTGGCCTACCTCTATGTGCTCATAGTGAAGAAAAATATTGGTTCGTGGATAGTGGATGCTCAAGGCATATGACAGGTGACCAAAAGAAGTTTATCTCATTGAACAAGAAAAATGGAAATGTATCCTTTGAAAGTGGATCCGCTAAAATCACTGGAAAAGGAATTGCTACCCTTGTCAATGGACAAGGAAAGGCTCAAAATACTTTGCTGGTAGAAGGGCTCAAACACAATCTCTTAAGTGTTAGCGAGATTTGTGACCAAGGGCATAACGTTGTCTTTAGTACAAAAAATTGTGAAATAAGAGACTCATCCTCGGGATAACTTGTGGCGAAAGGAGTAAGAACGCCAGATAATGTTTACATTCTCAGTAAAATCCAAGAAGATAAATGTTACTTAGGTCAAACAGATGAAAGTTGGTTATGGCACAAGCGATTGGGGCATACAAGTTTTGATAACCTAGTCAACATCAACAAAATTAATGCAGTAAGGGACATTCCAAAAATTTGCAAGCCAAATCAAGTTGTATGTGGCCCATGCCAACATGGAAAGCAAACCAGAACTAACCACAAAACTAAGGAGTTCTCAACATCAAAACCTCTGGAAATTATTCATGCAGATCTGTGTGGGCCAACTAGAACTCCAGCTCTTCAAGGTGAAAGGTACTTTTCTCTATTTGTTGACGACTATACTAGAATGATGTGGATATATTTCATAAAATATAAATCCGAAGCATTTGAATGTTTTAAGAGTCCTAAGGCTCTCATTGAGAATGAGAAAGATTCTAAGATTAAATGTCTTAGAACGGATAGAGGAGGAGAATTCACCTCAAAATAATTTGATGAGTTCTGTAAAGAACATGGAATCAAAAGAGAACTCTCTACTGCTAGGACACCTCAGCAAAATGGAGTAGTTTAAAGAAGGAACCGAACCATTCAAGAAATGGCAAGGACAATGCTACTAGCAGCTGATTTCCAACCAAAATTTTGGAGAGAAGAAGTTGGAACCGCAGTTTATACCTTAAATCGAACTCAACTAAGACCAAATAATGAAAAGACTCCTTATGAATTATGGAAAGGAAGACCTACTTCAGTAAAATATTTCAAGGTTTTTGGAAGCAAATGTTTCATAAAAATAAATGATGACTCACCAGGTAAATTTGATTCTAGAGTTGACGAAGGAATATTTCTTGGATACTCCACTAGGAGCAAAGCTTACAAATGTTACAACAATCATCTACGAAGAATAGTGGAAAGCATTGATGTGAAGATTGATGAAGGCCTTCCAGAAAAGAGAATTGAAGATCATGAAGTTGAGCCTTTCTTTGAACAAAGTGAAGAAGAAGAACCTGAAAAAGAAGAGGAGAATGGAGAACCTCAAAGTGAATCTTCACAAACTCCCTCTAAGATCAAGTTTATTCAAAGACATCATCCGGAAGAACAGGTCATCGGAAATATAGATGAAGGAATTCAAACTCGAAGAAGGATGATAAGCACCCCAAGAAAAGATGATGTGGCTCTATTATCTTTAATAGAACCTGAAATTTTTTCTCAAGCAAGCAAAGATCCTTATTGGATAAAGGCCATGGAAGAAGAAATGTCTCAAATCGAAAAAAATGAGACTTGGGAATTGGTACCTTGCCCAAAAGATAAAAATATAATTGGAACAAAATGGGTATTCAAAAACAAGATGAATGAAGATGGAAAAATCATTAGAAATAAAGCCAGACTTGTCTGCAAAGGATACTCGCAAATCGAAGGAATTGACTTCGAAGAAACCTTTGCACCAGTAGCTCGAATGGAAGCCATAAGAATGTTTTTAGCATTTACTTGCTCAAAAGGATTCAAGGTTTATCAAATGGATGTAAAATCAGCATTCCTGAATGGAGATATGAAGGAAGAAGTTTACATGGAGCAACCAGAAGGATTTGATCTTGCTGAAGGAAAAGACTTTGTATGCAAACTAAAAAAGGCCTTGTATGGATTAAAACAAGCCCCTAGAGCATGGTATGCAAAGTTGGATCACTATCTGCAACAAGAAGGTTTCAAAAAGGGAGTGGCAGGTAGAAATCTGTACATGAAGATGGACAAGGAAAAACTTCTGATCTCTTGTTTACGTTGATGATCTAATATTTTCTAGCAATGATGAAGAAATGAGCCATGAATTTTATCTAAATATGTCCAAAAAATTCGATATGTCAATGATTGGTGAGTTGTCTTATTTTCTTGGGCTACAAGTATCTCAAACCTCTACAATCATGTTTATATCTCAAGAAAAATATCTTAAAGACATGCTCAAAAGATATGGGATGGAATATTATTCACCTATGAGCACACCGATGACCACAGATTGTAAATTAAGCAAAGATGATGATACCCCTCTCATAGATGCAACTCTTTATAGGTCAATAATTGGAGCTCTCCTATACTTAACTGCTACAAAACCATATATTATGCAAGAAGTAGGAATGGTAGCAAGATTTCATTCAAGTCCTAAAAAATCCCATCTAGTAGCTGTGAAGAGAATTATTAGATATTTGAAAGGAACGACTGATTTTGGTCTTTGGTATTCTAAGAGTTAAACTCTTATTGTGACAGCTTACTTTGATGCTGATTGGGATGGAAGAATGGATGATCAAAAAAGTACTGGTGGAAATGCATTCTTTATGGGAGATTGTCTTGTATCTTGGCTCAGCAAAAGGCAATCATCTATATCTCTTTCTACAGCTGAAGCCGAATATATAGCTGCTACTGATTGTTGTACACAAATTCTATGGATGAAATAAGCCTTGAAGGATGTCAAGATATAAACTAAGCAACCAATTACTATTTTTTGTGATAATACTAGCACCATCAGTTTGTCAAAAAATCCAGTAATGCACTCACTAACCAAACATATTCCAATCAAATACCACTTTCTCTGTGAACAAGTTGTTGAACATAATATCAAGTTGGAATATGTCAATACAAAAAAGAGAATTGTGGATATCTTTACAAAACCCCTTCCACGAGAAGCGTTAGAGTATCTTCACCAAAAGATGGGGGTCATTGCTCTTACATTACATTAAATCAAGTAGCATGGAAGGGGTACAATATGTTAGGGGGAGCAGCATGACAGGGGGAGAACATGGGCACCCCATTTCCATTGATGTCAAAGGGGGAGAGAATGTTGGAAGGGAAAAAATATTTCCATCAATGACAAAGGAGGAGATTGTTAATCAAGGTTGTCATTGATGTCAATATGGCATTGTTGAAGATGTCAAATAATCTTGTGATGCATGATGTTGTTGTTACACTATGAAGATGATGCATATTCCCTAAATCCTTAGTTTCAAGATGCCCTAGTCTAATTCCCATGGAACTCTATAAATAATTCATATGTATAAATTAAACCCTTTCCAAACTAACCCTAACTCCTTGAGAAAAACCCAAATTCCATGATGAACTAACCCTCACCCTAGTAAAATGTAATGTTCCCAATTTTAGCCTTAAGCTAAAATGGAACATTATAGTTGCATATTTTCATTTTGTTGAATAAAAGTGGGTAAAGTGACCCATTCATGAAATAAACAGGAATAAAATCCCTCACAATGTGAAAAGAGATCATCATGGAGCTGGATTTCACACCCTCATGTGTGAAAGAGGTTAAAATGCAAATGGACAAGGCTTAGTTGACCAAGTCAAACTGCGTTAGCATGATTTGGAAAGCACTAAGTGGGGCAGCGCAGTTTTAGTGGAGGAATATTCCATGTGGGAGGAAACTTCTAGAGGAAGGAAGGTGGGGACCTCGTAGTGTTTAAAAGAGGAGCAAGGCAACCCATTGAGATTATCTTGGATCATTTTATTATTTGTCTATTCAGACAAATTGCTGCCTCTTGTTGTTCAGCAAAGCTGCAGTGCCCTCGGGCACGAGGGAGTCCTATTTAGGATTTCCTCTCCTTCTTGAGGAGCTCATGAAGGATTTCACTCATCCTCCATATTCTGGCATTCAGGCCATAGCATCATCCATCTACATCAATGCAGTTTCTGCAGCAGATATTGTGCAGTGTTGCTGGATGTTGCTGGGAGGTTTCCTACACACCATTTAGAGTTGATATTTCAGAGGAGGGAGGTTCTCTAGTTCTAGGAGGTTAGTGAGGATGGTTCCCAGGATTATTCCACTATCATTGGCAGGAGGCCAACCACTTCCATCATTTATAGCGCAGGCCCTCTCATAGACTACGTTCTAGTTGGAGCACATTTGCAGTGACGGTTTTGCAGGCATTTCAGAGGGTGAGATATTTGGTGTAGGGATCAGCCTTGCACTTCATATTTCCAAAGGAGAAGGGCTCTTCATCAGCTTCAGCCATTTCGCCTTCTCCATTCCATTCCATGTATTGATTTGCTGCAGCTACCCAACAACTCCGACATTTCAGCAGTTTTGCATATTTCAGCCAATCCTTCTAGGATTGACTTGAGGTAGTGATTGGGAGCTTAGATATTCTCTCCCAATGATGTATGAGCCATGTATATGCAGATCCATGATGTTTTTAACTCAGTACAGCAGTCTCCCTTCTATGACTGCGCAGTCCCTATCATGGGCTTTCTGCTTTGGAGCAGCACTTTGTATTTTGGCATATGTTTTCATGAGAGGCTTCTTGCCTTGTTCTTTTGATGTTCATTGTATCATTTACTGCTAATATTCATAATAAAATGGCTCAAGGGTTTTCATACATTTTGGCATAATTTTCATTCACTGCTATTTCCAGTTTATGTCTTTATATTGTTGTAGCTGCATTTTTGGGTTATCTTGAGAGATTCCCAATCTTGTTGTATTTCCCTATTGGGGAAATTGTCCCTTGACAATCACTCTATAGACAGAGTCTACTAGTGGGCCAGGTAGCCTCTAGAGTTCATCCTTTGTTTAAAGGTGACAAATCCAGTAAATGCCCTTGCAGTCTATCTCTAGAATAGATTTTCTTTGTCAATTGACAATGTTTCTGAAAAAGGAACATTACATAAAACCCTAATCCTGAATCTCTAGGATTTTCTAAATGCACATAGAAGCACGTATAACTCTAAACCTTAAATACCTGAAGCTCTAAAAACATACACCAAATTCATAGATTATAAATCCTAGAAATATATATAAGATAATAAAAAGCAATAGAAACCTATAAATAAAAAAGGAATTAACGCTTCACCAAACCACCATAATCCAAACGTAATTACTCTCATTGTAATTGGGCATTACTGAATAAACCTTGCATAAAAAAATTTCCAAAGTAAAACATCGATGAAAAAATAAATGCAAAATTGAATGGCTCCACTATAAAAGTCGGCTTTAACTCCTTTGACGTCGGCTAACCATATGACAGCCATACTTCATATAAATATGGCTTGGTTTCCATTATTCTGGTATCGAAGTGGTGAAATGCAGTAATAGAAATAAAAGGTAAAACGCAAGTCAACGAGTTCACAACTCATGAACCAAATAAGAATAAAACAATGTTTGATATTTTTTGCTCGGTTGTTATGCATCATCTGAAATACATAGTAGAACCAGGCAGAGTTTTTTTCGAACCACGTGAACTTGGGATAGAGGTAGTGTGAACCGTTTTTTGGAATGGTATTCAGTTCTGGAGCAACGTTCTAAATTCTGGAGCAACATTTAATATTTAGAACCATATTTTAGATTTGGGGAAGCATCCTAAATTTTTGAGGAGCGTTCCAAATTCTGGAGTAGCATTTAAATTTTGGAACGATCAATCCTCCCTCTACGGAAACCTGGCTCGATTTTTTTGTAGCTTAGACCTGCAGACTTGTAAAAGATATCAGACCTGTAACATGGAAATTATGTAATCCTTGGACCTGTTCAATAGTTGGAGTTAGCACTCGCAATGCATTAAGGACAATCCTTCAAAAATGGAATAATTATGGTGGCATCATCAAGTTTTACTATGGATATCTAATGAATACTTGTGTTGATCCTTGAAGACATTTGGTGGTTTGACAGTGAAGTATTAAACAATGAAGAATTATTATGTTCAAGTAAGTGCTATCCACATTCTTTATTAAAAGAAGATAAAATAGGATTGGTGTCCTTGGAGTAGGAGCTCCTAAACACAAGGTTGGTGCCTTGAGAAGATAGGGTCGAAGCCCTAGAGGTCGGAGCCTCATCAAATTCCAAGTTGGTGCTTGGCAACAAGTTGGTGCCTATTTTATTAAAGGGTTGGTGCCCTCACTCATCTATTGTATACAATTATTTGCAAAAGGATTGAGGTTCTTATTAATCCTTAATATTATTGTACACCTCTCTCTCTTTAATTGTGAAGAATCTAACTCGCAATAATTAACAATTGAAAAGAAAAACTGATTCACCCCCCTCTCAGTATTTCCAACAGTAATTTTGTCACTACTTCTCTCTTTATATTCATCAATATGAATAGAGTTGTTACGTGACGAATATGTTGATGTTTCAAAAAAAAAAACTTCACTATCAGAGGAATCCATAACACTCAAACAAGAAATGGTGAATGATGAAAATGACCTCTCGCAATGCTAATATATAGCTGAGACAATGAGAAATTCCCTCCAAAACTTCCCTCCAAAATTTTTTGCTGAAATGTTTTGCTTAAATGTCCCTCCAAATTTTATTTAAACGATTTATTTGAAAATTAGTTATTAAAATATTCTCATAATATGGACCTTAATTTTGAATTAAATTCTGTAGACTTTTTTCCCTTAATAATTGTATTCAAACTAAAATAATTTTAATTAAATTATATAACTTTGACTACATTATAAATTTTATTTTTATAATATTCATCAATTTTTTGTATCCCACATTCACCCCGCCGTAAACAATTCCATTATTTCCGCATTATAAGAAAAGTCAATTTCACTATTCCACACGTGACGTCAAGATTTCTCGAGGTTTGTTTAAAATCTTGGAATGATTTTCTAGCGAAGCAACATTGTCAATGGGAGATTCTCGCTTTTGAAAGGTTAGTTTTATTTCTATTATTATGAAATTAGTAAGTTGTTAAAATTAATTAAAGTCAAGTTATTTATTTCCATTAAAAATTTACCATCTTTTTCCATTAATTGTTTTAGGTAGAAAACGAATTATTTTTTTTGTATCTAAAAATAAAATAAAAAATTAATGTCCATTATCGGTGAGCCCGCCCAGAGCAGCGCATGGCTGATCTGGCTCAAGTGGGCGTGCCCACTGGCCCCCTGGGAAAACAGAGGGGTTGATTCTGGGAATCTACCCCCCTACTTGCACAGGGGGGCGGCGGGCATGCCCACTTAGGGTAGGCCATCATGTTGCGGGTGGACATCACCCCGTGGGCATGTCCGCCTGAGCCGGAGGGCCGCCCTTGGATGCCCTCGGGCTCGGGCAAATGCACCCACCGCAGGTAGATGCCCCCCCTTCTTGGCAGGGGGCCGATGGCGCGTCTGCCCACAACACAGCGCGTGGGTGCCGTGCTGCAGGCAGACGTCTCCCAGTGGTCATGTACGCCCACAGCATGGGCATCGTAGGTGACGTGCTGCAGGCAGACGTGGCCACGAGGCGGCGTCTGCCCGAGCCTAGGCATGGGGCTGCTTCTAGGAATCGGCCTCCTGCCAGGCAGGGGATCATCTCCCTGGGCTCGGGCGAACGTACCCACAGGTCGGCATCCACCCGAGCCCGAGGGTGCCCAAGGCAGGGAGGTCGATTATGTGAATTGGCCCCGATTCTCAGAATCGGCCCCTTGCACATAGAAGAAGAAAAAAATTTATATGGCCAAGGTGTCGAAAAAAAAAATACATACATACATACATACATATATATATATAATTTGATTTTTTTTAGAAACAGCCCTTTGAGCAGATAAAAAAAAATTAGTGGGGTTGGGGAGATAATATAAAAAAATAACCTTTTTTTTAAAACAACTTGTTTTAAATTGTAATTTTTTTTAGGGGGGTTGGGTAGATGACATTTAAAAAAAAATAATTAGAGTTTCTGTTAGGGAAAAAATGTATAAAAATATCATTTTTTTAAACAAGTTTTTTATTTTGTTTATGTAAGATATTTATTTTTGTGATTTAGTAAGTTATGTGTATATATATATTTTTACAGGAAAATGGCATCAAGGAAGGTTTCTGTCAATATTTATGGACCCAAGTCAACATTTGCATCATCTACAGCTACAATTGGGCCTTCAAAAAACATTGATGGGCAAACTGCACCTCAGTTAATTATTGAAAATGTGGGAGATGCATCCACAAAAGAAAAGAAGTTGGTTTCATACTGGAAGAAATCAACAGAAGTGAATCGGTAAAAATATGCATGGTTTCTGATGTTGGGTGTGGAGCCTGATTATCTTGTTTACTTTGTATCACAGCATTGGACCCCTGTACCTTAAATGGGGCAACAACACCGCCCGTAATTAATCGTTGCCGTGGGGGGTCTAGGGGGGGCGGCAGTGATTTTATGGAGCCCACCCTGGCGGGGGGGTTCTAGGGCAGCGCCCCCGAAGCTAAAAACAGATGTAAAATTGCCTTGTAAAAGTATAGTAATTTCTAGTCAATCTGGGTCGTTCATTAGGCGGATGATCTGATGATAGAAATTATGTTTAGTTTAGGGTTTTTTGCCCTAGAAGGCAACCCCTCTCTTTGTATGAGGGTATTGTATTGCGGCTGTGTATTACATGTGTATTCTCTGAGCGGGAAATAGATAGGGAGACTGTGAGAGAGAACAGAGGATATTATAGCGGATCTGTTGTAGGTTTTGTCTCTTCATTTTGCTGGATAATAGAAAGGAAGGACTGGTTGTTTAGGGTGGACGTAGCCCAAACTGGGTGAACCACATATATCTATGTCTCTCTGGTTTTATGTGTTTTGTGTGCTTGTATTTTCCGCATATTTTATGTGTTGCATTGCTCCGTAATATTTAATTTTCTAACATCTGAAAGATATAGAAGACAAATCTCCGCAATTATATCTATATTCCAGTAAGAATTTTGATGCTGAAAGTTATGATCTGGTGGGAAAAGTATTAGACCTATATATTCTTCCAAATACTGAAATTGTTTATATACTATCAAAACCGCCCAATTCACATGATAAACATAGATATCATTTTACATTGTTGATATATAACACAAGGGAAGATTATTCAAATATATGAAACAAATCGTACAAAATATTGCACAGAAGATTGTAAGAATTTTTATTTACACTTATATGTTTTGTGTTATTCAAATTGTATCATTGTATTTTTAATAACTTAGTTAATATTGACATATTATATTTTTTTTTACAGGATTTTACTGAGGGAATTTCAATTATGTTGGGGGGAATCTATTATATAGGTGAGATATTATGAATTTAGTCTCCATTTTCCATGAACATGAAGCAGAAGATATGGGAAAGAAGCAAAAAAAAATACTTCATGATGCTACAATATTGTATCAAAGGGATCAATCTAGTAAAGGTAGACATGTTACTTTTAAAAATGAGGAAGTTGAAGTTGAAGTTTAAGATGAAGCTGAAGATGAAGAATTTGGTTCAATATCTAAGGATCGGATTAGAACTGATGTTAGAAAGGAGAAGAGCCATAAAAAAATAAAAAAAGAATGCCCAAGAATGTCTCCCTTACATTTGATGATGAGGAGATTGTTTCGGTTCAAGAAAATATCATAAAAAATAGGAGAAAGAAACAAAAAAAAATTCATTCTCAAAAAATCATGGACAACAGTGAAGGGCCTAGTGAAAACTCCAAAGCAAGCAGGGAAATCATTATGCTAGGAGCTGATTTAGAGGATGGCATTATGAAAACAAAACAAAAATTCATTCTACATCAATTGGCAAAGACAAATTTAATTGAAGGTGGTTGTTCATTCCAACTTAATGTCATTCAAGTCTACAAGCTAGATGAAGAACAACTCAAATATCAAATTAGAAATCCACACCACTTGCATGTTCACAATAAGAAGACGTTGATGACGTACAACCCTTTTTCACATGTGGTTGATTATGTTCTTTTTGTTGATCCAAGTCAAGTTCCTGACAAAGAATCATTTGATAAGTCAAAATTTTTTGAATACAAATATTATGTACTTGGGGGAAACCATTCTGTAGAATCTCAAAGGAAATTAATGGAGGAATATCCCAATAACCAGCATTTTGAAACAATGAAATGTATCATTTATGATATTTCAACAGATACACAAGAAAATTTATTGGCATGGGATCATAATTTAGATAATGAGTATAAGATGTCTATGAATTTCATCCAAAGGGTCAGATTTATTCATAGTGAATCTGAAGAAAAATGTGGCGGTGATAAGCTAAAGGTTGATCATGCGTTCTGGAAGGAATGTTGTATGGAAATCGATTATCAAATCGAAGAAAAAATAAGTTCAAAAGGTGGCAGAGTAAATTATGAAATATTCAGAGGTATGGATAACATTTTCCAG
This sequence comes from Pinus albicaulis, assembly GCA_034641835.2. NCBI lineage: Eukaryota > Viridiplantae > Streptophyta > Pinopsida > Pinales > Pinaceae > Pinus > Pinus albicaulis. The sequence goes on from CM076580.1 coordinate 364,138,071, forward strand.
ATGGCATTTAGAACTGGGGAGATATGGGAATTGATTGATCAGATTTTTGAGTTGTGGGAGAGCGTTGGCATCAAAAGTCAGAAGATCAAAAAGTCTAAACCATTGATATGTACCAACAGTAAATCAAGTCTTGAAATGAAGATCCTTCCAGAATATATGACTATCACACCTTGGAGATAAATGGAAGGAGTGAAGGATGAAAAGTTTGTCAAAACAATATTATCTCGTGTAAAGTCAGGAGAATTATCAAAGGATAAAATGTCTGAGGAATTTCTAAAGTAAGTTTGTTATTTTTAATTTTTTTTTATTATAACTTTCTGTTAAATATAATATATTTTTGTAGGTATTATTTTTTTATACATAACATTGTATTGACATTTTTTACTTCATTTATTCAGTCACAAGGTTTATATGAGAATACAGGAACAAATGGTTAAATTGTTGAATGAAGATAGTTGGGATGATGTTCTACGCAACTACCCAGATTCAAGTTCTACATTAGTGCTAAAATATTTTTATCTTGTACTTAAAAAGGTATGTTCATTCATACATTCATTTATATTCATATGTATAATATTTTTAATTTATAACTTATAAATTTCTTTTGTTTATTTTATTAAAAATTAAGAAGGATGCAAATGGAGCACCAGATAGTTTCAGAAGCTTTATTGAAAAAATAACAATGGAAAGGATAAGAAAACAACATCTTAGTGATGTTGAACTTGATTCCAGTCTTAATCATTTCATTTGGAATGGGCTCAACACTATCCAATATCAAATAATATCAGGTAATTTTGAAGACATTGCAAAACTCATACCTAAAAGGAATTATTCCCTAGTTATTGCAGATATTCCTCATGGTTTAAATATCCCAAACATTGAATATGCTAGTGACCCTTATACGTATTAAGCATTTATTAAAGTGGTTGCAGGATTTTTAGAAGTCACAACATCACCACTTTGGAGATTTGTGACATTTCACTCAGACACACAATTGGGGTTGTTATTATCAAGCTTCAAGGGAAAAGCAAAGTCAAGGATGCAGCTTACATGGTAAGACATTGAAATTGTATATTTGATTAATGTTAAAAAAATCATTTATGTACAATTTAATTGACTTTTTAATGTTTCATGTTACAGGTAAAAGCCAAATCTTATTTGTGGTGGAAATCAACCAATTATAAGTGACTGTGAGTTCATTCATGTTGAAATTTGGACAAAGGATGATAGCTACAAGAGTATTCTTTTCAATCAAGTGGATGGAAAGAGTCATAGCCAAGAATTGGTCCATGATGTTGTTGTAAGAAAACTAACATATGAAGATAAAGAAGAAAAAGGAGAGATAGTTAACATTTATCAAAAACCGCAGTCATTGATTAAATATCTTTTAGATTTATGTTCAAATGAAGGAGATTGGGTTTTGGATTTATTTTTAGGCTCAAGTAAGTTTTATTATATAAGAATGAATTTCACTGTTATCTTTTTTTAATTTTTTTTTGTTATACTAAATTACTAAAAATTTTCTTTTGTACTTGATGATTAGGTACAACACTAGCATGTTGCTTACAAAAAGGAAGAAATTGCATTTCCATTGAAAAAGACAGAGTACAATGCAAATTTATTCATCAAAGAATCAATGCTCTTCAATTTCTTCCAGATGAAATGCAAAAAGTTGGTTTGAGAAAAGGGGATTTTAATGAATCTAATGTGGCAAAAAAAGAAAATCAACCTCAACCATCATTAGATGGAATGATTGGAAAGGCATACATTAGGACATTCGCAGACATCAAAGATCCATCAGAAGAGGAAAATGATGAAACTGAAGCCAATGATGAAAATATTGTGGAAGAGGACAATAATGATACTCTTGAAGATGAAGAGCTTGGGTTATGTGATATTATTGATTAAAGATTAATTTAAGCTTCCAAATGAAACTCATTTTTTGTAACTATTCATAAGTTATACTTATAATTTTTTGACTCTGACATTTTATGAGAAGAAATAAATATTCAATTGTGGTTATTATATGTTTAATATTTGTATAATGTGATTTTCACTTCATTTTTATGTGAATCATTTAAGTTTTGAAAAAAAATGTAATTATCATTAACTTTTCACATAAAATTAACAAAAAATGCTAATTTTTATACTTTTTTGTTACCTTTTCCTATAAAAATGGTTTATTCGACATGTTAGTTTTATCAAAAAAGGCGCAAAATGTGTATATTTTCAATTATTTCTATATTCAAAATGTGTTTTTTGTGTAAATTGTTAAAAATTCTTTCTTTTTTAGTGGCAATTATTTCATGTGCAATGAAATATTATTTAACAATATATAATTAGATAGAAGATTGACAATTTAAAATTTTTACATTTTTTGTTTTTTTGACAATGCAAAAAATCAAATATCTCACTACAAAAAAAAAAAGCAAGAAAACAAACACTTAACCAAAATATGTAAGCGAAAATAATTGTTAGCATTTAATAGATTAGAAAAATTTAAGTCAAAAATAAGTCTTCTAAAAAAAGGGGATGATGCTGGAATCAACACTTTTCAAAATCAACGTAAAAACACTAACATTTTAAAAATAATGTCTATACTTGGTACATAAGAAAAATTAATGTGTAAAAAACATGCTAAAAAAAAATTAAGAGTATTTTGAATCAACACTTTTCAAAATCGGACCATTTTTTGCTACCTAAAAAAAGTGGGTACATGTTTCCCTTCCTGTTTCAAAGTTTACATTGTTTTACCCTAGCAACCTGCTTAATGAAACAATCAGGTGCAGGTAACTCCATTTATGCCATCTCGAGTGAAGCTTACCCTCCAAAAGGTCCAAGTGATTCTAGTCAATGGTTGTTCTAGGTACAATAAAGACCTTCCCTCTACCATCACCTCAGGAAAAATCCCTACGATTATGGTCACTAAGGTTACCAACTATCACAATTTAACCTAGGGGCACAGTTGTAGGTCTGACGTACACGCAAGGGCATTGTAACTGAGCTCAATACCATTGAGAGCTCCTCGACATGGTAAATCCTTGGTTTACTAACAAGTGACCCCAAGTACCTTTTGGCATTGTTTGTAATGTGTGCAAATATTTTATTTTTACCAACGAAGCAAGTACGATTACTTCATCGGGTCCAATATGACCTCACACTTAACTCTTGTGTAAGAAGAGCTTCCCAGAGCAAAACTGTAATAATTGGATTTACTCCCTACTGCAAGATTCTATTTCTTTTTTATTTCTTTGGCAAGTTTACTCACTTCCCTATTCCAGAGCACTAACCTGATCTATGTTGGTGGAAAAAGTCCTAAAAATGTAAAAAATTCTAAATTAATTTTAATTAATGTTGTGTTATTAGGTTGTTACTTACTCAAAGGGATATGAAGGTGAAACTGATGATATTTCGACCAACTCAAAAAAATCTAATGTATTTTTCGATGAAATTCTAGTTAAGGGAAATGACCTTACGTTGGCTAGGTGAGGATTATTTTTTAAGGATGTGTTGTGAGCCCGAACTCCAGCCCTAGCTGATCTTTGTTAGCAACCTATAAATATAGGATTCATAATTTTGACTTGACTGATGGTAGTCTTGTAAATATGTACATACTTTTCCTTCTGCAAGTTGTATTCACATATTTTGTAAATAAAAATAAAAAATCAAAAAGAGGGTAAAAAGTCCGAAAAGAACAATCAAAGGACTTAGAAAAAATAAGAAACCCCAAAAGAAAAAGATGAATAAAACATGAAAGTGTGCAAGTCTAAATGCCACTACTTTTTACCTTTTGCAGTTGATTATGGCAGAGTGTCAATAAATGCCATAATCCATGATGAGTTAAACAATTTAATCTTAACTTGTCATGTTTCAATTTCACCTGTTATAGATAGAGAATAAAGAATTGTCATACAGTTTAATCATGACAATTCAGTAGTTAGGTAGAGAATAAGTGAATCCAACAGCTTAATCTGGATTCTTGGATGAAATAAGTGTAGAATTAGATATTTTTATTGCTTTCAGAAAGAATAAATGTTGTAAAGGTTGCTAGCACAAATGCACCTGATCAAAATGGAAGAAAAAATGTTAGCATGTAAAATTGGGTAGGTAGAAGAAGGTGAGAAGCATCAATGTAAATATTATTCACCAGGGCTGCAAATAACTAACTTACCCTTCCCATAGCCATTAAACATTCTACGCTATCAATCAAAAAGGCTCAAGGCATTTCCTTGACTTTTTTTGGGACCGGACCCAAGGCTCTATGGCTGATTAGTTGAAAAATGGTACATTTCTATATTAATCCCTCAAACTCACATCATTAGTTCATGCATTCATACCCCTGAATAATCCTAAGTAAAACCTGATTTTTACTTAAAGATACTCTAATTCCCATTTGATTAACTTCCTACATCATTTGAAAACATTAAACCCTCAAAATTGCATTTTATCATAAGTTAAAGTGGTGAAATTATTATGATGCAAATTTTCCTTTAAACTTCACTTTTCTTGGTTATGTTTATGTATTTTGAAGTATACCTTGTCCCATTTTCATATTAACTTTGACTTATATATTAACTCCCTATAGAAAAAACCTTTTCCTATATTATATAACTCCCTTTTATATAATAATCCCCAAAAACCCATTTATTATAACTTTAGCCAAATTTATTAATCCCCACATGTTTAAATAAAAAAACCCACCTTATACCCCCTTTGGCTAAACATATCTTTATATAAACATCCCACCCCCCTATGGTAGTTAAATCACTTTGATTTAATTACTATATAATAAAAATATGTGAAAAAACCTTTAATTATGTGTTTAAAAAACAAAAATAACAAAGTTTTGTTTAAACTAAACTTCAAATAAAGCCTATCCCCTTTGCTTATTTTTCCTTCCCTGACTCCCTTTACCCAAGGTTAAAGATACAACCTAACCCAATTCCCCATTACATATCCCATACCTTGTTTATTAACCTTGGTTCAAAGCCCTTTTACCCCTCTCGACCACCTTTTTTATGTATAAAGCATGTTTTATATATAAAAACCTTCATATATCTTTCAGCTATTGGATTCAATATTGACCCTTCGATCCCTAACACTCATTTGATCCTACGACTCCAAACAAACGTGATATTATTATCCCCATATCTCTTTACATCCTATCGTGATGCTTTATAACCGTCTAATCATCCCTTCACAATCCAACAATTCTTGTTAAACACGATAGTTCTATTCCATAATCTTAACCTTCCCATTGTGTCGTATATCAACCTTTGGATCTACATTTACTATTAAGATCTAACGATTCATATTTAACCCGACAACTCCAGTCCCCGACCCCACCACAGCTCATCGCGTTAAGCGATCACCGTTGATCTTCCATCCACTAGATCAACGGTCAATAATCGATGCCCTAGTCCCACTATACTTTCCCCACATCTTTTCATTTAATCCTGACCGTTTGCTTTCTGATGTCAAATCCGACGGCCCGAAACTTATATCGCACAAATAAAGTGCCCGACCCGTGTTTTATGAAAATCACACGATAAAATTTGTTTTCCAATACAACCCAATGCTACATGTCCCCTTTTCATTTGATCGCATTCCAAAAGCCAAAAACAACTTACCGTCTGCAGCCAACGTGAAAACCATCAGCAGTTTTCCACAATTCAAACAATAAAAAAATTTCCACCAGATATGTAACTCACCAATATTACATTTTATAAGGTTTATAATAAAGGTTAAAACCTTTGTTATAAGTTTTATGTGAACGTTATAAGCTCCGCTCGACTAGTAAACCTTTGGTAAATCCTTTCCGGCTCCCGAATCTGATGTTTACTCTCTGTGTGCCTATTTTGTACCTGAAAGACCCATTTGACACCTAAAAGCTCCATTTTGACCAACAGAATCTCTGTTTGAAGGCCAAAGACACCTTTCAACTGCAACATATCAACATCAAAAGCCTCTATTTTAAGTTCAATCTTCAATATAAACCCTTGAAAAAAAAACATTTCCATGGCTTCAAAAGGTCTTTGAACCTACAGATATCCTAACAAGTCATATTTTATAGTCTCAACCATTCAGGAAACCCTTGTTTCTTGTCTTACCTAGTTTTTCATCTCTCATATTCCTAATTGAGCACTAAAATACCCATTGAAGACTATATTTACCCAAGAATTGCTCAAAACTCCCTCTGTTAAAGTGAAATACTCCTGCAAACTGTTTAAACCTTCAGAAGTAAGCCTAACAATGCCTAAAAAACAAAGTTAAACCTCCACAGACTGATCTCATTCCACAAATATTTGAAGAATCTCCAATCACCTCCCTGCAGCCAAGATTTCATTAACAAATTGATTGATTTTTGCAGGCTATTATCATAATATGAAATTTGGCCAACAGTTTCAATACTAGTTGACAAAATTGTTTGCTCCAAATTCTCAGATTTTAATTCAAAAAAGCTTCATTCAACAAATAGTTTATATACAAATAAAGAATAAAATCAAGTCAGAGAGAGATTAGAATGATGAAATTTTCACTATGAATGGTGAAAGTGAGATCATAATTCACAATGACACTAAAAACAGAACAATCAAAGAGTATCAGTGGTTAAAGTGTATTAGGTAAAAGTCAGAGTGAAAGGTCAAAAAAAAGTTACAGAGAAGTCAAAGGTAAACTGTAAAAGTAAATACAGAAGCATTAAAATGGTAAAAAGAGATGAAAATACTTTCACCAACAATGAAGTTTATCCAAAGTGAAAGTAGAAAAGTTAAAAGAACAAAAAAGATGAAAAGATGAAAACACAACAAGAAGGAACATTTTTGCAGAAATTCATGTTTAAGCCATTGTTTTGTAGAAACTATTATGACCAATCCAAGATGAATTTTGAAAAACTGAAGGATTTTTATGTTCTTAAGAGGTCCATCTACAAAAACCTCTCTCACTTTTCTAACAGACATTATGGATTGGGAAATATTACACAATATTGGAAAACATTATTGCAGAAAATTCTTGTTAAGTCATAATTTTGCAGAGAATATTGTAGCCAATCAGAAATACATATTACAAAACTGAAGGAGGTTGTTGTTCCTAAGAGAATTAGATACAAAAACCTATCTCACTTTTTTCACATTCATTTCAGAATGAGAGATACATGCACATCTTTACAACCTATTGTTCAGACTCTGTAAAACTATGTTTTACACATATTTTTGCAGAGCCTATTGTGCACAGCTGGAGAGGAATTTTAGGAAAATAAAAGAGGTTTATCTCACCAACCTATTTATCTACAATAAGCTCTTTCACTTTTACATATATATTACGGATTGATAAATACAAAAATATCATTGGACCCCAAGTTTGCAGAATTGTTGGAGCAGAATGCACAAAGAAAGGAAGCAGTTAGTGACTTGGATGCCTCATCATCAACTAAGAGTTGGATAAAATTCGAATTATCCTCTCTTCATCACCTATCCATAAGAAATAGTGCCAAATAGATGCATTAGTCTTGATTGTCCTTTACTTAAGTTCTATTTATGTAAAACAGTTAGAGATATTTTGTAAACCAATCTTGATATTTTTCAAGATATTTTAGTTTAGAATTTGTAGAAATACTTCACTCCTTGAAGTATTTTGGGTGGAATAAAATTTATCAAGACTACTATAGAAATTTTTCTGGATATATTGAAGTTGGTGCGAGTCAATTAGAAAAGCAGCAGACTGGAATTGAGATTAAAGACATCATAACTCAGGATTCTTGTGCTGACCAGATAAGTCTAGTCTTTTTCTTGTTTTCATTGTTTTTCTTTCAAAAGTTTCCATAGATTCATTTTAATGTGTTTCTATCTTTAATGATCAACTAGGAGAATTTAGGTAGGATTAGTGATAAAAAGCTCCCTGTTTTTTACTAGTTGGCATTATTATGTTTTCTGCTTGATAACTGGACTATAGAATTCTTAATTGCTCTAGGTCCCTGTTTGATTCTCTCCTTCAATATTCATTTCTGTAACTTAAGGATTATTAAGTGCCCTTTTGTTCAAATTTCACCCATTCCATCAACAAATCATATTCAAAGCCTTTGAAGGTCATCTACCCTGTCCTTAGTACATTTTCATCTTTAAGTCTTATTTCCTAGCTCTGTTGCCTAGAAAGTTGACTCCATAGCCCAATGTTCTGGTAGATCCCTCCGGTTTACCTTGAAACACTTTTTATTCCCACCACTCTTTCAAAAAAGTCCCACTGTCCATTCATAGCTAGCCTAAAATCCAGTTATAAAAAAAATTTAAATCTTTAGGAGAGATCCCTCTCCAGAACTCAGGAAGGCTAGATCCTGAAATCTAAAAGAGGTTCTTGGTTACCCCTGGTTTTCTTAACTACAAAAATCCTCATCCCACAACCTAAGAATTACTAGAGTGATAAAAATCTTCACATAGATTTGGGACTCCGTCGTCATGGCCTTCCTGGAGCCAGATGTAGGAGCGTCCCCCCTCAACACAAGCTCCTCTCCATTGACCCAATCTTAGCCTGATGCGGCTACGTTCGCATTTGTTTCATTGTTCGAATCAATGGGACCTCAAAGAGCCAGATCGGTAATATAAAAGTTCATAAATAAACTGGATTCCATCCCTGATATCTCCTTGCCGCCTACTTTGCCCCGAAAAGCAGCGTTCTCTCTTGCTGAGAAAGGTTTGGTTGGCCAGTTCACTGGCCTTTGGCCTTCCCCCAAAACCATCCAGAAATGGGTTGAAAGAAACTGGGCTCAGTTCACCCAAGGAAAAATCTCCATCTGTTTCTATGGAGGAGGTTTCTATACCTTCCACTTTGAAACCAATGACGATCGGGATCTCATTTTCCGAAGTGGTCCATAATTCATGGACACCAGAAGATTATATTTAAATCATTGGACCCCTCATTTCAATCTAGAAATGGATGTCCCAAATGTTGTCCCAGTTTGGGTCAGGCTGCCACACCTCCCCCTGCACTACTGGGGAGATGAATTTATGCGAGAAATAGGAAATGATGTTGCCAAATATATCGACGGAAGCAAATCAAAAGACAACATTCAGGCATGCGCAAGGATCTGTGTTGAAGTGGATCTTGGAAGAGGTCTCTCGGAAGCCATCAAGCTCAAGGTAGACAACTGGACGCACATTCAGCAGGTGGATTACGAAAAAATTCCTTTCGAATGCAAGGTATGTCACGAGTATGGTTATTTTGCTAATAGGTGCAGTAAAAAAGAATAAACTGATAAATATGTGGAAGAAATTCTAGTTAAGGGAAAGTGAGAAGTTCCTTGATTTTCCAAAAAGAAATGCAAAAGTCAAAATCCCAAAAAAATATTTTTCATGAAATGCCAATTCACTTTGAAAATTATTCAGTTGCAAAAACTTAATGAAAAATTCAAATCATTCAAGTCAAATAAACACACAAAATATCTTTCACAAACAATCACTTACAATTCTTCAAAAATAATGAAAAAAAAAATAGAACTCTAAAAAACGAAAATTTACTAATGAATGCTTTTAATGAATTATTCCTACGAGTGAAATTTTATGAATACTTTAGACTGAAAAGGGAACAACTCACTTTTGACATTCAACAAACAAAATAACTTTTCACAAAAACACTACTTCTCTGAGAAAAAAATAAACTTTGCTAATCTTGAAGATGCTCACAATTAAGCAAAATATTTTTCTCAAACAAGTAAGATTAATAATAAGTGTGGTGTATTTGAAAGAAAAGACAGGAAAGAAGTGAGTTCAAGCAACATCTGATCCTTTTCGATGAAACAACAAATAGACTAGATAAAACCCTACTAAAAAATGTGAACATGATGAATTCCCAAAACGGCTTCACTATAGCACTCAAATAAATCCAAAAAAAGGTTTTGAAGATTAAAACAAGAAAAAATGACCATTCAGAAATTAAAAATCAAACTCTCATTAGAAGAAAGATTATTTTTTCAAAAAATTTAGAGGGGTGCATGGGTAATGAATGCAATCCAATGTGCATGTGCATTGTGTCTTGAGATAAAGCTGCGCAAATATGCACTCTATTGTTGAAACAGAACTGCACAAGTAAAGGAAATTTCAAAAAAAAAAAAATTAAGGCTTATCAACCCAGGGGATGTAAAAGTTCATTTTTTTGCTCAGATATAGTCAAACCAGAAAAAATAGAAATAAAAACCAAGGAAAAACTAGAGAACTAAGAGGTTCCCCAATGGAGTCACCAATTTTTTATACAGACAAATCCCTTCTACGGACAGAAGCAATCTCTCTATAATCCTAAAGGAAAACTACAAACAAACAGACATACAAATAGTTGTTTCCCTAAGCTAACTTCGTTTAAATCATTAAAACTAGAGAATGAGAGTGGTGCTCTTGTAGAAATTATACAATATGCATGTATATTATCGGACTCTCCTGATCTAACAATTTAATCCTTATGTTAAATACAGAATCCTTCTACTTAATTCTTTGTGGAAATTAAATCGCCAATTGCAAACACATGAAGAAAAATCAATCGCACATAACAAGATGTTTTTACTGGGAAAGCTTAAAGCTAAAAACCCCAACTATCATATATTACGTATATGAATGGAATCATGTAACAATATAATACAAAGCTTAGTACATCAAGCTCTCCGTACAATATACAATCGTCACACACTGTCATGCAAAAATTTGCATATCTATGCACCAATTTCTTGCCTCCTGACAGCCTACCTCCACTGCACAATCCAAGTTGATTACAAATACCAATTCGATGCAATCATGCCCTCCTTGAATGTGCAATACTCATAAGCATATCCAATGTGTGTGTGGATGCATTGAATGCTCCACTATAGTCACAGTAGATAGTCCATCTCACCCTTTCACCTATCTCTCCACTGGGTCTCCACTGGATCTGACATGCAAGTAGTTAACTATTGTATTTCTTCAGTTGCAAGTAAGACACTACTTGTGAATTAATTAAATAATTAATTCATTCATCTATCACTAGTGTATGTTCAGTTACAACTAGCACAACTGAGTTTAACTCACTCAACTGAGTTAAACTAAATAACAACTCCCATAACTACTCTTCCAACTCTGTTACAACTTGCCACAATTAGTTATAACTAAGTCCACCATGCATGAGTCACCAACCAACCTTGAAATTCGAAATTCCTTCAGTCAACTGGTTTGCCACATCAGTTAACTGAAATCAAGTGCTCCAAGAGAATAAGTTACTATTTATTGTCTGATTATTATTAAGGGCAAATAATAATCGACATGCATTCTAATTTTAGACAGGCGATCTATAAATAGACTTCACCCATACATCTAAAAATAGATTTTTCTCAACCATCTAGAATCAGCCTCCCGCTAATTTTAGATTTTTCTCAACATGTCTAAAAATAGACATACACCTAAAAATAGCCTGTGTGAGCCCCACCTAGTGCAGGTGCTTATTTTTCACTAGGATCAAGGAATGATGTTTCCGGATGCCACTTTCACTATTTCTTATTGCAAACTTCAACACTTCCTCTCAAAAAGAAAGGAATTTCTTTGCATGCGACATGAAACTCCATGCATTCGCCCTGTAACCTTTGAAAGAAACAATTTCGAAACTGAATAGCCTCCAAACAACTCAAACAGTATAATACATCTGTCATCAAAGTCTTTTGACTTCTGCTTAGCTACTGCACATGTCTTCAAGAACCACTGTGTTGTTGAACTCTACACCCATGCACTCTGCACTTGCTGTCAAATCTGATTCGCGCTCCAGTATCCGACACTATCACTTTGATCTGACTGCATCAATCCAACTAATCATGCTACTGCTGCTCTGTGGGCCCTCGTACCCAGGTTCAATTCATGAGATCCACACCATCTCAATGAATCTTGCCCAGAAATTCCTTCTTGGGATTACTCATGCATGTCGCCCCACCTCTCACCTGGTGGTATAGCCGCATGCACTCCCTCTTCCCATCTGGCATGAAATTTATCTACATGAGTGGTTGCTCCCACTCCATGATCCTCATCTTGTGGCTACTCCACATCTCGAGGTTCACTCTTACTTGCATGCAAATCCTACTCCCTCTCAAGCTTCAATTTCATGGCTTTCTTGCACTTCCCAACAGTAGGAATCTCCATAGAAATCCCATCTACTTCAAGTCTGTAGAGATTCTTAACTCCAATCCCCACCTTCTTGGCTTTCCCTATTGCTTTGTGTCGCAAGAAAACTTTTCCTTCACTAAAGACAACATCATAGCCTTTATCCTCTAACATTGCGACTGAGATTAAATTCTTATTTAAAATTGGAACATGCACAACATCTTTTAAATGAAATATTTTACCTGAAGCCCTCTGAAAGGTAATGGTACCAATGCCGGTTGCAATGTATCACCCATCGTCGCCTAACTCAACATGCATCTGGAGATCTTTCTCCACCAAGTCACTAAAAATTTTCACATCTCTCGTCACGTGAAAGGAAGCACCACTATCAAAGTACCACCCCGATCCCAATGCACTAGACACCATGCATGCAATCAATGAGAATTCAAGCTCAAATTGGGATGCAAGAGCCTCACTAGCTGCAGCTCCAACAACCGGCTTGTTCTTCTTCTTATGTGGACAATTTGTGGCAATATGTCCAAACTCGTGACAGTGAAAACACTTAACTTTGGACATGTTGTGATCCTTACCATCTTCTCCAGCCTCAGATCTATAATGGAATTTCTTCCCCTTCTTCTTCTTCGCCTTGGAAGCCAAAACACAGTCCTCTTCATCATCATGCTTTGATGAAGAGCCATCTTTGGTGTTTCACCTTATCTCCTCCTGCACTAGATCCGACCAAAGTCGCTCCCAATCTGCCAAATTTTCCCGTCCATTAATAGAGTCTTCATAACTGTGCCAACTCTTCAGAAGTCCAAGGAGAGCCAAGCTCACCAAATCATCATCAGCAACACTGAATCCTACACTCCCAAGCTCATCCCTGCATTGGACAAAAATTTTCAAGTATACCAGAATAGTGTCGTTCTTCTCCATCTTGATTTTTCTGAGTTTATCCTTCAGCGCCAATTTCCTATGGTCATTGTTGCTTTGGAAAATATCCTTCAAAACCTTCCACATAGCATATGGAGTGGCTTTCCCATGAAGGCTTGACACAATATGGTCTTTCACACCTTCAAACAGAATCCTCCTCACCCTTGCTACTTTCTTTTGCCATGCGTCAAGTACTACAACATCCATTGAAGTGGGCTTAGGAACATCTTTCTCAATGAATTCCTTCAAGCCATTATCTTCAAGAGACACCTCCATCCTATCCTTCCATGCAATGTAGTTCGAGCTACATTTGAGTACAAACTCCAACCGTAAACCATTGAAAGCCATTTCGATGTCTACTCAACTGTCACACCAAGAAATTCTTGCAGCAATTTCGAATTGTTTCCACCAACAAAACTCAGCACTGCTTCACTATTGCAATCTCTTTAGCTCCGATACCATGTATAAATTATACAATATGCATGTGTATTACCAGAATCTCCTGATCTAACAATTTAATTCTTATGTTAAATATAGAATCCTTCTACTTAATTCTTTGTGGAAATTAAATCGCCAATTGCAAACACATGAAGAAAAATCAATCGCACATAACAAGATGTTTTTACCGAGAACGCTTAAATCTAAAAACCCCAACTATCGTATATTATGTATATCAATGGATCATGTAACAATCTCATAGAAATCTTGGCTCATAGAGCTCTCAGTATAATATACAATCGTCACACAATGTCATGCAGAAATTTGCATATCTATGCACCAATTTCTTGCCTCCTGACAGCCTGCCTCCACTGCGTAGTCCAAGTTAATTACAAAGACCAATTCGATGCAATCATTCCCTCCTTGAATGCGCAATACTCATAGGCATCTCTAATTTATGTGTGGATGCATTGAATGCTCCACTATAGTCACAACAAATAGTCCATCTCACCCTTTCACCTATCTCTCCACTGGGTCTCCACTAGATCTGACATGCAAGTATTTAACTATTGTATTTATTCAGTTTCAAGTAAGACACTACTTGTGAATTAATTAAATAATTAATTAACTCATCTATCACTAGTGTATGTTCAGTTACAACTAGCACAACTGAGTTTAACTCACTAAACTGAGTTAAACTAAATAACAACTCCCATAAATACTCTTCCAACTCTGTTACAACTTACCACAATTAGTTATAACTAAGTCCACCATGCATGAGTCACCAAAAAACATTGGAATTCAAAATTCCTTCAATCAACTAGTTTGCTACATCAGTTAACTGAAATCAAGTCCTCCAAGAGAATAAGTTACTATTTATTGTCTGATTATTATTAAGGGCTAATAATAATCGACATGCATTCTAATTTTAGACAGGCGATCTATAAATAGACTTTTCCCATACATCTAAAAATATATTTTTCTCAACCATCTAGAATCAGCCTCCCGCTAATTTTAGATTTTTCTCAACATGTCTAAAAATAGACATAAACCTAAAAATAGCCTGTGTGAGCCCCACCTAGTGTAGGTGCTTATTTTTCACTAGGATCAAGGAATGATGTTTCTGGATGCCACTATCACTATTTCTTGTTGCAAACTTCAACATCTCTTACCTCTTAGGAAAATGTTTGATGAAGATCCCTAATCTGTCCCAATGTAGATCCTTAATGCTTTGATGAGACCTGCAAACACAAACATACAGGGGATCAAAGGTATATGCAATATAATGATCTAAAATAAGCTTAATCTAATGATCGAGGAGATTAGAAATTGAAATTACCTTAATGAATACATAAAGATTATAAACCATTCACAATTCCAATAAGATAACAGAATGAAAAAAAGTATTCAAATGTATTAATTCATGGATAAAATAATATCCTTACAACCTAGCCTTGATGTCGTGAAGGTTCCTCCCAAATACCTCTAATCTTTCTTCTTGGATGATAAGCTTCCCAATCCAAAATTACCAGCATAAGACTACCATTTGTGAACTCCCATAACCCTTTAGCCTCTACTCAATTTATAGGAAAAATGGAGGAGGTTTCAAATCCAGAAAAGAGGGATGAGATCCATTAACAGTGTGATTAGGGTTCCTTAATCCAAGGGAATTAGCTCCATGTTTAGAGGGGTTTGGCTTGAATAGATATGACCCATAAGCTTCTACTTTGGATATATTCGCCTAAAAATTCTTCTAAAACTCAATTTTTATTTTCACTTTTCTTTGAGTCATGTGTGCGGTATGTAATGGATAACAAAGCACGGAAGAGTAAAGGGAGGAAGACATGTTAAACAAGTTAAAAGGCCATTTTTGTAGAAATTATATAACATATGCATGTATATATCCAGATTCTCCTGATCTAACAATATTTATCTTCTTGCTAAATACAGAATCCTTCCACTGTTAATCTTTTGCAGAAATTTACAACTCAATTGCAAACACATGAAGCAATAAAAATAGTTGCACATAACACAGTTGTTTAACGGGAAAACCTGAAGCTCAAAACCCCAACTATCATATATTATGTATCATGGAGATAATGTAACAATTTCATACAAAGCTTAGTACATCAAGCTCTCAGTACAATACAATCATCATACACTATCATGAAGACATCTACAAATAAATGCACTAATTTCTGCCCCCTGATAGCCTTGCCTCCACTGCGCAATCCCTGCTAAAGAAGACCCCTCAATGAATTCGAATTGGCCTTGCCTTGACTGCGCAATCCTCATTGGAAACTCCAATGTGTGTGTGATGCAATCAATGCATCACTATAGTCACAACGGATAGTCCATCTCACCCTTTCACCTATCTCTCCACTTGGTCTCCACTGGATCTCACATGCAAGTAGTTAACTGTTGTATTTCTTCAATTGCAAGTAATTCACTACCTGTGAATTAATTATATAATTAATTCACTCATCTTTCACTAGTGTATGTTTAGTTACAACTAGCACAACTAATTTTAACTCACTGAACGGAGTTAAACGAAATAACAACTCACATACCTACTCTCTTCCAATCCTCATAACTTTTCCACTTTAGCTCTAACTGAGTCCTCCATGCATGAACTACCAAGAAACCCTAGGAATTGTGTAATTCCTTCAGCCCACTAATTTTCCAAATCTGTATACTGAAATTAAGTGCTCCAAGAGAATAAGTTGATATTTAGAGTCCGATTATTATTAAGAGTTAATAATAATCAACACTTCTATTTTTAGATCGACGATCTATAAATAGACTTCGCCCAATATTCTAAAAATATAATTTCATCTATTTTTCCAACTTGACCAACCATCCACAAATAACATCCTGCAACTCATAGAATATGATCGACATGTCTAAAAATAGACATAGTCTAAAAATAGACTTTGCACCAAAAATAACATGCAGGTCCACTTAGTGAAGGCGACTCTTTTCACTAAGCTTCATCATCTTTTTGAATCTCAACACTCCCTCTCAACAATATAGGGATTATCCTTCACCCCAATCCTGCCTCTATGGTATTCGAATTTTCTCCTGGTGAGCGCTTTCGTCAGAATATCAGCATCCTAATCTTCTGTAGGAATGTACTGAAGCAACATGATCTTTCGCTGCATACAATCTCTGATATGATGATACCGGATATCAATATGTTTAGATATATCATGAAACACAGGATTAATCGAGAGTTTAATGAAACTCTGATTATCATAATGTATCAATGTAGGATCTAAATGCGAACCGAACAAACCAACCAGGATCTTCCTCATCTAGATAGCCTCACATGTAGCTTGACTTGTTGCCATGTATTATGCTTCAGCTAAACTGAGTTCCATGGATCTTTTTTTCCTGCTGTACCAAGAAACTACTGTAGATCCGATACTAAAAACCCCTCCTGATGTGCTCTTTCTGTCCGTTGGGCTACCTGCCCAATCTGCATCAATGAAGCCATGCAACTTCACCTCATCCGTCTGTCTGTACCTTAATCCATACTCAAATGTGCCCCTGAGATACCTCAGGACATGTTTGCCTTCCTTCCAAAAGAGCTTGATAGGCTTAACCATCGCTTGTGAAAGCTGGTTCACCGCATAGCATATGTCTGGTCTTGTATTAACTAAATACATGATCAAACCGACCAATTTTCGATAAACAGTGGCATCCACTACCTCTGCCGATGTAGCATCCTCTTTCCTCCAATTTCCTGGAAGAGGAATGTCGATAGGCTTGCAGCCTTGCATGTGAAACTTCTCCAGTATCTCCCAGGCATACTTTCCTTGAGACACAAACATTTCACCTTCTCGCTGCCATATTTCCAATCCAAGGAAATAATGAAGGAGGCCCAAATCCTTCATCTCAAACTCCTTTGCAAGATCTGCCTTGAATGAGTGTATCAACTGCTCATCACCTGTTAGTATTAAATCATCAACATAAAGAACAATGATTAAAATATTACCCTCCACCACAATATGATACAGGTTTTCATCTGCCTCACTCTTGGTGAAACCAAGTCCGCTGAAATAACTGTCGATCCGAATGTACCAAGCATGAGGTGCTTGTTTCAGCCCATACAACACTCTTTTGAGCCTGCACACATGCGACTCGCTGTTGAAGATTTTGAATCCTTCAGGCTGCTCAATTTACACTTCTTCCTCAATGATCCCATTAAGGAACGCAGTCTTCACAATCATCTGATGAATGTGCCAACCCATCTGCGCTGAGAGAGCAAGGATGGTCCTTATGGAAGAATACCGTGTGACAGGTGTAAAGGTTTATTCATAATCAATCCCCTCGATTTGTGAGAAGCCCCGGGCAACAAATCTTGCCTTATACTTCTCAACGCTCCCATCAGCAACTTGCTTTACCTTGTAGATCCATATTGATCCTACAATTGATTTACCCGCTAGCCTTGGAACAATATCCATGGATTCATACTCCTCCACCATGGCATCTACCCATGTGGGCTCTTGCACTGCTTCTTCAAAATAAGATGGCTTTGTCACGATACACTTGCTCATAAGAGCCATGCATCCAGTAAATTGGTCAAGTGATTGTCTCTGTTTGCGCTGTGATGTAGGGACTCCTACATTCTATGCCACATCAAGCTTCAATCTCTCAGCTCCTATGGTATGCTTCGTGCTAGTTCTGATGTTTGGATCTGCGTGAGTGGACTCCTCCACTCCATGAATCTCCTCCTCTGGCTAATCCACATCTAGAGGCTCATCTTTGGGAACAAGTATCTACTCCTCTGCATGCAAGTGTAGCTACCTCTCAAGCGACAACTTCATGGCTTTCACCTCATTGAATTTTATATCCCATCACACTACATTCATTCGACTGTTTGGAAAATACACGTGATAATTATGGGGTGTTTCTGTGTACCCCACAAATATCCCAACTTTTGTAGTCAGCTCCAGCTTCTTCCTGGTGTTCTTTGTCACATGAATGTAAACATATGAGCCAAAAATCTTCAAATGAGAAATATCAGGCTTCATACTAGTAAAAGCTTCTTCAGGGGTACTCATGCCAATTACTCTATGAGGACAATGGTTTTGCACATAAAACACAGTGTTGCATGATTCCGCCCACAAGTGCATTGGTAGGCCCTGATCATGTAGCATAGCTTGTGCATCACCCACGATTGTTCTGTTCTTCCTCTCCGCGACCCCATTCTGATGTGGGTTATGAGACGTTATGAGTTCTCTTCAAATTCCTTCTTTGCTATAGAAGTCTTTGAATTCGCCTGAGATATATTCACCACCATTATCGCTCCGCAGAGCCTTCACTTGCTTCCCCAACTCCTTCTCCACCAATGCTTTAAACTCACAGAACCTTGAGAATGTTTCGCTCTTCTTCTGCATGAAGAAGATCCAGCATCTACGAGAATAGTCATCAACAAAAATAACATAAGACCTGTGTTTTGCTGTTGAAGCAACCGAGAAAGGTCCACACACGTTTGTGTGAATTCTCTCAAGGATCACTGAAGCATGGTTCTCCTTCTCATGAAAGGTGATCTTCACAAAATTACCCATAGTACATCCCTTGCACTGATCTGACTGTGCAAGAGTACCCTTGGGAAGTCCAGTAGAAATCTGCTGCAAAATCTTCAAAGCGCCATGGTGAAGATGGCCCAATATTATGTGCTATAATTCGCCCTCATCCCGGCTCACCACTTCTTCTTCTTTTCCCATCATTGTAGCGCAGCCATCTACCTCCAGCTTGTAGATATTCTTAACTCGAATCCCTATCCTCTTGGTTTGAACCATTGTTTTATGTTGCAGGAAAGCTTTTCCATCGCTGAAAACAATGTCATAACCTCTTTCTTCCAACATTGCAACCAAGACCAAGTTCTTCTTCAAACATAGAAAATGCATAACATCTTTCAACAGAAATGGATTACCTGACTCCCTCTCAAAGGTAATGGTCCCAATTCTGGTCGCACTGTATCGACCATCGTCGCCTATCTCTATATGCATTTGGATATCCTTCTCCTCCAAGTCACTAAACAACTCCTTGTCTCCCATCATATGGAAAGACACACCACTATCAAGATACCACACCGATCACATCGAGCTTGAAACCAAGCATGCGATCAAAGAGAAATAAATTTCAAATTCTGAGGCTAAGGCCTCACTCACTGCAGCTCCAGCAACCTTCTTTTTCTTCTTCTTCTGTGGGCAGTTAGTGGCGAAATGCCCATGTTCGTGGCAGTGAAAACACTTCACCTTGGACAAATCTTGCTTCTTGCCTTTAGCCTCAGATTTGGAGTGGAATTTCTTCCCTTTCCCTTTCCTTTCTTTTGAAGCCAAAGCGAAATTCTCTTCATCTTCATTCTTCGATGAAGAGCCATCCTTGGTACTTCGCCTTATCTCCTCCTGCACAAGATCTGACCAAAGTCGCTCCCAACCCGACAATTTCTCCTGTCCATTGTGTAAAAATTTGAATAACTGATATATTATTCACCGAGATTCTCCTGATCACACACTATTTTATCTTCATGCACAATACAGAATCTCTTCTACCATTGATCATTACATGCGGAAATAAAATCAATTGCATGCACACATTAAAACCATAAAAATTCACACATATGAACACAGTATGTAATGGGAAAGATTAAAGCTGAAAACCCCCAACTATCTATATATTATATATGTCATAGAGATCATGTAACAATCATTGTACAAAGCTCCTCACAAGCTCTCAGTACAATCTCCAATTGCTACACACTAATCAGGCCCGATCTTGCAAATCCCATGCACCGATCTTTGCCAGCCTTTAGCCTTCCTCTACTGCGTAATCCCTGCTGAAGAATGCCTCTGGATGAGTTCAAATTGCCCCAGCCTTGCTCACATATTCCTTATAGGCATCTCTACTGAGTGTTGGATGCAAACCATGCATCACTATAGTCACACTGCTCTTTCACCTATCTCTTCACTGGTCTCCACTGAAACTGTCCATGCACTGAAGTTAACTGATGTATTCTTTAGTTGATTAATGAGTTTATAATTAGTGAATTAATTAATAATTAATTCACATCACTCTCACTAGTGTATCAATCAGTTAGACTAGATACAAATATCTCAACTATGTTTAGCTTAGTTAAACTGAACACAGCTCTATTAACTTCCTCAATCAACTCCACCAAACTCTCTCACATGAGTTCTAACTGAAGTATCCATGCAACAGCTCCACTTAACCCTTAGGAATAGCGTAATTCCTTCTGTCAGCTGCTATGCCACATTTGTGCACTTAACTGAAGTGCTCCAAGAGAATAAGATAATGTTTAGAGTCCAAATATTATTAAGAGCTAATAATATTCAACATATCTATTTTTAGACTGGCAATTTAAAAATAGATTCCGCCCAATATGTCTAAAAATAGAAGTCCATCTATTTTTCCAACTTGACCATCCACAAATAGCATTCTGCAACTCATAGAATCATGATCGACATGTCTAAAAATAGACTTTGCGACAAAAATCACCTATGTGGGCCCCACCTAGTTTAGGTGATCACTTTCCAACTAGGATCAGGAATGATGTTTCAGGATGCCTCCTTCACTATTTCTTGTTACAATCTTCAACACATTGACAAAGTCTTCGTAGCTATGCCAACTCTTTGGAAGCCCAAGGAGAGCCAAGCTCACCAAGTCATCATCATCAACAGTAATCCCCACACTTCCCAGTTCATCCCTACAATGGACAAACTTTGTGAGTTATTTTGGAATACTATCGCTCTTCTCCATTTTTATTTTTCTGAGCTTATCTTTCAGCGCTAACTTCCTTTGGTCACTGCTTCTTTGGAAAAAATCTGTCAAAGCCTTCCACATTGCAAATGGAGTGGCTTTCCTGTGAAGGCTTGACACAATATGGTCCTTTACACCTTCCAACATAATTCTTCTTGCCTTCGCTACCTTCTTTTGCCATGCGTCAAGTACTGTAGCATCGCTAGAAGTAGGCTTCGAAACATCACTATCGATGAACTCCTTCAGTCCATTGTCTTTAAGCACCGCCTCCATCCTATCCTTCCAGGCTATGTAATTCGAGCTGCCCTCAAGGGCATACTCCAATCGCAACCCATTGAAAGACATTTCAATGTATACTCAACTGTCGCACCAAGAATTTTATGCAGTAAATTCGACTTTTCCACCAGCACAAACTCAACAATTCTTCACAATTGCAATCTTCAAGAATTAACACTGCTTTGATACCATGTAGAAATTACATAACATATGCATGTATATATCCAGATTCTCCTAATCTAACAATATTTATCTTCTTGCTAAATATAGAAGCCTTCCATTCTTAATCTTTTGCAGAAATTTTCAACTCAATTGCAAACACATGAAGCAATAAAAACAATCGCACATAACACAGTTGTTTAACGGGAAAGCCTGAAGCTAAAAACCCAAACTATCATATATTATGTATCATGGAGATCATGTAACAATCTCATACAAAGCTTGGTACATCAAGCTCTCAGTACAATACAATTGTCACACACTATCATGAAGAAATCTGCAAATCCATGCATTGATTTCTGCCCCTTGATAGCCTTGCCTCCATTGTGCAATCCCTGCTAAAGAAGGCCCCTCAATGAATTCAAATTGGCCTTGCCTTGACTGCACAATCCTCATTGGCAACTCCAATGTGTGTGTGATGCAATCAATGCATCACTATAGTCACAATGGATAGTCCGTCTCACCCTTTCACCTACCTCTACACTGGGTCTCCACTGGAACTGATATGCATTGTAGTTAACTGGTGTATTTGTTCAGTTTATTAGTGAGTTATTATTTGTGAATTAATTAACTAATTAATTCACTCCACTCTCACTAGTGTATCATTCAGTTAGACTAGATACAACTAGCTCAACTGGGTTTAACTCCAAGCTCTAAAGTTAGTAGCCCCTTCTAACTTGTTCTCTAATTCGTAGTAGAATCCATGAATGTAACTTGATTGAAGGTATAGGGTTTCTTCAAAGTGATCTCAAGATAGGTCCCTTTTCAATAGTGATCTTTATGCGCTTACCTTCACCAAAGCTTTGAAACCATGTTGATGTTTCCAATAAAATAGATACAAGTTCTTATTTTTGAAACTTGATAATTACTTCCAATTATGTAAATGATTATTTTTCTCTTTCAATGTATCATTAATAAATTATACATTCAGAAATTAAACCATGGAGACAATAGAGAAATAGATATCACAGTGCACAAAGAGACCAGAAGAATTTACCCTCGGAAAACCCACTAATGGAGAAAACCCAACTAACATTTTCCTTAGAGAATCAATGCAATAAGAGATACATCAAAGTCAAACTAACGAGAAAGATGAAAACCACAACATGCCCAAGTTGTCAGGTCAAAACTTCACCAAATCACTTCAAGATTCCTTTTCACAAGCTTGCACTAGGTATGCACTAGGGTTGAATTTCAGCCTCTCCTTTTCCTCAGATTTTGATATCTATACCAC
Organism: Pinus albicaulis; assembly: GCA_034641835.2. Lineage (NCBI taxonomy): Eukaryota > Viridiplantae > Streptophyta > Pinopsida > Pinales > Pinaceae > Pinus > Pinus albicaulis. Next base: position 364,161,054 of record CM076580.1, read on the forward strand.
ATAAATTTCAGATCTTCAATCACATGTGTGAGGGCAGAAAAAAGAGAGAGAGTTCAAACCTGTGAAGTGTCTTCTTCGAGGGCTCGACTTCTCCTTCTTTGACTCGTCCTTTTGCTTCCTCATCCTTCTTCACTAGTTCAGATATAAAATACTTGATGAGAAGAAATGTGAATTATTCTTGATGTGGGGAAAATTGGTCTTTATACATACACTAGAAGGGGTTGAATAGGTGCCTCTTGGACAAGGCAGACTTCGTCACTAGGAGGCCAACTTCGGCATCTTTTGGTGTCTAGAATACAAATTCAAATTTTTATTTTCCCACTCTTGATAAATTCATGAAGAACATGCCTTATAAAAATTTATATTGAATATAAAACAAATAAATATTTTTGTTTTCTTGAAATTATAAATAACATGCTTCAAATAAATTTTTATTTTACAAATATAATTTATATTTCATTATTGCAATAACAAATGAAATATTATTAAGAACAACCATAGCTACAAAATTCAACACTTGCTTCACACAATTAAAACCAATACTAAGATAATAGATTAGTGTGCTCTTTGTTGAAATGAAAAATACAAAAATTACTTCAAAGGATTTGTGTATTTACTTATTTTAGAAGGTTTTTTTAATTATCAATTGAGTAGGTATATTTTCAATATTCATCATGATTGTAGAAGAATTTCTAAATTAAATTGTGTCTTTGTTTTGAAACATTATCAACAGTTTTAATGGGAACTCCACCTGTTATGAATCTGATTGTGCATTTTGAAATATAGTAAATGTTAATCCATCGGATTGATTAATAAAGCGTAAGGCGATATAGAACTAGAGCTTAATTCTACATTCGTTCAAATTCGAATTAGACCCTCAAGTCCACTCCAGAACTATTACAGTAGATATATTCTATTATATAGCGTATATTTTTAATAGCGTATAAGTATTTGCCTTTGGGAGGAGTCAACAACACTCACCAGCCCTTGTTAGTCTCCTCCTCGAATAAAAATGCTCCACGTCACCCGGGCTTTCACACGTCACTCACTTTACAAGTAATCTTAGCTCCGAGTCACCTCGTCTCTTCCAATTTATGTACACATGGTTTTCTTCTGAGACAGATTCCAAGATTTAAATATTTTCATCAATCATCGACCTCATGTTCTATTTAAGTAGTCCTCGGCTTCATTCCTTTCAATGGCATGCATGTTCTCATCCCGACACTCTCCATGTCACTGACTCTTCCACGTCATCCTGGTCCTTGTCATCCCAGTGCTTCCCTCGCATGTGACTCTTCTAACATTCCAGGGAAAGGACTCTCGAGGCACATCACCCTCGGCATGTATCTTAATGAATATTTTTTTGACAAAAATTCAATTATGTCTCCCGGCTCATGTCAGGCTACAAACTTCTTCCAAAAGGGAAAAATGACTTGTTGCTTAACTCCTCCTTTGTATTATGATCACAGCCTGTTAAAGCTCTTAATGCAAAATTTTACAAAATTATTATACTAATGTGGGTGCCTATATCTCAATCTCAGAACCTTAGGGGTTCCACCATTATATTATATAGGTTTTATTATATGGTTGTGAATGCCCATGTCTCACTTATAGGGGATTAAATAAAGTTGGGCCACAACACAGTACCTTGGAATGTTAATAATATGAAAGTGTGCATTCAAATATATATAATATTGTAGAAGGATTGGTTTGAGACATAAATTAATTTAATTTAAACAACACTTACTCTACACTACTTTTTTTATTAATTTCAAAGTATGAATAAATACATAAGTGGCCTCCTTCTAGATTCATGAATAAAGGATCAGATGGCCTAATTTTAATTTCAAAGAAAAACCTCTCAAACTTTTTTAATCCTCTCTTAACAAATTCTTAATAAAGATTACATGGCAAACAAAAAAGGCTCCTAATCTAACCAAATCTACACTTTGAGGAACCAACCCCTCTGGTAAATAGGATTGCTCTTCTTAGTGAATTGAGTTTTACGATGCTCCTGCATCATACTCCCAAGAAGAAAAAAATTTCATGGTCTCCTAATCATGAGTCTTTTGATGTTGATGTCCTCCAAGATCTCAAATTTTATGTTGTAGATTTCCATTTGTTTTATTGTTTTGTTGTTGATTCGTTACTACCTATAACCATTCAGGATCCCAAACCTGATTTTTCTTTTGTGCAACCTCTCTGCTCCAACTTCCATTGCCAATCATCTACTCATAGTTACAGTGATTGTTGTTTCTTATCCACTTGAGAGTATTTATCTTCGATCCTACTCCTTTCACTTTTGTTTTTCGTTTATTGTTGCCTCCTTAAATTGGATACGTAACTCCTAAACAAAAAAATTGGAACTTACACCAATGACTTCTTAAGGTTCCAAAATATTCAAAATCATGTTCCACACATCCTCTATCAGTTTCTCCACTTTTTATTTCTATCATCATTTTTTGTCTCCAAAATGCTTCCTTTAATTCCTATGGTGTAACGATCCATGTTTCCTTGCCTTGTTGACATGTAGACATTATATTATACAACTCTTTTATTTATTTCATTGTCCACATATCCATTGCCTCAAGTGGTATCCTTTCATCCTTACAACTAAAAATATAGAAACAATCCTCCATATGTTTCGTTTTTACTACGATAAATTCAAAATTTTTCCAATAGTTCATTTTATTCATGTTGCATTCAACTGCATTTTTACGTTCTCCAACAATACCCGGATTTCCACTTCCTCGTTGATCTGATGAAAAAATCTGATTATATATTGCAACTTTACATTCCTAGAAAATTTTCTCTATTTCAACAATGTTATGTGTAATATTTGTAATAAATATTATTCTTCCATTTCAAGTCGCATCTTTTCTATTGTCTTCATCTCTAAGAACTCTTGGCTTATCTTCATCTGCACAAGTAAACACATCTCCAAAAACGTTTTACAAAATAGAATTAACATTTAAAATTTTAATATTTAGAACTAAATTGTACTTTGCATTTATCTCTTCCTTCGAATTCTTTGAATTTTCATGTTGTTGATATGCACATGACACCATAAAATTGTCTTGTCCTTCCATTTTTTATATTTTCCTCCACATTTACATTGGTGCACTCCTCTATTATCCATCTCACATTTATGCAGTCTAAGTCATTTCCAAGCCAAATGACTTCCTCAATGCCTTCATTTTTTGTCAAATTCTTTTGATTTCTTTCAACCTTTTATCCTCGTGTCTTTTTTGTATTCAACCTGTCTTTGACACATGTCAACCTATAAAACATTGTGTTATTCATCAAAACAGAAATCATACTAATTATTATACCTTTTTTTTGCCTTGAACCAATTTATTCCATTCATTTATCAACATATTATGTGTGAGCATTACAAGTGTTCTCTCCCACTTCCCGTCACAAATATTCAAAGTATCTAATTGCATGAAAACTCCACCACAAGGATCTATCTATTGTCTTATTTTCTTCAAAGGATTACTCCATCCTTTGTTTACAAAATCCTTATGTTGATTTGATATTCCCCCAAACTCATCCAGTCTTTTAGTTTCCATCTTGTTCTATTAGAAATGATTCTCTCTTAGAACCCTATTGTTGTCTTAAAAAAAAATACTTTGTCTACCTTTTATTAACACACATTCACACTTATTTAACAAAATGAAATTTACTATAGGTGAATTCATTTCCTCAATTTCTCCATTTTTACTTCTAAACAGTTTTAACACATCTTCTTGTAATTACGGTCCTCTGCGGAAATCCTCATACGTTACCACTGATTAATGCTTCTCGCCCTCAGTCATTGTTTCCTCATATTCAAATATGTCTCATTCTCTTTTTTAATCATTCTCAAAAAATGTATAGTTCTTTGTTTCTTCATACACATGATCTCCTTTTCCATCTTTTGCAATTTCTTGGCTATGTTGAAGATCATCACTATTGTTCCACACAATTGTTAGAAATTGTAGTAAGAAAGGCTCAATTTGATTTTTTCCTTAGTCAAATTGAGTAATTCGATTTTCACATCAACAAGATGACTTGGATTGTAGTTAGCTAGAGTGACATGGCCTTGTCTACTAGTTAACTCACTAAATTTGAGTTATAGGCTAGAATTAGAGTTGTGCATGTAGTGATTACTAAAATTTAGCAATCTAGTTCAGTTATTTTTAGTTGAACTCAGTTAACTAATCTCAAGTAACTAATTGAGTGAGTTGAACTCAGTTAACTGAGCTCAAGTAACTAATTGAGTGAGTTTAACTTAGTTAATTGATCTCAAGTAAATAATTGAGTCAATTGAACTCATTTAACTGAGCTCAAGTAACTAATTGAGTCATTTGAAGGTCATTTTAGTGGTATAATTGTTGTTAACTCAATGATATATCAATTAATCTAGTCAATCATCTAAAAATATCCCAGACATGCATGAAATTCAAATTCTCTAGCTCGAGTGGAGGAAATGGCACATTGTAATTATCAATTGTATACCAGTTGAGTGTACAGGCTTAGTAATTGAGCAGGTGATCAATTCCTTGGGAATTGTGCAAGGAAATAGGGACTTCCCTTATTATTTGGGAGCTCAATTTCTCCTAAATAGTGAAAATAAATAGGAGGAAGTTGGGGCCTTGAATTAGATAAGTGTTGGATAGATCAGGGCAGCCAACAAGAGAACAGGTTTACAGTGCAGGGTGTGCTTCAGGATTGAAGCAATACATTGTAATAGTTTCTCATTTTGATTTTATTAATGAAATAAATGGAGGGATTTTTACCAGTTGGGTTCCCTTGTAAATCATTGTGTGCTTGTGGTTTTGATGGTTGAATTTCATTGCATGTGTTTCACAATCGTGGTTTCCATTCTACAAAATTGTAGAGGAAATTTGTAATCTCTTGTTTTTAGTTCGAATTCATCAGTACTATCAAATTGCTATTAATTTCTACAAGGTAAAAAAGCCTTAGAAATCACATTAGAACCAATATTTCTAACTTGTCTCTCAAGAATTTCGAATTTGCAGCTTGTGTGCAACATTTTTTCTTCATATCTGGAGAAATGTATATCAACGGACTGAGATTGGAGTATTCCCTAGAGGCTAGTTTGAATTTCATAGCCTGGAAGTACCACATGGAAGCAATGCTTGATGATAATGGTGTGTTATAATATGTTAAAACTAACATTGTAAAATCTCAGCAGTCTTATGCACAAAAATTAACCCAGTGGAAGAAGGATGTTGCTAGAGCTAGGAGGATCATCCTGGAGGGTGTGAGAGACCACATAGTCTCAAAATTCACGGAAAGGAGACTCATTTTTTTTTGTGCAAGACCCTCATTGATCTATTCGAAAATATCAATGATGTCATAAAACATGGTTTGATGAATAGGTTGAGGATTGAAGACAAAGGCTATGAGGTAGTCTTCATAAATGGGAAGGCCTACCTCAATCATTTTTCTTCGGGTCAGATCAATCATATTGATGTTAGGATCAAGAGCCTCTACACAGTAGAGGAATATGCATGTGCATACTTGAGGAGAAAGGCAAATACTATAGATGTGGTGTTTGAGAGGGAGTAGGATAGAGCTCTCAAGATGGAGCCTCAGCCATTTGGCAGTTGGGCTGACCAGCAGGATGATGATAATGGGGACCATTCAGATACCTCCAGTAGAAGGAGAGTTTTATCTAAGTGGGAAGAGGGATCAATTTTAGCTATTCCTCCAAGAGTGAGGTGGGGTGATGTAGATCCTTAGTCCCAAAGTTTCAGTAATTTAGGAAGGGTCCATAAAGGTGTTCTCATCATGGATCATTACCTTGCTATAGGAGCCCATAAAATTCAGTAGCAGGATGTGTGTTTAATTCATTTCATTTACTTCTTCTTTATCTTGATTATTATTAGTATTCACTATCATCAAACAACTACCAAATCATAAATAACAATGAGAAAAAGGACACAGGATATAGATGATCATCCAGGGCCAAAAGATCTCTAACTTGAGAGGAAAACCCAAATGAATTCGTCTTCTTATAGAATCTTCAAGTGACAAATTCCAGGACCAAGACCCTTGACCTATCAACCTATCCAATACCAAGTCACAAGGCTTCCTTGAAGTATTTATTTTTCCTTGAGTCAGCGCAAGTCAAATTTATTGATTCACCAAGAATATCATATTCTCTTCATATTTCGTCCTGTTACCATAGGCCTACAATTCTTGGTCTCTTTAGAAAACCCTAGTTGCGTCATGTGCATGGGATAGACAAAGATTTGATCCCTTAATTTCCTTCGCTTGGATAGTATGACCTTATCTTGCAATTCGGCTTGATGGATTTCTTGTTATATTCCTTGATTCGGTCTCCTAGGACAGCTAAGATAACTCGACTTCTTGAGCAGCAGATGGTACTACTATTCTTCACACATGTGGGAGGTATTACCCAAAACAAACCCAAAAAACTTCGACTTCTTTTCCTCCTTTCTTCGCTTGTATGAGAGGCTTCCTTATCTCTTTTATTCGAACTTCTTATTTTATTTCAGATGTTTGATAGATTCCCTACAAGTGAAGTCTAATCCTCCTATATATTGTTGGACACCCAATCCTCTAAGAGTTGGTGTGGAAGTTGAACAGTCTTAGGGAGTCCAAGAGTCCTTGGAATATGGAATCCAATGGTCACTCCAATGTATTATAAATATGTATCATTGTGAATAATATATGTATTCAATTCTTATCCTTCAAATTAAAAAAAACATGGTATCAGAGCCAACTCCAATTTTAGCTTTTCTGCTATTGTAACTCCCTCTTGTTCTACCTATTTTGCAGAACTAACATTCTCTACTCCCATTTATATTTTTCTTCGTGGAGATGTTGAACACAGGAGGGTGTTGGCGGATTGAATATTTGTTTCCTGGAGGAGTTGTGGTGTTATGAGAATAGTTGAATAGAGGTTGGCAGCCGAAGGCTCAAAATAAGGTAACATCATTCAAATCATCGTAATTATGTTGAGTGTTATTAATGTGTTGCGTTGTTTGATATGATGTGAATGTGTTTTTGGAAAATCTCGTGTTGTGACATCATGTTGCAATCGTGATTGCTGCTCTCCTCACACTGTAAAGCATGACATTGAACCCCAGTAGTAGTTCAAAGCATTTTCCTATGGTCCATAAAATATACTCCCGATCCATACCAAGTTTTTATTGCGACATCCATACCACTGTTGCTCCAACACCATCCCGCACCGATACTGTTGGCATGATAAATATATAAAACGTGATTGTGTTGGTGTTATACTCCATTATAACAGTGCCTCATCGATACTGCACAATACCTCCATTATAATAGTGCCTCATCAATCCCATTGCGTGTTGCTTCCATTATAACATTGCCTCCATCGATACCACTGCACGTTGCCTCCATCGATCCCATTGCACACTACCTCCATCAGAACACTACTTCATCAAGTTCGGGTTCACTGGGCTCACCTGGTATCACCGGTCCTCTCCCTCTCCCTCGACACCCAATGGTTCTATTTCCAGCACCGGTGCTCTGGTTTTAATACACATATATGTTGTATTTCCACCCCCAATCGTATGACCTCCCATTAATACAATAGACCCTCCTGCTCATGATTGTCTCTCATAACATTCATCATAACGTTATGCTCATGACTGATTCCCATAACATTCAGCATAATTTTATGCTTATCATTGGCTCCCATAACGTTCATCATAATGTTCTGCTCATCACTGGCTCCCATAACTTTCAACATAAAATTCTACTCTCATAACATTCAACATAGAATTCTGCTCATCATTGGCTCCCATAACATTCTTCTCATAGGTTTGTTGACACAGTGATTATATTAACGCATTGTGGTAGAAGAGTTATGTGTTTCAACATCTTGGTGGTCGGATTCGAACTTTTGACTACCCATTTGTTCCAATATGTATATTGTGACTTCTCACCATATGATATGGAATCTTACCGCTATCAGTCGTTGGTTTCAATTTTCAATAATGAAGATATATTCTTTATATTGAAATATGTTCATCATTGCACAACGGGAAGGATTACATTAATGTGAGGTCTCCATCCAATTTTTGTAAATGAGATAAGATAAATTGACCTACTCGCACTGAAGAAAGAAAACAATTTTAGTAAATCAATATATTTAAATAGAACTATTTTCAATTAGAGAGAAGAAGGGTATTATATCATACTAAAAGAGAAAATGAGTCCTTGGATAGAAGATCAAAAGTTGTTGAGAATTCCTTCAATGTCTCTATATGAAAGGTTAGAGTTTGGAAGCCATGTTGAGTTCTTACATTGCGAAAAGAAATATTTATAACTATGTCAATTTACATATGAAGTTTATTATATAGGTGAAAGAAACAAACTTTGGACACCATTGGTCCATGTTTCTGACTCTTCCATTTAACTGTAGAAGGGAGAAAGTTGTTATTTTGACATCGTATCAACAACTTGAACTTCGAGAAGACAAATTCAACACACTTCATTTGTTTGAAAAATGGCTAAAATTGATAATTTATTAGAGTTGTTGAGAACTCTAATGGTTTCTACCACTGAAAGTACAGTTAAAATAAAAAAGGACACGCTTTATGATATTCAAACATGTTTACAAGATGCACATGACAAGATTAAATTTTTGCAGCTTGAGTCACAGCTACATCGAGATGAGCTTCAACATAAGAGTTGTCATTCTAAACCTATTTTTATTCATAACATTGAGACAAGATGCCATCAACAACAAGAAATTGCTCAGATCATTGAACCCTGTACAAGAGAAAATTTGAATGCAAAAGAAGAAATCAAACATACACTTCCCAAGCCAATCATCATACCTTGGGAAGAGATTTTCCATAACAAGAAAACATTGGTCTTGGATATGACAAGGATGTGTCCTTTCATATTCCAAATTACTCAAAGCCCATTCAATTTCAAAGTGTTTGGTCTCTTCATGTTTTTTTATCTTCACCTCTTTCAGATCCTACTCCTCTTCCATAATAAAATGTCAGATGCTAACACTGTGATCGAGTTGGCCATATGAAATATCATTGTTTTTATCTTCATCCGTGTGAGAATTTTCATAAAACCTCTCATTATTCACACAGATGCTTCAGAAACAAGCCTCCTGCAAGAAAAAAGATTCATGTTGGATGGATCGCTTCTTGGCAATGGGCTTTAACATATAAGAAGATATTTTAGTCATCTGTCAAAATTTCTTCTATAATATTAAAAAGTCTTGTAGTTGAGTTTTTTCCATAATCGTACCTTATCCATAATCCCTCTTCAAATAATTGGGGACACTACCTCTAGCAGAAGACTTCAACTTCTTTCCAGTTTTGGAAGAGTTTCAAGTGTTATCACACATAAGTTTTAAATTTTTGATTGATAGGGTCATTAACCTAGGTTTCATTTTGTCTCATAAAGTTGGTTCATGAAATTTATGAGAAACTCATGAAATGTTCCTTATCCTAAGTCTAGAATACTCCATTGGTCATGTCATCTCAGTCAAATCTATCAAATTACACCTTAGGATCACATGCATCGTTTTAAATTGAGGTATTGGCCATCTGTCTATTTTTTCATGATTCTACAACAAATATAATTGCAAATAGGCAGATTTCGCTATGAAATCACCTGACCAGTCTGTAGCAAATCTGTCAAGTTTATAACTGAATACACTATGGAATCATGTTTTTTTGAACCAATAAAGGGGATCATGATCTGTTAATTTTTGATTGGTTTAGGGTAAAGGTGAGGTCATATAATCTGTTATTACAGTCATCTAAGCATGAAAAATCGTAAGTACCATCCATCATTACCTTTCACTCCCCTCATTTGTCATCATTCTCTCCACATTTGAATTTCATTTTTTAAACTTATCTCCAAATCACCTCTCTGTCATCCTCCCTTCGATCTTTGCATGCATCAACCGATTATCATCTTTGAAGAGTCTACTCCCACCGCAAGAAGCTTAATGTTCAGTCTTTTTCCTTGCAGGTGTCACACTTCAAGAAGGTAGTGTGGTTATAAAAGAAGATGTCCATGAAGAAGAAAACAAACAAAGGGGTCTCCTGTGTGAGATATGAACCCATGGACCTCAAGCTACTCAATGAAGACCCCATCTTTGTGGAAGCCTTCAACAACGTTGGATGCCTGAAATTCTGTCAAAAAATCCAAGGTTTTCATGCTCAGGTATCAAAGGATTTTGTAGTAAATTTCACAAGCACAGCTTCAAAGGTGGGGGTTATGAGTTTTACAATGTCACTTGAGACCATTTCTCAAGCCACATAGATACCAAGGGAGGGTGAAGAGTGGTTCAAAGCCACTAAGTTCAAGATGCAAAATTGTGATGAATTTGTAAAACCATAACACATTGGAGCAGACATGGCATCTAGAATTCCGAGGAGCTACATGAAAGAGAACTACTCCAATTGTGATTCAAAATTACTTTACTTGGAGGGTATATTTCATATGGTTTACCTTTACCACTTTAGGCTTTTATTAACTTCACTGGTAAGCAGTCTCTTGATCTTCCCTTTTTCTTGTTTAGGAGCTTAGGGAAAATGTCTGACAAGGTTTAGTCCAGGGCAGAAAGTAGTGATACCTCAATTTTCCACCATGGTTTGATTAAACTCCTGGTGTTGGGATTGGGCTACCTTTCTTTTCCTCAGTGGTTATGAGGTTGATTCAGTGACACTCAAGAAAACCCCAAAGTAAAAAGCTACTCCTTCAAATAAAAATGACAAATATGTAGTTGAGACATAGGGTGTAAATGAAGAAGAGATAGAGCCCATTATGTATCCAATGGATATTAAAATAAACATTGTACAAGAGGCAGAAGTCCCACGGCCTTCACCTACAAGAAGAAAACAAGATATCAGTAAGCAAGGCCACATAAGGATAATCAAAATCCAAACAAGTGGGAAGGGAAACCTTGAAGACATCCTTCAAGCCATAGATATTGAGGAGACTCCAGTGGTCAGAGTTGAAGATATCAAAGGTGAAAAGAATAAAAAGAAAGGTATGGCTGCTAAAAAGCTTGATTTTGCAAGAGAAGATGCAGGTTTCATATTTCAGCCAAGGAAACCACTCACTAGGCTGCAAGTTGCAAAGGGTGTCGTGGAAAATAAGAATACAGGGGATACTGACAAAGGCAAGCAACCTATCACAAAATATATTATCAATTTGTCTCCAGCATCATAGGAGATCATTGTGCAAAGGAAAGGTAAAGAGAAAATGGTTGAGAAAATTGAAGTGCAGGTACTAAACGAGCAATTGAGAGAGGACAGAGAAGAGGTCATTGAGACCAAATTAGAGTTGTGGGAAGCCAAGGTTGATAGAAAGTTCATGGAATATTTCAAAGAAAAAGTAAATGAGTAGCTAAATCAATATGATGAATCATTAACCAATGCCAAGAAGTTGCTGAAAAGGACACTTCCTTTGAGAAGGGTAATGAAGCACACCAGAAACAGAAATTTATGGTTACAATCTGAAAGGAAGAAGCTCAAAGGTCAGGTAAAAGAGCTAGAGGATCAAATGGAGATGATACAGATGGAGTTTAAGAAAAGAGGCCTTAAAATCACAGTTACAAATGAACTTAAAGAGATTCATCCTCCTACTGCTAAAGGTGAAGTTTCCAAAGCTTGAAGAATAGACCTAACACATTTTTGACATTTTTGCAGCATTTAGAAATCAGTATTTCCAAATCTAAAGGAAAAATTTTGAAGAAAGGGGAAAATTTTGAGTTTTCTTCCAATTAGGCAATTTCGTAGCGAACCCCAGGCTTGAAGCCCAGATTTCGCTACGAAATCACTGTAGGTGACGTTTTTCTTAAAATCATGGATAAAGTCAAAATCAAGGTGGGAGAAAATTTGTATTAAGCTCATTTGGTTCAACAAACATCTCCAAATTAGAAAAAAGGGCTAACAGGTGGCATAGGTGGGTGAAGTAAATTTGCTAAAAAACCTCGCTATGAAATTGCATTAATTCCCCTATTTTTGTAGCGAGAAACATTTCATAGAAATTTTTTCATTTGAAGGTTCATTAGAGGTAAATTAGCAACGTGGAGAGTTAAAAGAGTATCATTGGAATTTTCTAGTGGAGTTTTAGTCTTCGACAAGGCTGTGTAGTTCACCATATCAGCATAAAGGTAATCATCAAATATCATGACACCATTTCCTTAAAAATAGGATGATTAGTTTCTAAATATAGTGGGGGTATTTATGCCTTGATTATGGTTAGTGCCACTCGAACACTTAATTGTTTTTTATGTAATTATGCAGTCTTTTCAATTAGTGAATGTAATAAATAAGTGGAAGATTCCTAGTAGGCCTCTAAGTCATAAAGTCAGTGGGTGTCATTATCATTCCCATGTATTTTTCTTCTTGTTAAGATAGGTGTCAGCAAAAGTGGTTCGATGACCTAGCCATGTAGGTAGATCCAATGTAAGGTGACTAAAGCCTATTAATAGGCAGAATTTCGAAGAATTCAGGGTTGGAGGATGTTATTTTATACTACTACTATTGTAAACTTTTTATGATCAGTAATATACAGTGGTTGTGAACTTTATTCTTCACCTGAGATTCATTTGGTGTTTTCATGAGCATTTGTCCTATGTATCTTTTTTGAATTTAGTATCTTAATGTTTGATTACTCAGAATTCATGTACATCATGTTATGACTTCCTTTAAGCATTAAGCTATTGTATGTGTTGTCCTTTAATTGAAACATCTATATGCCTCAGCTTCCACAAGGAGAACCATGTAACTGAATTTCCTAGCACTGACTCCATAAGCCCAATAGTAGTAAACCCTATACATTTTTCACCTACATAAAAACACTTTCAAAGCACTATTACAGAGTTAGCCATCTGATTGAATCTGAATAAATCATATTTAATTTTTGAGAGAGCCCTCTCAGGCTGAAAAGGCTAATTTTCAGTCAGAAGTTAGTTTGAAAGAGTTACTCTAGGTTGTCTGGTGGAGCAGCCCATCTTTACCAACTTAGTGATAACACCAGGAATTGCATTAAGCATTCCAAAGTTAGTGGTCATCCTTAAACCACCATGGGTTGAGACCACCCTTTTTAGGTTGAGTTTCTCCCTTTTTATGCAGGTTGTAGACCTCCCTTTTCTAGGTTGAAGGTCTCCCTCTTCAAAGCATTAGGAGCACTTCCTCTAGAAGAATACTTCAGCCTCTTCTCGTATTTGGAAGAGTTTTGGGAACTGCACTAAGTGTTCCAATGTTGGTGGTCATCCTTAAACCACCTCCTTATACCAACATTTCAGATAGCTCATTCATCGTAGTGTTTCCATGCATTTTTGCACATTTTTATTACAACTCTCTTCTTGGACTCATACATACCCCTTCAGATTAAGGTGGGATATTTTGGACACATATTCCTCTAAGGGTTGGTGTGGAAGTTGAACAATATTAGGGAGTCCAAGAGACCTTGGAATATGGAATCCAACGGTCACTCCAATGTATTATAAATATGTATCATTATGAATAATATATGTATTCAATGTTTATCCTTCACCATTGTCTTCGTTGTGGTTGAGTCTAACATATATACTAGTATGTCCATGTAGACTAATCCAAATTGTGCTTGATATTAGGCCAACATCTCCTTCTAGAGTAGTCTCTAACTTCTTTGGAAGGCTGGCTTGAACTAATGCTTGTGACAAGGTCTTGGAGGGTTTATGACTCAAAAAAATTCTCTTTTTATAATACTTAATATTCCCAAATGGGCCTTCAATACATGACATTGACTCACTAGAATTTATGACTTGATTACCAAACCTAATAGCTCACAATGGGAGCTTCATCTATCAAATAAAATTCCTTGATCATGAAACCTGTTATCACTCATAAAAAATGAAGCATCATTTGACAAAATCCTAGAGGTTCATGTGTCAAAGGTAGGGTCATAGAATTCATTTTTCATTACTTGGTCAAGGAAATTTTTTAATTTTTCTTATTTAGCCTATCCTAAGGTCTAAACCCACCCTCATTCAAATCCTTTCATGTCACATCACTCATAATTTTCTGAAATTTTTCATTTCCCAAGGTTATAGCACCGAAAGAGTCATTTTAGCTAAGAATCCACACTTTCGTAGCGAAATACATAGAGAAAATGCATTTTTCACTACGAAACTGCTAATACTTTCATAGTGAAACTACCTAGAAATACACTAGGTACACTACGAAAGTAACGCTTCCTGTCTGTCTTGTCAAAACAGTTGTTAGGTGTCAGTAAATGATTGAAATGGATAAGGTAGATTCCATTCGAGTCAGTTAGGGTAAAGATCAAGGTACAATGGTCCTGGCTGAAGTCATCATTACCATTTTAAGCATGTATGAGTCATCATTATACCATGAGTTGTCATCAAACTTCAAAATCTTTCCAAATTGAATCATTTGTCATTCTTCGTTCCCTCTTTGCGTGTTATTGAGCTCTGGAGAATTATTTCACTGAGCCCAAGTTGTGGCTGGTATTTTCAAAGGTTTGCAGGTATCATTGATAAAGCAAGGCAAAGAATACATTAAAGAATCATGGCTGCAAAGAGAAATACCAACAAAGGTGGCCACTGTCTCAGATATGAGCCATCAGACATGAACCTAATAAATGAAGACCCAACAACAGTGGAAGTTTTCAGAAGAACAGGGTGTTTGCATTTTTGTCAAAGATTGCAAGGATGCCATGTACAGGTTTCTAAATAATTTTCCCTAAACTTCAATGGAATCAGATACAAAAGTGGGAATGTTGAATCTCACTATAACAACAAAGACCATTGCAGCAGCAACAGGGATTACAAGAGGACAAGAAAAATGGTTCAAAGGTTTCAAATTCAACATGGAGGAGTGTAAAGAATTTATCAAGCTAGAAAGTAGTGAGGTTGACCTTACAAATTCCATTCCAAGGAGCTACATGAAGGATAATTTCTCAAAGTTATTGCTTATCATTCATAAATATTTCACTTGTGAAGGGAGATATCATAAAGTCTATTCTTATCACTTCAAGCTTCTTCTACACTTTGTTGGTAAGATATCTCTTGATCTACCTTTTTATTTACACATAAGCTTAGAAAAAATGGCAGATAAATTTCAAGCTAAATCTGAAGCAAGTGAAGCCTCACTTTTTCATCATGGTTTAATAAAATTGCTGGTTTTAGATGAGCTACAAAGACTAGGTAGAGACTGGTCTTCTTTTCTATTTGTTAGTTGTTTTGAAATGGATACCATTACCCCCAAAAGAACCCCTAAACCTAGAGGTATACCATCACCTTTAGTGGCAGAACAAAGTGAACCACTAGGGGCAGAGAAAAGTGAACCAGTAATGATGGAAACATAGCAGTTGCAGAGATTTGATACATCCACTATTTCACCTTCAAAACAAAAGTCAACAATGAGCAAACCTGCAAAACAAGATCCAAGTGTGAGTAAACAAGGAAACAAAAGGATTACAAGGAGCCAAACAGTGGCTAAAGGAAATTTAGAAGACATACTACATGCCATTGATATTGAAGAGACTCCTATAGTCCTGGCTGATGATATAGATGAGGGTGGACAGAAACTCAAGAAAGCTACATCAGCAAAGAAGTTAGAATTGAAGGTGAGGATGTAGGTTTTATGTTTCAGGCTAGGAAGCTCATGCCAAGACATGCTAGAAAACTTTCGGAAAGTAGTAAAGAAGTTCATCTAGCCACTAACATTGTCCAGCCACCACAAAGCATTATTGACCTTTCATCACCTGCAAAAGATGATCCAGTCAGCAAGCAAAAGAAAGGAAAGGAGAAATTCATTGAAAAAACAGAGTTTTAACTCCTTGAAGAATAGATGAGGTTAGCTAATCATGAAAAAGGAGGCAAGGAAACAAAATGTTCAGAAAGTTTAGTTTGAGAAGATGAAAGAGGTTTGGGAAGAGCAGGTTGACAGTGTATCAAAGACCCTAGATAACACACAAAAATTAATCAAATGGACTATGCCATTAAGGAAAGATGTGAAGCATGTCGGAAGAGTGAACCTGCACTTGAAATATAATAAAATAAATTTGAAGAACCAAGTTAAAGACCTCCAAGAATAGCTATAATTGATCCATGAGGAGCTGGAGAAGAAGGGTCTAAAAATGACAGTAGTTGAGGAGCCCATAGCTCAACTCATCATCAATGAAGAAGAAACACCTCAAGACTCTTAGTTTGAGTTGGTTTATATTTTGAAAGGTTAATGGCATGTTGAAAACCAAATTTATACAGCTGGAAGGTACATTTTTTAAACAAGGAAAAAATCTGAAATTTACACAGTTTTCCATAGTTTCGTAGCGTTTCCTAGGCTTGTAGCGAGTAAAACGCTACGAAACCTCCTGTAGCTTTATTTTTTCTTTTAAAACCACTTTTGGTAGCTTCCAAGGTGAGGAAATGATAGTGAGAATGTGTCAGGTCATGATGAACACAATGCAAGAGAAAATAGTCAGAAATTTTGATTACAAAGGTCATTTTTTGTACGCTACAAAAGCACGCTATGAAACTGCCATACTTTCATAGCGAGTTGTTTTGAAGGTTTATGAGCAGTTTTATGAGTATTTTTGGACAGGTGGACACTTTCAAAAGGTCAAGGGACTTTTCCAGCAATCATCCATGACTTGAAGACCATGAAATAAAGACAACTCATCAGCTAAATCATTCGTTGAAGATAAGGTCCTGTTTTCCTAAAAAATAAGGTTTGTTTCCAGATTTTGAGGAGAGTAATTAAGATGTTAAGTAGTGATAAATTCTATCAAAGCCTATTCGAACATGTGAAGCATTAGTTTTCAAATGTGTAACTATTTTAAGAGATAAGGTAGTTGATGTAATAAGTAGCAGTTTTAGTCCTATTAGGAAAAGGATTGTTTTATAGTGTAGCTGTCATTTTCTCATTAAATCACGTGATTTCCTATTATGCAAGGTGTCAAAGGAAAATTTCGATGAATCTAGCTTAGAGGCAAATCATCTCTCATGTAAAAAATTCTATTAATGGGCAGATATTCGAAATTGTAAAGGGTTAGATATTTTTTGCAATACTGCAGCTTTATGTAAATTGACTAATATCAGTAATATAGAGGAATTTTTCTTGACCAACCTAAGATTCTGATGGAGTTTTTAATGCTTTTATAGTCTATATTTTTATGTGTACCACTTGCAGTATATTTCATCCTTATTACTTAGAATTCATATGTTTATGCTCTGACTTCCTATATTAATGAAATGACTGTGTTGCCTTATGTTCTATGTGTGATTTTCATTTGTTAAAAACTCTTACCTGCCTTAGCTTCCATGTCAAGAGACCTTACCACTGAACTAATGATTTTTTGACTCCATAAACCCAATGGTTGCAGACCTGTACTCTTTTCAACCTACACACATCACAGTCAAGTTATTTTCCAAATAGAGTTAGCCATCTAGTTTCATCATCATCAAATATCATTAACCCCTTTGAGAGAGCCCTCTCAGATTGAAGAGGCTAAGCTTCAGTTACAAGTTGGTTTGAAAAAATTACATGAATTTGTCTGATTAGCAGCCAATCAAGTGCAATTTTGTGATAACAAAACCCATGACTCGAGCATTACAAAATAATTTATTTTTCTTCTTTACATCAAATACATAAAATCATGATTACACATATCATTATGAAGACCAAACCTAGTTACATATTTCAAAAATATATTGAGGAGTGCATAGGAGTGTTGATAGTAGAGCAAGAGGCTTAGTAGCAGAGTCATCAGCAGCACAGTTTTCACAATAGATAGTTGTAGACACAGTTGATTTAGTGTGTGTTTTTTGGATTCTTCTCAGTTGCAGTTGGTGTAATAGCAGCATAAACAGTGAGAATTATTTCTACAATACATTCCACGGGTGTTGGATAGGGGTGGTGAAAAATCCATTTCTTGCTACGAGGGAGTGTTAGAAATTGTAGCAAGAAAGGCTCAATTGACTTTGTCCTTAGTCAAATTGAGTAATTCAATTTTCCACATCGGTAAGATGACTTGGATTTTAGTTAGATAGAGTAACATGGCCTCATATACTATTTAACTCGGTAAATTTGAGTTATAGGCTAGAAGTAGAGTTTTGCATGTGGTGATTGCTAAAATTTAGCAATCTAGTTCAGTTATTTATAGTTGAACTCAATTAAATGAGATCGAGTAACTAATTGAGTCAATTGAAGGTCAATTGAGTAGTATAATTTTTTATAACTCAATGATCTCTCAGTTAAACTAGTCAATCGGCTAAAAATAGCCCAGACATGCATGTAATTCGAATTTCCTAGCTTGAGTGGATGAAAAGGCACAATGTAATTATCAATTATATACGAGTTGAGTGTACAGGCTTGGTAATTAAGAAAATGATCAATTCCTTCAGAATTGTGCAAGGAAATAGGGACTTCCCCTATTATTTAGGAGCACAATTTTTCCTAAATTGCACAAGGAAATAGGAGGAATATGGGGCCTTGAATTGGTTAAGTGTTGGTCAGATCAAGGCAAAAAGCAGGAGAGCAGGTTTAGAGAGCAGGGTGTGCTTTGGGATTGAATCAAGACATTGTAATAGTTTTTCATTCTCATATGATTAACGAAAAGAAGTGGAGGGGTTTTACCAGTTGGGTTCCCCTATAATTCATTTTTTTCTTATGGTTTTGATGGTTGCGTGTCATTGCACGTGTTTTTAAATTGTGATTTCCATTCCGTGGAATTGTAGAGGAAATTTGCAATCTCTTGTTTTCAATTCAAAATCATGAGTAGTAGAAACATTATATTAATTTCTACAAAAACAACTTCCTGTTCTATATCACTTATATCGCTACTTTGGTTTTTTTTTTCCTTCCTCGTAACTACTCTTACAAGTTATCCTTATATCCTTCTAACCTGTATGAGACATTGATGCCTCTTTTTCCATAAAAAATGATTTCCTTCTCATCCTTGAATTATTATAACCTCCTTTGATATTTCTGAAATAACTTGAGCTAAGTTCCTCTAACTAGATCTTATTTCACTATCTTCACATTGTCCAAATTCAAAATTCTACAAAACATATGTCTTCTCCCCTCTTCCCATTCTTCAATTGTTTCTAAAACTTGAAAAAAATCCCTAAAAAATGATTAAATATACACTTAGCAAAATAAAATGATAACAATTAAGTATACCTCTTAGTTTCCTTTTAAAAACTTGAATAGTTCCATCCTAAAATTCTTCGTGACTTTCTCCAATGTTGTCTCCATTTTCTAACCCTTATAGTTCTCTATAAGAAAAAAATTTCCTTTGCGAAATTTTTTTCTTTTCCACCATCTCTGACATTTATTCAGTTCCATCATCGTTGGTACCTGCAAATACACACACAAATAATTACAATTAAAGACATGATACCCTTCAGTCTCTAAATATGCATCTAGAATCCTTCTCGTCATTCCATCATCAATGTATTCTTCTCCAATAATTGATCCTTTCTCTAGTTCACAAGTGGATTCTCTCATCTCATACTCAGTTACCCTGAGTGCCTCCTCTCTCTCCATTTTTTACATTAAATTCTCAGAAAATAACTCCTTACAGACCACTTTACATTTTTCCCTACATATAAATTCCTATACGAATTCTTCTTTGATTCCCTTATGTAGCAACTTCTTCAGATTGTTAATTTTTTCCTCTATCTCAGTCATCTCTTTATCAAACTCTTCAAAGCTCATTCTCTTCTCTTTCTTTCCAATTGTCTTGGCATCCTATTTCTTATTGTTGTGGCTTCCTATTGAAATTTTCCTTTAACCATCTGTGGGCATCTTCATATTCTCTTCTGTGAGTTTCTCCATGCCCACTGTGAGCTGCAACCAATCCTTCTCTCGTATCAAGCCTTTGTTCCTGCTACCAATACCTCACCAATGTTTCTCCTAATATTGAACTTTTGGCATTGTTGTCACCTAAGATGTACACCTAAATGTGGGAAAATTCTTTAACCCCACAAGGTGTAGTCTTCAAGGCACAATGCTCAGAGAATATGTTGTCACCTATTCCTAAATCTCTTTGTTTAATCTCTCTCCTAGCTAAGCTATTGGGGGTAGTCCCTAAAAATTATTATTAAAGGAAAACTTGTTGAAAGAAACAAGTTCTAGGATACAAAGGGCAAGGCAATTACAACTCAATATAACTTGAATTAAATATTGATTAACAAGTATGAATATTAATGAGAAAATATTAATGGGATAGATTCAATTAGATCAATATGGCATCCAATAAGATAAAATATGAGAGGCTGGTACCTTATAAAAAATGCTCAAATAAAGTTACAATACTTGCAAAATAAAAATAAAAAGATGCTTCAAGTTACAAGATAGACAATGTTACAAGACATGTGTTCGTACAAGAGATAAAGTACAAAATTGAGATATGAGCGATAAAAAGACTTGCAAGATAGATAAACTTATACTTTTAATTTTAAAATAAATTCTAGAATAAGATAGCAAAATATAAAAGGACAATGAGATATAATTCAAATAACAAGTACAATGCAAATATGAGAGCAATGTTTGCAATTAAAATTAAGTGCTCACAATTTAACTTGTACAATGAACAAATGAAAGATGAGACAATGTTATGTGAGTGTGTGATACAAAGTGGTCTTGGTAAATTTTATTTATATGCCTAATCTATGGTAAGACTTCCTCTCAATTTCTCAAAACTTGGTAATGCCTAAGGTGATTTATGAGAAGGCTAAGACGAGGAGGTGCTTAGTCCATCATTAACGATACTTGCCTAGACACCAAGACAACCCACTTTCCTTTGTTCCTACAAGGGATCGACCACAAGAGAATTGTGAGGTTGCACGTTTTAACCTTTTCTCCAAATTCAAATTTATCAAATTAAATGAAAATTAGGGAATGTTGTCTTAAAATTTATATCAAACAAGCTTATGCTTGGAGGTAAATTTTAGAGATGCAAGACTAAATCTAAAGTTCAAATGAAATTAAACAAGTGCTCCAAATGAGATTAACCATAATGCTTCAAAATTGAAATTATTTAAATATATAAATAATGAAATACAATTCCACTTTCACTTGATCAAATTAGGATATGTGTTTTAGAGTGTCAATATGGTCAATAAATCCCAAAGAAACAATTGCAATTTTCTCAATGAAACACAAGAAAATGAAGTCTAATGCAATTTAACTCAAATATTAATTAAATATTAGAGAAATAACACAAGTGTGTCAATACAAAAATGCTCTTAATATGGAGTGAGTTATGAAATATCAATCAAGAGTGTCACTTCACTTATAATGTGCTTCTAAGAATTGTCAATGATTAATAGAGAAAATGTGATTTACACAATGAAGCACAAGTAGATGATGTCCAATGAGATTGATAATTAGATCTAAGTGTTAAAGATAGATTACTTGAATCTAAAATATAAGTGAGATCACGACAAGATTTACTCAAATGCAAACTAGAACAAATAGCTAAAGAGATCACAGTAGTAATTAGATCAATTAATTAATAATAAAGTCTAGATCTAAAAACAAAAAAGTCAATAAATTAAAGAGATTAGATCTAGAGAGTAAAATAACAATGAAATGAAGAGGCAATCAAGTTAAAGGTAGACGACTGGACACACATTCAACAACTGGATTACGAACAAATTCCCTTTAAATGCAAGGTATGTCATGAATACGGCCATTTTGCCAATCGTTGCTCTAAATTAGTTAATGTTGAACCTGCTCAATCAGAAGAACAATGGGAAACCATAAAAAAGAAGAAGACTGCAGCTGCCCAGAAAGCAAATGATGAAGCCGCCCCGCCCAAATCTGCACCCTCCAAACCAACCCCATCTTCTGACCCTCCTAAGACATCTCCCTCAGTTGCTACTCCCTCCTCTTCTTCCCTAGGCCCTACAAACCCGTGCCCTCCTTCTGACCCTCCTCTGAACTCTTTAAACCCCTTTAGCGCCCTTTCTCTTCCTGAAAATGATCCACCAATTTCCCTTGAAAACGATCCCCCCATATTATTTTCCCTTTCTCAATCCCCCCCTTCCCACTCCCTTAATCCCCTTTCTTCCCGATTAACTAGGAGTTCCTCGAAAGAACATGGGGTTAATTCAGAATCTCATAAAAAAGGACCTGGCAGAAAGACTAGTAAACAACAACGGAATGAGAATGCCCAAAAAGATATTTCTATGGGAACACAAAATCCCATAGAAACTTATATCTTGAGCCAAAATAGAAAAGAAACAACACAAATAGAGAAAGGGGGACGAGCATCCCTCTGAACCCCACTTACTCAATGATAAAAGTCATATCATGGAATTGTAGGGGTCTGGGGCACCCCTCTAAAACTACTGCCCTGAAGGATCTACTAGATCATGAGAAGCCAGGAATATTAATGATTCAGGAGACAAAACAAAGACTGTAAGAGATAAAAGGCACTATCAATCAACTCAGACATTATGATGGACATATTAGTGAAGCAAGAGGAGCCTCTGGTGGAATCACCACAATCTGGAACAAAAATGTTTGGACATGCACATCCAGCACTATCACTCAATTTTGGGTTAAAGTCACATTAGAAAAGCAAGCAGAGCACAAACAAATAGTCATCTATAATATTTACTCATCGAACCATTTCAGAGATAAGGAGCAGTGCTGGGCCACTCTACAAGAAGACATCCAAGCTGAAAACAATAGCAATATCATTCTTGGGGGAGACCTCAACCTTATATTACACTCCAATGAGAAAAGAGGAGGTGTCTTTACTTTTGATCCTTATAGAGAAAAGTTGGAGAACATCATGCAAGAACATGACCTAGTTGATATCATTCCAAAAAATCGGAGGTATACTTGGAACAACTGCAGATTGGGCAAGGATAATATAATGGAGCGGCTGGACAGAATTCTGATAAACACCAACCTCCTCTCCGACTTCTCCACAGCTTATGCTGAAATTCTTCCTTATCTTGCTTCTGATCATTACCCCACCAGCATTGTCCTTGAGACTCACTGCCCCCTGGGACCGCTGCCTTTTAAATACAGCTCTCTATGGCGCAATAATCCAACTATGGATCAGATAGTTAAAGCAGCTTAGCAGCATCATGTAGAAGAATCATCGGGTTACATTTGGGAATGTAAATTGAAAAATGCAAAATATGCCTTCAAGGAATGGGTAAAGCAGCATTATAAAGAACCAGAAAATATCAAAGCTGATATAAAAAACAAATTGAGAGAAAACCATAGAAAAATAGAGGAGAATGGGCTTTCCCAAGAGGATAAAGCACTTGAAAGTGACTTATATTATCAGCTGTACCGAGCCAACCGAGAAGAAGAGCAGAAATGGAGAATAAAGTCCAAGCAGCTTTGGCTCCATGGAGGAGATAAAAACTCTGCCTTCTTCCACAAGCAAGCAACTGTCAGGAAAGTAAAAAACAATGTTACCATGATCAATGATGACGAAGGCCTCCCTCAAAATACCCAAGCAGCCATCAAACAAGTAGCTACAACATACTACCAATCTCTCTTAACAGAAACAAAGGAAACAGAGGACTACTCCAACCTCCTATAGCACATGCCCAGAGGAATCAGCGAGGAAATCAATGCATATTTGACTAAAGAAATCACTGAAACAGAAATACAAAATGCCATTTGGACGCTTCAGCCAGATAAAGCCCCAGGTCCAGATGGTTTCCCAATCTGCTTCTATAGAACTTACTGGGGAACAATTAAAAAATATCTTATCAAGATGCTAAGATGGACTCAGCGCAAATGTAAAATTGGAGGATTCACCAATGCCACCCATCTTGCACTCATCCCTAAAGAAAATCGACCCATGTCCTTTTCTCATTTCCGACCCATATCACTGTGTAATTCATCTTACAAAATCCTGACAAAAATTTTGGCTACTCGCCTTAAACCTCTCCTCCCTTCTCTCATCTCTGAAAATCAAGGGGGTTTTATGGCCAATAGACAAATCTCGGACTCCATCCTTCTTGTCCAAGAGGTTATACACTCCAGTAAAGCAAGAAAGGAGAAAGGCTTCATCTTAAAACTAGACTTAGCCAATGCCTTTGATCGTGTCCGGCACTCCTTCCTATTTGTTGTTCTAGAAAAAATGGGATTTGCCACAAATTTCATCAACCTTATTAAAGCCTGCATTACTGGGCCATGGATCTCCCCTCTTATTAATGGTAGACCTGGTCCTTCCTTCCAATCCTCTCGAGGACTAAGACAAGGCTGTCCTCTATCCCCCTATCTTTTTATCCTGATGGCTAAATCCTTCAGCAGAGCTCTGGACTTCAACCGACGCGTGGGCCTCATTACAGGAATTAAATTTGATAATGGAGTCAAGAATATCAACCATTCCCAGTTTGCTGATGATACTCTTCTAATGGGGGGAGCATCACCTATCATAGCCAACCGATTCAAAGTTCTACTAGATCAATTCATGAGCTACTCCGGAGGATTGATAAATTACCACAAGAGCTGCATATATGGGTGGAACGCTTCGGCAAAAATTATTCACAGAATTGCTAATATTTTTGGAGTCTCATGTAAGCTGGATTGGGAGCACTTTACATATCTGGGCATGCCAGTCAGTGTTGGAAACCTGAAAGCTGCTGCCTGGGAAGTTATTATTGACAAAATGAAACGGAAGATTAAGCAATGGGGCACCTCTTGGCTTAATCCAGCAGGGCGCCTCATTCTTCTCAAAGCAGGCCTCTCTTCCCTGCCCTTGTATTGTTTTACGCTCATGCAAGCACCTGCCAGCTTTCATATTAAAATGGACGCTCTCCTCCGTCAATTTCTTTGGCAAGGAGGGAGAACTGAAACAAAAAAATATAACTTGGTCAGCTGGAAGCAGGTCATCCAACCGCATGATAAAGGAGGGTTAGGAATCAAATCTCCTAAACTTCTAAATCTTGTCTTTGCTGGCAAACTTGTTTGGAGACTCATTACTGGTAAGAACGCCTGGTGGAAGACTGTTCTTGAAAAAAAATACCTCGGCTTTCCAAGGCATCAGCTCTTGGATCTTGAACTCCCTAACAGAACATGCTCTAAAATATGGAGAATGTGTAAGAAATCCATTCCCTTTCTTGAACAAAATACCTCCAAAGTGCCCAAAGGCGGCAGCCACATAAGGATTGGGGAAGATAAAATAATGGGACAACAGATCATAAATCGATGGCATGGAACGCAGCAGATTCTAGAATTTTTTCACAACACAGGAATCCAAACTCTGGACCAGATCTCTCATTGGGATGCCCATACTCACATTTGGAAAGGCTGGACCTTCCCCTGCATACTGGCAGACTTAGAAACAAGCCTCAACAATATGCAAACCCATCTTCACGGTATATCTCCTTCAATCCGCTTTGCTGCTGATGACTTTCGATGGGGTCCATCTGGCACTAATTACACCATAAAGGCTGCCTACCAACAGATCTGCAATATTGTTTCCCCCTGTTCTATTTGGGCGCAGTGGAGATTGGTCTGGAAGGCAGAATCTCTTCCAAAAATAAAATTTTTCCTTTGGCTCCTCCTAAGAGGGAAAGTCCTCACCTTTGAGAACCTTAGAAAGCGAGGAATAATTGGGCCTTCTCGCTGTCCTAACTATCAATCTGATGAAGAGACAAGCCAACATCTGTTCATAAAATGCCCTTTTGTTGTAGCATGCTGGAAGGAAGCTTTCCAAAGTCATGATCTCCCTTGGGAGCCTAGCACAAGCATTATTGAAGCACTGCACATATGGAAAAAAAGCTATCCGTGGAGGAAAAAAAAGAACAACATTGCTCGAAGGATATGGAATGCCCTGCCCTATACCCTTCTTTGGAACATCTGGTTGGCAAGAAATCGTGTGATCTTCAAAGGAAAAGAAACCAGCGTCAGAAAGCTCTACAACAAAGCCTGGAGTCTTAATTTGGAAGCCCTATCCACGAAATGTCAAGGACATTTGAGCACGATGGACCTCCAGGTAGAATAAAGGAATTACATAGGTTATCTTCTAGACAGAAACATCATAGCCCAAAGTGGAAGCAAGCCCAGTAACAGAAACAGTCCCAGGTACAGTTGGAAACTCCGAATGAAAGAAAAGGAATTTGCTCGATGGCTAGGAAACTGCAATACTCACTACCTCTTCTTTGATGGGGCCTCCAAGTCCAACCCAGGAATGGCTGGGGCTGGAGGGCTCATCTGCAATGGCAATGGTATTGTTTTATTGGATTTCGAATGGGGCCTTGGAACCTTATCCAATAACAGAGCAGAAGCCTTAGCTCTCTACCAAGGCCTGCTTCAGCTCCAGAAACTCAGCATCAACACAACTGTTATCATTGGAGATTCTGCCATTGTCATCAATCTGATGGTATGCACTCGAAAGGCTCCCAATTTGATTCTTCAACAAATCATAGAGCGCTACCAAACCATTGATCAGCAGATGCAAGGAAATCTCTACTATCATGTGCTCCGAACCCTCAACAAAGAAGCTGATAAAAGGGAAAACAGAGCCTGTTCTCTTTCTGTTGGAAATCTCCGGTGTAATGGTTCAGATCAGTTCTTCTTCTTGCCATGAACAGACTTCTTTCTCTCTGTAATCTCTACCCTCAGCAAAACTCTGCTCTCGATCTTCGAAAATTCATGCTCAGACTCTCTGCAAAGCCACAATCTACAATTCCTTATCCCTTCAGTAAGAAACCCACAGATAAAATCTCTGCTCTCTCAAAAACTCACTCTATCTGTGATAGTCCTTTATCCACAGCGCACCCATCTGTGTTCGAGACCTCCTTTTACCCATTGAGCGCTCTCACACATCCTTTGATCTCTGTCTTCCTACACTTCATGGACCTCTGTTTCAAAACAGCCAGCGCACCTTGCGTGTCACAGCCCTCTTTTCTAGTTCCTATTGCGTTCCCGAATTCAACGCCTCTGTCTGGCATTTCTGATCACGATGTTCAAATCTTGTTTGGCACAGCGCAATCATATGAACCGAATGAAGACTTCAATGGGCGGCAACCTCACCATCCTTTTTAATTTTAACTATAGAATGCAAAGTTAGTATATTATTGTTACAGTTCATTAGAATCTACACTGCTGCTCTCTTCCTTACTGCTAAACTAGTCAGATGTAGAGGGAAAATCGATACAAAAATTTTCGACACTTGGCTTTCTTCCTGCCAATACCCCCTTGTAATCCTGGAGCCTTGTCTCCCTTTTCTTTTCTGAATAATAATTAGCATCCAAATTTGTGAAAAAAAAAAAAAATAACAATGAAATGAAAACAAAGCTAAGAACATAGTCACCACTACAAGAAGTCATCCTTCCAAATAAGGAGGTGTGATACCATGGGAATAAATCCCTAGCCCCCCTAAGGAAAAATTATTTTATATTAACGTTACATAGAAAGAGACCCTTAGACAAGGAGAAGGGCTCTATAATATTCAAATAATAGATCCTTACAACAATAAATAAAATTCCTCCTCAAGCTACAAAGAAACAATGAGGAAATTTCAAGGCAATGCAATGGATCTACCTCAAAATTTAATTAAAATCCTCACAATAATTCGCTCAAAACCTTGTCACTTGAAGAAAGAGAAATTTATTTCACAAGTAGAGAGGGATGGCCCTCAAATTCTCACGACTAAACGATATCTCGCAAAAATTTAAATTTATCCTCCACAAAAATTCCGTTCAAGAAGCTTATACGTCAAAAATTATATGAAGAGAGATGGGGAGGATTTCCTTTGCTTGCGGTTGGGATGAAAAGACTAAAAAAAAAATTGATATCTAATTCCAAGCCAAAAAATGATGAATTTATCCAAATTGAACTTGTAAATTAGCTTGAAACCCTAATCGTCCAATATTTTGCGCAAGGAGAGAAGGGTCAGATCAACAAGCAAGGGTAATTATGCCTAAAAAAAAAATGATTTCCTTTGATATTCAAGACACTCCACCTACAAAAACACTTATGAATAAAATCCAAGATGAAACCCTCCCTCTTCAGCCATATCTACACAACTCAAGAGAGATAGAGACAAGTATATACAAGAGGAAAAAATTCATATACACAAGAGTCAGAAAAAATACAAAATATTTACAAAATTATTTTACAAATGCTAATATAAAAGGAATAAGGACACCTTTCCATTTTTAATAGTATATAAGCTCTAAAAATACCATATTATTCATTAAATAAGTAAGATTTTCCTTAAAATAAATGGAAATAAAACTCTCTTAAAAATTGTGTATGATAATCCTTTGAAAATTTTCTACTACGGGTTCTCTAGCTTTTGTGTCTTGAGAGTTAGTTAGTTCAATCGAGAACGTCCCCAAGTGCTCAAGATATGATTCAATGAATTTATTTATACACACTTTTGAAAATAATTGTTAGATCCACAGGGATTGAATAACACAATGAGAAGGAATTCTAGGGGTTCAACCGAAAACCCACTCGATCTTCCAATCTAATTTTTTTCTCCAATCCAAATAATGATGGAAGATAATTATACACCAAGAAATCCAAACGAAAAATAGAAATAATAAGTTATAAAATTAGTAGAACATGAAGCAAAAAATATCAGAGCCACATTACCATAAAATATTGAAGAATAACATGACATCTTTTCCCCCAAATACTTTATTTTATCATTCAAAAAATTATTACAAATTCAACATAACTTTTCTTAACCAAGAGCTCGAAATTTTTCCATGATACAATGAGGAGATTATAGCTTCTTTAAATAGAAAAATTGAGAGATTTAGGTCCTTCTCCAAGTGAAAACGGCTAGGTCCTAGGAGTTTCTCATCTTTGACTTGATTCCATAGTAAAAATGACTAGATCAATCCTCAAAAAATTTGAACCCTTGATTGCATGCACGAATCTCTAAGATAGAATTCAATTTGCCTTGAAGACTGAGTTGGATAAACCAATTTTGATCCCAGATCACAAAAATATTTTCTCTGAATATAATTAATAAAAATTAAATAATATCAGAGAGACAGAAACATGGTGGAAAAATTATTTAATCCTGAATGTATATATCACAAACAATGATGATAGAATATAAATACTTGAAGCTATGTTCTCAATATAGTTAATAGTTAGTGTATCTTGGACATGCGATTTCCTGGTTGAGTGAATATCTCAACCACACACCAATATAGGAGGCTAACTATTTGGAGAGAATCTCTCAACCAAATAGACCTCAACAAACTCTCAAGTATTAGGACCAGACTCATTCTAGAATTGATGAGCACATCAAAGACAAGTAGGAATTATATTTTCCAAGTTTAATAATTTATTATTTTGGACTTATTGATTGTTTATGTGAGTATGAGGCTAACATTTCCCCCCTCAATCATAAGTCTAGAGTAAGAACCCGATACCATTTCCAATTCTTCACGCTAAAACTGTTGAGTTTAGCCTCAATGAAAAAATTCCTAAAAAACCACCAAAAATGGATGTCGAAAAATCTAATATGAAGAGAGCGAACCAAGTGAAGTGAATCAAATGTAAGTTTGCACATCCCTAAAAATTCTTGACAAATCAATCTAATGAAAAGATGCAATGAAAAAGGATCTATATATCCTTTTTTAGGTCCAATTACCATCCAAGTGAACAAAAATTCCCACAAATGTACTCTCAATCAACATCCCAAACGCTTGTCCACTGACAAATTTTGATTCCCACTATAAAATTGTGTTGTTGTCGAAAATTTTTGTCTGACAAATATCATCACCAATTCCCCGCTTTTTCAACTAAAAGGAGAGACCATAATCACCCCCCCCCCCACCTTCAGATGTAGGAGAGTTTCATTTTTTTACTCCCCCTTTCAGGTGCATGAGAGTACCATATTTTCACTCTTGGCTACAATATTTGTCTTCATGTGAGATTTAATTTTGCGGTAAAACATATACAATCATTTGATTGTTGACAACCACTCCCAAGGATCAATACATGCATAATGAATCTTCAATCTTGATGGTTGGTTTCATTTGTAACATTTATCTGATGAGTGATTATTTTTTCCACATTGATGACAAGGATGGAGATCAAAACAATGATCTTCCATATGACATGTTCTTTGAAATTTTGAAATTTTGGCTTTTCTTCAACTTTCTCATTGATTTATGATGATACTTTATTAATAAATCCTCCACTAATGAACTTAATTGGAAGGAATTGGTTCATGCTAATCCTCTGATAATGTAAGTTCCAAGCCATAAGTTTTTGAACTTTCCATGACTTCCATGCCTCTCATTTTTTTGATCCCATAATATTACCAAATATCCCACCTGAAAAGGTCTAACTCTAGAATATTTATCAAAAAAATTCTTAAATTTAGTTTGATTTTTACAGTTATGCTCAAAATATTTTCTTTGAGCTTCATTATGCTCAACTATCTGATCAATTATATGTTGAACTGCATCTTTCTCATTAGTGAAATTATGAAGGAGTTTGTAAGCTGGAAGCCTAAGGTGTAGAGGTAAAGCTACATCCAAGAAATAAACAAGTTTAAAGGGACTCTTTCCGGTAGCTTTCTTAATCATGTCTGCCCACATTGCATACTTGATTTTGATATCCCAAGGGCACTTATTGTCCCATAATTTCTTGTCAATAATGGTTTAGATTCATCAAGACCATTACCTTTAGGATAATAATTTGAAAAATGGGACAAAATAATGTCATACTTGAAACAAAAATATGAAAACTTTGAATAACTAAAATATTTGGCATTAACAGTGGTAATCTTAGTTGGGACCCCAAATCGAGTAATAATTTTATCTTCAATAAAGTCCATAACAACCTTTTAAGTGGCACCCTTCATAGAAATGGATTCAACCCATTTAGTAAAATAATCAGTAGTAGTTAAGATCCAGGAATAGCCATTACTTGAATTCTCTGAAAATTTTCCTACGAAATCAAGACCCCAATGTTTAAAATGAGCTTCAACAACCACAGGTTGTAAGGGAAAGGTAGCTAACTTCTACTTCATGGTGAATAATTGACAATCTTGGAAACTTCTAACATATTTTTGCACATCCAAAAGAATCAAAGGCAATGATAACCTACTCTCACGATTTTGTGGGTGATAGTCTTCGTAGTGTAATTACCACCACAAAATCATGCATGAAACTCAAAGATAAGCTTCTTCGCTTCAACCTCATCAACACACCTAAGTATTACCCCTTCTGGATTATCCATCCAATGCCATCTTTCATGATGAAATACTTAGTTTCTTTCAATCTAATAGATCGTATCTTATGAGAAACTAAATGACGAGAACAGGTAAGATTTTTCATATAATAAATGATGTCCTTATACCATTCAAGTTCTCCTAACCTTTGAAGCTTAGGTGAATTTGAAATATTTGATAAATCATTATGAAAAATAATAACCAAATCCATCTCATTACCTTCGATCAAAATCTGAGCAAATCCTTAACCCTTAATGAGCTTAGTGGATCTAAACTCCAATTCATACTCTTGAATTCTATGACCCATATAGCTCTAGTACCTAATCAATCAGTTTGATATAATAAATCTTTAACTACGGAGTGTGGGACAAAAGAAATTACTTTAGAATATCCCACATAAGTCCTGATATGCTTAAGATATGTGACCAAAACATAAGCTTGTTTTTCTATAGTACTATAATTTAACTCGAAACTCTAAAGCGACCTACTAATGAAATCAATTGACTACTCATGACCTTCCATATTTGTTTGAAGTAAAACACACACAATAGTATCCTCTGAAGCGAAAGAAAAAATCATAATCTCGTTCGAATAATCAGGGCTAACTAGAATAGGGGCATTTGCAATAGAACCCTTGATTTCATGAAAAGTATTATTTCCTTCATCTTTCCATATAAAATTCACATATTTCTTCAAGAGACTTTGAATAGGCTTAACAATCTCTGTGTAATTTGGACTTAGCGGGATTTGGGGAAATCCAAAATTCTCTACACCTATTAAATATCTTCTTAAGATGATCAATATGACTAATACCATCATTTGAAAACATCATAATATCATCTTGATATATTTCAATAATTCCACCAATTAAACCCTTAAAGGCATAATCCATATCTCTTTGAAAAAAATTTCCAGCATTAGTCAATCCAAAAGGCATCTTGATATACTCAAACATTCTCCATGATGTGGTAAAAATTGTCTTATGTCATTCTTTCTTAACCTAGACTTGGTTATAACTAGAGAAACCATCTAACAATAACACCATGACTAAACTGGTTACCCTTTGCAGCAAGGTCTCCATGTCTGCCAAAAGGATAATTATAGTTTTTACAGACTAGGTTAAGGTTTTAAAATTCAACACAAAGTCTAATTGATCCATTTTTCTTCCTGACTATCACCAAATTTGAACACCATGATGAATAATGATTCTGCACAATAATTGTGGTTGCAAGCATATTTTGAAGCTCTTTTTGAACCATGGGGGCCAACTTAGGATTTATTTTCCTAAGTTGTTGACAAAATGGTTTAGCATGTTCATCCTTCAAAATGATAGTATGTTCCATAACATCTTCTCTGTAACCTTTCAACTCATCATAGGAAAATGCTAAGACATCTCTCTATCCACGAAGTAAATTGACTAATTTATTCCTTTCTTCATCACCATGACCTTCACCAATTTTAACAATCTTCAAATCCTCAACGGTACCAATATTTACTTTTATGAGTTCTCTTGGATCAATTTTTTTTGTTCTTTCCTCTTTGTGGCATCATGCCTATCAAAGAGTCACTCCAAGGCTACTTGAATTTTGGGAGTAGGATTTTTTATATCATCACTCTTTGTATAATTACATCCATCCTCCTTATAGCTAATGTAAAATCTTTGAATTCCTTTAAATTATTCAGAAAATGAACAACTTCACTTTCATCGTCAAACACCTACCAATGCTCAACGTTATCAAGAATTGAAGGCCTAAAAATGACTTCCATCATAACATTATCATTCACCATTCCATCAGACATCTGCAAAGTGTATGTTTCTACTACAATCTCATCAGCATGACTATTCTTTTCTCAAGGGACAATTTCAATGTTAAGAGCATCAAAAAGCTCCATAGTGTCACAAATTGCATTTCAATATTTCCTGAGCCTATCATTCTTACAACAAAACTTATTTTTAACTTGCGTAATGTCAAGATCAGAATATCCCTTAATACTAAGCAGCCTAACCCTTAAATCTCTTGTCAACTTAATACCCAAAAAAATGGCTTCATATTTAGCCACATTGTTGTTGCTTCAAACTCCAGTCTATAGGAAAATATGAAAATATTACCAAGGGGAGATTTAAGCACAAATCTGGAACCTTTACCATGCGTGGAGGATGCACCATTGAAATACATGTGCCAGACTTTATTCTTCAAATCATCTATTTTTTCAACCAAAGGAACTATAGGGTTATACATGAAAGAATAGTTCCCAATGCTTTCTTATATAACCTCATTATTTTTCATCTTGGGGTATTCCACATGAAATATCCTTCCAGGCTCCCTATCAAGTCTAACAAAACCATTGCCTTTAGGTGAAGGAATAGTAGTGTAAGACCAATTCATCTAAATACTTCCTCCTAGATCAACAACCCACTTCCTTGATAGCAACATGCCCCAAGCATCAAGCATATTAATCACAATAATGTCCATGACAATCATTATATCTGGGTAAACAAACAAATGAACTTGAAAATCCTTTATCAAACCATGAACTTCAATCCTCTTGGAATACATGGAAAAAATGTTGTGATATGGTCTAAAGACTCTTAAGTTAAGTTGTTCCAGGACCCTCTTAGTCATGACACAAGTTGATGCACCTAAATCCAACATGCAATTATACAGACAAAAACCATTGACAAGAAAAGTAATATAAAGTGGTTGATGATCTTTATTATCTCGATCCATACCTTGCAAAAACATCAAAGCATCCTCTTCAAAATCATTTCCACAAGAAGCATCAATATGAGGAGGATCAAAAACCTCCAATAGCTTGGACTTTTGAGAGGTAATTTTTAATATTTATGTGACAGGAACCAATATCTTTTCACTATTAATTCAACCTCCCAAGTAAATATTCACACCAGGGTTAGAAATTCTAGGGGTAGTCTCAATCTTACATTGTTTCTTATTTTTCTACTGATAAGTTAATCCTTTATCCTTCGCAATATCCAAGACTTGTTCCAAAGAAGGCTTCTCTCCATAGAACTCAATAACCATATCCTTTTCATCATTAAAATTATTAAGACTATAATAATATTGGAGCGTCTTCACATCAATACTTTTCTCCATAACCTCCATCTAATCCTCCATAGACAAGTGATGTCCTTTAACAATAACATTAATTTTATCACTTGTCCCTACCATTCCCACTATCATTAATTCTTTTCACAATGGTTCAAGTAGCCTCATCATGAAAATTATCACAAGGTCTGTAATATGGCAAAGATTGATTAACAATATTTGCAAACTCAATCGTATATGGCATTCTTTGCTCATTAGGAGGGCCCCTTTTTTTCCATGCATTATTACTTCTATTATTTTGAAACTTGTTTCCCTGAGACCTCTCCATATTACTTGAATGATTCTAAAAGGCACTCATTTGATTTGAATGATCCAATTGCATGGTTTTAATGAGTTTTGTTAATTCTTTAAGAGGATCACTTTCAACTTCTTTAACTTCTTTAACTTTTGATTCATTCTTATGATGACTCCTAGAAAAACCTGGAATTTCAAACTTCTCGCATGCTTGCCTACATTTCTCCAATTCTTCAGCCAGTTTTTGCGAAACCTTCACATCATTAGGCTTAGTGCATCTTAGCTCATAAGAAGTATCAATTGTAAATGCATCAATATAATACACAAAAAGAGACTTCTCAGGAGGCTTACAATCCTGGGGCATATCCCTTACAATATCATTAAACTTCTTATTGAATTCCTCCACAATCTCATTTTCATTCTTCTTAATGCAAATAATAGTTTTAAGTTCCTTTTTTCTTTTTAATAGCCATATTTATCATTAAAGGCACTAATAATTGATCGTAATGAATCAAACATGGTATCAAGAAACTATGTGAACTAGTCCAGAGCATCCTCCTCAAGAGAGAGGATGAAGAGCCTCATGTTCACATCCTCATGATTATGGTTATAATTAGTACACCACTTACTCACACAAAGGTTAAAATTCATAATGTGATTTTTGGCATTAATCGCAGTACTTCCTTGAAAAGTGACAACTTCTCAATGGATTTTTACGGAATATCATGCAGATAGCCCTGAATGTTAGCAAAAAATCCAGGGGCAAACAAGTCATCCATAATGTCTTATTGAGCTTGATACTGAAAAAGCAAATGGATATAAGAAGTAGCTTCCTTCCTGAGATTAATAATAATTCTATGAGACTAGAATGTGTTTATTTGCACTCTAAAAAAAAATTCAGGATCCAAAGGGGGATTAACCAAGCTACTTGAAATCCTTCTAGTACACACTCTTGTGGAAGATGAACAAGCAGGATCGCCACTTGAACATAAATCTAGTTATAAAGATCCAAAATGATAAAACCAAAAGTTAATCAAGTGTTGAGAACAAAAACTTATCCCCAGTAACGGTGCCATAAAATGTCGTCGCTTAACATGTACACCTAAATGAGGGAAAATTATTTAACCCCACGAGGTGTAGTATTCAAGGCGCAATGCTCATAGAATGGGTTGTCACCTATTTCCAACTCTCTTCATTTAAGCTCTATCCTAGCTAAGCTATGGGGGTTAGTCCCTAAAAATGATTATTAAAGGAAAACTTGTTGAAAACAACAAGTTCTAGGAGACAAATGGCATAGCAATTACCACTTATTATAAATTGAATTAAATATTAATTAGTAAGTATGAATATCAATGATAAAATATTAATGGGATAGACTTGATTAGATTGATATGGCATCCAATAAGACAAAAGAGGAGAGATCAGTGCCTTATAAACAATGCTCAAAGAAAGTTACAATACTTGAAAAATAAAAATTTGATGATTCAAGTTACAAGATATGAAATGCCACAAGACAATCATTAGTATAGAGATCAAGTACAAAATTGAGATATGAGCGATAGAAATACTTGCAAGATAGATAAAACTTATACTTGTATTTTAAAGTAGATTCTCTAATAAGATAGAACAATATCAAAGGATAATGAACATATAATTCAAATAACAAGTGCAAGAGAAATATGAGAGCAATGCTTGCAATTAAAATGAAATGCTCACAATTCAATTTGTACAATTAACAAATGCAATATGATACAATGTTATGTGAGTGTGTGAGACAAAGTGCCTATTCTATAGTGATACTTCCCCTAAATTTCTCAAAAATTGGCAAGGACTCAGGTGATTTACGAGAAGGATAAGATAAGGAGTCACTTAGTCTGTCATTAATGATACCCTCATAGAATCCAAGACAAACCATGTGCCTTTGTTCCTAAAAGGGATCGACCACAAGAGAAATTTGAGGTCATTTGTTTTAACCTTTTCTATAGAATCAAATTTATCAAATTGAATGAAATTTAGGGAAGGTTATCCTAAAATTTCTATCTACCAAGCTTATGTTTGGAGGTAAACTTTAGATATGCAAAACTAAATCTAAAGTGCAAATGAAATTAAACAAGTGCTCCAAATGAGATTAACTGCAATGCTTCAAAAGTGAAATGCTTTAAATATATCAATACGAAATACAATTCCACTCTCACTTGATCAAATTAGGATATGTGTTTTAGAGTGTCAATATGATCAATAAATCCCAAAGAAACAATTGCAAGTTGCTCAATGAAACACAATAAAATGACGTCTAATGAAATTTAGCTCAAATGTTTATAAATGTTAGAGAAATAACACAAGTGCTTCAATAAAAAAATTCTCTTAATATGGAGTGAGTTATGAAATCGAAAACAAGAGTATCACTTCACTTATAATGTGCTTCACATAATTTTCAATGATTAATAGAGAAAACGTGAATTACACAATGAAGCACAAGTAGATGATGGAAAATAAGATTTATAATTAGATCTAAGTGTTAAAGAGAGATTACTTTAATCTAAAATATAAGTGAGTTCAATACAAGAGTTACTCAAATGCAAATTATATCAAATAGCCAATGAGATCACATTAGCAATTAGATCAAGTAATTAATAATAGGGTATAGATCTAACAATGACAAAGTGAAACAATTCAAGAGATTAAATCTAGAGACTAAGATAACAATGAAATAAGGTAAGAAGTTAGTCAACACCATAAGAATTCCTCCTTCCAAATAAGGAGGCGGGATACTATAGGAATAAATCCCAAGGTCCCCTAAAGAAAAATTCTTTTATATTAACGTTACAAAGAAAGAGACACTTAGACAAGGAGAAGGGATCTACAATCTTAAGGAGATTTTACAAATAATAGATCCTTATAACAACAAAGAAAATCCCTCCTCAAGCTACAAATAAACGATGAGGAAATTTCAAGGAAATACAAAGGATATACCTCAAAATTTAATGAAATCCTCACAATAATTCGCTCAAACCCTAGTCGCTTGGAAAAAGAGAAATATAGTGCACAAGTAGAGAGAGATATCCCTCAAATGCTCATGACTATATGATAAAAAGGCTCACAATAGTTTATTTTTAACCTTAGATATTTTAATGTCATATCTCCCAAAATTTTAAAATTATCCTCCTCAAAAATTTTGTTCAAGAAGCTTAAACATCAAAAATTGTACGAGGAGAGAGGAGGAGGATTTCCTTTGCCTGTGGCTGCGAGAAAAAGCCTCCAAAAATAAATACGATTCTCCAAAATCAATTGACCTCTAATTCCAAGCCAAAAAATGATGCATTTATCCAACTTGAACTTGTAAATTAGCTTGAGACCCTAGTCATCCAGTCTTTTGCGGAAAGAGAGAAGGGTCAGATCTACAAGCAAGGGTACTTATGCCTCAAATCATTTTTATTTCCTTTGATCTTCAAGACACTCCACCTGAAAAAATACTTATGAAGAAAATGCAGGATGAAACCCTCCCTCTTCAGCCAGATTTGTGCAAATTAAGAGAGATAGATACGAGTATATACAAGAGGAACAAATTAATATACACAAGGGTTAAAAAAAAACAAAATATTTACAAAATTATTATACTAATGCTAATATAAATGGTACAAGGACACCTCCACATTTTGATTAGTAGATAAGCTCTCTAAAGAGTAGATTATTCAATAATATCACTTTAAAATGAGAGAGACCTGAAGATAAATATTTTTTCTTTAGATAAAATGGAAAGAAAACTCCCTCAAATTTCGTATGATAAGCCTTTGAAAAATTTCTATTGTGGGTTCTTCAGCTTATGTCTTGAGAGTTGGTTGGTTCAACCGAGAACATCCCCAAGTTCTCAAGATGTGATTCAATGAATTCATTTCTACACACTTTCGAAAATATTTGTTAGATCCACAAGGATTGTATAGCACAGTGAGAAGGAAGTATAAGGGTTCAACCGAAAACCCACTAGATTTTCCCAATCTAAATGTTTCTCCAATCCAAATAATGATGCAAGATATATATACACCAATAAATCCAAACAGAAAATGGAAATAAAAAGTTATAACATTAGTATAATATGAAGCACAATAAATTATAACAACATTACCATAAAATATTGACACATTAACGCCATAGCTTTTCCCCTAAATACTTTCTCTTATTATCCAAAAAATTATTACAAATTCAGCAGAGCTTCGCTTAACCAAGAGCTCAAAATTTTTCAATGACATAATGAGGAGTTGATCCGGGTGGATAATGGTGGCCACCCACCTATTCCACCTAGAACTCTAGTCTGTTTCATCATTTCCCTTGTTTATAGCAGCATTTACTATTTTTAGCAGTTTTTCGGGTCTTGAACTTTCAGAGTGGTTTTCACCCCCTAAACAGAGTTTTTTTGAGGTCGGCAGTAGGATCATAGCCATAGGATAGGGCTTGTGGAAAATATTGTAGCACATAGAGATATATTTCCAATGATATATTACACGCGCCAAACAGAGATAATATGACCAAGTTACAACCTCGAGAAGTTGGTTTCCCAACTAACCACAACGTGGCCCACAAACTCTTGGCGTTTAATCTCTTGGGGTTAGGATTTTGGTTGTTTAGGGTTTTTGCATATTTTTCAATAATAAAAATTTCCTTGAGCCTCATTGTAATGTAGTTCATAGGCATGTAAGCTCATTTCCAAAACCGGGAAATTTGTTTCTTGATGATCTGCCCTTAGGGCAAGAAGAAGACCATGGACATGACCTCTAGACAGGGCTCCTCCGCACAACAACAACAACAGATGTACTAGGTCATGGAGGAGTGCGGGGACATATTCACCTCAACTGAAAGGGTACCTTTTGATTTTCAGGTCAAGCACTCCATCGATCTGGCCCCATGTGTGCCGCTACCCAATGGACCGATCTATTGGTGCTCTGTTCTAAAGAACGACGAAATCAAGAGGAAGATTCAAGAGCTGTTGCAAAAATTTCACATACGGTTGAGTTCATCGCCCTGTTGGAGCCCAATCGTGTTGATGAAGAAGAAGTATGGGACTTGGAGACAATGTATTGGCTATCAGGGGTTGAACAAGATCATTGTCTGGAATAGATATCCAATCCCGCGGATTGATGACCTTGTGGACTAACTCAAGGGGATCAAATATTTCAGCAAGAATGACTTGAAGTCCGAGTATCACCAGGTACCAATCGAACTCTCTGATGTGTGGAATACTACCTTCAAATCCAAGGAGGGCCTTTTTGAGTGGTTGGTCGTGCCTTTCGGGTTGACGAATTCCCTCGCAAACTTCATGAGGTTGATGGAAGACATCTTGCGACCATTTACCAACTCATTCATGGTGGTGTCTTTGGATGACATCCTGATCTTCATCCAGAGCTGGGAAGAGCACCTCCACCAATTTTGAGAAATGCACTTTTGGCATGACCCAGGTTAAATATCTGGGATACATCATTTACAAAAGGGGGTGCATGTGGACCCATCCAAGATCCAAGTCATCCGGGATTAGCCAGCCCCAACCACTCTAATAGAGATTCGCAGCTTTCTGGGTCTTACCAATTTCTACCGTAGGTTCATGTTGGGTTTCTCTCATATCACTTGGCCTTTGAGTCAAGTTACCAAAGGGGGTGGGGGGGGGGGGGGGGAATCCAAATTATTTTGGTCTGAATCTCAACAAAAGACGTTTGCAGAGTTGAAGCATCACCTCTGTTTTGCACCAATCCTCATATTACCAAACTTGCAGCAACCTTTTGAGATTGAGACAGATGCCTCTAACTATGTTATTGGGGAATTTCTTACTCAGTAGGGGCATCTAGTGGCCTATCATAGTGAGACACTTTCAGACACATTCCGTAAGTATCCCACCTATGAAAAAGAGATGTATTCCATTATGCAGGCTTGACGAAAATGGAAACACTACATTTTGGGGAAGGAAACGGTCATCCACATAGATAATCGACCCCTGTAATTCATAAATACACAAGGAAAGTTGCAGAATGATCACCATCATAAATGGTCCACATACCTGCAATAGTTCCATTTGAACATCAAGTACAAAAAGGGAAGCACCAATAATGTTGCAGACTGCCTCAGTTGACCGACGATCATGGCGCTAACCACTATGCTCGACTCTTGTGGGCACGAGACTTCGATTTGGTCGCTTCTCTACAAAAGTGATCCAGAATTTAGCAACACATACCAGACGCTCCTGGAAGGTAAGAAAGTTCCAAATTTTTACCTCTAGGATGCATTGTTATGCCACCTAGGACACCTTTGTGTTCCTTCAAACAAGTGTGCCAAGATGATTTGGGAAGCACATTATAGTCGGGTTGTTGGAAATTAAAGGGTCGAGAAAAGAGTGGCAGTTTTGCAGAAGTATTTCTATTGGCCGAACCTGTTAGT
This sequence comes from Pinus albicaulis, assembly GCA_034641835.2. Taxonomy (NCBI): domain Eukaryota; kingdom Viridiplantae; phylum Streptophyta; class Pinopsida; order Pinales; family Pinaceae; genus Pinus; species Pinus albicaulis. The sequence continues at coordinate 364,202,033 of CM076580.1, forward strand.
CATCCATAACTTTCACTATCTAAAGATGACTAAGTATCGGTTCTAGATTTCTAAAAACAAAGTTCATGAACATTGTGAGTTCTAGAAATCTCATAGCCTTCATTACCCTTAGGATAAATTTTCACTATTTCATAATTCTGTTGTGTCAAGCTTAGCTCACCCATCCTATAATACCAATCATGGGCTCATGTCACTCATTATCACTATGTTTCGCCACCTTTGGCCTCAACCCTCTATTTTTATTTTGCCTAAACTCCTCCATTGTCTATCTAGGGTTTTTAAGGGAATTTCTCTTGGTTTCATGAACTCCATGATTAAATAATCCACAAGGCTTGTATCTTGATATTCTTACACCCCCTCCTATCCTTAATATACCTTCACAAATACTCCCCATCACTCCTATCCCTCAAAATCATCATTTTCCTACAAAACCTAGTCTATTGCCACAATTTGACACTTTTTGAGACTAGGCCTGTGTTTTGACCTTTTGGACCCCTTCCCCTCACTCAATTATTGAAATTCCACTTTCCTCTACTCCCTAACATATATCTCTATCCCCCAAAATTTCCCCAAGAATTTAGACAACCCTTAACCCCTTCATTCCCCTCCCTCTGCAAGGCGGTTCTAAAATCCCATACACCAAACCTAATTTCCTCTTCCAAATAAGCTAGGGTTTGATATAAAAATGAGGCATAATAGAAAATGATTCATTTTATATATTATGTAAGAAATAATAAGTCTATACCAGCTCATAAAAATCATGCCTCCATCATTTTCCAAGAATTCATTCCAAGAGACAAGCCATGTGTCACACCTAGGGCTAGTTTTTCTTCAAATTTTGTTTCTGGCCAAACATAGATGAATTTGGAAAAAGTGAGAGATTTTTTTGTCCCTCATAGGGCCAAGAAGAAAAACCTCCTTCAGTTTTTACACAGGTATCATGGTTTGAGATCAATGTCAAAAATATAGGTGTCACGGGAGAAATTCTGCACTTCTGGAGTGACCTTGGGAAAATTAGTTTTTCTCACAGTTGAAGTGTCCAAATGACTTGCTTAATACATCAAATGACAACTAGACTTCAAGATATTTCCAATGAGATATCATGAGCTCAATTTGGAGTTGTGGAAGGCCTCCAAAAGTTGTCTCCACCAGCACTCTGCATTTCTACACCAGCACTCAGCATTTTTTGACCAGTCATGGGAAAATAAACTTTTGACAAGGAAAATCAACTTCAATCAAGAAAAAAAATTTATATTTGGAAATTATACAAGTAAATATTTCCAACAAGCTATCACGGAGCTCATGCCGACACCAGGAAGGCCTCCAAATTCCCTCTGAAAAATGGCGCTACGCACAGGAGAAGTTTTTATGTTTTTGAAATTTTGAGGCCTTAGGAGTGCAACACCCTAGGCGCTATGAAAAAATTTGGTGCACATTCAGCTCTAAAAGTTTACATTTTTGGATTTTTCACATCGCCAACAGTCTACCCACAAAATTTCAGATCAATTGGAGCATTTTTACCCCCTCAAAAGGTCAAAAAACACCCAAAATTTGACCTTTCTGCCTCCTTTTCTAAACAGGTGTTGCGCTCCTGATAGCCATGGATTTTTCCATTTTTTTGGAAACTTATAGAGGTCATATTGAGAAAAAAAAAGGTATATTTTAAAATTAGAATCTTTAGGCTTTCCAATGAGCCATCACGGAGCCAAATCCGACATCGGGAAGTGGTCCAAAACCTGGTTGCAAAACAGCCTATTTTCTGCAAAAGTGGCGCTGCGCTCCTGGACTGTCTTTTGCCAAAAGGTCAAAAAAACACACAAATTTATGGCAAGATGATTTTTTAATATTTTCTTGGGCCAATCACTCCAAATTTTATTGAGGATTTATGTTATCATATTTTTCATTTATTAGCTTATATATTATGTGTCTTGGGCCTTGCATGGTCATTAAGCACATTTATGACATTTATGGCTAAATTAGGGTTTCTGGAAGCCTCTTAGGGTTTCCACCTCCTCATTTTCTCCATAAATAGAGAATGAAGGTCTTATGTATTTGGTTGGATTTTGATGACTTATACTGAAGAAAATACATAGTCTCTTGGAGTTTTTTATGAAAATTTGATGTCTTGAAGCTCATGCATGCCCTGGTTTGCTTCTTGATGGAGAGAGACTGTTTGCAGGATCCATAAGCATGGTTGATGGTGAAGTGTTTCTTATGTTTGTGTTTTCTAGTTTTCCATTATGTTTTCCATCTTTCTATGTTGCAGTAGGACAAAAAATTTAGATTAAGAAATGTTTCCTGATGGCACCTTACTTCTGTTTTTCCTTCACTGCCTTAATGTTTTCTTCTATTGAGATATATTAAGGAATCCATCTCTTACTCTCTAAGAAGTTATTAGCTTGTCCATTTCTTGAATGGTTTATATCGGTTACTGTCAAGTATGATTTATGGCTAGTCCTGCATATTGTTGCTACTGAAATACTATGTTTTGGAATCAACTCTTTAAAGCAACTTTTCCTAGGTTTGTCAAAGAAGTTTGTTTGAATCATGCTCTTTTCCTTTACTAGCTAAATTTGTTTCAAAGGGCCTTCACAGCTGTAACTTTAGATGTTCAGAGTTTTCTCTTCTTCTATGGTTATAACTACTTGTGCATCTTAAATTTTTTTCTACTCTTGATAATGAAATCTATGAAAGTTAAATAAGTTTCTTGCCTTTCTATAATTTCATTTGAATGTTTGTCTTGGATAATCATCTATGTTCAGTTTGAAATCAAAAGGATTAGGTTTCACTTATACCTTTGATTCTCTTTCCATGCTTATGAATTTTCTAACTCTCTTAGTATAAAAATTTATTAAGGATTCAGTTCTGCCCTTCACTATATTTTATTCTCAAGATTAATGTTCATCTCATCATCCACCACAACCTCAAAGACCTACCAACCAAGTTAAAATTGCCCTGCAAATGCTCTTGAAACCATTGATGAACTTATCATGACCTTGTTAGACTCCATTTCCCAATGAATTAACAATATTCCATGTTTTCTATCTAAATCCATCTGAGCATCATACCCAACTAAAAACAATCAAAATACCCTGCACTTAACATCTAGCCTAAATTCAACCCTAATCAGAAAACAAGTTCATATCTTTGCACCTACTAGAGAGATCCCTCTTTGAATCCAGGAAGGCTAGGTCCTTGGATTCCAAAGCTTGGTTTGATGTTACCATGTCCATTTTTATCTCAATCAATCTAGCAAATTACGGCGAGCTAACAGAACCTTTGATAGGATTTCGGGAAGTACATGAGAACTTGTACTGCTTGCGCCATTTCCAAACCGACCATCAAAAGGAAAGGCCTATATACTTTGTTTCCTACCCCTAGTTGACCTTGGGAATCCATCTCCATGGATTAAATGTTGGGCCTTCCTTATACCAAGCATGGCAACGACTATTTTTTCGTGGTTGTCAATAGATTCTCTAAGATGGCCATTATGGTGGCCTGCAAGAAGAATATCACAGCAGAAGCCACTGCTAAATTGTTCTTTGAACGAGTGTGGGTATACTTTTGGATCCCACATTCCATTATCTCAGATTGGGACAGTAGGTTCCTATATACATTTTGTTCAAGTCTCTGGTTGATGCTGGAAACCAAGCTCACTAAGTCCACAGTGTTCCACCCCCAAACTGATGACCAGACAGAGGTCGTCAATAGGATGATCGTACACATCCTACGCATGTACAACTCGAAGCATCCACGCACATGGGATGAAAACCTCCCCTATGTCCAGCATAGTTATAGCCGGGATCTCCATAGCTCAACTAGGAACAACCCCTTTCAAGTGGGTTTAAGATTCCAGCCACTATGTCCCATTGATGTGGCCATGCCATTTGCGGCTACTCAGGGATATTCGGCTTATGTCCAGTCTGAAGTTGACAAGGTGAACAACTTCATTGAGCACATTCAGCACATCCACCAAAAGGTCCATGACATATTGGACAAATTTAATGGTAAGTACAAGCAACGACATGATCAGAATCGGGTGCCACACAACCTCCAACTGGGCGACAAAGTTTGGCTACATTTGCAAAAGGATCGCCTCGCTGTACCCCATTGCAAGCTTCGTCTACTTTGATATGGGCTATACACCATCACCAAAGTTGTATGGGACAATTCCTTCGAGCTCAGTATTCCACCATTCCTTGGTTTTCACCCAGTGTTCAATGTGGACCATCTTTGGCCTTACTTTCCACCATTACTGGACACATCCGACATTGCAAAACAACTCACACCAATAGAGTTAAATCCAGATTGCATGGAAAAATCCAAAACTGATCGAATCATATACACACAGATCAAGAACACCCATCAACAGAGGATCCCGCTATATCAAGTTGTCAAAGCAGGTGAACTCCTTCACCGGGGAAAGTGGTTCACCAAGGACCAGGTTCAACAGAAATTTCTTCACCTCATGGAGGTTCTGCGCGCAATTGGGACCATTGCTTCCTAAGGGAGGAGGAATGATCTAGGTGGATAATGGTGGCCACCCACCTATTCCACCTATATGTCCAATTGGTTTCGTCAGTTTCCTTGTTTATAGCATCATTTACTATTTTTAGCAGTTTTTGGGTCCTAAACTTCCGAAGCATTTTTGAGTCTTGACCCCCTAAACGACGTTTTTTTGAGTTTTGTAGCAAGCCCATAGCCATAGGCAGGGGCCTATGGAAAATATTGTAGCACTCGGAGAGATGTTTCCGATGATATATTGTACGCGCCAAATGGATATAATTATATGACCAAGTTACGACCCCGAGAAGTTGGTTGTCCAACTAACCCCAATGGGGCCCACAAACTCTTCGAGTTTCATCTCTTGAGGTTAGGGTTTTGGTTTTTTATGGTTTTAACATGTTGTTCGATAGTAAAAATTCCCTTGAGCCTCATTATAATTTAGTTTAGAGGCATGTAACCACCACATCTCTTCTCAAATATAAGCTACCATCGCCCGAGCTAGTTTATTTTCCATTCTGTCTGTAAGCATTTTTTAGTATTTGATATTAATGAAATAAAGTGTTATTTCTACTACATCTCTGTTGTTATGTTTATTTCTATGTTTTATTGTGTTCCTGCATAAGTCTGGATTAGGAGCTTAGAGCTTCCTTAATTAGAAAAAAAAATGAAAGATCTAGGTCCTTCTCCTAGTGAAAATGGCTAGGTCCTAAGAGTTGTTCATCTTTGACTTAATCCGACAATAAAAACGGCTAGATCCTTCATCACAAAATTTGAACCCTTGATTGTTTGCATAGATCTCTAAGAAATAATTCAATTTTCCTTGGAGACTGAGCTAGATGGAACAAAATTTTGATCCTGAATAACCAAAATATTTTCACAAATTTTCTCCTTGAAATTTTCTCATTCAACTTGACCAACTTTGACCATCTCATTTAAAAAAAATGATTTGCTAGGAAATTAATTGCTTTTCTGGAACAACAAATTCTTTTTGGGACTTTTCTTGCTTGATGTGTGGAGATTCCACAAATTTTTTACTTGATTCTTTTCTTTGGAAAGTCCTCGACCTTTTTTAAATATTTTTCACTTGGAGAGAATTTTTATTTTTATCCCATTATAATTTTTGGCTACTTTTTGGCTAATTATTTTCCATTTTTTGCTAGAGATTATAAAATATGAATTTAGAGGGGTATAGACATATTTTTCCACCCTAAAAGTGTGTATAGATAGAAAATTGAGGTTTTGGGGTGTAATTTTGAGTACTCATACCCCCTACAACTTATATAGACAACACTTTATATATTTACATCAGATATTACATAAAAATCTCGTTTAGTAGGGGAATTTTGACAATTAAAAATTGGCCCCTAGACACAACCAAATTTTGTGAAACTTTAGACATGATCTAGTATAGAAATTTACGTTGACTTCGTACACTAGGACTCACCTAATACTTTACCATCAAGCTTCACTCTAGATTTGGGGTATATTTGGGAGAAAAACTTACCAATTATTTAGTGTCGAGAAAGACAAATAATTAGCTAAGGCCCAAAGAAACTCCCTAGAGTGAAAAATCTCTATCAAAAAATCTTAATTTGCCTAGAAGTGTTACATGGCTTTATATTCATCATATTATAATCATTTTTTACATAATCCCCACAGGGCTGCAGAATTTGGATTACAACATGATGATCATAAGATGCATGATGATGATGAAGTTATGAAATTATGACTTTATGTCCATGATGGAAAACTTTGAAATGTGCTTTGGCATGGATCCTTTTATAATATATGTAGTTGACACTTAAGTGGTAAACATGCATCATTGGTTTTGTCTCATGAAACATTTTGAGCACTCCTTTCTCTCCTCTGGTTGTTGCACTCTGCTCACAGTCTTCTTCTCTTGAGAACTTCCATTGTTCCCTTACTTTCGGTCTCCAACTATAATATGCTTACAACATTCTTTGCTTCAAATTTTTCTGCCACAAGCTTTACTTTCTCTCTTCCTCCAATGTTACAACTTCATGGAACTTGTAACTGCTACCACTGTTCTCTTTCATTCTGCTGCTACATGCTTCGAAATTTCCAAACTAGTTGAAAACAAAACTCATTACCTGTCATCCAATTCCTTTGATCATTGTTGCAATCTCTTAGTCCTGACAGCAAGTCTATCTTTGTTAGTTGTCTTGCTTCTCAACCATCACCTTGTACTTTGCTTTGCTAGTTTCAATCTACTCCAAAACTTGTGCTTGGCTCTTCCTCTACAACTAACATTCCTATCGTATAACCTTCACACCATTATAACAATTTTGCATACCTTGGCTTGAATTAGCAATGAAATTCAAATCAAAAAATCACTACTATAAAAAATTTCTTCAATTCCAAAGAATTCAATCGGGCATGTTATCCTACATTGATACCACTAATGATGCATAATTAGAGCTTAAATTTATATCCAGTCAAATTTGATTTAGACCCTTTTTTGCATTATGGCTCTTGTGTTGGCCTTGATGAACCTACACAAATGTCAACCTTATCACAATTTGATTGCGTATTCACAATGAGATGTTGGTTCATGAGAGATACCACTCTATGTTGATTGGCCTACTTGATCAATGGATGTCCTATCCTCTTGGGTCTACTTGTAGAGGTGTTGCATTGCTGTACAAAGGTGTTGTGGATTGTGCAGGAGAATAGATGAATTGTTAGCACTCATGTCAACCCTTGACTTGTTGGCTTCTAGGTCAACTTGGTGGTGGCACTTGGTTGTGATGATTAACCTATTTCCAAAGGTGTCACAGAGCTTGGAAAAGGTTTTGAGGTGTGTACAAATGTTGGAGAAGGTGTGGAAATAGCTGTGAGAAGTTTTGAGTTGAAGGGATATTGATTTTCCCTATACTCTTTCCCAACTGCTTGGAAGGAGTTTCATATGTGAGACTGAAAGCCTTCAGTCGAGATTTTCCAATGTTGTGTGTGTAGATGTAAGATTTTCAGCTGATATTTTCCAATGTTATGTTTGTAGTTGTTCCTGTAGGTGGAAAAAAAGAAAAAAAAACAAGTACGAAACCATGGTTTCGCTCATAGACTTGTGCATGCGGGGTTGTTTTGACACGGTCGAACAAATACATTAGTTTTCCTTGCATGTGGTATTTGAAATCATTGGTTTTGGGCTTGAGGTATTGATAGTATCAAGTTCTATAAAAGGAGGATTGAGTAAGAGAATTTATGTGCATCCATTAAACCATTCACATGAGTTTTCTTTTGAATATGAGTGCATGAAAGATGCAAAAGAAAGAGTCAGATCTCAAAGATCTGAAAGGAATAAGCTAATACAAGAAGGAATGTTGTATAATCTACTTGTTTACTAATTTTTTTTCCCGTTGCCCATAGAGATCATTGATCAATGAGATTTTTTGATCTATAAATCTTGCAATTGAATTGTTTGCACTATGGTTATAGTTTCTCACTTATTTGTAATATGGAGATTATTTTGATGGTAGTAGACCAACAATATATGAGTTAGGAAAAATGGTAGTATAGTCTCTTAACATCTTATGCTAGCAAATGGCTAATGCCTTGAAGAGAAAGACATACATGTTGCAAGAAAGAAACAGATCATGACTAGTCTAAGGTAATGTTATGCAAAAACAATGGATGGCATCATGAATTATTTTGATAATTTTTGAATGACAGTGATAAGGAGATAAGGCTTATAAAATGTCTTATATTGGATCTGCCTTGTTGCTTGGTAGAGGTTCTTCTGTTGACTAATGTTGCAGAGAAGGGTCTGCTAAATGGATCAACTCTTTATTTTGATTAGGGTTCTACATAATGCATACACTTATGTAGCGGAGATTATGTTTTAGATCTCCCTTTCATTGTTTAATGAATTAGTTTGCTATAACATTGTGAATGAATGTTTATGCTAGTAGTATATCCAAGGAAGAGAATTTGCATTAGGGGAATTTTGAGGTCTAAAATGGGCCTCCTAAGGAAATTATAAAATAATACTGAAAACAATAAAATAATATTTGATTATATCATCAAATTTTAGAGGGAAAAAAGAAAAACTACTTTTTCATCTCGTATTTTCAACTTATCTCCTTATGGGTTTACTCAAATTTCGAGTGGGAACACTCATTGGATATATAGTTTGATTTTTCATCCAAGGAATACCCATGTTGCATACTTTTGATGGACCCTGCTACATTAAAAATGAGAAATACATGAAAAAACGTGATTGCAATCACGTTTTTTCATGTATTTTGCATGTTTTGTATAGCAGGGTCAATCAAAAGTATGCAACATGGGTAATCCTTGGATGAGGAATTAAATTTTTCTTCCAATGAGTACTCCTGCTTGAAATTTGAGTAAACCCTTAGGGAGATAAGTTGAAAATACAAGTTGAAAAAGTAGTTTTATTATTTTATTACTCAATCTTTTAACTTTTTTTACTCCAAAAATGGTGAATCATCCCCCATGGTTGACATCATCATGTTGAATCCTATTGGTTCTTATAAAGTCTATTTTGGTTGTACATTTTTCTTAGGAGGCCCATTTTAGACCTCAAAAGTTCTCTAATGCTTGTCTCTTTAGATCTTACAGAGGTTCTCTTTATACACAAAGAATGGTTTGTATTCAAATGACTTAAGTTACAGAATGTTTTTGGACTGAGATCCTTATGACATAGAATGACTATGCAGAGATCTATGAAGTCAATCCCTGATTGTGATTGGTTGTTAGTATGTGTATAGAGAACTGAAAAATAATAATGATAATAATAAATAAATAAAAATAAAAATAAAAATATGCAGATATTATGAATGTTGTTGTAGAAGTACACTTATTGATTATGCTAACAGTGACCTTTGTTTCACAGTGACAAAAATATCATGATATTCACATGTTCTTGATCTTATGATTAGTGATATGATATTGCAGAGATTGTATATAGCTTGTTGCAAAGTTTGTTGATGGTGTCTTGAATTATTGATGAAATAATGTTATGATTGGATCTAAATGTTCGCATGTTTGACAGTTTAATCTAGTTAAGTTATCACATGTTTGAACTATGGTTGCACCATTGTACATGGTAAAGAGAAAGGTTTGCATCATTAAAGGCTTTGCTATAGTGATTTGTTGGGACAAAGATATGATTGTTCTTTTCATATTCATAGAGACTTTGTGATCCAGTAGAGGAACTTGTTGCTTACATATTGGGAGAATCGATAGTGTATTTTATCCAGATATGGTCTTGATATTGAGCTTGGTGGTTTATGGATGAGATTTGAAAAAAGTGTGACTTGGTTGGTTTTTGGAAATTATTATTAACAAAGGATTGTGATGGTTTAATGAAGGATATTATTTTGGTCTATGGCTTGATTATGATAGTATTTTCCTCATGAGTATTAAATTGGCTTGGCATCTAATAAGAATTGTGACAGGTCTCTTATGATAGTGAATATTGTGAATGATTGATGTATGGATTAGAATTTGACATGGATTTTGATGGGATTGGCTTGACATTTGAGAAAATTGTCTTTATTTGGTTTGGTATTATTCAGTGATATATTGTAGATGTGTAATTGGAATTCAATTATTGGTATTTATTATTCAATTATTCAGTGATTTAGTGCCATTCGGTGATTGGAATATTGGTATTCAGTATTGGTATTGATCTTCTATGATTCAATATTTTCTATATTGGTATTCAGTTTGGTATATGGTTAGTATGGGTGGTAGCATGCGTGTTCTTGATGATTGATTGAGACAGGTGGATCCAGTATGAAAATTTTGAAATGTGGTCAACGGGGTGCTGAGGGTTGCAACCTTCAGTGAGGGAATATAATTCTTCCAATAAGAGTCGGTAAACTTGATCAGGGGGTAATAGCTCCCTTCCAATGGGTGTTGGAGAACAAGTGGAGGTTGTAGCCTCCTGCAAGTAGGAGCCTGCATGTTGGCAGAATTCTACACCAGTACAAAATGTAATAAGATTTTCTTTATAATAAAATAAGAAGACAAAATGATAGCAGTGGTCGTTTTCTCCCACATTGGGTTTCCACCTAAAATCTTGGTGTTCATGTGTCTTACATTGATGTGTTGATATGGTTTCCATGTTTTTATGATTAATGTTGCTCATATTCCAATATCTATTTCATATTTTTCTGGTAATAAACTAATGATAGTAAAGTTTAAATTGGGCATGAAATATTGATTCACCCCTCCCTCCTTTCAGTATTTCTAACAACCACCGTAAGAAATATCTTCTATTGTATAGCCCTTGTGACCAATATATATAGTCAAAAAGGGTAGGGATTACCTTTTTAATAAAATCATCATCTCAAGCTCTGTTGTTAATAACCACCGAGACCAAGCACTTTTTAAACAGGTGTTAATAACCTACGCGTCTCACTATATAAGCTCCTGATTCTCACTATGTGATCAACCTCGTGACCACAATGATTAACCCTGTGGAAGAAGAGGGTCCACACTTCATACGTCACCCTGTCATTCTTATTATTGGCTAGTTTCCACATCCACCCAGGCTTACACCACCTCGGTTTGTCCCAAAAGTGCAGACAAGGGATCCTCCGGGGGAAAAAATTCGAGGAACAAAAATTGTCTTCGTCAATTTTTGTTTCTAAGTCCTGTTAACGGTCATCCCTATCTCTTTTTAAAGTCACGCAAGTCTTTACCTCCGGGAGGAATCAACAACACTCACACCCCCTTGTCAGTCTCGTCCTCCAATAAAAGTGCTCCACATCACCCTGACCTTTCACATGTTGCTAGTCTTACATGTCACCTCAACTCTTAGCCACCCTAGCTCTTCCAAACGATGCGTAAAGGCTTTTCTTCCGAGAGACAGAATCTGGGATGTGAATATTCTCGTCAATCTTTTCCCTCAAGTTTTGTCTAAGTGGTCCCTAACTTTAATCCTTTCAATGGCACACGTTACCTTTTCCACTTAAGTCCTTATTGTCTAATATGTTGTGTCCATCTCATCCTGATGCTCTCCATGTTACCGACTCTTCCACATCATCTTGGTCCTTGTCATCTTAGTGCTTACCTCGCATGCAACTCTTTTAACATTCCAGGGAAAGGACTCCTGGGACAGTCACCCCGGGCATGTCCCTTGGAAAATATTTGTTGAAAAAAATTCAATTCTGTCTTCCGACTCATATCAGGTGACAAAATTCTGCCAAAAAGGAAAAATGGCTAAGTGCTTAGCTCCTCCACTTGTGTATTTTGATCATGACCTTTTAAATCCCTTGATGCGATATTTTAAGAAAGTATTATACTAATGTGAGTGCATTTATCTTTGATCTCAAAACCTTAGGGTTTCCACCATTATAGTATACAAATTTTATTATATGGGTGTGAATTCCTTCGTCTCACTTACGAAAATTAAATAAAGCCTAACCAAAATACAGTTCCTTGCAATGTTAATAATATACAAGCGCACATCACATTTAAATATATAAAATTTCAGAAGGACTGGTTTGAGGCATAAATTAATTCCATTCAAATTGCACTCACTCTACATTGTTTGCTTTATTATTTTGATATAATGAATAAATACATAAGTAGCATCCTTCCATATCCATGAATAAAGGATTGGATGACCCCATTTTAGTTTCAAAGAAAAATCTGTGGAACTTCTTCAATCCTCCCTTAACAAATTCCTAATAAATAGATTACATGGCAAACAAAGAATTCTCCCAGTCTAACTAAATCCACATGATGAAGAACCAAGTCCTATAGTAAAAAGGATTGAGACTGAGTGACCTTCTTGGTAAATTGAGTCTAAATCCCCACTTTGAAGAGCCAACTCCTATGGTAAAAAGGATTGACCTTCTCAGTCAATTAAGTTTTAAAAAAGTGAGAAGTAATGATTAAAAATAATGATAAACAAATAATTCATAAAGTATATTTGGTCCATTAAATATTAAATATGAAATTATATATAAATATATATATATTTTTTTAACAAATTCGATTGCTATTGGTATTCAAAAAAAGGGAGACAGAGCTCCAGTGATTACAAGAGGTGTAATAGTGGTGGGAGAGAACGGAGTGACATACAAGCCTACTATCACTCTTTTGCTTCTAACATTCAAAAAAACCTGGACTGCAGAGAGTGTATAGACATGGAAGAACTGAGACAAAAGTAGGATAAATTTGCAAGTCATAGTTATTCTATGTTGATATGACGGATCTGGAAAGCGGTGGAGTCTTTTGGATGGACATTTGCACCTTGGTTTCTTGCATTTGTGAAGCTGGAACTTGGAGCTGTATTTTTCTCCAGCATGTACTTCATAATTTCGATGGATTCTTGGGCATGGGCGCACTTATTGGAGAGATCTTTGAACTGTTCCTGAAGGGAGGTGACCCTCTGATGGAAAAATTTTAGATCAACTTCGTGTCTTTCTTCCACCATCTTGGCCTGGAAGTGTAGCTTGTCATCCATGATCTTCTGGTGGGCACGAATTTGCTCCAGCTCCACTTGAAGGTCAGAACAATGAATACAATATTCACTCTTGGCCATTATTAACAGAAATAACCTGATTCCAGAGGTAAGAGGTAGGAAGAGGAAAAGGATATGGATTCAAGCAGCCAGGGATAAGAAAATGAGAGTAGAAGAGGAGGGACAGGGGCTGCGAGCAGGAGGAAGTGTGGGCAGGTGGATGCTAGGAGATGCAAGTAGACGAGAAGCTCACTCCCAAAGGAGAAAAAGTGGAAACAAAGGAGCGATGGAGTGATCAACAGGACTGTGCAAGGATTTTGGTGACCTGAGAGGTAGGGGAGGCAAATAAATAGTCAGAGGCAAGAGATAGACCACAGAAGATCACGAGTAAGCTGAGGGTGGAGTCGAGAGTGGAGGAGGAGGGTGTAGCTGCCTCGAGGAGGGAGAAAATATAGAGTGGGACAAGGATCATGATTGAAGAGGCATGAACTCGAAACATAAATGGAGGGAGTACGATACTCGTGACCCAGAGGCTCATGACTACGCCTCTGGTTTTGTAAACTGCTAACAGATTTTTTCCAAGGCCGTTGGAATATGGGCCAAAAATTGGGAATCCAAAGCTGATTGGATATTGTCATGGAAAATGGATTTAATACTCGATCTCATTGCGGGAGAGGATTCCTACGGGTCTGAGACAGGCCCTGTTGGCATGATGGTTCACCTCTTTGTTGAGAGTTCGGAGAATGTGAAAGAAATTTACCCCATTCATGTTTTCAGTAAGTAGCTGGCATATTGCTATGGTTTGTTGAAGGGCCACATTAGCTACCGATCGTTTATGGACCATAAGGCTAATGATGATAGCCGAATCTCCAAAAATCATGGCGCTGTTTATGTCGAGCTTCTGCAATTGAAGGATGCCTTGAAAAAGGGTGAGGGCTTCAGCTCTATTATTGGAGAGGGAACCCAGACCCCAATCAAAAGAGGAGATGATAATACCTTCCTCATTACAGATAATGCCCCCTACTCCTACCGCACCCGAATTAGATTTGGACGCTCCATCAAAGAACAAAGAGGGTCTTTTACGTTCCCTTAACAAAATTTTGAAATCCTCCTCGCACAGTCGAATTTTCCAACTATTGTTGGTGTTTTTCAGTTTTTTTTTTAGTGTATTACTTCGTTTGATGATGTTGTTTTTGTCCAACAAGAAGCTTATGAAGTTGCTCTCTTCCACACATAGATCGTTGCAGTTAATTTGGTAGGCATGCTTCTTGATAGATATAGCTTCTAGAGTGAGGCTTTTTTCTTTACTGCACAGCTTCCTAAATTCTGTTGTTTTATCTTTGAAGACTTTACGGTTTTAGGCCAACCAAATATTCCAGAGAGTTGTGAGGGGGAGAGTATCCCATACTCTTTTAGCTAAGATGTTCTTTGTACATTTCCAGGGGTAACTTTTCTTCCAAGGCTTCGATGACGGTGCTGTGTAAGCTCCATGGAAGATTGGAGTTTGGGATGATCTCCTTCCAACAACTGATGGAAAAGGGACATTCAATGAAAATACGGCAGATGGTTTCTTCAGCAGCTTGACAGTTAGGACAGCGGGAGGGCCCAATAATGCCTCTCTTTTTTAGATTCTCAGAGGTTAAGATTTTCCCTTCGAGTAAGGTCCAAATGAAGAATTTGATCTTGGGAAGGGCCTCAGATCTCCAAACTAGTTTCCACGGAGACCATGTGGGCGCTGGGTAGTCCTTATTGTAGAGAGCTTGATAATCGGCTTTAATAGTGTAGATCAATCCAATTGGATCCCAACGAAAGCCATCTTCACTGTCCTGCTTTAAAGGAGAAATTCCATGGAGATAAGTTTGAAGAGTAGCAAGGCTTGCTTCTAAATGAGTAGGAACTTCAAGGAATTGCCACCCAGTCTAGATCAAGGATTGAGAATCCCAGGTGGATATTTGGTTTAAGTTTTGTATCCCCATGCTGCTTAGATGTGCCAAAATATTATGAGTTTCATGTATGCTATTGATGGGGGCCTGTCCCATGATTATGTCTGCTCCTATGCTTATATTGCTACCTCATTTAGGCACTTTGGATATGTTGTGAGCTAAGGAGGAAATAGCTTTTTTACAAAGCCTCCAGATTCTTGAGCAGGGCTTGTTGGGGATAACTTGATCTAGCAGATGTTGTCTAGAAGTGTGAAGATATTTGATTTCGAGGACCTGTTTCCACCATGCTGTCTTGCCACTGATAAGTCTCCAAGTTATCTTTCCACCAAAATCCAGATTCATAAGCTTTGGTGATCGGATAACCAAGCCTCCCCGATTTTGATCTTGGATAACTTGCTTCCAGCTTATGAGATTGAATTTATTTTTTTCTGATTTCCCACCTTGCCAAAGAAATTGACGAATAATGATCTCGATGGAAGGAGGCAGGGAAATAAAGGAGGGAGAATTTATAAAGAGGCAGGGAGGAGAGGCCTGATTTGAGCAGGATAAGGCGGCCAGTCAGATTTAGCCAAGAGGCTCCCCAAAGCTGCAATTTCCCTTTCATTTTTTCGATGATGATGTCCCACACCACTACCTTCAGAGGTCTTGTGCTTACAGGCATGCCCAGATAAGAGAAGTGTCCCCAATCTAACTTATAAGGGACCTGAAAAATTCTGGCAATGTTGTGCAAAGACTGAGCTGAATAATTCCAACCATAATTGCAACTTTTAAGATGATTGATCAGACCTCCAGAGTAGCTCATAAATTTATCCAAGACAGACTTGAAATGATGGGATATGACATTGGAGGAACCTCCCATTAAAAGAGTATCGTCAGAAAATTGTGAGTGATTTATATGTTTGACTCCATTGCCAAACTTGATGCTAGTGATGATTCCAACCCGATGCTTGTGATCCAGGGCCTTACTGAAGGACTCAACCATTAATATGAAGAGATAGGGGGACAAGGGACAGCCTTGTCTTAGACCATGATAATATTGGAAGGAGGGAGCAGGCCTGCCATTTATGAGAGGGGAAATCCAAGGGCTAGTTATGGAGGCTTTAATAAGATCAATGAAGGAGGAATCAAATCCCATTTTTTTAAGAACTGCAAAAAGAAAGGAATGTCGGACATGGTCAAAGGCATTGGCTAAGTCAAGCTTTAGGATAAAGCATTTTTCATTGCGGGAGAGTCTGGAATGTATAGCTTCTTGAACAAGAAGGATGGAATCAAAGATTTGTCTGTTAGATAGAAATCCTCCTTGGTTTTCAAAAATGAGAGAATGAAGATGGGGTTTGAGGCGAAGTGTTAGAATTTTGGTCATTATTTTATAAGAGGCATTACAAAGGGAAATGGGTTGAAATATGGAAAAGGAGGAGGGTCGGTTTTCTTTAGGAATAAGGGTGAGATGAGTAGCATTGGTATAGCCACCAACTTTTCATTTGCGCTGGGTCCACTATATCAGCTTGATCAAATATTTTTTGATGATCTCCCAATAGGTCCTGTATAAATTGATGGAGAAGCCATCAGGCCCTAGAGCTTTATCGGGATGCAAGGTCCATATTGCTCTGTAGATCTCATTTTCCTCAATTCCTCTGGTGAGCAGGTTATTGATGTCTTCATTTATAGTAGTGGGAAGATATTGGATAAGGTTAGAGTAATCCTCTTCACTTTTGGTCTCAGTGAGAAGAGTTTGAAAGTGAGCAGAAGCAACCATTTTTATTGCTTCTTGGTCAGTGTGAAGAGTGCCCTCAGCATCTGTGATGGTACTTATATTGTTACAAATTCTCTTGGCAGTAGCCTGTTTGTGGAAATAAGCAGTGTTTTTATCTCCATCTTGAAGCCATAGCTGCCTAGATTTAATGTGCCATTTTCGCTCCTCTTCTCTGTTGGCACAGTAGAGCTGATAATAAAGTTTGTTTTCCAACCCACGTTGCTCTGGGGTGGGCCCAGTTGTCTCTGTTTTTTCGTGAACTCCTTTCAGCCTTTGCTTTATTGCAGTTTGTGTCTTCTCTGGTCCTTTGTAATGAGATTTCGCCCATTCCTTGAGGGAAATTTTGATGTTCTTCAACTTACTTTCCCATATGAAGATCGGAGATCCTTCTATATGCTGGCTCCAGACAGCCCAAACAATATTATTGGCTTCAGGAATATTGTTCCATAGGGGACTGTATTTAAAAGGAATAGGCCCTAAAGGCCGATGCTCTTGAAGATTGAGCGTGACAGGATAGTGGTCAGAGGCAGAGAAGGGGAGGATGAGGGCATAGGCTATGGAGAAGGAGGCAAGGAGGGTGATGTCCACAATGATTCTGTCTAACTGCTCCATAATATTATCTTTCCCAATTCTGTGGTTGCTCCATGTAAACTTGCGATTCTTGGGAATAATATCAACTAACTCGTGCTCCTGCATGATGTCTTCTAATTGGGCTCTAGTAGGATCTTGGGTGAAAGTTCCTCCTCTTTTTTCATTTGAATGTAGGATGAGATTAAAATCTCCTCCTATTATTATATTCCTGTTCTCCTCTTCGTCGATGTCAGCCTTGATGGAGTTCCAACACTGATCTTTATCTCTATAGTGATTAGGTCCATAGACGTTGTAGATGATAATTTTTTTGCTATCTGTTTTGTGTTCTAATTTGACTTTGATCCAATTCTGATTAATAATGTTGTTGTTTAGAATCCATTCGTTGTTGTTCCAAAGGGTGACAATACCCCCATAAGCCCCTCTGGATTCAGTGATTTGGCCATCATATTGCTTAAACTTATCAACAATGTCTTTCATGTCTGGTTTTCCTTGTTTGGTCTCTTGCAGAAGAAGAATGTCTGGTTTCTCATGTGAAATCAGATCTTTGAGAGAAACAATTTTAGAGGGTGCCCCAATCCCCTGCTATTCCAAGAGAGAATTTTCATCATTGGGTGCCAATGTTATGAAGGGTTTCTCTCCCTCCTTGATCCTTGGCTCCCATCTCTTTGCTGTTTTTCCCCAAGATGTAGGTTTCAATAGGGTTCTGTGTGCCCATTGCGATGTCTTTTTGCGCATTTTCATCTCTTTGTTTTTTTATGGATCTCCTTCCAGGCCCTTGTTTTTTTGGGGGATCAAGGTTTGCACCATGTTCTTTTGAAGAGTTTCTAGTTGCACGGGTAGAGGGGGATTAGGGACAGAGGGGGAGGAGCTGGGGCCATTGGTTTGGGAGAGGGGAGTGGTAAGAGGATGATCACCCTCATGTTGGGATAAGGAGGAGAAGGGGTTGGTGGATTCCAAGTTGGAGATAGGAGGAGGCGGGGGCTTAGTAGATGAAGCAGTAGGCTGAATGGGGGGATCCAGGGAAGAGGGAGTGGAGGTGGAGGCTAAGGGGTTGGAATGGGAAGGAGCAGAGGATGGCCCAGCTTTATGGTTTGAGGCATATTTCTTCTTTTTGAAAGGCTCCCACTGAGCTTCTTGTTCAGGATTATCGGCATCAATAACTTTAGGACAATGATTAGCAAAATGACCATATTCGTGGCATACCTTGCATTTGAAGGGGATCTGCTCATAGTCAAGTTGCTGAATGTGAGTCCAATCATCCACCTTGAGTTTGATGGCCTCCGAGAGCCCATTACCAAGATTGACTTCAATGCATATCTTGGCATAGGCTTGCATGTTGTCCTTTGGCTCGTTGCGATCAATGAATTTTCCGACGACATTCCCGATAGCGCGGACTGATTCGTCCCCCCAGCAGTGGAGAGGAAGATGAGGAAGACGGACCCAGACCGGAACCGCACTGGGCACATCTAGTTCAGGATCGAAGTCAGGGGTCCACTTGTTAAGATATAAGCCTCTTGAGTCCATAAAATATGGCCCGTTCCTAAATATTAAATCCTTGTCCTCCTTAGATTCGAAATGAAATGTGAAATACCCTTTCCCACAAAAGTGAATGGAGATTTTACCATTTATTTTGTCGGCCCAATTTCGTTCAACCCAACGTTGAACTGTTCTTGGAGAGTGCCAAAGCCCGGTGAACTGACCGACCAGACCTTTTTCAGCTAATGAAAGAGCAGCCATCCGAGGGAGAGAAGGAGGCAGAACAACTTCTTGAAGATCCTCAAGCTTCTTGAAAAATTTGGAGATAGCAAGGTGAGGCCTCTAGGGCGGCAAAGATTTGACCAGATCAGAGAAGGCAAGCTGGGTGGCATCAGCCTCCAGGGAGGAGCCCGAAGGGGCCATCTGGAGAAGAGAGAGAGTAGGGCCAAAGGGCCAAGGCAGACCAGGCGTGGCTGCAGCAGCAGCGCAACCTAAAGAGCACCAAACCGCAGCATTCGAGAGCAGAGCACGCGCAAGAGTTAAAATCTTGTTTTTCTTATATATAAATATTAAAAAAACAAAAAATTGAAATAAAACTATGTATTTATAAATTAATTAATTAAAAAACTACTATGTTGATTCAAATAGTAGTTGGGTGATGTAAATAACAAGGTCAAAATTGTTTTACATATCGGACTATGCACGTACATATTGGTTTAAAATTTTACATATTGGACCAGGCGTTTACTCAAAAACCATCCTCAAAGTAATAAGAAATGCCCAAAAAGTCCTTTGGGATATATTAAAATAATAAATGTATTTAAAACAAACAAATAAAAATTAAATTAATAATAAATAAATTGTAAAATTAAATTTAAATGAGAAGAGAAAATAAAAGTATTGCTAAATATAATATAAATATTAAGTTTTGAAAAAACTATGTTAGGAAAAAACTATAATTAAAAATAATTAATAAAATATGATAAATTAATGAATATATATTTAAATTTATGTTAGGAAAAACATATAATTAAAAATAATTAATAAAATAAGATAAATTAATTAATATATATTTAAATTATAAAATTACGACTTCTTATTTATTACCAATAAAATATATAAGAAAGAAAGTGAATAAAATTGATAGATTAATGATAGAAATGATAGATTAATGATGAGATAAACTTTCTCAATGGCTTCGCATTCTAAGAGACCACTTCATTGAGTTGAGTTGGTTAGAGTATGTGCACACATTCTTTTATATCTTGTAACTATGATTTAAGCATTCATTAATTATATTGTTAAAATAATAAAAATAAATTACAATGGAGTTGTTTAAAGTGTTTGAATATAGCTTTTCTATATCTGGTTGCTATCATCTAAATTGAACAATGAAAATTTTGTGATAGTGTCATTGAATAATACCATCCAAAAAAATCTCTTCTTTGCAACTGTGGTGAACAAATCTTCCTCCTTTGCAACATATCATCCGGATAAACTCTACAAATAACCAATAATTGATTAATGATATTTAATGTTTGATTATTGTACATTTCAGCTTCCAAGCATCTTTGTTGTAGAAGAATCTTGCAATGTAACAATGGCAAAAAAGATGGTTCTCGGTTAGTTTAATCCTCTCAATGGAAGTGATAATGTCTGGTAGGATCACGACATCCATTTCCACAGTTTTCAACCAATATGTTGATTGGTAATTAATATAACATCATCTTCATCCTATAAATCAAGTAAACTAAACAAGAGAAATAGAAATGTCTCTTTAGAATTAAATGTATCCTAAATCGATAGTTTGCCTCCCGATGTACTTAATTTCTCGTTTTCCATGCACTGTAAAATAGAATACTAGACATTTGAACCAATCATTCTTATTGTTCTTATTCTACAGAATAAAATTAAGCATCATTTACAAGTACTAATCTTAGAATCATATTACTCTTAGTGATGGATTGCACAATTTTGAGAAAATATTTTTTTTCTTGAGAAACTAGTAACCCATCAGGATAACATGGGCGTGAGTGAGGCTTTGAAATGTATCAAGCCAGATGGCTACCACCATAACTGGTTTTGAATTTTATGAAGCCAGATGGCTACCACTATAAATTTTAAGCTAGTTCCAACAATTCACAAACTAGCTCTTAGCAAGTAACTTGTGATTTAGTAAGGGCTGAGACACCTTGGAAAAACACCAAATAGGGAAATGCCACTCTTGTGGGAATGTCTCCCTTCTAACCTTATCACAATGGACCAACATATTATCTATAGCACCAATCAAGGAAATACCACTCTCGTGGGAATGTCTCCCTTCTAACCTTATTGTTGAGAATTTGGAGGGCCATTGACTAATTAAAAATTCTCTTCTTGATAATTACTCGTGAGGTTACTTGATTTACTTATGTCTTCCCTTTGTTAGTTTATTAAATATTTCATCAAGTCAATTATTAAAAGACATGAGACACAAGGATTAGGCTCCTAGAGCCAGGGCAAAACCTCTCCCTCTTGGACAGGAAAACCCAAGAGAAATTCTTCTTATAGGTTTCATATGAAAAGTACCATAACCCAAAGTTATACCCTTGACCTATTTATGCATCCAAGACCTTGTCCTTACTTCTTTGATGTCCTTCAATGCTGGTTCTTCTTCACTTCACCAAGTAGCATTGTTCTGTACTAGTACTTCCTTGAACCTTCAGTCGAATCTTCAGCTACTTGAGATATATATATAGGCTGTAGATAGGAAAGTAAATCTCAGATTTACCTTCCGACTGCTTCTTCTTTGCATACCACTGCCCCAACAACTTTACTTTAGATCATTCTGCAAACTATGTTTCACTTTAGATCTGCACTTCAGAGGATATCATTCTCATGCTCATGTATTTGATGGATCCGCACTGCTGCTTCAATATGTCGCATCACTTAGAGAATACACTGATATGAATATATATAAACCAGTTCTAAAATCCACACCAAAGTGCAGCACCTTATGATATACCAAAATATGTATATAAATACTAGTTCTGCAATCCTTCAAAACTTCTGCACTGCACTTCAAAGATACAATCCACACTTCACTTCAGTGATATGATCCACACTGAGGTTCTTCAGAAAATTGTTTCAGAGATGACCGAAGACTATCTCCATAAATGACCGCATATCTCTTCTCTTTAATCTGCATCAATAGCTACACGAACTCAAAACATATCCACAATTATCTTCATATAACAGTCTGCAATTTATACTATTTGAATCATAGAGAAATCCACATATTTTTATCTTGCAAATGATCCACAGCTTCTGTGTATATATAGGAGTACGTTCATAGAATTTAGGCCGACCATACCTCTTACTAGTAGGCCGACATGTCATGTTCTAGGGAGGCCGACTTGATACATCAATATAGCATCTCTTCTAGCGTTTGAGTGAGGGCTAATGAGAGCTATTATTCCATGGCTTCTGGACATGGTCTTGGAGCATTTCTAGATCCTTCATATATGACACTTATTACATTTATATCTAGAAGACAAAACCCTAGATATACATCAAGAAGCAGTCTATTTAACCTATAATAAAATCTTGCTCATGAAACCCATGAAGCAAGTACAAAATACATTTTATTATCTTTGTCTTCTTCTTTACATAAAATACATAATTACATAGTCAATATGAAGATCGACCTAGTTACACTTTTCAACACTCCCTCTTAACTAGGGAGGTATTCATACAGGTACCTAGTCACTTTCAAACTGAAGAATCTCATAAGAAGAATCGGATTGGTAATCGCATATGTATAGCATCCTATCAACTAGCATTGTCCTAGTGCAAGGCCTTGACTAACAGCCCCATCTCTCAATGAGTCAATGGGCTTCAATGTTGGCGAGACACATGACTTGTAGACACCATAGTCATTGTCTCTACAAGGTACATACCCCACCTAGGTGTTCCAAGAGTATGACCTTCTTGGACTATTCTTCTATTGGGTAGCCAGCCCTCAAAGAATATCGGTCCTCGACTACTCTTCTCTTGAATGCCCTATTCAATTCTCAAAGAGTATCGAATGCCATATGATTACCCAATCCTCCATTTTTTCTTCTAGGTGAAGACCAAAATGATGTGTCTATCCATTCTCTCCACATGGCCTTCACTAAGACTTATGACTGTTAGTCCTGGTCTAGTGCATGACACATGTATTAGAGAATCACATATGTTACTTCCTCTCAGCTCAGGAAGGACATACTTCAAGTTTCTTCCAAGTAAGAAACTTACCACCAAGCTCCCTCTCAACCAAGATCCTGCAGCAACAATCTAGCTACTCATGAAGAATTCCTCCCCTCGATGTCATGGATTTCGATATTGAGGAATCTTCAATTTTGGCTTCATAGGGCATAGATCATCCATCACTTTCAGTCACGAGTCATGTACACTATTAGAAAGTGATTCATCAGTCTTTCTCATCTGGTCCATCGTTATTCCATTCTTCTTTCCTTCGAATTGTCTCCACGGATCATACATCCTTTCTCATGATTAGCATCCCCGCACAAATTCATCCAGATAAACATATACATATGAACTTTTAAAACAAAAGTTACCTCAATGATGATCTTTCTCCATGACATCCTTCTGTAGGCATCAACATCCTTTATTTATATTGACACATCTCCTAATGATATTTTTTTTCAAGGGTCTTCTTCTTTACCAGACTTTTGTCAGAGTCTACATATCCTCCTAGGAGATCTCCTAGTCACATCTTCTTGGATTCTGGATGATAACTGCCTCTTGACATGATTTCATTTCATGATCTCTTCTTTTATGCACATTCTTCATTCCCAGGAATTTACAAGTTTTCTAGTTCCTCGTGCATATACAACCACCTCATATTCCATGTGGATATATTATGCTGATTTCATCTGTCAGTGCACCGAGAGATCCTCCTTCATAAATTATACTTCTAAATATGGAAGTATATTACCTGCAACCATATGACATGACTTCATACCATCCAGCGTCAACGTATATATACACACCTCATACCTTTATCATTTGAGTCATCCTGTAGCAAATTTAATAGAATGAAGAGCTTCATTACCTTAAACTTCTTTATTCATATGTCATCACATCCCAGAATTATGTTTCCATGATGACCCTTGATCTTGATTACTACCTTCCATCAGTATTTTTATCAGAGAGGTTTTCCCTGGAGCTGCTACACCAAAGGCTCCTACCATGCCTTTATCATGATGCTATAATATATATTGCTTCATATCATACTATTTTACAACCAACGGAAATCACTTAAAGAAGAAGATGATCCTAATCATAGTTGGGATCCCTCGCTTCTTCTTTCTTAGATTTCTTTGCATCAGGTTCTTCTCTTATATTTGATACATGGAATTCTTACTTTTTACTCTTGTCCTTTCTAAATTTAGGACAATCTCGTTTATAATTCCCAAGATCATTACATCCAAAGCATCGTGCTTTTCCCACATTTCTCTTCTTATTATGAGGACCAAATTTACCGAATCTTCCTTTCTTCCCAGACATGGCGGAAAAGGTTTTATTCTCTACACTTGATCCTGCTTTCAATCTTGATTCTTCTATCTTACCTAAAATTTGGAATGGCATGGCTTCTTCTCTCCCATCTATGTTGAAAGTGGAACCTCTCCATTCTTTCGGTAAGACATTTTTTACCATAGAGAGTATTTTTCTATCAGACATCACTTTTCCCAACTTCAGTAGTTGTTCTCGTATTGCGAAAATATCCATTAGATATGTAATTATTCCTTCCCTTGACATTCTCAATTTGTATAGTTTTTGTTTCAAGGATATTATATCCTTTGTAGAACCTTTTGAGAACAGTTCCACCAATTTATCATATATTTCTTTTGAGGATTCTAGATTTGATACATAGGGAGTGAGAGAGTTTTTTATGGATTCTATAAGAATCCTTCGGGCTCTTAACTCTCCTTGCATGTATTTTATAGATGCTAGAATTTCTTCTTTAGGAGGTTGAATTGTAGATCCTTCTATGAAACCCATAAATTCATTTTCAATTAGCTTCATATCTATCCTTTTCTTCCATGCATTAAAGTTTGATAACCCAACCAATTTGTTTCTCTCTGTACAATGACCCATTTTTTCAGATTTAGATAAAACCATAGATACTTACTTGAGTGAGAGACTTTCTCCTTCAGCAGCTTCCTTGATGATGACAAAGAGGTTAGGAACTTCTTCTAAGATAGAAATCTTCAATCTAGGTGATCTTGGATCCTTGATGGTAAAGGATGTCTTCAAAAGATGATGTCCTCTTCTAACAATTTCTTGAATGTAAATCTTTGAGGGAAAAGATTATTTTCTTGAAAGTTTGATCCTTTGATTGAGATGAAGATCTTTCTCAAGAATAGCTTGAGAGTATTCCTTGCAAACTGATTTGACTTTACACCCAAACTTTGATTTTTGCTTCCTGGATTGTCTCTTTTTCAAGTAGCCCTTGAGTTCAGCACCTTAGCTCTGATACCATCTTGAGAATTTGGAGGGCTACTGATTAATTAAAAATTCTCTTCTTGATAATTACTTGTGAGGTTACTTGAGTTACTTATGTCTTCCCTTTTTTAGCTTATTAGATATTTTATCAAGTCAATTATCAAAAGACACGAGACACGAGGATTAGGCTCCTAGATCCGGGGAAAAACCTCTCCCTCTTGGAGAGGAAAACCAATGAGAAATTATTCTTATAGATTTCAAATGACAAGTAACATGACCCAAACTTAGACCCTTGACCTATTTATGCATCCAAGACCTTGTCCTTACTTCTTTGATGTCCTTCACTGTTGGTTCTTCTTCTCTTCACCAAGTAGCATTGTTATGCACCGGTACTTCCTTGAACCTTCAGTTGCTTGAGATATATATATAGGTTGTAGATAGGAAATTAAATCTCAGATTTACTTTCCTTCTTTCCTTTACTTTCCGACTGCTACTTATTTGAGACCACTGTCCCAACAAATTTACTTTAGATCATTCTAAAAACTATGTTTCACTTTAGATCCGCACTTCAGAGGATATCATTCTCATGCTCATGCATTTGATGGATCCACACTCCTGCTTCAGTATGCTGCATCACTTAGAGAATACACATATATGTATATATATAAACCAGTTCTAAAATCTGCACCAAAGTGCAGCACCTTATGATATACCGATATATGTATATAAATACTAGTTCTGCAATCCTTCAAAACTTCCACACTGCACTTAAAAGATACGATCCACACTTCACTTCAGTGATATGATCCGCACTGAGGTTCTTCAGAAAACAGTTTCAGAGATGACCGAAGACTGTCTCCATAAATGACCGCATATCTCCTCTTTAATCTGCATCAATAGCTACACGAACTAAAAACATATCCACAAGTCTCTTCATATAACAGTCCGCAATTTATACTTTTCAAATCACAGAGAAATCTGCATATTTCTATCTTGCAAATGATCCATAGCTTCTATGTATATATAGGAGTACATTCACAGAATTTAGGCCGATCATACCTCTTAATAGTAGGCCAACTTGTCATGATGTAGTGAGGCCGACTTGATACATCAATATACCTGATGCAGGAGCATCGAGGTTAAATTTCATTATTTATTTGTGTGATTTAGGGAGTGATGTTTTTTGTAATTATTTTATAAATTATGTAAATTTTAAAAAATAAATTGAGAGAAAAATATGAGTGTGAGGATTATTGTAAATATTCTCTTAATTAATTGAGAATATGAGTGGAATTGAGTTGGATAGATATTTCAGGGATAAGAAATTCCTTAAATGGAACTTAGTTGAGTCAAAAAAGGGATAAATCTATTTTAGAGTTTGGTTGAGATACTTGTGGAGGAAATCATGGATTGGAATTAATCCATAATTATGTATAAATATGAAGCTTTGTGTGAGGATAAAAAAACACAGAGAATGGAATAGGATAGAGAGAGATAGAGAGAAATGGTGTGAGAGCTTTTGAAAAAGGCTGAGAACCGAGAGGCCAACAATTGTAATATTCGGCCAAAATGGTTTGAATCTGTAATTTTCTTGTTATTATTATAAGCAAGTATTTTGTTTATTGTTTGGTTAACTCTTCATATGTATTTTGAGTTGAATCTAAGTAGATTAATATGAAGATTTCGATTGAAGATTTCATGAAAAGGGAACATGCTATCTGTTATTGTGCAAGTATCTGATTTATTTCAAATGCTCTGCATAATTTGGTATTGGAGCTAAAGATCTAATTAATCTGTGTAGCCGTGGATGAGAGATGAGTGCACTGTGCATTGTTCGATGTGGATCTACATGTAGACGCAGAGGAGGAGCATGAGGACAGGTGTGTGATTGCAACAAATTCCAATTGGTAAAGTCGATCCCAAAAAAACCCGGATTGTGTAGAGTTGAAGTGGCAAGCGGATCGAGTAGCTTTGAACGTGAAGGTCAAACTTGAATGGAGCGGAAGGTAAAAACCTGAAGGAAAGTTACAATGATTTTGATGGGATTCAAGTATCCATTGTTGTGTATGGTTGAACAGAACTATTGTGCAGAACACATGTGACTAAAAAAGTTTGTATTGTTGAGGAATCGTTGTTGAGTGGCATAGAGCTACAATGGGGACAAATATTTTTGGTGCATAGTAGTCCTGTTGTTTTGTGTGATTGCTACATCGATCCCAACAGAAGTGAAAATTGGACGTGTGAATATCGTACATTGAACCTAAGCTTGTCGTGATTTATTGTTGGAGGAATTTTAAATTCAAATTTTTATACCAATGCAAAACCATTTTTTCTAGCTGCCAGATTTTTTGTTGTCTTTAAAACTTGATGCAGGAGAGCATTCAGGTCAAACCTGAAGGTTAGGACAACGTAGAGTAGACTGGAATGCTTGTATGAGAAGAGGTCGTGGAACGTTGAACGCAAAGATGGATTGGAGACACCGTAGAGGCCAAGTGGAAAATGGGAGCCGATTTCTACACAACTTGAATCAAAAAAACATTTCCAACCGGCATTGGAAATGCATTCCTATAGAAACGCATTGTGCAACATGTGAAGGCATAGTTCAATAGATCAAGAAATTAATTAGCCATTTATAGATGAGACTCTAATGTTGTTGATTTCCATCATTCTCTTCTACAGTTGGTATGCAAAGAACTGATATGCAGTCGAATATTTCTGAAGTTGTTTGAAGCTATACTCAAGACTGGTAACCGCATGAATGTTGGCACCTTTCGTGGTGAGGCTCAAGCTTTTAAGCTTGATGCTTTACTGAAATTGGAAGATATCAAGGGAATAGATGGGAAGACTGCAACTGGACAAATTCCCTATTACATTAGCATTAACGCAGAGAAACGCCATTACAACATTCACTCTCTTGTGCGATGTCTCATGTATGGTAATAATTCCATTATCTATTGTATTTATAGTTGTATCTGAATGGCATTTGCGTTGAGGAAGCATGAAGTTAAAATACAAATTGTGAATCGGTGTTAATATCTTAGCCAATATAGATTGTAGTTTCATGTTATTTGAGAGTTGAGTTGCACACTAAGAAAAGCAAAGTAATATATGTATAGTATATTCATGAACCAAGTTTAGAGAGTGCGAACTTTGTTACATATGGAGAGTTCGATGGTTTTGGTTTTATGTATAACATAAATTGTTACTCCTGTCTGTCGGTGAATAACATATTGAATGGAAAACAGAATTCGAAGTGTGCGTTAGTCCATGCCAAGAAACCTAGCATTGATTTGCTTGTGGAAGCTTTTTTTTTCACAATTTTATACCCCAGAGAATTCACTAAGCATTTCTGGAATGAGAAATCGTATTGGAAATACGTGAATATCGGTGGTGATTGTTGAGGGTTGTGTTGGTCGTGTGGAGAACACAAAGAGACTCCAAGGTAAATGTTCATTGAATGAATCAATATTCATTGATTAAAGGTGTTCTTAAAAATTGGATGATTTAATTTCCCTTGCCATACTCGAGAAGTTAATTTGTTTGTCAATGTTATGAAAGAGTGAAATCAATCAAAAGTTTAAGGAATGGAATTGGAATCCATCTCAGAAATTGATGTGAAAATATGGTTCGAGTGTGGTTTGTGTTTGTTGCTGCTGGAGAAATATGTTGATGCCACCATGTTAAAAGAAAGTTTTGGAAAATTCCTATGAAGGAATTGTTTTATGCACTGAAGAGAGACGGTGTTGCATGAGAACCGTCACTGTAAAGGAGTTGCATGGAAGTGCAGGGAAACTGTCTGCGCTACGATGATGAGCGTGTTGAAGAGATTATGGTATGAAGGGCATGCGAATATTCACAGTGATAAGAACGACACAGAAGAGTGAAATCCAGAGAATTGAAATGGCAAAGAGAAGTTTTATTAAATAACCTTGAAAGGAGCATAAGGTATGATCATTCATTTCAAAGAGGTATTTTAAATGTTGAAAATTAAATGGTTTATTTTATTTTCATAAAATAAATATTGGGGAAAGTGGATTGCATTTCAATTTAAAGGCTAAATTATCATGATGTAATTAGTGACTTATGATAAGAATGGAGTATGAAAGAGAATTGGAGTGACTATTTTACATCATGAGAATGTATTAAGGGTGGATGTTCATTGGTATATTGTATAACTTGAATTAGAGTCAAAATATCCACTATTGTAATTATTGGGTCAAACTTTGAAGTCAAATAAGATGTTAAGGTCAAATGAAAATTTGGATAGCTTGAGTCAAGTTAAACCATTGAGTTATTGTACAAGAGGGTGTATTTTTCATCCAATATGAAGAGTTGATGTCAAGTCTAGAGTCAAAGAGTTTTAAATCAAGTCAAAGGTTTGAATGTAATTGGGTGCATGATCGGCGGAGCCTGACACCCAAATATTTTGGTCATTGTAACGCAAGAATTACTGGAATTGTTGTTTGCAGCAAAGAGGAGCAAGAGAGTTGCCAGAAATGATTCAAGGCAGAGAACCAAAATATACCGAGTGCAGGAAGAGAGCTTGTTTTGTTGGATGGCAAGTATGAAGCCTTGCTGAAAAGGGGATTTGAATGAAATCCATAAGTGAACAGATGAAGTTCACAAAGGAGGAGAAAATGACTGTTGATAGTCATTTCAGGAGTTCTGAGGAAGACCACAACAGAAGAAAGAAGAATGAAAATTCCAAGGCAAATGGCATATGGAAGCAGTTGACTGATGAAGAGTATGAGAGGGGGGAAGTGAGATAGCAATTCACCTAGAGTTATTTATGGAATTTTTGCAGAGAAAAAAGAAAGACCAGAGACATGGTTGGACCATGAGGAAGAAAGTGAAATGGCAGAGACTACATGCAAAAAGGGAACATCGGGTAAACATACAGTTGACAGAAGAGATGAGGAAGCTCGAACAGATGATGAGTGTGCAATTGAGATGTGAAGAACTCAGAGAGGCTAAGTTGAAAATGGAATTTTCCATTTGTGGCCCAGAACAGGGCGAAATTCTGGGTGAAAAGATCAATGAGAAATATCTCATGGACTATTGGAATAGTTCAGAAGAATTTGAAGATATGTTGACAAGAGAAGAAGATGAGGCTATGAAGTCTTGTATTTTTAAATATCATAGTTTTTGTATGTTTGCAGGATGTGCAGAAGATGATGGAAATTCTGGTAAAACTGTTACAGAGATGAATAAAGCTCTTAAGGTGAAGTATGATGGAGAATGTCTTTCAAAGAAGGAAGGTATTGATTTGTTGTAGCAGAAAGAATTCATAGATGAATTCTTGTTTGGTATTGGACAATCAATTGAAGTTGTTATGGTGCAGAAGCATACTGAAAATTTCGAAGTGATATTCCAAGGAGGTAAACAAATGAATTTTTTTAATGAAATTGATGATAGAATTTTGCAATGTGATGATACAAAAAACAGGATAACTCAGGAGGATTTCCAGAAGAAGAATGAAACTGGGAATGAAGGTTGTGATGAAATGCTGGAAAGGTTGGCTCAAGGAACCTGAGGTAGAAGTGAAGCTTGCAGAACCTGATACAGAAGAGATTGCAATTGTCATGCATGATAAGGATGAGATGTTTCTAATGTTTATAAAGTTAAGTGAATGTTTTAACTCTTCAAATAATAATGTGACTATAGGTACAGAAGGAAACATTAATACATATGATGTTGAAATCAGAGAAAATGAGCAGAAAGTATTTGGAGATGAGATGAAAGATCAGGAGCAGCAAGAAAGTTATGTCCTTAGATACATAAAGGAAACAGAAGTATTGATCCAACAAGATAAAGATGAAATTAGCCAGCAATTCAAAACAGGATCTAATGAAATCCAGAAAGTCTATGATGGGAGATGGGTGCTTGAAGCATCAAAAGAGGCCGAAAGGTCTTATGTTTTTAAAACTAATAATTTGTTGATGAATGCAGGTACAACAGTGGATGAGAAATTTGTCACTATAGGAGCAATCAATGACTATAGTTGTGATCAAGAAGAAGTTCTTGATTATTCTTCATTTCAGAAAGTTGAGTGTTCAGCACAATTGGAGACGAAAGCATTAGACAAAGATGAATTACTCTGAGGAATTGGAAAAAGAAATTGTTGGAGAGGCCGATGGAATCCAGTTGATAGAATGAGTGATGCTGATGTACAACCAGTTTGAGATTCTTTCAGAGTTTGGAGACCAGAAGAATGGGTATCAGTGATTCTACACGAGTATGTAATTTTCGAAATAAAGATGATGTGGTATGGAAAAGCGAGAGTTACATTCAATAGTATTCTGAAAATACTATTCTGGAAATTTTGTGCAAATTTACAAAATGGAGTTGATACTTTAAAAGACCAACGACAAAACAGAGTTTGGAATCCTGGAGGGAGCAAGTCATGAAAACTTGTGGCTATCGCATTATTACAGAAAAGTGACAGACCTCATAGACAGGAGTCTATGGAAACTTCTCTACATGGGGAGTCTGATGCAGGAGCATCGAGCTTAATTTTCATTATTTATTTGTGTGATTTAGGGGGTGATGTTTTTTGTAATTATTTTATAAATTATGTACATTTTAAAAAATAAATTGAGAGAAAAATATGAGTGTGAGGATTATTGTAAATATTCTCTTAATTAATTGAGAATATGAGTGGAATTGAGTTAGATAGATATTTCAAGGATTAGAAATCCCTTAAATGGAACTTAGTTGAGTCAAAAAAGGGATAAATCTATTTTAGAGTTTGGTTGAGATACTTGTGGAAGAAATCATGGATTGGAATTAATCCACAATTATGTATAAATAGGAAGCTTTGTGTGAGGATAAAAAAACATAGAAAATGGAATAGGATAGAGAGAGATAGAGAGAAATGGTGTGAGAGTTTTTTAAAAAGGCTGAGAGCCAAGAGGCCAACAATTGTAATATTCGGCCAAAATGGTTTGAATCTGTAATCTTCTTGTTATTATTATAAGCAAGTATTTTGTTTATTGTTTGGTTAACTCTTCATATGTATTTTGAGTTGAATCTAAGTAGATTAATATGAAGATTTCGATTGAAGATTTCATGAAAAGGGAACACGCTATTTTTTATTGTGCAAGTATTTGATTTATTTCAGATGCTTTGCATCAATACCTTTTACTAGTAGGCCGACTTGTCATGCTGTAGGGAGGCCAACTTGATACATCAATATAGCATCTCTTCCATCTCTTCTAGTGTTTGAGTGAGGGATAATGAGAGCTATTCTTCCATGGCTTCTGGACTTGGTCTTGGAGCATTTCTAGATCTTTCATATATGACACTTATTACATTTATATCTAGAAGACAAAACCCTAGATAGACATCAAGAAGAAGTCTATTTAACCTATAATAAAATATTGCTCATGAAACCCATGAAGCAAGTATAAAATACATTTTATTTTCTTTTTCTTCTATACATAAAATAAATTATTACATAGTCAATATGAAGACCGACCTAGGTACAATTTTCAACACTTATCACAATGGACCAACATATCATCTATAGCAATTGAACATAGATGGACAGAAAAATGAACCTAACTGAGATAGACAGAAAAACAAATTGTTTTCCCAACCACCCAATAGCTATAAATTGTATTTATTAATCTTAGTCTTAAATTACAAAGCCAGGACATTTTTTTACGAAAATTCATGCCAAACCACAACATTTTTTTAAGGACAAAAATTCCTGATGGAATCGAGATGAAATATATTCCTGTTGTCCTGGGCATCATTTTAATTTTTAAAAAGGGTTCTTTATCAAGTCCGGTAACTATAAGATATCACTCACTCAATCTCCAAATTTCTCCCGAGAAAACTTACAAACAGTAAAACAAAGCAAAACGTTCCTAGCTACACTTGATCAGCTGCAAATATCCAACCTTATCCTGATAAATATGTTATCCTGGAAAATCAATTCCATCATATGCTGAAAATATGTATATTTATTATCCCTACACTACTCGGGAAAACTCTGATTTCCAAGAAACTCTTAAGCAGCTTCAAATTCCACCCTATCCTGATAAATATCTTATCCCTGGAAATCAATTTCATCATATGCTGAAAAAGTATGTACATTTATTATCCCTGCACAAGCAAAGAAAATTCAAGGGACTGTCAAATCTCACTCAATCATTAACATGGTGAGATTTTTGGAAGACTAACTATTTTGGAGAAGTCAAGTCTTTAGCAACCATCATTCTTGAGAAGCATTGGGGGTACTAAAAATATATGAACGTAGGTGCTTGTCTGATGGAAAAAATGGAGTACAGGCACTAAGGAGAACTGGTCTCTCTTGAACTGTATTTTCATTCACTAAGGGGAGCCTTCACAATTTTTATATTTTGATTTCAATTATAAAATTCATGGAATTTGATAATGAAATACCATAGTCTAACTTTATACACGCCTTCAAATAATATTATCGTCGACCTTCTTAAATAAAGCACTCCTAACCATATCTTACTTTTCAAGGACTTTAACTATATTTGAAACCCCTTCTTTGGAATATTGCACCAAGGTTAATAACCCGATGTTCAACCTTTTTAAAACAAATCTCTAAGGTTTAGCATAATATAGTGGGACACATTAACCTTCCTACACAAACCACGAATCACGCCTTATTACTTCGGGCCCACCATAAATATATAACTCTCACTTGTAAAATAACTATTTATTTATGCAAAAGCGCCGACCATACCTTAATTAACCTTTGTGCATCTTGGATTGCGATAGCCCTTGGATCTTCCTCCCTTGTGATCAGACGATAATCGTAAAAATTTTCGGACAGAACTTTAAAGCCCAGAAAAAGTGTGAAATGGGCAGTATTGGATCTATGACGTGGCACAATCTAACTGGATCGGGCTTTTATTTCGGAAACCACCCCGAGGCCCAAAAGTGGTGCAAAATGGGCGGTATTGTTTCATGAAACCACCTATTTCCAAGTCTGGTATTTGAACAGTGTTCTCCAGAAATTTTCACAACATTTTAATGCATTTCTTGACTTCACCTTCCCTGCGCTAACACTGTGGTTTGGTCTCTGCTATACCACTCCACCAACAAACTTCTATTACGACGAGGTGCTCTAAGAAAACAGGGATTAACACTTTAGCCAGGGCTTCATTATTCTTGAATAAGCAAAGTATGGCTATGGTTTCGTTCTTCTAACAAAGCCCCTATTCAACCTTCTCCAAACTTCCTACGTAGAACAAACATAGACAATTCTTCACCAAGAATATGAATTCACAGGAAAACAGAGATAAACACAGGATTGGTTCTCATTCCGGTTATATACAGAAAGTGTAGATTCAACAGCATACGGGAAATATGCGCCTTTACACAAAGACTGAGTACAATTCATCCAACCCACAGAGAGCCAATGAGCCTAAAGTTTATTCAACAGAGAACAAAGCTTTTTCAATTCAGTATTTTTCTGCCAAATCCCCCACTTTACTCTGTATCAGGGGTTACATTTTATAGATCATTACACGACTCTTCGGTTCCTCCCTGAGGACCGTTTTATTCTTAACAAAAAGCCTAATTACATAATATTCTATCAACAGAAACTAATTAGAATGACACGAATGAACCTATTCGACTTCTATAGTTACTGAACTAACCCTAAATACTCTAAGTGCAACAAACAGGTAAGGTATTGACACCTTGCTGTTACATTCTAGAATAATTTCGAACTCTTCTAGCCACAACATGTGGACAATTCTCCTACATTGCTGGCTAGTGTCCAATGCCCCTGCATCAGACTCTCGAGGGAAAGTTTCTTCATGGACTCCTGTCCATGAGCTCTTTCACAGAACTACTTAGCTTCTGGAACATGGCTTCTATCATCCAAGTAGCATCCTCAACTGGCTGGTCCTTCCACTCGATCAAATACTGGAAATACTCTTGTCCTCTAGTCCTTTTGAACACCTTCTTGTCCAAGATATTCTCTGGCCGTAATTGCTGTGCTGGAGGTAACTGCTTTACCCACTCAATCTGCTCTTTATCTACTGGTCCTTCATCTATGCCATCATCTTCATACCTGTACAAATCTGCAACATTAAATATTGAAGATATTAGGAGGCAATTCAATCTCATAAGCATTAGCAGAAAATTTTCTCAGTATCTTGCATGGCCCTATCTTCTTGAACTTCAATTTGTTAGACTTCTTCTTTGGGAACCTTTCCTTTCTCAAGTGTGCCAAAAAAAATCTCCAAATTCAAAATTGACTTCTCATCTGTTCAAATATGCTCTGCCCTTGTATTTGATGCTGTTGCCTTGTAGCTGTTGTTTTACCTGCTCATGTATGGCTTGGATTTCTAAAGAAAATTCTTCTCCATCGGCACTCCTCAACTCTGCCTTTCCCAAGTTCCTCAATTCAAATATTCCTTTGGGGTGCATTCCATAAACAATATGGAAGGGGATCTGTCTTGTACTTCTATTTGGTGAATCATTGTATGTGTACTCTGCCTGTGGCAAAATATGATCCCACTTTTTGGGATGCTCTCTTGCAAGGCTTCTCAAAATATTACCCAGACTTCTATTCACTACCTTAGTTTTTCCATCAGTCTGAGGATGATAAGCTGAGCTAAAGCTCAGATTAGTACTAAGCTTCTTCCACAATGTCCTCCAAAAATGGCCAACAAATCTAGTATCTCTATCAGAAACAATGCTCGTGGGCAACCCATGTAATCTAACAACTTCTTTGAAAAACAAGTTAGCAACATGAGTAGCATCACTGGTTTTATAACATGGAATAAAATGTGCCATCTTGGAAAATCTGTCAACTACAACAAAGATTGCATCATTCCCTCTCTGTGTCTTGGGAAATCCCAAAATAAAATCCATACTCACCATATCCCAGGGCTTGTCTGGAATAGGCAATGGAATGTACAATCCTGCATTCTGGCTTCTTCCTTTTGCATATTTACAAATTTTGCAATTCTTCACAAACGTTTCCACCTTTGTTCTCATCCTTGGCCAATAATAAAAATGACTCAGCTGCTCATAATTTTTATCGGTACCAATGTGTCCAGCAAGTCCACCACTATGCTTCTCTTTGATTAAATTCTCCCTCATGGAACATTTTGGTACACACAATTGATTTCTTCTGAACAATAAGCCTTCCTACAATAAATAATCCAACCATTGGCTTCTATTCATCAAAATAGGGTTACAACATGCTTCAAATGATTCTTTAACATTTGAATCTTTCTTATAAAGTTCCTTAAGAAAATCAAATCCTACAACTCCAAAATGGTTTTCTTGAACAAGCATGTTTCTCCTACTTAAAGCATCAGCTACCTTATTTGCTTGGCCACTTATATGCTTCAAAACAAAATTAAAAGTCTAGAGATATTCAATCCATTTGGCATGTTTATGATTCAATTTAGGCTACTGCATAATATACTGTAAAGCATGATAATCTGAATAAAGCACAAAATCCTTAGACATTAAATAATGCCTCCACTTCTTCAATGCCTGCACAATTGCATAAAATTCTTTCTCATAAGAAGAGTACTTTCTTCTTGTCTCATTCAGCTTCTCACTGAAGTATGCTACAGGCCTATCATCTTGACCCAACACAACTCCAATAGCTTCTCCACTGGCACCACACTTCACTTGAAATGGTTTGTTAAAATCAGGCAAAACTAGAAGAGGCTTTTCAGTTATCTTCTGTTTTAAAAGCTTAAAATTCCTTTCTACTTCAGCAGTCCATTTAAATGGCTGTTTGTCCTTCTTTATTGTTTCAATGATGGGTGCATTAATCTTGCTGAAATTCCTTATGAATTTTTTGTAAAAATGGCAAGTCCATGGAAAATTCTTACCTCAAAAACACTTCTTGGTGAAGGCCACTCCAAAATTGCCTTGACCTTTTCTGGATCCATCTTCAGTCCTTCAGCAGACACAACAAAACCCAAATACACCAACTCTTCTTTCATGAATGAGCACTTCTTTAAATTTATCAGCAACTTCTCTTGATGTAACTTCTTCAAGACATAATTAAGATGCCTTAAATGTTCTTCCTTTGTTTTGCTGAAAACTAATATGTCATCCAGATACACTATTACAAATTTACCAATAAATTCCCTTAACACTTCATTCATGAGCCTCATAAAAGTAATAGGTGCATTTGTTAATCCAAAAGGCATTACCAACCACTCATACAATCCTTCATTTGTTTTAAAGGCAGTTTTCCATTCATCACCCTCCTTTATCCTAATCTTATGATATCCACTTTTCAAATCTAATTTTGAAAAATACTTTTCTCCACTCAAATATTCCATTAAATCTTCAATCCTAGGCAAAGGAAATCTATACCTGATTGTTATCTTGTTGATGGCTCTTGAATCAGTGCACATTCTCTAACCTCCATCTTTCTTTGGGCTCAACACTGTAGGTACTGCACATGGACTCAAGCTTTCTCTGATCAGACCTTTGTCAAGCAATTCCTGCACCTGCTTTCTGATTTCTTCATTCTCCGTGGGAGTCATTCTGTAGGCTGCTTTGTTTGGAATATTTGATCGTGGAATAAAATCTATTTGATGGCTGATTTTTCTTATAGGTGGCAATTCATCAAGCAAATCATCCACAACAATATCACAATAATTTTCCATCATTTCTTGAATTTCAATTGGAAAATCAGAAATCTTTGTAGAAGTAAGTACTACTTTACGTTTGCAAACTAAAGCAAAATTTACCTCTTCTTCTTCAATCTGTTGTAAGTACTCTTTCCCACTCAGCAATAAAGTCTTTGGATCAGACTTTCTGCTTGATGGTTCTCCTTCCTCCATAGGTATCAATGTGTGATACACTCCATCCTTGAAGAACTTGTAAGTGTTCTTCTTACCATCATGTACTGTTGCTCTGTCATACTGCCAAGGTCTGCCCAGTAGTATGTGACACACATCCATAGGCATCACATCACACATGACCTTGTCTTTGTAGCTTCCCATCTACAACTCTATCTCACATTGTTCCTTCACAATCAGCTGGTGTCCTTTATGAAGCCATGACATCTTGTAGGGTGTTGGATGCTCCCTTGTCTTCAAATTTAGTTTCTCTATCACCTCGGTAGAGACCAAATTGTCTGTGCTACCACTATCAATGACCAACTGACAACATTTCCCTTGGACTTTGCATACACTCCTGAACAAAGTCTTCCTCTGTGCTGGCTCAGCAACTTATTTTGCTTGCTTCAACAGGACCTTATTGACCACCAAAGATTCTCCCTTCTCTGGCAGAATTGCCTCTTCAGTTTTAGAAAGCCTTGCTGCCTCTTCTCCAGCCTGAGCAACAATTGCATTTCCCTAGCCTGTGCCCACATTCTCCGGGCATTCATAGTGTTTATGTCCCACTTGGTGACATCTATAACACCTCACTTCTCTTCATCTGTTTCTGCCTCCTCTTCCTCTATAGGAACTCCTTCTGCCCCTTGCATTACCCTCTGTGGATGCATTCTTAGGTGAGCTACTGCTAGCTCCATCTCTTGGTGCTGTAGACCTTCCTCTACCACCCTGACTTCCCTTTCCTTGGAAAGTACCTCTTCCTTTGGCAGACTGCTTTCTCAGGAGTTTCTCTTTAGCCTTCAAGGCCATTTGATAAGCCTCTTCAACTGTCTTAGGAGATAGAATACCTATTTCATCCTGGATCTCCAACTTGAGACCATTCACATACTTGGCAACCTTCTCTGCTATGTCCTGGAATTGTCCAGCTCTTATACTTACTCTATAAAACTCTTCTGTGTATTCTTTCACTATCAGCAATCTCTGTCTCAGGTTCTGCATTTGTCTAAACAATGTAAGCTGATAATCACTAGGAAAAAAATTACCTCTCTGTTTTCCACCATTCTGGTCCAACTCTTGATTGGTTGTTTACTAGCTCTCCTTCTCTCTGCTTACACTCCATCCCACCAAAGTGCTACATGTCCCTTCAACTTTGTCACTGCAAACTTGAATTTTTTTTCTTCACTCATCTCTTCATAATCAAAACATTTTTTCATCTCATTGATCCAGTCTATCAATTCCTCTGGATTCAACCCTCTTGCAAAGCTTGACACTTCAAGTCTAGGCTTGAATGTAGACCCCAGAACAAACTTAAAGAGTCTCAGCTCAGGAGGAATCTCAACATTCTCTCCTGCTTCTTCTTCAGTTTCAGGTTCATTGACATCCTCAGGATCTCATGGGTGGCCCAATTCCACCGCATCCAGTCTAGCTTGGACCCGCTGCAAGGTCTCCAATACTTCTGCATTGGCAACTGGCCTGCCTCTTCTTCTACCAGCACCTCTGGAAACTCGGATAGCCATGTTGGAATTCTTCTTCTAGTTCTTGGAAGTCAGTTCAGTCTCTACAAATGCCTTGAAATCTACTCTGATACCACAAATGATGGAAAAAATGGAGTACAAGCGCTAAGGAGATTTGGTCTCTCTTGAACTATATTTTCATTCACTAAGGGGAGCCTTCACAATTTTTATATTTTGATTTCAATTATCAAATTCGTGGAATTTGATAATGAAATACCATAGTCTAACTTTATACACGCCTTCAAATAATATTATCCTCGGCCTTCTTAAACAAAGCACTCCTAACCATATCTTACTTTTCAAGCGTTTTAACTATATTTGAAACCCCTTCTTTGGAATATTGCACCAAGGGTAATAACCCGACATTCAACCTTTTTAAAACAAATCTCTAAGGTTTAGCATAATATAGTGGGACACATTAACCTTCCGACACAAACCACGAATCATGCCTTATTACTTCGGGCCCACCATAAATATATAACTCTCGCTTGTAAAATAACTATTTATTTATGCAAAAGCGCCGACCATACCTTAATTAACCTTCGTGCATCTTGGATTGCGATAGCCCTTGGATCTTCCTCCCTTGCGATCGGACGATAATCGTAAAACTTTTCGGACAGAACTTTAAAGCCCAGAAAAAGTGCGAAATGGGCGGTATTGGCCATGTAACGTGGCACACTCTAACTGGATCAGGTTTTTATTTTGGAAACCACCCCGAGGCCCAAAAGCGGTGCGAAATGGGCGGTATTGTTTCATGAAACCACCTATTTCCAAGTCTGGTATTTGAACAGTGTTCTCCGGAAATTTTCACAACATTTTAATGCATTTCTTCACTTCACCTTCCCCACGCTAACACTGTGGTTTGGTCTCTACTATACCACTCCACCAAAAAAATTCTATTACGACGAGGCGCTCTAAGCAAATAGGGATTAACACTTTAGCTAGGGTTTCATTATTCTTGAATAAGCAGAGTATGGCTATGGTTTCGCTCTTCTAACAGAGCCCCTATTAAACCTTCTCCAAACTTCCTACGCAGAGCAAACACAAACAATTCTTCACCGAGAATATGAATTCACAGGTAGACAGAGATAAACACAGGATTGGTTCTCATTTCGGTTATATACAAAAAGCGTAGATTCAATAGCATACAGGAAATATGCGCCTTTACACAAAGACTGAGTACAATTCATCCAACCCACAGAGAGCCAATGAGCCTAAAGTTTATTCAACAGAGAACAAAGCTTTTTCAATTCAGTCTTTTTCTGCCAAATCCCCCACTTTACTCTATATCAGGGGTTACATTTTATAGATCATTACACAACTCTTCGGTTCCTCCCTGAGGACCGTTTTATTCTTAACAAAAAGCCAAATTACACAATATTGTATCAACAGAAACCAATTAGAATGACACGAATGAACCTATTCGACTTCTACAGTTACTGAACTAAACCTAACTACTCTAAGTGCAACAAACAGCTAAGGTATTGACACTTTGTTGTTACCCAGAATAATTTCGAAATCTTCTAGCCACAACATGTGGGCAATTCTCCTACATTGTTGGCTAGTGTCCAATGCCCCTGCATCAGACTCCCGAGGGAAAATTTCTTCATGGACTCCTGTCCATGAGCTCTTTCACAGAACTGCCTAGCTTCTGCAACATGGCTTCTTTCATCCAAGTAGCATCCTCATCTGGCTAGTCCTTCCACTTGATCAAATACTGGAAATACTCTTGTCCTCTATTCCTTTTGAACACCTTCTTGTCCAAGATCTTCTTTGGCTGTAATGGTTGTGCTGGAGGTAACTGATTTACCCACTCAATACTCTCTTTATCTGCTAGTCCTTCATTTGTGCCATCATCTTCATACCTGTACAAATCTGCAACATTAAATATGGAGATATTCCAACATCAGGAGGCAATTCAATCTCATAAGCATTAGCAGAAAATTTTCTCAGTATCTTGAATGGCCCTATCTTCTTGAACTTCAATTTTTTATACTGCTTCTTTGGGAACCTTTCCTTTCTCAAGTGTGCCAAAACCAAATCTCCAACTTCAAAATTGACTTCTCTTCTATTCAAATATGCTCTGCCCTTGTATTTGATGTTGTTGCCTTGTAGCTGTTGTTTTACCTGCTCATGTATGGCTTGGATTTCTGAAGCAAATTCTTCTCCATCAGCACTCCTCAACTCTGCCTTTCCCAAGTTCCTCAGTTCAGATATTCCTCTGGGGTGAATTCCATAAAAAATATGGAAGGGGCTCTATCCTGTACTTCTATTTGGTGAGTCATTATATGCGTACTTTGCCTGTGGCAAAATATGATCCCACTGTTTGGGATGCTCTCCTGCAAGGCTTCTCAAAAGATTACTCAGACTTCTATTCACTACCTCAGTTTGTCCATCAGTCTGAGGATGATAAGCTGAGTTGAAGCTCAGATTAGTACCAATATTCTTCCACAATTTCCTCCAAAAATGGGCAACAAATCTAGTATCTCTATCAGAAACAATGCTCATGGGAAACCCATGTAATCTAACAACTTCTTTGAAAAACAAGTTAGCAACATGAGTAGCATCACTGGTTTTATAACATGGAATAAAATGTGCCATCTTGGAAAATATGTCAACTACAACAAAGATTGCATCATTCCCTCTCTGTGTCTTGGGAAATTCCAAAACAAAATCCATACTCACCATATCCCAGGGCTTGTCTGGAATAGGCAATGGAATGTACAATCCTGCATTCTGGCTTCTTCCTTTTGCATATTCACAAATTTTGCAATTCTTCACAAAATTTTCCACCTCCGTTCTCATCCTTGGCCAATAATAAAAATGACTCAGCTGCTCATAAGTTTTATCAGTACCAAAGTGTCCAGTAAGTCCACCACTATGCTTCTCTTTGATTAAATTCTCCCTCATGGAACATTTTGGTACAAACAATTGATTTCTTCTGAACAATAAGCCTTCCTGCAAGAAATAATCCAACCACTGGCTTCTATCCATCAAAACAGGGTTACAGCATGCTTCAAATGCTTCTTTAAAATCTGAATCTGTCTTATAAAGTTCCTTAAGAAAATAAAATCCTACAACTCCAAATTGATTTTCTTGAACAAGCATGTTTCTCCTACTTAAAGCATCAGCTACCTTATTTGCTTGGCCACTTATATGCTTCAAAACAAAATTAAAACTCTGGAGATATTCAATACAATTGGCATGTTTATGATTCAATTTAGACTGCTGCATAATATACTGTAAAGCATGATTATCTGAATAAAGCACAAACTCCTTAGACATTAAATAATGCCTCCACTTCTTCAATGCCTGCACAATTGCATAAAATTCTTTCTCATAAGAAGATTACTTTCTTCTTGTCTCATTTAGCTTCTCACTGAAGTATGCTACAGGCCTATCATCTTGACCCAACACAGCTCCAATAGCTTCTCCACTGGCATCACACTTCACTTGAAATGGTTTGTTAAAATCAGGCAAAACTAGAACAGGCTTTTTAGTTATCTTCTGTTTTAAAAGCTTAAAATTCCTTTCTGCTTTAGCAGTCCATTTAAATGGTTGTTTGTCCTTATTTATTGTTTCAATGATGGGTGCATTAATATTTCTGAAATTCCTTAAGAATTTTCTGTAAAAACTGGCAAGTCCGTGGAAACTTCTTACCTCAAAAACACTTCTTGGTGAAGGCCACTCCAAAATTGCCTTGACCTTTTCTGGATTCATCTTCAGTCCTTCAGCAAACACAACAAAACCCAAATACACCAACTCTTCTTTCATGAATGAGCACTTCTTTAAATTTATCAACAACTTCTCTTGATGTAACTTCTTCAAGAAATAATTAAGATGCCTTAAATGTTCTTCCTTTGTTTTGCTGAAAACTAATATGTCATCTAGATACACTATTACAAATTTACCAATAAATTCCCTTAACACTTCATTCATAAGCCTCATAAAAGTACTAGGTGCATTTTTTAACCCAAAAGGTATTACCAACCACTCATACATTCCTTCATTTGTTTTAAAGGCAGTTTTCCATTCATCACCCTCCTTTATCCTAATCTTATGATATCCACTTTTCAAATCTAATTTTGAAAAATACTTTGCTCCACTCAAACAGTCCATTAAATCTTCAATCCTAGGCAAAGGAAATCTATACCTAATTGTTATCTTGTTGATGGCTCTTGAATCAGTGCACATTATCCAACCTCCATCTTTCTTTGGGCTCAACACTGCAGGTACTGCACATGGACGCAAGTTTTCTCTGATCAGACCTTTGTCAAGCAATTCCTGCACTTGCTTTTTTATTTCTTCATTCTCTGTGGGAGTCATTCTGTAGGTTTCTTTGTTTGGCAGATTTGATCCTAGAATAAAATCTATTTGATGGCTGATTTTTCTTACAGATTGCAATTCATCAGGCAAATCATCCACAACAATATCACAATAATTTTCCAGCATTTCTTGAATTTCAATTGGCAAATCAGAAATCTTTGTAGAAGTAAGCACTACTTTAGGTTTGCAAACTAAAGCAAAATTTACCTCTTCTTCTTCAATCTGCTGTAAGTACTCTTTCCCACTCAGCAATAAAGTCTTTGGATCAGACTTTCTGCTTGATGGTTCTCCTTCCTCCATAGGTATCAATGTGTGATACACTCCATCCTTGAAGAACTTGTAAGTGTTCTTCTTACCATCATGTACTGTTGCTCTGTCGTACTGCCAAGGTCTGCCCAGTAGTATGTGACACACATCCATAGGCATCACATCACACATGACCTTGTCTTTGTAGATGCCCATTTGCAACTCTATCTCACATTGTTCCTTCACAATCAGCTGGTGTCCTTTATGAAGCCATGACACCTTGTAGGGTGTTGGATGCTCCCTTGTCTTCAAATTTAGTTTCTCTATCACCTCGGTAGAGACCAAATTGTCTGTGCTATCACTATCAATGACCAACTGACAGCATTTCCCTTGGAATTTGCATACACTCCTGAAAAAATTCTTCCTCTGTGCTGGCTCAGCAACTTCTTTTGCTTGCTTCAACAGGACCTTATTGACCACCAAATATTCTCCCTTCTCTGGCAAAATTGCCTCTTCAGTTTCAGACATCCTTGCTGCCTCTTCTCCAGCCTGAGCAACAATTTCATTTCTCTGGCCTATGCCACATTCTTCGGGCATTCATAGTGTTTATGTCCCACTTGGTGACATCTGTAACACCTCACTTCTCTTCCTCTGTTTCTGCCTCCTTTTCCTCTGTAGGAACTCCTTCTTCCCCTTGCATTACCCTCTATGGATGCATTCTGAGGTGAGCTACTGCTAGCTCCATCTCTTGGTGTTGTAGACCTTCCTCTACCACCCTGACTTCCCTTTCCTTGGAAAGTACCTCTTCCTTTGGTAGACTACT
The DNA here is from genome assembly GCA_034641835.2 of Pinus albicaulis. Taxonomy (NCBI): domain Eukaryota; kingdom Viridiplantae; phylum Streptophyta; class Pinopsida; order Pinales; family Pinaceae; genus Pinus; species Pinus albicaulis. The sequence goes on from CM076580.1 coordinate 364,246,967, forward strand.
TTCTCAGGAGTTTCTCTTCAGCCTTCAAGGCCATTTGATAAGCCTCTTCAACTATCTTAGGAGACAAAATAACTATTTCATCCTGGATCTCCAACTTGAGACAATTCACATACTTGGCAACCTTCTCTACTGTGTCTTGGAATTGTCCAGCTCTTATACTTACTCTATAAAACTCTTTTATGTATTCTTTCACTATCAGCAATCTCTGTCGCAGGTTCTGCATTTTTCTAAACAATGTAAGCTGATAATCACTAGGAAAAAACTTACCTCTCAGTTTTGCCACCATTCTGGTCCAACTCTTGATTGGTTGTTTACCAGCTCTCCTTCTCTCTGCTTGCACTCCATCCCACCAAAGTGCTACATGTCCCTTCAACTTTGTCACTACAAACTTGACTTTTTTGTCTTCACTCATCTCTTCATAAGCAGATGGGAAGCAGATGAATGAAAGGCATGCATCTCAAATCTCAGAAATGGCTGGCAACCTACCATAAGAGAGGTGCTAGTATCAGTATCAATGAGTATCTAATTAGGGTTTCGGGCCATGAATCGAACCAGGGGTAATTTACGAGAGTTTAGGGATGGTATGCTGTGAGAAATGGATTGATAAATGAGCGTGTATGTTGGCTAATCCTATAAGCGCGGTTTCATTTTCTATGTTTTGGTCTTTTCAAAAGGAATATCATGATATAATGCGTGATGGGGTTAAAATTTTTTTTATTATAATACATATATAGATCATTTTTCTTGAATATTCAAGCCATTTTTATGTTAATTGAAGTTTGGTTCTGGTTTTTTTGGTGGTACAAGAAATTTCGTTTTTCAATGTATTTGTGAATGATGAAGTATTCTACTAAGAAAAATATTTTTCGGAAAAATGGTTTGGTTTGCAAGTTTAATAGGTATTGGTTTGCAGGTTTAATAGGTATTGGTCACAGTTGGTTGATCTGCATAAATGGATCGCAGTTGGTTGATCTGCATAAATGGATCTCTGAGACATGGAAGCCCTGAACGAGTTGAATATTTACCCTATGTCACGAAGTTTATTCAATGTATTTTTTGATAAGATTGAGGACAAGAAAACTATTTGTGAAGTTGGGTTGTGGTTTTGGGGGAGTGATGGCCTCTTCATGCAACACTAGACTCCCACTTTTGACCCGGTAGCGTCATCAATTTCTACAGCCCCAATTTGGGTAAGACTTTTGAACACTCCCTTGCACATCTAGAATGACACATCACTTCCTCCATTGGGAATGCACTTGGAAAATTCCATCATATTTGTGTGGAGATGGACTTCAAAAATGGTTTTCTAGTGGAAATTAATTTGATGGCTCCAAACTATGCTTGGGTCCAAAAGCTCAACTATAATAATATCTCATTTCGGTGTAGGGCATGCTATAAAATGGGACATGTAATTAAAAATTACTCCAAATTTTCTCTGAATAGCTAAGATAAAAAAAAAAAACCCGAAGGCCCAAATGGTAGGAAGGTGCACAAGATGATCACTATACGATACTCAAAGAAGAAAAGCATTAGGAAAAGGACACAAATTCATTCAAAGAAACCACAACTGTGGCAAAAAAATCTAAGTAGGAAAAATTACTTACCAATGTGGATCCTCTCGTCGCTAGTAAGGTTTCCCTGGATGCAACGTTAGTGGGAAAAGCAACAAACCCTCATGGAAAACATATTCCTATCGAAAACCACAAGGATTATCATTGAAAACAAAACTTTTTGGGTAGATCAAGCAGATGAGGAAGATTTCAAGAATAATATTGTTCAATCATCGAAGAAAAATCCACCTGAATTTGTAGAAAAAACGGGTTGGATTCAAGTTGGGGAGAAAGGAAAAAAAATTTCTCCAGGAAAAAGTAAAAACTTTTAGTTCTAAATGGACTGAAGTTTTTGTGTCGTGGGGAACTCATCTGAGGGTTTGGATTGAGCCTTTCTGCTCAATTTCAAACCCTTAAGAAATATTGGAATATGTAAAGGTTATGGCCTTGTAATCCATATTTTTTTAGTATTACAAATCTCTACCCATTGTTAATATATATATATATATATCCATTTTTACCATAACTATTCAACATATATCTCTAAAACTATTTTTGTTTGGTTAAGAGTGTGTCTTTAAATGTAAGGAAATAAGTTAATGGCCTAAGACCCAAAGTTATCTTGCAGGAGTGGAACTTTGTCCCTTTACGTACCACCAAGGTAATTCCAAGTGGTGTGGTTTTCCTTGAATAGCAGTGATGAATCATCATACATTTTCAATGTGATAGTTATCCCATTTTTTATTTGACAACTGAATTATGATAGATTTTCTCACTATTAAAAAAAATTCACTAATTATCTTAATAAAATTTGAAATAGTCTTTATTAAAAATATCAAACATTTTCCTCGATGAGGGTGAGCAACAACGAGGATGGCATTCCCGAGGTAATGCGTGGGCGCCCATTGTAAGAACTTGGTCATAGGTGGTCGGGCCAGCCTCCCCACCCTTCCATTACACCTTGAGTACGGGAGAGATTAATGAATGATGTGTGAGTTTTCATGTCACCTTGGGTCTTGAGGGTGGTGGCAAGCGATTGAAAGTTATGGAGGGTTGCGGGGGTGTTTGTTGGTCACTCTGCATATGCGAAAGCAATGGTGTCTGTGGTGCGGGATTTCTGAGAAGAGGCGGTAGTTTTATTGGTTTCCCTGTCTGGGAGAGGGGGCGGCCTTACCGCCGGTGTTCCCTCCCCTGATTTCGGGTGCACATATTTGTGAATTGCAGAATTGGGCTTCAACTCAGTGCATTTGCAGGGGAAAATGGGTATGGTTGCCTTGTTTGGGTAGTGTTCTGTTGTTTTTGTTTCATTTTGCACGGTTTTAGTTCAAGACGGGTGGTCATTAGTCTTTTCTTGAGCGGGTGATTACTTGTGTACCTCTCTGGCCCTTTCACGAGCTTCTGTGATGTTGGGCGGAGCCATTAGAGTGCATTTCTTGGGATCTGGCTAGTGGGGCTTGTGAGAGGCCAACTTAGGGGATGGGAAAACATTTTCTTCATGGCGGGTGTTAGTTCTATGTATTTTATGTTTGTTGTGTGGTGGTATGTGGTGGTTCAACCAGTGCGGGTGGTGATTCTTTCTGTGTGGGTAGCTCAGGAGGTTCCGAGCGGGTGGTCCTCTGATCATTCCAGTGGTGTCGGGGAGCCAACCATGCATCCCATTCATTTCTCGGGGCACTCCTCCATCCAGGCAAAGCCCAATTTCGGCATATCTGGAGATAGCGCGTCCATATCTATGTTAGAGTTGGTGAGTGGCAATGATGGCCCGGTTCAGGGTGGTAGGAGCGGCAGTGGTTCGAGTCGTGCGGAAACGGGTGGTAGAGGTGGTGGACGATCGAGGCGCTCAGGGCGCGCAGGGCCTGCAACTCAGTGTGGCTGACGCGGGGGCTTAGCATCGATTCGTGGAAGCCACACTCCTTCAAATTAACAGCGTGGGGGTTCAGCATGTCACGGTGTTTCTAGGTGTCAAGTGCTGGCGTGTCATGGTGGTCATGGTCAATGACAAGGTTGTTGTGTTGAGAGATGTCGAGAATTGATACAGTCAATTTTTGAACGTATGGAGACCTCAGAGTGGGTAAGGCAGGAGGAGCTTGTTGAATTGATTGCCACTTTGAGCAAAATTTATTACTTCCAGTGCCATGTTCGGGATTGTGTAATGGTGGTCTGGCAAGGCCAGAATTTGTTATATGAGAAGGTTGAGAAGTTGGAGGCTTGGATGGCCCATTTCGAGAAGCATGTCTAATGCTCCTTCCGTCCTCTGCCACCTCTTGGAACAGCTCCAGACAACCCAACCTCCATCACCCTCGACAACTAGCATGGATACAGGTGTTTTATATGTTATATCTATTTATTGGTGCATATGGCCTCTTAAGTTGTGGATTGTCTCTTTCTATTTTTTTGTTTCACTGTCATATATTGATAGCAGTAGTCAACAAACCTTGTCGAGTTAAGACTACCTGTATTTTCTACTGATGTGTCGCTTTTTGGAAAATGAATAAAATTTTGAAAAAAAAAGCATTTAAATAATTAACTGAATAAAATAACTTTTGATTAATTATATAAAACATTTAAATAATTAACTATATAAAATAACTTTGGTTTAATTATAAAAACATTTTGATGAGTATTTTTTTAAAACAAAATGTAAAATTGTTTTTGATATAAAACATTTAAATAGTTAATTTAAATAATTAATTATATAAAAGTGACTTTTATTTAACTATAGAATTTTGTTGTAAAATGCGTTAAAAAGGTAAGAATAAAGAATTGTTGAGTATTTTTTTAATAAAATGTGAAATTGTTTTTAATTAATTAATTATATTTTGATGTATTATTTATTTAATATGTTTGGGGAAATTTTGGATTAACTTGATATAATTTTGTTAAGTTTTTATATTAAGGTATTATTATTAGGAAGTGTATAAATGTTTGGACAAAAATGTGTGTATATTTGGTTTTTTTTATTAAAGCATAGTATAATTATGATTTTTTTTTAACATGTGGTTTTTTTTGAAGATATTGAATTTATTTATTGATTTTAAAATATATTTTAAATAATTTAATTTTACAATTTTGTAAAAATTGTATTATAGAATTCTAACTATAAAAAGACAAAAGCATCCAGTAGTATATTACACCTTTAATTAGTTGTGAAAGAGTTTTATGCAATATCATTGTAAGGATTATGCTTCTTGTTTGAGAGTTCTAAAGATGATTAGTAGAAATATTTTTATACAATGTCATTATAAGGATTATGCTCTTTGTTTGGGAGTTCTAAAGATGCTTAGTAGATGAATACTTTTCTCATTTTTATTTGCTTTGAAAAAAATTATTTTATTTAAGTAAATGGTAGAGTGTATGTTTTATTGTTTATACATATGTCTTGCATCAGTTCATCTCTCAAAATTTTTTCCCTTTTGTAAATTGTTCTATTAATGTAAGTAATTTATCTCAATTAAATATTTTTTAAAGAAAAATTCACCATTTTTATTAAAATACTGATGAAAATTACATTTTCAAATCATATATTGCATAATAATATTACATAATTAATGTACATAACATTTCTATCTGTGTGAAAATAAGCATTTATATTACCCTGTTTCCCTTTCTTCTGTCTAATCTCATGTCACCCCATAATGAAGGGTTCACAATGACTTACTGTAATTTATAAGTCAGGAGGTTACGATGTGTATAGAGAATTAATTCCTTATTGAAATCAAATATATTAGATTCATGAATTCTTTTCACTCACGTGGGAGGGGTCTTATTTACAACTACCGCTTTTAAGGAGAAAAACTCAATATTCATGTATTCTTCTAAATCCTTATTCGTCATTTAGGGACCATGTCATATGGCTTTACAACTACTTTAGTCAAATTATTTGGTCTCACTCATTACTATTGGAGTTAAGGATAATTACAATAAAAAATTTATTGATAGGTTCATGTTGATGTGGTCAAAAATTTGAGCCTATCAGAAACTTGACAAAAACTTCTTGAGAAACTCATTTTTTATTATTACATTGGTAATAATGAAACTAATGGGGCTTATACAGAGTAGATGTGGTCTACGTATTGGTGTACCTATAATCTCATGATTCTGATTCTCTAATACTTTTTTTATTATGCATTTTTCTGATGTCACGACAATCTTCACAAATATGGTATGTGATTATGTACTAAAATATTCTCTAAGTAACAATTACACATTAATAATGTGTGCATGTGACTAGAGAATTGAGAAACTCATGGGCCAAAGTGGACCATTAGTCCATTAAAAGTTTGTGAGTCAAGGTAAAATTCATGGGAAAATGAAGAATTATAATATATATATATATATATATATATATATACATGAAAAAATGATGAGTGTGTTGGACAATGATCACAATCTCAAAATTAGAAAAATAAAGGTATAATAAAGGTTGCAAGAAAAAAAGGTAAAGCATAACATTTGTTTGTTTTTTTTTCAAGTGATCTGAGTTCACCAGAGATTACTTTAAGCTTGATCTATGGCTTGAGAAACTGCGACCGAGGGGCATCTAAGTTGTCAAAATCACCCAGGGATAACACCCGTCCTGGGCCACACTAGCACTAAGAAAACTGGGTTTAACTTGTCTCCTCCCCCTAACACGGGTGCTACAACCTTCGTGAGGTTTGATCCTCGGTCACCCTTCTGACGAGGCTCATCCTCAACTGGTTGTGCTAGTGGGACTTGACAAGGTAAAGCATAAAATTGATAAAAATGGACAATAGCATTAAAATCCATTTATGAACTACTTCATCTATGTGGGACCATAGTAATATAAAGGTTTAACATAATAATAAACTAAACACATAAGCACATAATTGTAGCCCATAGAAATGGAAAATAACACTAAAATTCATTTATGAATTACTTCATCTATGTGGGACCATAGCAATATAAAGTCTTAAGATAATAATAAACAAAGCACATTAGTGTAGTCCAAATTTGAACAAACTTTATTTGTGTTAGGTAATTGAAGTTTTATGAAAAAAAACAAAAATTGTGCCTAAAATAAAATTCATAAAATGGGGTATAATTATAGAGGGAAAATAATTAACAATTTGTCATCGAAATCTTTAAAATTTACAAATTTTATAACTTGTTCCAAAACCATTTATTAAAAAAAGAGTTAAAATTGACTGTAATATTTTTTAAACTTTATAATTAAAAGCTCTACATGGTGGATAGATATTGTCCCTTTCATAAGACAAATTAATATCTCCATGAAGGGTGGAATTTGATAGTGAAATTGTTGTTCATGGCTTATTTTGGTCATCAAATGACAATTTTTTTTACTGACTATGACTTGTGAAGGGTTCTTTTTAAAGTTATAAAATAATATTCTTAAATATTTATTTATAATATTAAAAAAATATAAGACGTCATTGTAGATTTTGACTCTGTATAATTAATTATAGCCCCCTTTTTTTCTAATCTCTTGTTTTCCAATTTTCTTCTAGTTTTGGTTTCTAGTTTCTCCGTGCACTTATATGACTTCCATTTTTCCAAATCTTCAAAAAAATTTACTTTAATTTAGTCATATTTAAACTGGGTTACTATGTAGCCATTTTTGTAAGTAGATACTCGCTACTATGTATCCATTTTTTCATTAAAACCAGTAAGTATCCTAAGAGAGTGAAGGAGCTCTATAAACCTTTGTGGTGGTTAGGGTTACCCTAACCACTCAACATTAGTTTTGTTTGTATGGATTTTTTGCAGATCTCTTCGACAAATCATTCAATGGTGAATCCTTGTGGTTTTGTGAATAAATTTTTTTATTTCCTAGGTATGATTGTCAATCAAGCTATGCTATAGCTCTTCTTTTGTTTCGTATAGCTCTATGTTGAAGTTTGATTCTGGTATTCTGGTGGTACAAGAAATTTATTTCCTTAATGTACCTATGGATGAGGAAGTTTTCTGCTATGAAAAATATTTTTCAGAAAATGGATTTCTTTGCAGGTTTAATAGGTAGTAGCCCCAACTGGTCGATCTGCATAAATGGATCTCTCAGACATGGAAGCTCCCTTTGACAGACGAGCTGAATATTTACCCTATGTTACAGGGTTTATTCATTATAGTTTTTGATAATATTAAGGACAAGAAGGTTAGCTATGAATTTCGTTCGTGGTTTTTGGGGAGTGATGGTCTCTTCATCCAGCCCTGGACACCCGCTTTTGACCTGGTAACGACATCAATTTCTAAAACCCCAATTTGGGTAAGGCTTCTGAACCCTCCCTTACAATTATTGGATCACATGTCAATTTCCTCCATTGGGAATGTGCTTGGAAAATTCTATCATAGCTCTCTTGAAACAATTTTCTTAAGACTACTTATGCCCGCATTTGTGTGGAGATGGACTTCGAAAAGGGTTTTCCTATGTAAGTTAATTTGATGTCTCCAAATTGTGTTTGGTTCCAAAATCTCGATTATAAGAATATCTCATTTCGATATAAAGCATGCTATGAAACGAGGCATGTAATTAAAAAATTTCCCAAGTGTTCCAGAATAGCAAAGATTGGGAAAAAAACCTTGAAGACCCAAATGGTGGGAAGGTGCACAAGGTGATCACTATACGATACTCAAAGAAAGATTCAAGACAATAAAGAACCAAAATACAAGAAGGGTTGAATTCAGTCAAAGAAACCGCAATCATAGAAATAGAATCTAAGAAAGAAAAATCACTTGTCAATGTGGATCCTCTGGTCACTAGTATGGATTCCTTAAATGCAACATTAGTGGAAAAGAAACAAACCGTCAGGGAAAAAATATTCCCTTCAGAAACCACAAGGATTCTCATTGAAAAGGAAACTTCTTGGGCAGATCAGGCAGATGAGGAAGATTTCAAGATTAATATTTTGCATGATCTAGGTGGTTCCAAACACCTTTAGGAGATCAATAGGGCTAAGAAATGGTCAAAATTAAAAGTGGTCGGATTGCTCTCAAACTAGGTTCATATTGAAGTACTTGTCGCCCTGATTCTAATGGTGTGAATAGATCTCCAATCCAAGCCCGTATGGAGAAGTTAGAGTGAGTCAAAGTTTTGGTCAAAGTTAGGTAGTGGGCTAGGTTTAAGTGTCCCACAAATTCACCGTCAATCAGCAGGGAAGCCAGCTCCGGGAAATAGGCGAAATTGTGGCCTCGTTAATTTTCCTAATGACCCTTATTTTCGTTAAAATAAAAAATTCACAATTTGGTTTTAAAAAATAAAAAAAATATTAAAAAAATAAGGGTGGTTGGCCATGACCCCCGCCACCCCCGTCAGACCCTTATTATATCAAATATATTAAAACTATGGGGTGGCGGGCCATGACCCCCGTCGAAACCTCTGCCGACATCACATATGGGTTGAAATTTAAGTGGGTCAGGTCAGAGTTGCATGGAGGGAACCCCGCCCACCCAAAACCTTTATTACAAACAAACAACCATAAATATGGGTTGGCGGGAATTGAACTCGCACGGCCACATAGGTTGGCCCGCTCCACGGGCGGCCCAACCGAAAAACAACCAAATCAAACCCAAAATACAACAACACTCCAAACTCTTTGCAAATTCAAATATCCATTGCAAACCAAATATGGTGACCTCTGCATTGTAAACAATGTGTATCCATAACCGTTAACACGATTGTTAACCGTCGTGGTTAATAAAAACTATAATGTGACATTTTTTTAAAAACAAATTTTCAAAGTGGGAGGTCATCGGGGTGGAACCCTTGACCTTCCCACATCAAATTTTCTGCCCAAACCAATGCACCAAGGAGAGCGCTCTTGTAAATTTTTCCACTCATCCACTATATGAACCCATCATTTTTCTCATTTGAGGGGAGGTCGAGCGGATTTAAAGAGCCATGCTATGATGGAACTCAGAGGTCGAGCAGTGGAACACTAAGCCCAAACTAGGGGCGAAACCATGAGCACATCCACAGAGGTAGAACCATGTTGGCATGATTTTTGAGATAGTGAATCTTTTACAGAGAATATTCTTTGATTCCTGAAAGATTCCATGGGGAGGAAAATTTTCATTTTGTCAGAATGATATGAAGTTTATAGTCATTTTAAACAAAATTTCACAGGGAATGTGATGGTAAAGTCAAAATGGCCATCTAAGCAACAAATTTTCAGATTCCCTATAGAACAAAATCTTAGGGAATCTTAAGGGAATCAAAAGATTCCTTGAGGCACAAAACTTGCCGGAGTCCATTTTCGACAAACTTTATTTCGATTTTACACCTCTCAGTGACAGCAATCCGATGGTGATGATTGTTTCAATAGAAGAGCTCCCCGTATTTCATCCATTTTCCATATTGGAGTGATGGTGTCTGATTCTCAAGTGTGGATAGTCAATTCTATGCCCCTCGATGCCACAAATTCGATGGTGCAGCCATATACAATAGTTGAGCATCTAATTATTTATCCAAATTCAAGGGTTGAGGTATATGTAGTTTGATCATGTGCCTCTTTTTCTATGAGATGTATTATGTGTCTAGATCCCTTATTAATGCATGTTGCAGGATCTTGCTTTTTCTTCATGTGAGATTATGTCATGTTGATAGGATGTCCATTGTGAGTGAGAGTTCTTGTAGCGAAACATCTCATGGAGAGACAATCCACTCATGTTGAGGGCACATCCTTGTATAAACATCATCCATGTACATCTTCCCATTTCCAACACTATATGAAGCGCCCTGCCCCATTTTGACACCGGGCCCGGAGACGTAGCCCACACTGGGTGTGTTGAAATTTGCAACAAGAAATAGTGAAGTTGGCATCCAAAACCAACATGACAGCACACACACTAGTGTGGGACCATAGGTCATGTAGTGATGGGTCCTAGAGCTACATTAGTGTGAAAGCCAATTTATTTAATAAATTGGAAATGTGTCTAATTTAATTATCTCTTAATTAAATTGGACACTAAATTGTAATATTATCTCATAAACACTTGTAATATTTAACTGAGTGTGATAGACTCATTTATATCATGAATTTCGAGTTGAGGGTGGTTGGTCAGGCATGCCGAGTGATTCTATGTGTTTTAGAGTTCAAGTTGCAGTTAGTGCATTAGTTTAATGCATGAGAAATCAGTTAACTCAGTTAAGTGAGTTAAAGTCAATTTAACTAATTGTAATAGTTTTTTGAATTAGTGAGAGGTCAAATGAATTAAATCAGATTTAATTCACATGCAATGATCTGTCATGTAACTCATGATTTACTATTAATAGCTGCATGCATGTCAGTTCCAGTGGAGACTAATCCGGGTAAATTTCTGATACCCTTTTAACCAAGACCTTTTACTTCGGCTGATGTGTTAGAATTACATTTTATCAAAATAATTAATGAACACATGTAGCTATAATCAAGAGGGACATGTGTCAACAATCATACGACAAAAATGCAAGAGTTTTAATAAGGAATTTTGTCCAGTGTGGACTACATCTCCAGGCCTTAGTTTCTCGATGGTGTTGGTCGCTTCATTTAGTGGTGTAGCTGGTGATAATGTACATGGATGTTGTTGAATTTTCATACAAGGAAAATACCTCAACATGAGTGGAAAATTATCTCCATGAGATGTTCTGTTACAAGGAACTCACTCTCATAAACTGACCTACTATCATCATTACATAATCTCACAAGGATGATGACTATGAGTATCCCGCCGAACATGGCAACAAAGGGATCTCAATCAAACATACATGGTGACAAGGAGTACCCCTCCAACATGGAAACATAGGGATCTCAAACATAAATAAAATAAATCCATGATAGAAATTACATCTCACATCAAGAAAAAAAACAATATCCCACGTCAAACATCAAACGGGGATCTATACAACACAATGCATCTCATAGCAAAGAGACAAAGAAGTATCTGATCACATTGCATATACCTCGAAACTCTGGAGCTATCTGAAGAATATGGATGATAAACTGCTGGAACTGGTTGTACCATAAATCTCGTTGCATCGAATATCATGAAAGCGACTGCTGACACATTGAATGTTGACACTTGCACTCCACTTTGAAAAGTGGCTGAAAAATGGAATGGTCAAATTGAAAATATGAATACACCATCAGATTTGTGTCGCTGAGAGGTGTAGAATTGACTATCAATTTGCTGAATTCTGACACTGTCGAAATCTAGGCCATAAGGAAACTTTTAGATTCCCCTTAGATTCCTCAAAGATGTTGCTCCACAAGGAATCTGATCTCACCATTGAGATCCTTGTGAAATTCAAAGAAGAATGAATATAAAGTTGACCCCATTCTGACACCGGGGAATTTCAGCCTCCAAGGAATCTGAAAGATTCCCTCAAGATTCCTGAAGATATTCCTCCACAAGGAATCTACAAAACCACTGTAATAAAGGTGAATTTGATATTGTCATTACATTCCATGTGAAAATCTGAGAAAAATGACTGTAAACTTAAGCATATTCTGACAAAATAAATTTTACATCCCCTAGGGAATCTTTAGGCATCAAAGGAATATTTTGTGTCTCGAATTGTGTGCCTAGGTCTGCCTCTGCCTCCTATGCATCTGAGAAACTGGGTTTTAAATAATAATTGTCGGGTCGAGTTTACAAAGTAGTCGGTTGGCACAGTGGTAAAAATGCCAAGTTTGGAGGAGAGGGGTCGGGGGATGAAATCGTGCCCCTCTCTATTTTTATGTCAAATGGCATTTAAAATATACAAATGTGGGTGGGCAGGTCCGCTCCACACAGCCCGACTTGACCCATTCCCAAAACCCATGCATCGTTCAACGTTTTATGGTATGTGGTTGTTTTATGGTGGGCGGGACCACTTCCACGTAGTCTGACCCAACCACTATTGGTTACACGTTATATGTATAGTGTGGGTCTGTGGGGGTGGCAAGGTTTACCACCCGCCCCCCCAACCTTTATATTGTTTTTTTAATACAGTGCAGGGATGGGGTCCGCGGGGGTGGCAAGGGTCATGGCCTGCCACTCCTCTATTTTTTAATATATTTTGGTTTTTTTAATAACAAACAAGACATTTTTAAAATACCTAATTTTTGGCCATAGGAGACAAATTAAACGTCCCAAAAATTCCCCCAGAACCTGGCTAAAGTTAGCCGGAATCTAGCCAATGGAAAACTTCCAAATTGCTACCTCCTTAACTTGCCACATCATCAAATCAACCCAAAAAATTTGACCAGCGCTAACTTTCACATACGAGCTCAGTTTAATGAACTATTTGCACCATTGCGATCAGGACGACGAGATCTATTCTCTAGTCTTGGTTCAAAATCATTCTAATCACTTTCATTTTTGAGTTTCATAAGCCCTCTTTGTCCCGTGTGTGTCTCTAGAGCCACCTGGATCATTACTCCCCACTAAGGAGCTTTTGGTCCTCCAAAAGCATCAATAATAATCTGCAACTATTGTGTACAATGTCTACACCACAAGTGTCCTGAAAAAGGTCATAATTCCACCTCCTTCATCTTTGTTCTTCGAAGCCATAAGCGATGAACTAAAACCTGCATCTTCTGCAAATATGTAGTACAATGTTTTGCAAATTACATGCTCAAATATGACCAACTATGACCCAAACATTTCCATACTTGCCACGAGTTTATAACACATACTCGGTGGTCAAGTTTACATCAAATGGAAATAACCACCCAACTATCATTACAAGGCCAAAAACATCATTATCACATTTCGAAGTGATGGAAAACACATCATCACTTTTACATGAAAGAAATCCATCACATGATTTACAAAACAGGGCCAAAATATCATGTTTTATTAACAAGCGATGGAAAACACATCATCACTTTTATAGTTAAAAATGCAACATATGATTTACAAACATGACCACGAAACACTACCACATCTAGATGAACCATCTCTCACTTATCAAAGTGAATGGGTCATCTCTCAGTGGTGTACTTGCTTGACGAACAATCGGTTCAACTGGTTCATGCACCAACGCTTCATCCTTAAGGTGCTGCTCTAGATGGAGCCTCAAACACGTGGCTCTTTGATGACCACTTTGGTTGCAATGGGTGGAAAAGGCCTTTTTTTCTCCAGACCTGCTTAACCAGTTTCTTTCTCTGTTGTAGGGACGGCTTTCCATGCCTCATCCTCCTTTGTGTTGCCATTATTTTCCAACACTCAGTAATGACATGGTTATGTAAACCACAAAAATGACAAGTTTTCTTATGCCATGATTTACGTTCATGATTAGCAACATGCTTATAATCAAAATGAACTTGCGAATATCGAGGCTTATTATACCTTTCCAAGTGGTCTCTAGTGCGATCATGGTGATGAGAGCTTGCCTCAGCTCTTCTACTACGACATGCACTTCCATGCGATGATGGTGAAGTGTTCCCATCATTATTTTCCTTTGGTGAGTTCAACAATGTATGTTTTACTTTGATGCCCTTATGGCGATGAGAGCTTGCCTCAGCTCTCTCTCTATAATATGTGTTGTCATAAGATGATGGTGAAGTGTTCCCATCATTCTCTCTCCTCAACGGTTTCATCAATGTCGTGGAAGCTTCAGAAACATTTGAGCATTCTCCTTCCATGTATCCCAAACATGTGTAGCAAGGTCTATGCACAACCTCCAATGGCTGAGTTATCCCTTGGCCATGAATGCCAAGTCCTCCTCCTTTGTACCCCATCCTGATAAGGAGTCTCATGTCGGTTCATGTAATGGGTATCTCCACATTTCCAACAGAAATAATAACATGTGAAGATGAAACTGAAGAATGATCATAACTATTTACCTCATATGTTGCTTTGGAAATAGGTGAAGAGGGCTTCTGTGAGCCTTCGTTGCACTTCACTTCCTCCAAGGCCTCTGTAGCTGGAGATGCAATCGCTGCTTCTCCTCCTTCTCTTCCTGTAGGAGTGTCTTTAATGCATCATGATCTATTTGAAGACTTTTTTCGTTGCGCTTCAATTCTTACAATGCCTCTATTGTGGCTTGCAATTGAAGTTGCAATCGTTGCTTTTCCTCCTTCTCCTCTTGTAGGAGTGTTTTAAACTCAGCGTTATCTGCTACTTGTTTCTCATAAGCTTAATACAACATGTCTTCTTTCTCAGACACCCTGAGCATGGTCTCATACATGTCTTTGACATCCTCCATTGCTACACATTCAAAGGTTCACGCTTGCAGTCCACATCAGCAAGAAGACCACTCTGATACAACTTGATCCAAGTAAATTTCTGATACCCTTTTAACCAAGACCTTTTACTTCGGCTGATGTGTTAGAATTACATTGTATCAAAAGCACTAATGAACACATGCAAAAACAATTAAGAGGGACACATGTCAACAATCATACGACAAAAATTCAAGAGGTTTAATAATGTATTTCGTCCAGTGTGGACTACATCTCCGAGCTTCGGTGTCTCGATGGTGTTGGCTACATCATTCAATGTTGTAGCTAGTGAAAATGTACATGGATGTTGTTGACTTGTCATACAAGTGAATTCCCTCAACATGAGTGGAAAATTCTCTCCACGAGATGTTCTGTTACAAGGAACTCTCACTCATAAACTGACCTCCTATCAAAATGACATTATCTCACATGGATGATGTCTATGAGTATCTTG
This sequence comes from Pinus albicaulis, assembly GCA_034641835.2. NCBI lineage: Eukaryota > Viridiplantae > Streptophyta > Pinopsida > Pinales > Pinaceae > Pinus > Pinus albicaulis. The sequence continues at coordinate 364,262,131 of CM076580.1, forward strand.
TCAAACATGGAAACAAAGGGATCTCAATCAAACATACATGGTGACAATGAGTATCCCGCCAACATGGCAACAAAGAGATCTCAAACATAAATAAAACAAATCCATGATAGAAATTACATCTCACATCAAGAACAAAAACAAGATCCCACATCAAACATCAAACAGGGATCTATACAACATAATGCATCTCATAGCAAAGAGACAAATATGTACATGATCACATTGCATATACCTCAAAACTCTAGAGCCATATGAAGAATATGGATGATAAACTATTGGATCTAGTTATACCATCAATCTCGTGGCTTCGAATATCATGAAAGAAACTGCTCACACAATGAATGTTGATACCTGCACTCCACTTTGAAAAGTGGCTGAAAAATGGAATGGTCAAACGGAAAATTTTAATACAACATCATCTTCATGTCTCCAAGAGATGTATAATCGACTGTCAATTCTTGAGTTCTAACATTGTCGAAATATGGGTCGTAAGGAATCTTTTAGATTCCCCTTAGATTCCTCAAAGATGCTTCTCTACAATGAATCTGGAAATTTGCAACTCAAAACCGAAATCTGATCTGACCATTGAGATCCTTGCAAAATTATGAAAAGAATGAGTATAAAGTTGACCTCATTCTGACACTGGGGAATTTTATCCTCCAAGGAATCTGAAAGATTCCCTCAAGATTCTTAAATATTCTCCTCCACAAGGAATCTAAAAAACCGCTGCTATAAAGGCGAATATGATATCATCATTACGTTCCATGCGAAAATCTAAGAAAAATCATTGTAAACTTAAGCATATTCTGACAAAATAAATTTTACCTCCCTTAGGGAATCTCTACGCATCAAAGGAATATTCTATCTCGAGTTGCATGCCACCATTTTGCCTCCTCTACCTCGAACTGCGTGCCCAGGTCTACCTCTGCCTCTTGTGCATCTGAGAAACTGGGTTTTAGATAATAATTGTCAAGTCGATTTTACAAAGTAGTCGGTTGGCGCAGTGGTAAAAATGCCAAGTTTGGAGGAGAGGGGTCGGGGGATCAAATACCGCCCCTCTCTATTTTTATATCAAATAGAATTTAAAATAGGGAAATCCAGGTGGGCGGGTCTGCTCCATGTGGCTCGATGGGACCCGTTCCCAAAACTCATGCACCGTTCAATGTTTTATGGTATGTGATTGGTTTGTGGTGGGCGGGTCTGCTTCCACATGGCCCGAGCCAACCACTATTGGTTACACATTATATGTATAGTGTGGGTCCGCGGGGGTGGCGGGGTTGACCACCCACCCCCCAAACCTTTATGTTATTTTTTAATACAATGTAGATATGGGGTCTGCAGGGGTGGCAGGGGTCATGGCCCACAACTCCTCTTTTTTTTAATATATTTTTGTTTTTTAATAACAAAAAAGACATTTTTAAAATACCTTATTTTTGGTCATATGAGACAAATTAAATGTCCCACAAATTCACCCAGATTCTGGCTAGAGTTGGTCGGAATCCAGCCACCAAAAAACATCCAAATTGTTTCTTCCTTGATCTGCCACATCATCAAGTCAACCCAAAAAATTGACCGGCTCTAACTTTCACATACGAGCTCGGTTTGACAAATCGTTCCCACCATTGCGATGAGGATGATGAGATATATGATTTGGTCCTAGTTTGAAAGCATTCTGATCACTTTTATTTTTGAGTTTTCATAAGCCCTCTTTCTCTTGTGTGTGTCTCTAGAGCCACCTGGATCAGAGACCCAGTTGAGACGAAGGTTAAAGGGAAGTTGACTATCAGTTGTATTATTAGAAAACTACCTGGATGTAGTTAAAACACCACAGGATTTCCCATGATACTTGCACAGTTGAGAAAGGATGAAATTCCTAAGGAATAGGGATTACATTCCTCATGAATTACATGAGTAATGTAGGTTGAAGACACACTGATAATTTGCTAAGTTTTGGCCCAATTTTTTCTAGATCAGTGTGAGACGATTAACAGATTGCAGGAGACTCTTGTGAGAAGAGTGCAATGTAATTGTTTCTTGATTCCTTGGTTCATTATAAAATATAGATAGAGGGGTTTGGAGCAGCAAGTTTTCCCCAGGAAAAACAATTGTGTTGTGGATTGATTTGCTTCTTTCTTTTACTTGATGTGATTGTGCGATCGTGCTTAATTTCTGCAAAATTAATTGTAGAAGGATTTGGTATTTTTCTTTAGTATATTGCACAATCAGATTGAATCTGTTAGCCAGCTATAAAATTTGTTATATCAAATGCTGGCTAAATCATTTTTGGAGCCTTCAAGAAACAATTTTTTTTGCTAAAAATGTTATCTCTTGAAGACTCTTGAAGGCCTCATGCCTCTGTCCAAATCTTCACTGTTTTTCCTCTTTTTTATACTCTGAAATTCTGCTGATTTCATGAGAAAAGATTGCTGCAAAATCATCGTTTTTCCTTTCCTCCACCTCAAAAATAACCTTCATTTTACCCCTTTTATTCCCCATGGAATTCCATTATTTTTCATGTATTCCCTTCCTCCCTCCATAAAATCCCTTTTATAAGGTTTTAAAAATCCTTTTTGGTCCTTACCGAACCCCTCAAATTCCTTTGAAAACCATTGAAAATCATAAAAATACACATTTTTGAGTTACAGGCTTTAGCCCCCTTCGGCTAAGCCCCCTGAACCACTTCTCCACATATGCCCACACCCTAGAACCAGGCGCTAGACCCGTAAAGGGCTCATCACATCGGCGATTTCCAAGGAACGCATTTCGCGTTGTTTTTGCCACTCCCGATCAACGATCCCCCGATGAGTTATCCGCCGTTGGATCTACCCGCCAGATCCAGATCCGATGGCCCTTATTCCACTTCCGCAAAGCCTTCTCCCCATCGTGACCACCTCTCGATTCTTTCTCCACCGTCGATCCGATCTGCAGATCGACGGTCCATATATAATCGCATCGGAGATTTTCCATTATCGCATTTTAAGGTTTTATTCCCAAACTCCGATTGGCGATCTCCTGATTCTTTCTCCGCCATCGATCTAATCTGCAGATCGACGGTCCATATATAATCGCATCGGAGATTTTCCATTGTCGCGTTTTAAGGTTTTATTCCCAAACTCCGATTTCTGATCTCCCGATTCATCCTCCACCATTGATTTCGTTATGTTGATCTAATCCGATGGCCAATGACCATTCGGAAACCCCGAATTCCATTTTAATGTTTTTTCTCCGCCAAAGGATATTCTTACCTATTTCCTTTGTATTTCTTCACATTATGCGCCTGTATTATTATAAAGTGACTCATTCACTTTGTATATTCACAGCTAATCTCGACCGTTGATCTATCCAAGATCAATGGATCTGACTTAAAAAACTCTCCATCGTTTCATCAATCGCCTCCATTTAACCTCTGTGCGCAATCTCCACCGTTGGATTCTCATCATCCAACGGCCACGCTCTAATCCAAGCCTCTGAAGCAGTCTGACCCAAAATACACAAGATTTATTAATTTTTTCTTGGTTTTATGCAGATTTTTAAAGTTTTCAAATATTTCAAAAGAAAAATGAAAGCCGAGGATGACGATCTTCCTGGTCTTCATTCCTTAAAGAAGACTACTACGAAGGATTTAACGACACATTTCATCGGTGCATCATGAGCAGTGATGCCATATAAATCCTTTGCGCACCTGCACATCAACAAGACACAGTAGAAATGAAGAATTAAAAGTTGTTTACACAGTCAGGGTGGATTACGGCTAAAAATTGTCAATTAAAATCCTAAACCACTAAATTGAACACAGTTAAAGAACAGAAGATAGAATTTAGGCTTGATTATGCCTAACACAAGAGTTAAAGCAAATTAACAGTGATTAAAGAAAGACAATCTGATCTATCAGTCCGAGAAGGCCTCCACCGCCACATCAGAGGCCAATTGATTCCTCTCAGCTACCTCAGAGCCACCTGTGCCTCAAAGCATTCAATCATAGGCTGAAGTTATTGTTCAGAATTAGATACTTTCCTTAGTGCAGCCAAATTTTTAATTCTGCCAAGGGAACTTAATGCAAAAAATATCAGCAGAGTTATTACATCCTGAAACAGAGCCTAAAAGTCAATAAAAGCTCCCATCGAGCTTTAATATTAATTGAAAAAACATTTAATACAGAGGACACGTATGTAAGCTTCTTCATAGAGCCCCTCAAAGGCCTAGAAGTCATTAGTCTGTATTAATTACCCTGGGATATCTTTCATCAGATCCCACCTCCTCATTCTTCTATAAATACTTCTGTAAAAGATGAGAAATAGTTGGTTGTTGGTTGGTCACTAGTTGTAATACTGAAACTCTCTGAAATAATACATAGTCTGTTGAAGTTTGAAGAAGAAATTGAAGTCTTGGAAGTTGGATGATGTTGTGGCATGCTTGTTCTTGAGAAGGCTCTATCATTGGATCCATGAGCTTGGCTGTTGGTGAAGTATTCTGAACTGTTTAATGTTTTCCCCTGTTTTCATTATGTTTCATAATTTCTTACTATAGTAGGATAGGAAGTTTTAGGCCAAGAAATGACTCCTGGAAGCACCTTCGACCTGTTCATCCTTCATTGTTTTATGTTTTCTTCTGCTGAAGTATTTTAGAGTCTTTAATCTCTCTCTTTAGTCTTCATGCTTTTTTATTTCCTTAATAGCTCGAACAGTTGGTTTCAGCATGATTTATGGTTCTCCCTACTTGTCTGCTACCACTTAAATGCTGTTATTGAAGTCTCCCTTTGAAGTATCTTTGTTTATAGTGAGCCAAGGAGGTTTGTTCTGATCTTTCCCCTTGTCATTGCTTGAACAGTTGGCTTAAATGTCTTTATAGTTGTGATCATAGATGTGTTAGGTGTTCCCTCTTCTATGACTGCAATTATCAGTGAATCTTTTATGTTTTCTAAGTCATTTAAAATAAAATCTTTGAGGAAATAGGGTGTTCCCTGAATCTTAGATTTCATTTAAAAAAAAAATTGAAGTCATTATTTGCTTAAAGTGTGGTTTGTAGAATTCATGGCCAGCCCTGTCTATCAAATACCTCTTTATTGTTCAAGTTATGCTTTCAAACTCCCTTTGTTGAGAATTTCAATTCTCTTTCCAAATCATTGATGTCCATCTCATTTCAAAAACCAAAGGATCTTGTGGCCAAGTTAGATATGCCCTATGATATCCCATATCCATTGATAAGTTTGTCATGACCTCTTTTTGACTCCATTGCCCAATGAAGCTACTACTTCCTCTTTCTACCTACCTTTCCTAGACCTTTCATATTCTGCTGTATCAATTCTACCAAACAAACAATCAAACACCTGCACTTAATAATTAGTCTAAAACCAATACTCTAAGCACACAAGATAAACCTTTGCAAATAAAAATTTGAGAGATCCCTCTCTGAGAATAGGAGGACTAGATCCTGTAACTCTAAAGATTGGTTCTGATGCTGCCTTGTCTTTTGATTTTCCAAACTATCAAAATACGAGACACCAACATAATGGAGATCACGGTGGGACACTGAGTAAAATCTTTAAAATTAAATACTCCCTGTCTATTATAACATAAGTAACCTTCTTCAAGCACTACCAAGAATAACGGTAATCATGATAGGACTTTTTTGAATCAGTGAAAAACTAAGTAACCCTTAGGATTCTCATAGAAATCTTATCAAACCTTGAAGGAATCAGTTACCAAGCCATAAGAGTGAAATATGTATGTTTTGACACCTTAGCTAAGTGTTAAATCAGATTTAGGACACTCTCTTAACCTATAAGACCAAATTAACTCATAAAACCCAAAAAAAATCAGTTTGGCTTCATAATAAACATGGTGGTGGAACCATAAAACATTTTACCTTTACAAAAGCTAAACAATTTCCACCTGGTGACTCCACTGGCCTCCAAAAGGCCTATTACCCTTCCAGTCCTTGTAGACTCCCTTGGGAATGCATTGACAAAACCCAATCATGCTGTTGGTGGACAACAAATTTCAAAATCTTCCACCTGGCGACTCCACAATCCCAAAAGACCTAATAACTCCACTGGTAAAGGACTCTGAACTGGTTAGAAAGATACAGTGACCTCTTATTATAAACATGGATCCAAGTATGGACAGAGAAGCTAAACTAAACACATTATTGGACCTAATTGGGAAAATAGTGTACATACTTGATAAAAGATTGGGAAAGCATGAGGATGATATATATGTTGATTATCCAAAGCAACCTATGTTTTTCCCAGATCAAACACAAACTCAACCATTGCAAGACCTAGACAATGAGCAATATATAGATGATGATCAAGACTTTATAGAAGAAGGTGAGAAAGACTATAGAGAAAAAAATAAAGAAAATTGCTGGTCATGATGGAAAAAATGGTGTATATGCTTGGGAAAAGAATTGAATGGAATGAGGCTAATTTAAACATTGATGATCTAGAGCAGCCCATGCTACTTTCAAATCAAGAACAAACCCAAACATTACAAGATATGTGCGATGAACAAGATTACAAAGAAATCAATGAAAAAGGTTGTTGGGAAATTCCTGATTATCTACCTATATATTGTACCATGCTATTAAGAGAACTTCATGACCAGATTGCAAAAACTAATAGTGAGTAGTGCCTTGAGGAAAACATAAGCCATTTTGAACCCACAAAATCTGAAATAGGAGAAGAGACAACACAACCAGAGTCTCTGCCTTTATGTCATGACTCATTTCAGATGATTAAAGAAGAATGGCATCCTGATAATCTATTAGAAACAACTCCCGAATCCCATATTTTAAATAACTGTCACAAAAATCATGAGTTGTTCAAAACTGAGATAGACCAGGAAAAACAAGAGAAACCTCAAAGTTCCCCTGCAAACTCAAATGGAGATCCATTAGAAGAGGCTCATGAAGACCACTGTACTTTTGTCCTAAGAAAAAAGACAATTCCTTCTCTCTTAACAGAAGAAGAGATTGATCTAATATTAAATAGACAGCCAACCTCCAAACCTCCATTTGAAAAAAACACTTCTGCTCATCTACTTACTAAACCTTGTTGTCTTGAATCAGAAAACACAGTTATAGAAAAGCTCAAAGAGGAACAAAATGATAACCCGATATGTTTGATTGGTTAAATTGTGTATACTAATGATTTTTCAACTTCTGATCAATCTGATGTTGATTATGAGCTCTAAACAGAAACTAATCATGCAAGGCAACCAGCAGTGGATTGGTGTCATGAAATTCATTATCATCAGCTTGAAAGCAGCAATCAGTCCATCCAATCCATCAGAAATAGCTTTCACATAATTGGGAATCAGCAATCTATTAATTGTAAGGTTGAGATTAAAAAGGAAGAGGAATTTCTTGAGCAGGATGAAGATAAGGGGCCTTCTCCTAAGAGGATTGAGGTAATAAAAGATACCCCTGCTCAAGAACATGATGATATCTTCAAAAAGTATAGTCCACTGAATCAGAGCATACCAGGACTACAAGAGGACAACACTGCAATATATGATGAGTCCTCCAGTTCAGATAATAATGAAGATGAAGAAAAGGTTCTTTCCCAAAAAAGTCTTTACCTTGATCCAGTGAAGAAAGAAGAAATGATCTTGGTAGAACCATGTCTTCCAAATACTCTTAACCAGGCATTATTTCAAGATCCCTATGCTCACTTCTTGAAAATATTTAAAGAAAGGATAAAGGTTATTAGGAGCAGTATATTACCAAAAGCAAGAGGATTATTTAGCACTGCTGCTAAAAAACAAAAAGAATGGGAGTGACCCTGTTTGTCCAACCTGCCCAAAGGGATGAAGAAGGATCAATCATGGAATCATTTACTGGATTGGTTGTACTTGAAAAGAGAGTTCATTAGCTAAACATGTAAATATTCCAAGTTAGATTAGTTTAGATAGGAATGTCAATAAATCTTAGCCTATGAGCATTTAGTTAGTTCTTGATTTTTGTCTTCAAGAAAAAAGAAAAATACAAAAAACAATAGAAAAGAAAAGAGGGCAGATTTTAAAACAATAAAGGTACAGCCCCATACCAAAAAAGAGAAACAAATTTTGAAAGTGTGCAAGCTTAAATGCCACTCCTGAAAAACACTCTCCTAATTAGTCATACTGCCTAATCTTGACTAATTAGTTTTAAATTTACTGCTGATAGGATAGCGAATTTGATTTGCCAAACTATTTAATCTTGGCTTATCAGTAGGTAGATTAGGCTAGAAATTAAAGGTTCGAACATGCTCAAAACCTGAACCTAAGTTTCCAAGCAAGAACTAACCCCAATCTATTTTAAATTCTGAGTCAAAACAGAGGTAAATCTGGTTCTAATCAGCTCAAAATCTAAACCAGAGAAACAAAGGAAAAACAGCTCACACAATAGTAAAAACGGAGCTGTAAAAAGGTGAAGGAAATGCTTTGAAATTTCTAGTCTTAAGCCTTCCATTTTGATTTAATTTTCTGTAAAATAAGATCTATGTGCAGTTTGTTTTTATGCCATAGATCAGCAACAAGTTAAACTGTTCAATCCTGACTTGTATGCTTTTAAAATTTCTGTTTTAGAAATTAGTGAATAAAGTCTGTTGGACAGTTTAATCCCAACAGATGGTAGATTAGGTAGAGAATCATATGGACTCAACTGTTTAATCTGAGTCCATGGAGAAATAAGGAGTAGAAATAGATTATATTTCCTATTTTCAAAATAATAAAATGTTGTAAAAGAGTTTGCCAATCCAAGTGCACTCTAAATGAAGAAAAAAATGTTAGATCAGTAGGATTGGGTAGGTAGACAGCTTGTGTTGATGAAAGATCCATTGTCTTTCATAGCTGCTAATATTTTTCAGAGCGAAGAAGATCATTCAAGTAAATAAAGGCAGCCCAATGGATGAGGCACAAATCAGCCTCCCAGAGAATGCAAGTCTAAAGTTCTTGATGCCTTCAAGAAGGCACCATCCCCAAGTGGAGCCACTGTTAGCCAGCTATAAAATTTTTTATATCAAATGCTGCCTAAATCATTTTTGGAGCATTCAAGAAACAATTTTTATTGCTAAAAATGTTATCTCTTGAAGACTCTTGAAGGCCTCATGCCTCTGTCCAAATATTCACTGCTGTTCCTCTTTTTTATACTCTGAAATTCTGCTGATTTCATGAGAAAAGACTACTGCAAAATCATCATTTTTCCTTTCCTCCACCTCAAAAATAACCTTCATTTTACCCCTTTTATTCCCCATGGAATTCCACTATTTTTCAAGTATTCCCTTCCTCCCTCCATAAAATCCCTTTTATAAGGTTTTAAAAATCCTTTTTGGACCTTAACGAACCCCTCAAATTCCTTTGAAAACCATTGAAAATCATAAAAATACACATTTTTGTGTTACAAGCTTTAGCCCCCTTCAGCTAAGCCCCCTGAACCACTTCCCCACATATGCCCACACCCTAGAACCAAGCGCTAGACCCATAAAGCGCTCATCACATCGGCGATTTCCAAGGAACACATTTCACATTGTTTTTGCCACTCCCGATCAACGATCCCTCGATGAGTTCTCCGCCGTTGGATCTACCCGCCAGATCCAGATCCAAAGGCCCTTATTCCACTTCCACAAAGCCTTCTTCCCATCATGAACACCTTCTGATTCTTTCTCCACCGTTGATCTGATCTGAAGATCGACGGTCCATATATAATTGCATCGGAGATTTTCCATTGTCGTGTTTTAAGGTTTTATTCCCAAACTCCGATTGCCGATCTCCCGATTCTTTCTCTGCCGTCGATCTGATCTGCAGATCGACAATCCATATATAATCGCATCAGAGATTTTCCATTGTCGCGTTTTAAGGTTTTATTCCCAAACTCCGATTGTCGATCTCCCAATTCATCCTCCGCCGTTGATTTCGTTGTGCTGATCTAATCCGACGGCCCATGACCATTCGGAAACCCCAAATTCCATTTTAATTTTTTTTCTCCGCCAAAGGATATTCTTACCTATTTCCTTTGTATTTCTTCACATTATGTGCCTGTATTATTATAAATTGACTCATTCACTTTGTATATTCATAGCTAATCTTGACCGTTGATCTATCCAAGATCAACGGATCTGACTTAAAAAACTCTCCACCGTTTCATCAATTGCCTCCATTTAACCTCTGCGCGTAATCTCCACCATCGGATGCTCATCATCCAACGGCCACGATCTAATCCAAGCCTCTGAAGAAGTCTGACCCAAAATACACAGGATTTCTTAATTGTTTCTTAGTTTTATGCAGATTTTTAAAGTTTTCAAATATTTCAAAAGAAAAATGAAAGCCAAGGATGACGATCCTCCTGGTCTTCATTCCTTAAAGAAGACTACTACGAAGGATTCAATGCCATGTTTCATCGGCGCATCATGAGCACTGATGCCATATAAAGCCTTTGAGAACCTGCACATCAACAAGACACAGTAGAAATGAAGAATTAAAAGTTGTTTACACAGTCTGGGTGGATTACGGCTAAAAATTGTCAATTAAAAGCCTAAACCACTAAATTGAACACAGCTAAAGAACAGAAGATAGAATTTAGGCCTGATTATGCCTAACACACAGAGTTAAAGCAAATTAACAATGATTAAAGAAAGATAATCGGCTCTATCAATCCGAGAAGGCCTCCACCGCCACATCAGAGGCCAATTGATTCCTCTCAGCTACCTCAGAGCCACCTGTGCCTCAAAGCATTCAATCAGAGGCTGAAGTTATTGTTCAGAATCAAATACTTGCCTCAGTGCAGCCAAATTTTTAATTTTTCCAAGGGAACTTAATGCAAAAAATATCAGCAGTGTTATTACATCCTGAAACAGAGCCTAAAATTCAATAAAAGCTCCCATCGAGCTTTAATATTAATTGAAAAAACATTTAATACATAGGACACGTATGTAAGCTTCTTCATAGAGCCCCTCAAAGGCCGAGAAGTCATTAGTCTGTATTAATTACCCTGGGAGATCTTTCATCAGATCCCACCTCCTCATTCTTCTATAAATACTTTTGTAGAAGATGAGAAATAGTTGGTTGTTGGTTGGTCACTAGTTGTAATACTGAAACTCTCTGAAATAATACATAGTCTGTTGAAGTTTGAAGAAGAAATTGAAGCCTTGGAAGTTGGATGATGTTGTGGCATGCTTGTTCTTGAGAAGGCTCTATCATTGGATCCATGAGCTTGGCTATTGGTGAAGTATTCTGAACTGTTTAATGTTTTCCCCTGTTTTCATTATGTTTCATAATTTCTTACTACAGTAGGATAGAAAGTTTTAGGCTAAGAAATGACTCCTAGAAGCACCTTAGACCTGTTCATCCTTCACTGTTTTATTTTTTCTTCTGCTAAAGTATTTTAGAGTCTTTAATCTCTCTCTTTAGTCTTCATGCTTGTTTATTTCCTTAATAGCTCGAACAGTTGGTTTCAGCATGATTTATGGTTCTCCCTGCTTGTCTGCTGCCACTTAAAGGCTATTATTGAAGTCTCCCTTTGAAGTATCTTTGTTTATAGTGAGCCAAGGAGATTTGTTCTGATATTTCCCCTTGTCATTGCTCGAACAGTTGGCTTAAAGGTCTTTATAGTTGTGATCATAAATGTGTTAGGTGTTCCCTCTTCTATGACTTCAATTATCAGTGAATCTTTTATGTTTTCTAAGTCATTTAAAATAAAATATTTGAGGAAATAAGGTGTTCCCCGAATCTTAGATTTCATTTTAAAAGTTTTTTTGAATTCATTATTTGCTTAAAGTGTGGTTTGTAGAATTCATGGCCAGCCCTGTCTATCAAATACCTCTTTATTGTTCAAGTTATGCTTTCAAACTCCCTATGTTGAGAATTTCAATTCTCTTTCCAAATCATTGATGTCCATCTCATTTCAAAAACCAAAGGATCCTGTGGCCAAGTTATATTTTCCCTCTGATATCCCATATCCATTGATAAGTTTGTCATGACCTCTTTTTGACTTCATTTCCCAATGAAGCTACTACTTCCTCTTTCTACCTACCTTTCCTAGACCTTTCATATTCTGCTGTATCAATTCAACCAAACAAACAATCAAACACCTGCACTTAATAAATAGTCTAAAACCAATACTCTAAGCACACAAGATAAACCCTTGCAAACAAACATTTGAGAGATCCCTCTCTGAGAATAGGAGGACTAGATCCTGTAACTCTAAAGATTGGTTCTGATGTTGCCTTGTCTTTTGATTTGCCAAACTATCAAAACACGGGACACCAACATAATATTGGTGTAACATATTGCTTTTATAATTTCTACATGGTATCAGAGCACAGGAAATCACTATAGTGGATATGAAATTAAGTTTGTGATCTAAGGCTCAGTTTTAGCTAAAAATTGAAATTGCTCAAAAATTCTTCCAACCTAAACGACTAGATAGAGTGCATCGCCAGGATTCCGATGCAACTCGTTTCATCAAAATCCGAGTTCGTATGAGTGAGTTATGGTATGTTGTTCGTTTTCAAAAATAGGGAAAATAGGAACAGAAAAGGTACAGGGATGATGTGGCAGGTACAGTCAGCTTCTCAGAGAATATTCTCCATATTCAGCCAATGACAATGTGCCAAGTGTTACAGTTGAATTCGCCAATGATAACTAGGAAGGGAATTTTTTTTCTTCTAAGTCTAAGGATAAATTTTATCCTTATTATTGGTGCACCACATGGCCTACCCCCATTGGTCCAAATTTCAAAATAGAAAATAATATTGGTTGGATCAGGGGTCGAACACCCGAACTTCTCCACACAAATCGGGCGCGCTACCATCTCATCTACCATGATGGTTCTTAACCATATTGAACTCCACTTCATCTTAAACTTTGTTCATCCGACGGCTGGGGGTTCGTAGGGGCCAGCCCCCTCCCATGTGGCTAGGTGCTAAGGACCAAGCACTATACGAATTAAATGACAGAGGATAAGACGTGGTTAATTAGTGATAAGATGTGGTTTAACCATGATTTAATGTTAATTAGCACTAACAACTCTTAAAGTAAATCTGTGCTTATCTTATCCACCAAGCAAAATTAGCTCCTAATTAATCCATGCTTAGCTTGGCGGAATTTTAGGGAGCACACCAAAACTGGCGGATTTTCTATTTCTGGAAAGTTAACTGGTAGTCTCCCCAAATTTAGTGGATAAATTGGGGGAAATACAGTTTTTTCCATAACTGAGGAAATGTTCGCCCAAATAGAGCTTAGGAAGAGGCATTCTAGACTAATTGACATGTTGGGAACTCAATGAAGTAGGTTGCAAAGGTAGAAAAGGTCATCTACAATTTTTTTTGTGCATTTGAATATTTTTGAAGGACAAGGCCACCAGGTGTTGGGGGCATTTCCAGAGCATCCAAAGTCCAAATTCAGCAAAAAAATAGTCATTTCTGGGAGATTTTGATGTTTTAAACACATTGGAACAATTTCCAAGATCATTTGAAGCTTGTAACAGAAATTTGAGAACTCTTGAAGCTAATAAAAAGGCCCACACTATGAAGATATACCAAGGAGATGTAGCCCAGGAGGGGTGAAATCCTTTATCAAAATTCTGTGTGTTAAGCTATGTTATGTGTATTTGTTGTGTTTATAATTGCTTCTGTTCAGTCATTTAAAATTATTCTTTCTAAGCTTATGATAAACACATAATTTCACCAAGTAGACCGATTTGAGAATCACATGCTCATAGACAAACCCATGAAGAATAAGTAAAACTAAGCAAAGAGAAAAATATATATTACATGATACTACCACAGTAATAACTAGAAATCATTTCAGATCAGTTTTTCACTTAATAACATTTGAATTTGCAGAAGTATTCTTTGGTGCGACAACGATCAAGATGGATTTCAATGGCTTGAGATTGGAGTATGCACTCAAGGGAAGCTCTAATTATATTGCGTGGAAAGATAGAATGGAGGAAGTGTTGGAGGACAATGGGCTGAAATAATTCATTGAGAATGATATTCCCAAGCCCGCAGCAACAAAAGAAGGTATTAAGGACGAGGAGGATCTTACTGGAGGGAGTACGAGACCACATTGGCTCAAGTCTCCATGGCAAAGCGACTCCATATGCAATGTGGAAGGCTTCGACAGATCTGTTTCAGAGTAGCAATCATCATAAAAAATTGGCATTGAAGGACAAGTTCAGGAAAATCAAAATGGAGAAAGGTGACACTATTCCGAAATATTTAACCATTTGTCCAATGTCGAGATGAGCTTGGGAGCGTCAGAATTACTTTCGCGGATAATGACTTGGTGAGCCTAGTTCTTCTAGGCCTTCCCAAGAGTTGGCATATTTATTAGGATTCTGTCAATGGGAGGGAGAAACTGCCAGATTGTGAACGACTTTGGTCAGATTTGGTGCAAGAAGAATTTAGGCGGAATACCAGGGATGGATCCTCATCTAAGACAGATGATGAAGAAAATTGTGCCTTGGATGGTAAGGCGAAGAAGGAGAAGGGAAAGAAATCCTATTCCAAATATGAGAGCGACGAAGAAGGCAAGGAGCATGAAATGTCCATAGTGAAAATTTTTCATTATTACGAGCATGGACATTATGCCACTAATTTTACACAAATAAGAAGAATGAGAAGGCTTCAGGATCTGCAGCTGGTGAGGCTTTGGCCTCGCAATTTGAGTTGGACTTCTTGCTTATCACATGCATGGTGTCAAGTGCGATGGGATAAGTGTGGTACTTAGATAGTGGTGCATATTTACACATGAAGGGAGAAAAAGAACTTTCAGTAGCTTGGAGGAGAAGGATATCCAGATGCATATCGAAATGGATGATGACAGGCGGTAGAGTGCTACCAGGATTGGTACAATTACCTTCTAGATATAGTCAGTTAAACCCTTCTTATTAAAATATGTCATGCATGTACCAGGCTTGAAGAAGAATTTAGTTTCGGTCGCAATGTTGGAGGATAGAGGTTATGATGCAGTTTTCAGTGAAGGGAAAGATTTCCTTCGAAAAAAAGCCACAGGACAAGCCAAAAATATTGGTATTCGTGTGAAGAATCTCTACAAACTTGATGTATATGGTTGCACAACATTGATTTGTAAAGAAGACAAAGTGGTGAGCGGGGATGAGGGTGAGTTATGGCACAAGATATTGGGTCATCTACACCACAGAGCTTTGAAGGTCATGCAACATATTTATACGGGGCTTCCAAAGGGTACTCTTGTGCAGATAGACACATGCAAGGGATGTACCATGGGGAAGTGTGAGAAAGCCATGTGATTTTCCCTTGAGAGGGAGCTTGATTTGCATGCAGATGAGGAACTCTTTGTTCCTAAGGATGAACCTCAAGATGTGGAGCAACCATAAGATGAGGATCATGGAATGGCATAAACCACTCATGGAGAAACCTCAAGGAGGAGAAATTTTGAGCCAGACACGCAGAGGGAGTACATGCAGCTATACCTCTAGGTGTGAGGTGGGGCGATGTGTAGAATTAATTCCAAGAAGAAATTTGGGTAGGATTCATTGAGATGGTGTGTCTCATGGATCGAACCTAGCTACGAGGAGCCCACAGTACACCAGTAGCAGGATCAGTTATATTGATGCAGTCATATGTCAAGAAGATAGAAATCAGATTGACAAGTGTCGGATATTGGAGTGCAGATCAGAGTTGGCAACAATTTAGAGTGCATGGATGCAGATGTCAACATCGCAGGGAGTCCAGTAGACATGTGCAGTAGCTAGCAGCAGTTAGAAGACTCTGATGACAAATGCATTATACTGATTCAGTTTCTTAGAGGCTATTCAGTTTTATAAGTGTTGCACGCAAGATTTGCATGTGCGAACAACACTAGAAAAGTATCGCATGCAAGAGGTGCATGTGTGCATGCAAGGACATTCCAAGGAATCGGATTGGGACAGATTGATTTATTTCTTGTTGAGAGGGGGTGTTGAAATTTGCAACAAGAAACAATGAAATTTGCATCCAGAAACAACATGACATCACACACACTAGCATGGAACCACAGGTCATGTAGTGATGGGTCCTAGCGATACATTAGTGTGAAAACCAATTTATTTAAAAAATTGGAAATGTGTCTTATTTAATTATCCCTTAATTAAATTGGACAATAAACTCTAATCTTATCTCATAAACACTTGTAATAGTTAACTGAGTGTGATAGACTCAGTTAGCTCATGAATTTTGATTTGAGGGCAGTTGGTGAGGCATGTAGAGTGATTCTATGTGTTTTAGAGTTCAAGTTGCAGTTATTGCATTAGTTTAATGCATGCGAAATCAGTTAACATAGTTAAGTGAGTTAAAGTCAGTTTAACTAGTTGTAATTGTTTGTTGCACTAGTGAGAGGTCAAGTGAATTAAATTATATTTAATTCACATGCAGTGATATGCCATGTAACTGATGCTTTACTATTAATAGCTGAATGCATGTCAGTTCCAGTGGGGAACCAGTTGAGACAAAGGTTAAAGGGAAGTTGACTATCAGTTGTATTATTAGAAAACTGCCCGGATGCAGTTAAAACACCACAGGATTTCCCATGATACTTGTGCAGTTGAGAAAGGATGAAATTCTTAAGCAATAGGGATTGCATTTCTCATGAATTGTATGAGCAAGGCAGGCTGAAGACAGACTAAGAATTGGCTAAGTGTTGGCTCAATTTTGTCTAGATCAGTGTGAGACAATTAGCAGATTGTAGGAGACTCTTGTGAGAAGAGTGCATTGTAATTATTTCATGATTCCTTGGTTCATTATACAATATAGATAGTGATATTTCATGATCCCCAAGAAAAACATCTGTGTTGTGGATTGATTTGCTTCTTTCTTTTACTTGGTGTGATTGTGTGATCGTGTTTAATTTCCACATAATTAATTGTAGAGGGATTCGGTATTTTGCTTTAGTATATTTCATGATTAGATTGAATCCATTGGTGTATACATATTTTTTGTATAATTTCTATAGGGTGAACTCTGTTATCAACGTCTCGTGTTTTTGTGTTGCTGATGGTCGTCTTGTTTCCTCTTGCTTAAGCATGCATATGTTTTCTTCTATGCTCTTTTAAAATGAAATTCTAACAACATCACATAAGTAAAAGAGCATGGGTAAATATGGTAGCTGACGAACCCGAATAAGTGCAATTTTCTAGGAATGATACACTCGAATTCACAGAAAAAAGTGGGTTGGATTCAAGTTGGGAAGAAAGGAAAAAAAATTCTCCAAGAAAAACAAGAATTCAAACTAGATCAAAATAAAACTATAGTTAAAAATGGAATGTAAATGCATATATATTTTGGGGTTTTTTGGAAAATATTTAGTTGGAAATGGACTGAAGTTTCTATTTCATGGGGAACTCGTTTGAGAGTTTGAATTGAGCCTTTCTGCTGAATCTCAAACCCACAAGGAAGATTGGAATATGTAAATGTTTTGGACTTGTAATCCATATGTTTTTAATAATACAAATCCTACCCATTTCATTATATATATAAGCCATTTTTACTGTAACAATTCAACATTTATCTCTAAAATTATTATTTTTTGGTTAATATTTTGTCTTCATATGTAAGGAAATAGTACAAGTACAAAATAGCTAATTAGTTACTAAAAAAATGACTAAAATTTGCATATAAACGACTATTTTTCGGTCGGTGACCAATAGTTGCTAATTTACAGTATCTTATAACACGACCAAATTTTAGTCATTTTTAGCTTAGTCATTAATTGGTTATCTCAATCTTGTTGTCCAGTAATATATTTGGTCATTAATTTAATCACGGATTTGGTCATTAATTGTCACAATTAATGACGAAATATACCATAAAATATATTACTATATAATCACTCGAGAAAACCAATTAATGACCAAATAAATATGACCAAAATGTTGGTCGTGTTATAAGATACTGTAAATTAGCTACTAATAGTCATATATATGCAAATTTTAGTCATCGTTTGAAACTAACTAATGACCAAATAAATATGACTAAATTTGTGGTCATGTTATAAGATACTGTAAAT
The DNA here is from genome assembly GCA_034641835.2 of Pinus albicaulis. Taxonomy (NCBI): domain Eukaryota; kingdom Viridiplantae; phylum Streptophyta; class Pinopsida; order Pinales; family Pinaceae; genus Pinus; species Pinus albicaulis. The sequence goes on from CM076580.1 coordinate 364,280,136, forward strand.
TAGCTACTAATAGTTGTATATATGAAAAATTTAGTCATTATTTGTAATCACAAATTTATCATTTGCAGTGGTCATTTATCTTTTTTGGTAGTTTCATATTCATTATATAAACGACTAATTTAGGAATTTATATTCATTTCATTTACTTTCATTAATAATCATTATAAATGACTAATTTAGTCCTATATTTATCTTATTTGTGTTCATCATTAATCAATATAAACTACTAATTTATTAGTTTTAAATTGATTTTATGTGTTCATTATTAATGAACATAAATTAATTTTTATATTTTAAAAAATATCATACAATGTGCATATTCATCTAATATGAAAACATAAAGTTGCATATGTTAATCAAAATATTTTATCAATCACGGAAGTTAGTTTTTTTAATGAAAAATAAAACTTTAAATATAAAAGATAACACAACTTGTCTATCATCAACTTAACATCGTAATATTTTCATAGTGATGTTATAAGAAAACCATATCTCAGGTAGGAAGAACTCTGTAATTACAAATGATTACAATGGCACAAAAAAATTTCTGAATAGACCGAATCACCAATCACTGTGAAATTCTATTTGGGGAAAAAAATCAATTGTATTTTAGGGTTGGTAACCATCCCATCTGACAGAAGGTGATCATTAATACAAATGATAACAGTGGTACAATGAGTAAATTCTTGGGGAAAAACGAGGTAAAAAAATCCCAACGCAATCTCCAGCTCATGTCATATCATGCCCAAACATTAATTCTCGAGTTTATCAAGTCATAAGATATCCAATAATGGCAACGTAACATTAATGCAGAGCATATGTTAATAGGCTTCATTGCATATGAGCGGCGACTGCTTGGCAAGAACTACAATGCAATCTGCAATAACATGTCGAACTATTCAACCAATAGAATCGCAGAAAAAAAACAAATTAAAATAGTTATAATAAATAAATAATAATAAACCCTAAGTTGAACCATCGCAAAAATATAATTTTTTTGAAAAAAAGGCAAATTAATGTCGCTATCAGGCATAACCCAATGCGTAGTACCTGCAGGGAGCAGATATAATAATTTCCAACCACATAAATTATATTATATGAAATGTTAAAGTATTACAATGAATTTCCAACTTAATATTGGTTGGACTACAATTTACACATGAAATAATGTTTCATCACTTCAAAACATTATCATTGTGTTGCCAAGGCATTGCAGGTGAATTCACCAACTCTGAAGACCTGACTATCAATATCTATATGTGTGTCTTATGCAGGATATTGGCTTAAGGGTATCACAAGACCAATTATCTTCTCTCTCTTTTTTTACATTTGTCACTACAATGTTATTTCTCTCCTCTTTCTTCAATTTCTGCTTCTTACAATAAATACTGAGTTCATTTTCTGAAAACAAAATAAGATACAATGTAGAGTGTAAGACATAAATGACAATAAACACTAGAATATAAAGTGAATTTGACTATAAATATTTTATATGACATATACCTCAACATCCACAATGTCAAAGCCATTTTTCCCCATACAAGTAAGAAAATTGAACAAATTTTCTTCAGTTGGGCGATAGTGGCAACTATAATGTGGCTAGATGACCTGTATAAACAAAGAAAATAAAATTTCACCATATATATAAAAGAACACCTTAGTATTCAACCTTTAGGGAAAGCTTAGGAACAATCATGTCAACTAAGTTATATGCTAAAAAGCTCAAGTTGTAGATAAATTGTGAAAACAAATAATATGAGGTGCGATGTTTAATTCTTGTCGTTTGATTCGCAAAAAAATTTAATTTTCTAATGCATGAAATTGTAGAAATTTTCTGAATAATGAAGATTTATCCACTGAGATTATCCTGGTCACACACTAATTCGAATTCATGCATAACACATAACCTCTTCTACAATTGATCATCAATTTGCGGAAATAGAAACAGTCGCATGCGCACATAAACACAATATGTAATGGGGAAAGCTTATAGCTGAAAACCCCCAGCTATTTTGTATATTATAATGGAAGAGAACATGTAAAAATCTCAGTACAATACTCCTCACAAGTACTCAGTACTGTCTCCAAAAGTTACACACAAACTAGCTCAGTTTTGAACAAGTCACAGGTTCAAAACTCATCCACTATTTGCCTGCCTCTACTGTGCAATCCAAGTTGGTGTAATGAGAGATCCTAGTTCGAATCTCCTTGGCTTCAACTGCGCAATCCTCATGGGCAATCTCCTCCAATTCTTGTGCAAATCTCATGCACAACTAATGTCCAACTAATAGCAAACTCACCCTTTCATCTACCTCTTCCACTGGTCTTCACTGAACTGTCCATGCACTGCAGTCAACTAATGTGTTCTTTAGTTGAATAATGAGTTAATATTTAGTGAATTAAATAATATTTAATTCACCCCACTCATCTCTAGTGTATTAGCTAGTTAAACTAAATACAACTAGTTCAACTAAGTTAACCCGAACACAACTCCACCAATTGTCTCATCAACTCCACCAAACTCTGCCACTTGAGTTCTAACTGAAGTCAACCATGCATGAGCTCACCAAACCCCTACGAATAGCATAATTCCTTCTGTCAGATGCATGGGCCACATCCGTAGCTCCAACTGAAGTGCTGCAAGAGGATAAACTGAAGTTTATAGTCCAAATATTATTAAGGGTTAATAATATTTGACTGACCTATTTTTAGACAGGCAGTCTAAAAATAGACTTCGACCTGTATGTCTAAAAACAGAGGTCCATCTATTTTTACCAACTCGACCAATCATCCAAGAATAGCATACTGCAACTCCTAGACCATGCTCCATATGTCTAAAAATAGACATAGTCTAAAAATAGACTTTGCGCCAAAAATAGCCTGCGGGCCCACTTAGTGAAGGCGACTTCATTTCACTAAGCTCCATCATCTTGTTGCATTTTCAACACTCTCTCTCAACAAGATATGGATTATCTGCAACCCCTATCCTGCCTCTGTGGTATTCGAATTTTCTCCTGGTGAGCGCCTTCGTCAAGATGTCAGCGTCCTGATCCTCCGTGGGAATATATGAAAGTAACATGATTCTCCGCTGCACACAATCTCTGATATGATGGTACCTGATGTCGATGTGTTTGGATCTATCATGAAATACCGGATTAGCCGAGAGTTTAATGCAACTCTGGTTATCACAGTAAATCACTGTAGGCTCCAAATGCAACCCGAACAATCCAACGAGGATCTTCCTCATCCAAATAGCCTCGCATGCAGCCAAGCTAGCTGCCATGTACTCGGCCTCTGCTGAACTGAGTGCCACGGATCTCTGCTTCCTGCTGTACCAGGAAACTACTGTCGACCCAATGCTGAAAACTCCTCCAGAAGTGCTCTTCCGGTCCGTTGGGCTCCCTGCCCAATCTGCATCAGTGAAGCCAGAAAGCTTCGCTCCATCCTCCCGTCTGTACCATAGACCATATCTCGATGTGCCTCTGATATAACGCAATACATGCTTTCCTGCCTTCCAAAAGAGCTTGGTAGGCTTAACCATAGCTTGCGAAAGCTGGTTAACTGCATAGCATATATCGGGTCGTGTATTGACCAGATACATAAGCGACCCCACCAACTGTCGATAGACAGTGGCATCCACTACCTCCGCTAAAGTAGCATCCTCCTTCCTCCAACCACTAGGAAGAGGAGTATCAACAGGCTTGCAGCCATGCATGTTGAACCTCTCCAGTATCTCCCGGGCATACTTACCCTGAGAAACAAATAGTCCACCACTGCGTTGCCAAATCTCCAATCCCAGGAAATAATGAAGGAGACCCAAGTCCTTCATCTCAAACTCTTTTGCAAGATCCTCCTTGCATGAGAGTATCAACAGCTCATCACCTGTCAAAATCAAATCATCTACATAAAGTACAATGATCAGCAACTTACCCTCCACCACAATCTGGTATAGGTTAGGATCCGCCTCACTCTTGGAGAATCCAAGTCCGGTGAAATAACTGCCTATCCGTGTGTACCAAGCACGAGGTGCTTGTTTCAACCCATACAACGCTCTCTTGAGCCTGCACACATGCGACTCGCTGCTGAAGATCTCGAAACCTTCGGGCTACTCTATGTACACCTCCTCCTCAATGACTCCATTGAGAAATACGCTCTTCACATCCATCTCGATGGATGTGCCATCCCATCTGCGCCGAGAGAGCTAAGATCGTCCGTATGGAAGAGTACCTTGCGACAAAAGGTCTCCTCATAATCACATCCCCTCAATCTCTGAGAGAAGCTTCCAGCAACAAATCTTGCCTTGTACTTCTCCACACACTCGTCACTGCCACTTTGTAGATCCATCGTGAACCCACCACCGATTTTCCACTCCTGGCCGCAGACAATCTCCCATGCATTGTTTCTGACAATCGAATCATACTCTTCCACCATGGCATCTACCCATGCAGGTTCCTCCACAGCTTCCTCGAAAGAGGATGGTTTTGTCATGACACATTTGCTCACAAGAGCCATGTATCCAGTGTACCGGTCCGGTGACTATCTCTTTCTGCGCTGTGCTGTAGGTGGTCCTACAACCCTCTCTGCATATTGAGCCAGTCGCTCAGCTTCTGTAGTGTGCTTGCGCCCTCTGATGGTTGGCGCTGCATGAGTGGTTTCTTCCACTCCATGAACTTCCTCTTGTGCCTGATCCACATCTGGAAGCTCCTCCTTAGGAACTAATAGCTCCTCTTCTGCATGCAAGTGTGGCTCCCTCTCAAGTGAACACTTCGTGGCTTTCTCCTCCTGAAATTTGATATCCCGTCGCACAACAGTCTTGTGACTGTCTAGCAAATACACACGATAGTTGTGCGGCGTATCAGTGTACCCCACAAATATTCCAACCTCTGCGGTCGGATCTAGCTTCTTTCTGGCATCCTTCGTCACATGCATGTAGACAGGTGAGCCAAAAATCCTCAAATGAGAAATGTCAGGCCTCTTGCCAGAAAACGCCTCCTCTGGTGTACTCATGCCAAGTATCTTGTGAGGACAACAGTTCTGCACATACAATGCATTATTGCATGCCTCAGCCCACAAGTGAAGGGGTAGGCCCTGATCATGCAACATCGCCCGTGCAGCACCCACGATTGTTCTGTTCTTCCGCTCAGCAACCCCGTTCTGTTGTGAGTTATGGGGTGCGATGAGCTCTCTCCGAATCCCTTCTGCACTGCAAAAGTCCTTGAATTCAGCAGAGATGAATTCACCACCGTTGTCGCTCCTAAGAGCCTTCACATGCTTTCCCGATTCCTTCTCAACCAGCGCCTTGAATTCACAGAACTTTGAATATGTCTCGCTCTTCTTCTGCATGAAGAAGATCCAACACTTCCGAGAGAAATCATCAACAAGGATCACATAGTACTTGTGCTTTTCTATCGAAGCTACAGAGAAAGGACCAAACACGTCTGTGTGAACTCTCTCAAGGATCGTCGTGGCGCGACTATCCTTCTCGTGAAAGGTGGCTTTCACATACTTCCCTAAAGTACACCCCTTGCACTGATCTGACTGCGCAAGAGCGCCCTTAGGAAGCCCAGTAGAAATCTGCTGCAGTATCTTCAAAGCTCCATGGTGAAGGTGGCCCAATCTCCGGTGCCACATCTCGCCATCATCCCGGATCACCACTCCTTCTGCCTTGCATGCCATTACTGCGCAGCCATCTACTTGCAACTGATAAAGGTTCTTGAATTGAACCCCTATCTTTCGGGTCTCTCCAGTTGTCTTACTATGCAGGAAATCCTTTCCCTCGCTGAAGACCACATCATACCCCTTGTCTTCCAACATCACCACAGAGATCAGATTCTTCATCAATCCTGGAACATGCAATACTTCCTTCAATACGAAGGGTTTACCGTACTCCTCTCAAAGGAAATGGTACCGATACCAGTCGCATTGTATCTACCATCATCGCCCATCTCGATGTGCACTCCAAGATCTTTTTCCTCCAGATCTGAAAACAGATCTCGATCTCCGGTCATGTGAAATGACGCACCACTATCCAAGAACCATATTGATCCCACCACACTTGAAACCAAGCATGCGATCAATGAAAAATCCAATTCGAATTGAGAAGCCAAAGCCTCTCCCGCTGCAGATCCAGCAGCCTTCTTATTTTTCTTCTTCTGCGGACAATTTGTGGCATAGTGTCTGTGCTGGTGACAGTGAAAACACTTCACCTTGGACATGTCTTGCTTCTTGCCTTTCGCACCAGACTAAAAAGCTTTCTTTCTCTTCCCCTTCTTTTCTTTGGCAGTCAAAGCGCAATTTTCTTCATCAGATACCTTTGATGAAGATCCGTCTCTGGTACTCCGCCTTATCTCCTCTTGCACAAGATCCGACCAAAGTCGCTCCCATCCTAGCAATTTCTCCCCACCATCGACAGTAGTCCCGATAGGAATTCCAACTCCATCCAATGACCAAGGAGCCGTGTCCACAATTATTATTTCATATCGTCAACAATTTATACCCATCTCTTCTACATCTCTGATATCGAGTGAATGTCTTGGGAGGTACTTATGGCACTTGCCGCCTTTCTCCATCTTAATGTTTCAGTTTATCCCCTGAGAGCCGCTTCCTTTGGTCGCTTGAGCTGAATAGATCTGTCAACGCTTTCCACATCAAATATGGAGAAGCTTTTCCATGCAGGCTGGATACAATGTGATCCTTCACGCCCTCCAACAGAATCCTTCGACATTTCGCCATCTTCTTTTGCCAAGCCTCTACTTTAGCAGGATCAGTAGGCTTTTGACATCCATATCTACGAACTCCTTCAGCCCATTATCTTCTAAAACCGCCTCCATCCGATCTTTCCATGCAACATAATTCGAACTGCCTTCAAGGGCATATTCGAGTCGCAAATTGTTGAAAGACATTTCAACTCCGGCACCAAGAAAACAATATGTTGCAAAATTCGAATTCCAAGCTCAAAAACTCAACTGCTTCTGGATCTATGAGAACAAATTATTTCTAGCACAGAGATCGACTGTAAGGGCATTTACTGGATATATCACCTTTCAGAGAAAGGATGGATCCAGAGGCTACCTGGCCCAATACAGACTCTGTCTACCGAAATAAAATTGTAATCACTGTAATAGATCCCAATGATCAATTCGCTCCGATACCATGTAGAAATTTTCTGAATAATGAAGATTTATCCACTGAGATTATCCTGGTCACACACTAATTCGAATTCATGCATAACACATAACCTCTTCTACAATTGATCATCAATTTGCGGAAATAGAAACAGTCGCATGCGCACATAAACACAATATGTAATGGGGAAATATTATAGCTGAAAACCCCCAGATATTTTGTATATTATAATGGAAGAGAACATGAAACAATCTCAATACAATACTCCTCACAAGTACTCAGTACTGTCTCCAAAAGTTACACACAAACTAGCTCAGTTTTGAACAAGTCACAGGTTCAAAACTCATCCACTATTTGCCTGCCTCTACTGTGCAATCCAAGTTAGTGTAATGAGAGATCCAAGTTCAAATCTCCTTGGCTTCAACTGCGCAATCCTCATGGGCAATCTCCTCCAATGCTTGTGCAAATCTCATGCACAACTAATGTCCAACTAATAGCAAACTCACCCTTTCATCTACCTCTTCCACTGGTCTTCACTGAACTGTCCATGCACTGCAGTCAACTGATGTGTTCTTTAGTTGAATAATGAGTTAATAATTAGTGAATTAAATAATATTTAATTCACCCCACTCATCTCTAGTGTATTAGCCAATTAAACTAAATACAACTAGTTCAACTAAGTTAAACAGAACACAACTCCACCAACTGTCTCATCAACACCACCAAACTCTGCCACTTGAGTTCTAACTGAAGTCAACCATGCATGAGCTCACCAAACCCCTAGGAATAGCGTAATTCCTTCTGTCAGGTGCATGGGCCACATCCGTAGCTCCAACTGAAGTGCTGTAAGAGAATAAACTGAAGTTTAGAGTCCAAATATTATTATGGGCTAATAATATTTGACTGACCTATTTTTAGACAGGCAGTCTAAAAATAGACTTCGACCTGTATGTCTAAAAATAGAGGTCCATCTATTTTTACCAACTCGACCAATCATCCAAGAATAGCATACCGCAACTCCTAGACCATGCTCCATATGTCTAAAAATAGACATAGTCTAAAAATAGACTTTGCGCCAAAAATAGCCTGCGGGCCCACTTAGTGAAGGCGACTTCATTTCACTAAGCTCCATCATCTTGTTGCATTTTCAACAGAACTTGGTCAAGTATATAAACAACATGTGTTCAAATAACAACATGAAAGTAAAATTTTCTGATATTCATGAAAATATTTTAACACAAAATAGCTATAAGGATTCCAATAAATATCGTGTAATAATAATTTCATCTTCAAGTTTTGGTTGTTGTTTAAATGGACATGATACCAAGTATTTTCAATTCCACAGTTAAATGACAAAAAAAAATCAAAAGAAGCATCCAAAATACAATCAAAAAATAAAGAGAGGATACCATGGAATGGAAATTGCAATTATAAAAAAAATTATTTACCTGTCCACCGATGTCGTGTCTGGCATTCTTAAAACATTTGCTTGCCCAAAATAAACCTGACGTGAAATAATTAGAATATTAAAAGACGTATGAATTCCTACTAGAAACATTTACAAAGTTGATGCCGCATGTGCCTAAAGGATCTCTAATAAAAACTGAATCATATCCAAGGCGTGTTATGCATTGTCTCCCCATCCTGTTTCCAATCACAGTTCCTATAACCTGCCCACAACAGAGTCAAGTAACAATCAAACGAAGACATTGACATTTGTTTTTATCTTTTATATCTACAAAATTTTAATCTAATTTGTTTCATGAACATATTAATCCATATTTAAATCCTTCCTGACATATGACAAGGTATCAGTCATGTAGGATATCAGAAAAATCTACCTCAATGAGGTCCTCAAACAATTTCTACAATATCAACATTTTTCTTGTTGTGATACCTTGGGTAAAAAAAAGAACATATCTGCAAAATAAAAATGCATATATTACTTATGTTCAAACTTTGTATATGGTTTATTCTTAGGCAGCTTTTTAATATGTTCCTCCGTCTTTAACAAAGCGAATTGTAGCTTGGTTAAACTATGTATCCTTTGATTCAACATCAATCTATACAAGATAAATGTCACACATTATGCTTTCCCATTTCTTAACATGTTACATATGATAAATTGAAAGACACATAAAACCAAGAGCAACCCCTTTTCTAACCAAACAAACAAACAAACAGTGCCTCTAATAAAACTTCATTATAATATTGGAAAATGAAAAGAGAGTGGATATTTTTGTTATTCGAATTTTCCTATTTTTTTTATGAAAGTGCTCGAGCTTCAGGAACCAATAAATGTGAGGGAAGTTGTAAATGTGAAAAAAATTATGTTGACCTAATTTGTAGACTTCTTCAAAATTATGTGAATGATGCCATTTTCGGATGTGGTAAATCTCATTATAAGAAATGGCCACATTGGATGCAGATATTAAATATAATAACTTGTGGACATGGCATGTATTGTAATCAATTACATTGTAATGATGACCATGGGCCTCCATGGGTTATAAGTCCTCAATATGTTAGTATTGATGATGAAAGAGAGATGGCAACAATAAGTATGGGTGGTCCTATTTTGTATGGTGGATGTCTTCAAAGCAAGGCGTCATCTCAATGAAGTTCTGACATGGTAAACTTGGATCTGGTTTTCACCCAATTTCATTCCATCATACTTTGTCAAGACTCAAGAGGACATAATGGTCCTTCAACTTATAATAGGGTTGCTTTTGAGTTTATAGATAAAGATTATCCAAAGCAAATGGATTTTTGGGCTCCAAGAGATATGGATATTTTAAATGACAACAATTATATGTTTATTTCCCAAGATTCAAATGTAGGGATACATTTTGTGGATTTTACTAATAGATAGAATGAGAGAAATAATCCATGAGGAGAATATACTGGTCATTGTGATTAGGTAAATACTTGGATATAATAAGATTGTTTAGGTTCAAATCAAAGATAGTTTTGATTCTTGTAGCTCCCCAGTTGCTAGTAGTTTTTAAGGTAGGAATTTAGGTTCTTCAAGGGTAGGGTCCTTCAGCTTAATTGCATCTGCCTTGGTCCTATGACCCTCGGTATATACTACATCGGTGCAACCCATTATCGCCTAGATAAGGACTCATAAAAGACCAAATAATCTATATCTTGCAGGGCTTCATCGAGTTTCTCAGTTCCTCCTACCAAACCAAACGTCATCATGAAATATTCGGCCATTGTACCCCAGTGATGAGTGCACTAGTGTAGATATGTATCCAAATACCAAGTGGTAGGGATTGGTCCTAAGGCATGAATAAACATATGGACCCATTCATTCCAAGTTTTTTCATTCCATACTTCCATCCAAATAGGCAAGTGCTTGCACAGATCCCCTTGACCGGAGAAGAGTTCCATGGGTGGCTTGACTGGAGGATCGAATTGTAGGATCATCATTTTTCATCATTCCTCCCAGTCCTGAAAAAGATTCCTTATTAGTTTCCCACCACCGCGTAGGGGTCGCACGCATAGCCAAGTCAAGGGCCCAAAACCTCCGTTCTTCAGGGACATCCACTTCAAATGCTTTAAGAAATTCCTTAATACGACCAAAACCATCAAAGTAGGGCAGTTTTATTACCTCCGAGGAGATGAATTGGAAGCTCTTTATGATCTCAAGGCATCGCAGTGCAGATACATCATGCAACCGATTCTACCAATTTTCTATCTCTCCATCTGAGTCTGAGAGGCATTCACTATCTTTTTCCCAACATAGCATGCCATCAGTCGTGGGGTTGATCCAATAATTGTCCTGGGCAGTCAGTTTGTAAATTTGATCAACATCCTCCTCCTCACGCATTGGTTCAATATATCTTTCACCTTCTGTTGGATCCAAGGGGACTATTACCCGCGTACCCTCGTTTTCAAAGATCATACATCTCCTTTTCAAATTTATGATACCTCCCATGTCAATAGCCTAGTCCAGGCCTAAGAGCACAGGGTAAGGGCCTGCATCATCCACAATCTAGATTACTTCAAAATCCGCATAGACTTTAACCCCTGCAATATCCACCACAACCTTCGGCAATCATCCTAGTGGAATGATCTTTTGTTGATTAGTCATCCACAACTAAATAGTGGACCATTCCAGCTTAGGTTCTCCCATCCTTTTCCGATCGGATATAGTGCCCCCTAGGCACCATTTTTCTTCACTATTTTCGACCATCTGCACCCTCGCCAAAGTCGACGAAGTTTATGCATTTCTTCTCTTGGCACCCGTGAACCAAAAAGAAAAGTAATTGTTCTTTCACCGCAATATTTTTCTGTTAAAAATCTCAAATTAAGAAGATCGGGTGGCTCCGAGCCAGTGCAGAAATGGGAAGGTACAAGGTTAGATTCTTCAGACATCCATGGTATTTCGCTAAAATAGGGAAGGGGATCTCGAAATCTGAAATTTTTTGAAAGTGCTGAGTTTGGTTCCCGGGGCCATAAATAAGTGTTGTGAATGTGTGGCTCTATTGTTTATGAGGTTGTTGTCAACATCGCTCTTTCAGATAGTTGGTAGGCATTTCGTATGTGATACTGTCACGTTGTGCGCCCGCATAGTGTTGAAGGGTTTGGTTCTGCTGAATGCTCGGGGGCGGAGAGGTTGACTAGAGTAGATTTACTTTCAGCATCGTCTATTGAGGAAAATAAATTTGAAAATTGGATCCTCAAGTTGCACTGTTTTAAAATTTCATTGTTTAGAACACCCAAACATTCCTTTTGGGCATGGCTTGGAAGGAGAGAGTTGAAAATCTGTGTAGAATTTAAATGAAAGGAATGATAAAAAGGTTCTTGGAATATCTTTCAAGTTGGACTGATATGGTGATCGTGTTATAATTTTGGTACCAACCATGAGGAGATAAAAAAAAGAGCATATGGCCAGGAACCGTTCTCTTGGTATTACATATGCAAGGAATGGGAAGACGGGGATCTCTGAAAAACCTGCAAGGTTACTCCAAAAAAATAAGTTGCAAAAGTAAATATTACTAAGACAACATACACTGTGGTGGATGGTGACCAAAATAATTTCTTTGCATCAAAAATATTAGATGCACATAGGTACGACAATCTATGTCAGCAAATTTTAAGGTTATCATAAGGGAACCACAAGAAGGAGAAAGCACAAAGAATCATGTAAGTGATGCTTCCACTGCCATTGATAGAAGTGTAATAAGCAATAAGAATATGGAAATGGGGGAGCATGTGACACTGCAGCTAGAGTTGCAGGACAATGATGGAAGATTGCAAGATTTGGAACAAAACACGGAAAGTGGGCTAGCTGTTTTAGGACAAGATGGCGTAGCTAATAGTTTGATTGTGTTTGAGAAAATTAGTGAACAGAGGGAATTCACTCGAATAAATAGAAAGCGAAAGCATCAAGTTGAATTGCAGCAGGATTATGTGCCTACTCCAACAGCTGTCAAATCCCCACCTAAAGTTTTTGGTGCTCACAATCAAACTTCAGGGCTTAATGTCACTGAATTATAAGGTTTGGAGGACCAAGAATAGGTTGAGAATGGTCAACATAAAAAAGAGAAAGTTTGCAGAAGCAGTAGGATTCATAACAAGAAATATATACAACAAAATTTAGTTAAAGAGAGATACTCAGCGTCTGAGAGAAGATCTGGGAAAATGTACAAGTTTAAAGTTATGGAGGACACAAATGGCACTAGTACAGATGATGACGTTCAAACTGGAGGTTTCACAGATGTTGTTAGAGACCATGAAATAAATTTTACAGGTCTAAAGGTTTCAAGAAAAGGACAACACGATGTTGTACAGAATCAGGTTAAAGGATGTATCCAATATATAACTAACAATCAAGAAGGTGGTTCACGTGAATTTCTTGAAGAAAAATCTGGAGAAAATAGTTATAAAAAGAAGAGAAAAAGGAGCATATGCAAGAAAGGAGATGTCGACAGGGATAAGAAAGAAGGCAACCTGCTTGATGATTTAGGCATGGATCTTGTTGTTTCTGTTCCGATTGGTGACAAAGGTGAACTGCATCAGCATGGGATGAGTGAGGATCAACATAACAGGGAATGGGCGCAATGTATCAACTGCGAAAAGTGGAAGAGGACAGAGAATATTCAAGTATGTAGACAGTCTTCGTGTTGTGATGACAGTGCATGTCACACTTTGAATGCTACTTGTGCTGCTTCACAGGAGGAAACAGAACAGGGTTTTTCTGATTCTTGCCTGCACATTGAACCAAATAAAAATGTTGATGACCATGTGGAATCATGTGCTTGTTTTCAAAGAAATGAATCTTCTGCTAATATATGTAGAAATTTCTATTTTCCCACCCCGGTTTTCAGTTTCACCTTATTACTCCAAAATAGTTAAATGCCCTTTCCCACATCCATACATTTAACAAGCTGGAAAATAAATTTTGTTGAAAACACAAATTCTGGAAAAATTACAGAATGCTGGAAAATGCAGAAATAAATATCAGCACACATAAAACAGTCATTCACACATTTTGACACATATATTTTTGGTCAAAATGACCCTGGAAAAACCCCCTACAACTCTTGGGGAAAACCAGTTCGAAAGCTCCTTCTTATTTCTGGAAAATGCTTTTTACAGTGAGAGAAATATTCAGCAAAAAAAATCAACAAACAGAATTTACAACTTATCTCGTTTTCCGTGCTTAACCACCACCTCGGAAAATGTGCAAACAGCAAAAACAGAACAGCAATAAATGTTGTACGTCCTCCTCAATTTTCGTTCCCAGAAATCTGCAATAAATGCAGTTGTACGGCCTCCTCAAAATATGTGCAAACAGCAATAAATGTTGCTGTCCAAAATCTCAATTTTCATGCCAAAAATACACCAGAAATTTGCTGTACGTAACAACCCTCTTCTGCCTCGATTTTTGTGCCCAATCTTGTTGTACGGCCTGCTGTACGTCCTCCTTTTCTACAAAACCGTGCCCAAAAATTCTGCCTTTCACTGTGCTAACTCAGCTGTACGGTCTTGCTGAAATGCTGCCTTGGAAAGTGTGCCAAGCTGCTGCCTCCTTCTCCTCACTACCCAGAAATCTCCCTTGCTCTCTTGCTCTCCTTCTCTCAATCTGCTCATGAAATAATGAATGATCTTTTCCTCTGCCCAGAAATCTCCCTTGCTCTCTTGCTCTCCTTCTCTCAATCTGCTCATGAAAGAATGAATGACCTTTTCCTCCTTTCCTCCTTTAACCTAACCCTACTTTTCCTCCTTTAACCTAACCCTAAGTGACTTTTGGGGAATCCCTAAATCCAATGGCTAAAATAGATTGAGATCTAGGGCTGAGATTAAACGCTCATTTAAATCTCACTTTCTATTTTTTAATTCACCCCACTTTAATAAAGACCCACTTAGTCATTTATTTCCAAAGTCACTTTTCCTTTCTAATTTTACATTGACTTTATTAAAGTCACTTAAAAATTAGACTTTAGTAACTTTATCACTTAAAGTCACTTTTAAATTAGACTTTAGTAACTTTATCACTTAAAGTCACTTTTAAATTAGATTTGACTTTATAAAAATTATAAAGTCACTTTAGGAGAAAAATTAAATTCTTTTGGACACTTTTCCCTAGGCCAAAGATCAAAGCCTTAGAGAACCACCTGTCCTCCGGTAACCAAATTTCAACACTCCCTCTTACCGAGGAAGGTGTTCCTCACCACACCCATCTTGTCTCTGAAGTAGACATGCTTGCCCCGTGGTAAGGCTTTGGTAAGAATATCTGCAACTGCTCATCAGTGGGAATATACTCAAGCTTCACAGCTCCTTTCTGAACATAGTCTCTGATGAAATGATATTTGATCCCGACATGCTTTGACCTGTCATGAAATACTGGATTCTCCGTGAGTTTAATGCAACTCTGATTATCACAGTAAATCACTGAAGGTCTCAACGGCTGACCAAATAAGCCAAACAACATCTTGCGAAGCCAGATGGCCTCACAACTAGCTAGACTGGTTGCCATATACTCTGCTTCCGCTGAACTCAATGCTACTGACTGCTGCTTTCGGCTGAACCATGACACTACTGCCGAACCCAACCCAAAACAGCACCCTGAAGTGCTCTTCCTATCAGAAGCACAACCTGCCCAATCAAACTCAGTGTAACCTGCCAATCTCACTCCATCCCCCTGCCTGTAGTCCAGACCATAATCCACTGTCCCCTGCAAGTACCGCAAAATGTGTTTTGTAGCCACCCAGTGAACCTTCCTAGGCTCACACATAAACTGACTCATCGTGTTGACTGCAAAACAAATATCTGGTCTAGTGTTGACCAAATACATCAAGGAACCAATCAGCTGTCTGTACAACGTGGGATCCACCAACTCGGAATCCGAAGCATGAAGCTTCTTCCAGTTGGTGATCATCGGTGTCGACATGGGTTTACAATCCTCCATGTGGAATCTGCTAAGGATATCCACAATATACTTCCCCTGCCCTAGGAAGAAATGCCCCTCCTCCTGCCACACCTCCAAACCCAAAAAGTAATGCATCAAGCCGATGTCCTTCATCTCAAACTCCGCCGCAAGATCTCTCTTGCAGTGCTCTATGAGTCTCTCTGCACCCGTAATGACCAAGTCATCCACATACAGCACCAGAACGAGAGGCTCCTCACCTATCACAAGATAGTAAAGGTTCGGATCTGCCTCACTCTTTGTGAAACCCATCTTCTGCAAGTAAGTATCTATCCTGGAGTACCAAGCTCTGGGAGCTTGCTTCAGGCCATAAAGGGCCTTCTTCAGTCCGCACACATGGGACTCCTTCCCATGCACCTCAAAGCCCTGTGGCTGCTCAATGTACACCTCCTCCTGTATGAAGCCATTGAGAAATGCGGTCTTCACATCCATCTAGTGGATCTTCCAACCCATCTCTGTTGCTATCGATATAATGGAGCGGATCGAAGTATATCGAGCCACGGGAGCGAAGGTCTCCTCATAATCAACTCCCTCTACCTGGGAGAACCCTCTAGCCACAAACCTCACTTTGAATTTCTCAATGCTGCCATCTGCAGCATGCTTTACCTTGTAAAGACATCTGGAAGTAACCACGGATTTGCCCTCAGGCCTCGGCACCACCTCCCAAACATCATTCTTCATGATAGAAGAATACTCCTCCTGCATGGCCTCTCTCCAGACCTGCTGGCTAGCTGCCCCCTCATAGCTAGAAGGCTCAGAGTCAAGGATGCTGGTAGCCATTGCCATATAGCTACAAAACCTCTCAGGTGGTCTGCTCTCTCTGACCGGCCTCTTAGGCTCAGCAACAGATGTGGCATCTCTCAAGGTGTCCTGAAGCCACTTGGGCTTCCTCTTCCCCGAGCACACTTCTCCCGCCGAAGAATAAAACTCCTCCTCCTCAACATCAGGAGCCTGAACTCCTGACTGTCTGTCTGCTGTCCTCCTGCCTGCACCTGAACCTGTAGATGCTGAGGTACCGTGTGAACTGTCCATCAGTGGACTCCCCAGTGAACTGCTCTGTGGACTGCTCTGCATGTTGCCCGTAGCACCACCTCTCTGACTCGGTGAGCCACTCCCCACTGACGGACCTGACATCGTCATAGATGTACCTCCGGATCCTCTTGATCCCTGCCCACTGGATCCCTGCGACTGACTCAACTGCTGCTGAGGGTCTGGCTGATCCAGATACTCTAACTCCCGTGACCTCCTAAAGGCCCTGTCCTCCTCGAACTTCACATCCCGCCCGACAACAACTTTCCTCTCGTGAATGCATCCAAAGGCTCTTGAGGTCCCACTGTAGCTCACAAAGATTTTTTGCACTCATGTGGGGTTCTAGTTTCCTCCTTGGGAATATAGGAGTAGGCAATGCACCCAAAGATACGAAGATGACCAATATCAGCTTCTTCCTGTAGCCTCCTTCGGGAGTCATGTGCCTCAAGGCACTGCGGACTTCGTTTCCGCAACACACAAACAGGTTGTGCCTCTGCCCACAAAAACAATGGCAACCCCCGATCATGTAACATGGCTTTGGCAGCCCCTCCGATGGATCTGTTCTTCCTCTCCGCAACCCCGTTCTGCTGGGGGTTGTAAGGAACAGTGAGCTCCCTCCTAATGCCTGCCTCCGCACAATAGTCAGCAAACTCTCCAAGGGTGTACTCTCCTCCATTGTCCGACCTCAGGGACTTGATCTTCCGACCTGTCTGTGTCTCCACAAGAGCTCTAAACTCCTGAAACCACTTGAAGACCTCACTCTTGGTCTTCAAGAAATAAATCTAGGTCCTCCTGGAGTGATCATCAATGAATAACACATAGTACTCATATCCACTCAAGGAAACATGAGACATCCGACCGCTCACATCGGAATGAATCAAATCAAGTATCACAGTCGCTCTGCTGTCACTGCTGGGAAAAGGGGATTTGGCAAACTTGCCCATCGCACATCCTCTGCAAGTATCAAAGTGATCAGTACTGAAATCTGGCACACCTGTAGTGATCTCCTGCAAAGTCCTCAAGGCTCCATGATGCATGTGCCCCATCCTGCGGTGCCAAATCTCACACTGCTCAGAACTGCTAGCTCTGCTGTCGGTACTACTGCTCAATGCCAAAAGGGACTGAAATGCAAACTTGTACACCTTTGCATGGCGTACACTTATCACTCTAGCTGAATCAGCTGGAGTGCCCCTGGGATACATCAACACCTGTCCTCCCCTGAACAGTACCTCATATCCTCTGTCCTCCAAAGCTGAGACAGATATGAGGTTCTTCCTCATCCTTGGCACATAAAGAACATCTGACACTTTCAAGGGAGGTTTAGACTCCCTCTGAAATGTCAATGTTCCCACACCGACTGCTCTAACAACTCTGTCATCACCGAGTACTACCTCTATATCAGTGCCACTCTCTGAAAGCTCTGAGAAGTACTCACAGACTCCTGTCATGTGACGTGAAGCCCCACTGTGCACATAATAGATACCCGAAGATGCTCCGCTAATCGAGGGAAAAGCATGCTCCCTCTGAACCTCTATGGCAGATAATCCCGCACTAGAGGACTCACACGCAATGAACCCAAACTCCCGGTCAAAATGATCTGCAAAGTCCTCAACCTCTGCTGAAGCTGCCATGCTCTGGTTCTTCCCCTTCTTCTTCTTCTTCTCCGGACACACAACCGCATAGTGTCCCATCTTCTGACAATTCCAACACTTCACTTTGGAATAGTCCTTCTGTGTGTTATCCTGTTTACCTTTACCTTTGCCTTTGCCCCCACCATTGCTTGTGGAAGCCTGCTTCTTCCCTTTGCCTTTCTTGCGTCCTGCCAACAGTGCTACATCCTCATCCTGCTTAACTGGCTTGGCTGCCCCAAGCTGACCTTTCCTGATCTCTGTCTGAATGCAATCATCCCAAAACCTCTCCCATGTGGGAAGGGTCTCACGTGCACAAACCCCATCAACAAAGTTCATCCATGAACGGGGGAGGCCATTCACTGCAATCCGCACCAACTCAGTGGGTGGAATGGCCTCTCCAATCGCTGCCAACTCATCTCTCACATTAGTAATCTTTGTGAGATATCCAGTTGCACTATCAGTCTTACCCATCTTAATGTTCTTCAACTTCTCCTTCAGGACCATTTTTCGGTTCTCATTGGTACTCTGGTAGAGGTTGGTCAATGCTGTCCACATCTCATGAGCATTTCTCTTTCCTCTCACATGAGGAATGCAATGGTATTTGATTCCGTCTAGAATCAGTCTCTTACCCTTGTTGTTCTTTTTATTATATGCTGCCAACTGAGTAGCATCAGTAGGCACATTTACAGGGTTCTGTGCAGTATGCACCATTATGTCCCAGACTTCCGCCTCCTCAAAGATACTCTGCATTCTCTCCTTCCAAACACTGTAATTGGTATGCCCATCCAACCTATCCTCCACCCTCAGTCCCAAAGACATCCTGCTGTCCTAAAACTGAAAAATAGCACTGTTGTAGTAAAGGTAAAAATTCTGTTTGTGAAAAAAAAAATCAGCTTGCTAGAATTTTCTGAGTGAAAAATTAGCAGGCTGTATTTTTGTCCTTGCTGCCCCAAACTGCTCTTTCAGCACTCAAGCTCTGATACCATGTAGAAATTTTTGTTTTCCCACCCCGGTTTTCAGTTTCACCTTATTACTCCAAAATAGTTAAATGCTCTTTCCCACATCCATACATTTAACAAGCTGGAAAATAAATTTTGCTGAAAACACAAATTCTGGAAAACTATGCATCGCCGGAAAATGCAGAAATAAATATCAGCACACATAAAACAGTCATTCACACATTTTGACACATAGATTTTTGGTCAACATGACCCTGGAAAAACCCCCTACAACTCTTGGGGAAAACCAGTTCGAAAGCTCCTTCTTATTTCTGGAAAATGCTTTTTACAGTGAGAGAAATATTCAGCAAAAAAAATCAGCAAACAGACTTCACAACTTATCTCGTTTTCCGTGCTTAACCACCGCCTTGGAAAATGTGCAAACAGCAAAAACAGAACAGCAATAAATGCTGTACATCCTCCTCGATTTTCGTGCCTATAAATTTGCAATAAATGCAGCTATACGGCCTCCTCAAAACCTGTGCAAATAGCAATAAATGTTGCTGTCGAAAATCTCGATTTTCGTGCCAAAAACACACCAGAAATTTGCTGTATGGAACATCCCTCTGCTGCCTCGATTTCTGTGCCCAATCTTGTTGTACGACCTGCTGTACGGCCTCCTTTTCTAGAAAACCGTGCCCAAAAATTATGCCTTTCACTATGCTAACTCAGCTGTACGGTCTTGCTGAAATGCTGCCTTGGAAAGTGTGCCAAGATGCTGCCTCCTTCTCCTCACTGCCCAGAAATCTCCCTTGCTCTCTTGCTCTCCTTCTCTCAATCTACTCATGAAAGAATGAATGATATTTTCCTCCTTTTCCTCCTTTAACCTAACCCTAAGTGACTTTTGGGGAATTCCTAAATCCAATGGCTGAAATAGATTGAGATCTAGGGCTGAGATTAAATGCTCATTTAAATCTCACTTTCTATTTTTTAATTCACCCCACTTTAATAAAGACCCACTCAGTCATTTATTTCCAAAGTCACTTTTCCTTTCTAATTTTACATTGACTTTATTAAAGTCACTTTAAAATTAGACTTTAGTAACTTTATCACTTAAAGTCACTTTTAAATTAGATTTGACTTTATAACTTTATAAAGTCACTTTAGTAATTTTATCACTTAAGGTCACTTTAAAATTAGATTTGACTTTATAAAAATTATAAAGTCACTTTAGGAGAAAAATTAAATTCTTTTGGACACTTTTCCCTAGGCCAAAGATCAAAGCCTTAGGGAACCACCTATCCTCCGGTACCAAATTTCAACAATATATGTGGAAATGTAGGAGTGGGGCAAGAATATGCTAATGGAGATTCTGAGTAAGATGAGAATAACATAAGCAATGATTCTAAACCAAAGACGATTGTTTGGGCTGAGATAGAAAAGGGAAGATGGTGGCTTGCTTTCATTGTGCTAAAGTCTAATAGTATGCAGAAAAAATTTCATCTACACGTGATGGGTTGGCATTAACTCAGCTCATTTACTCTATGGATTCAAGGGAGGAAGTCAAATTTATTGAGGCAAGGTATTTTCGTCCGTTTTGGGAGAATTATGAAGAAATTAAAAATATGTGTAAAGATAAGAAATTTTTAGGTGTTGTTACCAAAGCTCATCAATTGTATCATAATTGTTTGCCAAAGGACCCACCTATTCGTTCAGTCGGCTTGCAAAGAAGATATTTGGAGTCATAACGAAAAGTTGAGGAACCATTTAGTTCTCTGCATGAGTACAAAGCTATTGTCAATCATGGAAAATTTTAGGGGCTAATATTCGCAGGTGGGCTAATTTTCCATGGATTTTACAAAAAAATATTCGTCAATTTCCGTTTTTTTCTAAAAGTGATTCACTCAAATTTCATAACATAAAATTATTGTATCCTAAAAATCACCAAAAAATTATAAAGACTATATAAAGTCATTAGGAATTTGGACATATTTAAAAAAATATCACCAAACATTTTATAGTTTGCATATTAGGGACTCGTAAGATTCACCAAGGTATATAAACTTTAAAATAAAATTTTGTCCTTAAAATTTTCCCTGTTTTCAATTCAAATAAAGATAGAGGATATGACTCTACTGTAACTCAAAAGGGGGCAAAAAGGTTGAGTAAGAATGTTCCAGGGTTTGGCAGTCGTCAGATTTGTTTAGAGGATTATGAAGATGAGGACACTTTGGACCTTAAGAGCATGGTTGGTGGAACAGAGGTAAGCAGAGAAGATGCTAACATTGAGGAACCATATTTTGTGCATATAAGTGGTTATGTTGTGTTGTGATGGAAAAGACTACCTCGTAACTTACCATATAGGTTTCCTTGACCCACCCTTGGTTCAAGTTCCTCCTGGTGACTGGTACTGCCCAACTTGTACTTACATGAGAATATCATGTGGTGTACACTTTGTCTGCAAAGGAGTCGAATCGATATGGGATGTTAAGCATGTTGAACCTGAACAATTTGCTGAATTGAATGTCTTTATGGAAAAAAAAATAGAAAGTGAACAACATTTTTTAAAGCGAATATGGTGTTCATCATGTTATAGGTTGTTCAATGTCGGCTTCAACTCAAAGAGATCACGATCGGCTAAAAGAAAAAACAATTTTTAAATCTAATAATGTAGGAGATCGTGAAATTACTGTGAAGAATGCATACCAAGTGAAATCAGATAAAGTAGTAGGACAACTCAAGAAAAAACAAAGGATATATTTTGTTAAGTATAGAGGACTCTCTCATCTTCATAATTTTTGGGTCAGTGAAATTATGCTTGTCAAGGAATCTCCTAAGCAGCTAGCTAATTTCAAGAAAAAACTGCAGCGAGGAAAGGCTCTTAAATGGAACTCTGAATGGGCTGAACCAAAACGACTTATTCAGAAGAGAGCACTGATATTTCCTAAGTATCCTAATAAAGAGTGCATGGATGCAGTCAGTGAATTGGGCTGGCAAGAATGGTTCATCAAATGGAAATGGTTAGGCTACGATCAATGTACATGGGAGTTAGAAGATACAAATTTTCTTAACCTAACTTCAACTAAGGAACTAATGAAAGCATACGAACTTCGCTACGATGAGGCAAACCAGCGAGCCAGTCCTTCTCAAGAAGTTAAGGCAAAAGAGCTGCAGAACAGTCCTTTAGAGCTGCAAAACAGTCCTTTTTTCAAGGTTGAAAAGACCTCCAGACTAAATGAAAGGGCTACTGGATTCTTCTCTTCTTAGATCTGTCAATAAACTTTGAGAGTTCTAGAAAAACCACAAGAACACTCTTGTCATTGATGAATTTAATCAGGAACGAATTGCAATAATGATTGCCTTTATCCTATCCTTAATCAATGATTTTCACATAAACAGACATATTTTCATTATCGCATCAACTGCTAGAATATATAGCTGGGAGTCGGGATTTTTGAGGTGGCCTTCTTTTATAAATATGGTGGCTTATTGTGGTAATAAAGAGTCAAGAGATATTATCTGGAAGCTTGAATTTTCAGAAGAAAGTGGATGTGTGCTTGTTCAGATTGTCTTATCAACCTCTGATGTTGTCACCACAGATTTGGACTCTTTAATATGCCTTGATTGGGAAGCAGTGATTGTAGATGAAGGGAAATGCCTTAAACTTTCAAAAAATTTCCAGCATATGAAGAAACTACCTGCTGATTTTTGACTTGTGCTTTTCCATGAGCAGTTGAAGGATAATGTCCCTAATGTTTCTCATCTTCTTTCCTTCCTCGATACTAAAAAAAGAGAGTCAACATTTTGATGAGTTTGAAGAGCAACAACATAATAGTAGTGAACATCTTGGTTTATTGAAGAGCAAGTTGTCAGAGTACATTGTATATGAGTGAAAATTAGAACCTTTGACGAGTGCCAATTTCAAACAGTATTGGGTTCCTATAGACCTAGCATATGTACAGGTGGAGTAGTACTGCAAAATTTTTATGACAAATATATATTTTTTGTGTTCAGTGGCGAAGAAAAATGATTTTGTAGCTCTCAGGGACATCCTTCTTTCATTAAGGAAGTGTTGCAATCATCCTAATCTTGTGGATCATTCATTTCAAAGTTTGCATCGAAAGGGCCTTTCAGAAGTTGAATGCCTTGATGCTGATATAAATGCCAGCAACAAGCTGCAACTGTTGGGAAATATACTATCAGAGCTAAGGCTAGAAGGCCAAAGGGTGTTGATTATTTTCCAGATGATTGGACGATCCGGGCCAATTTCCATTGGTGATATTCTGGATGATCATATCAGGCAACATTTTGGGATTGACTCCTATGAGCGTATTGATGGTTGCTTACCTGCTACCAATAAACAGGCAGCCTTGCAGAAGTTTAATAGTAAGGATTCTGGGCAGTTTGTGTTTTTACTTGAAAATCGGGCTTGTGGAACAAGCATAAAGATTTTTTCAATTGACATTGTAATAATATTTGATAGTGACTATAACTCAATCAGTGACTTACGAGCCTTACAAAAGATACATATTGATAACCAAGTTGAGTACTTGAAATTTTTTCGATTCTATTGCCCATACATAGTGGAGGAGAGAGTCCTGATTTATGCCAAGCAAGACTATTTACTAGATAATAGTTTGGAAAATTTCATTGCAACAATTTTCAATTTTCTCCTCAGGTGGGGTGTTGCACATCTTATTAAGAAATATGATAAGCTTCATGATTTGAATGATCTTGATTTAAAATTTACATCTGTTTCTAGAAATGAAAACTTCAAGTCTTTATCTCAAGACATGTTAACCTGTGCATGTGACATATCTGAGATTGATAATACACCAGAGAATGGTATTATTGTAAAAGTACCACAGGAAGGCAGGTATGGAAAATATGTCCCACTGCTTGGTGAGTCAGACAGCCAATTGACAGCAGAGAAGATACCTACTAATATTTTCTGGAAAATGTTACTAAAAGGAAGGTGTATAAAAAAACATGGTACTACTGGACAAATGTAGAGGCCAAGAAGAAAGGTGCAGTACTATGAAGGATTACCCACTAAATATGTGTCTGATTCTGATGATGTAGAATCAAAGAAAAAGTGAAGACATGTATGTGGAACACTTGATCCAATATCAATATCATCCTGGCTTAAGGATGCAAAAAAGTCATTGGCTAGTGAAAAGGAAATAACTGAAAACAACATTTAGTTGCATGCATATGGTGCCAAACAAACATCCAATGAATCTGTAAAATATGATTGTGGAAATTTTTCCCATCCCAGAAGTAGAACGATTTGAGGCACGATATTATCACAACTCCTAGGAAAACAAAACCTTGAGACTGGTTATTTACGTAATTATTCTGAGGCAAATTAATCTGAGTTTTTTTAGCATCAAATAGGCTAATCCCAGCCAACCCCCTTCCTCAGGCCACTCAGGTATTATTTGTGCTCTGAAATAGGTCTTAACTTCTGAAGAAATTTCCTACTCATATATAAAGCTCGGAGTGGCTATCTGAGGCAAGTATAGAAGAATTTATTTAGGACCGAAGCAGATCCAAGACTCTCTAATACGATGCAGTGGTATTGGATAGATTCTCGGAGAATTTTCTGAAGGAATTCCAAGGAAGAAGAAGAGTTTTATCCTCCGTCTTGACCCCTGAAACCATTCAGATATTAGACCTGATCAAAATTCACAAAGTTTTATTCAGGTCTACGGATTTCTAGTTAGAATACAGCTTTGTCCAATATGAAATTATACTGCAACTGTTTGAAACTATACTAAACTATTAAATCTGGAGAATCTAGTGGTACTATGAAATTCTGTTGCATGGTTGAGCTATCGTATTGTTTACTATAATGTTAAGATATCAATGTGATTTACTGAAGACTTCATTCATTTGTATTGGATGAATCTTGGTGTCATTGTCGGAAAAATATTTTTTTGAAATCCTAGGGTGAAAATTTCCCTAGGATCTCACAAAAACAAGAAAATCAAATTTACCAAATAAATAATAAATATCAGGATTTTCAATAGCTATAGTAAAGCTTTAACCTACCAATTATTCTTCAATTCTAGAGTACTGAGCATGTGATGCCAACTTCATCCCATAAAATTCCTCCTTCAATTTACATACATGGATATCTCACCCACGCACCTAAGACCCTCTCAACTGATTGATGTATATTGCCTCCTCGATTAGACCATTAAGAAACAATTTTTTTACATCCATTTTATATAATTTCCAACCAAAATTGATGCTAAAGATATGACGAACCTGATGCAAGTACACTAGCAACTAGATTAAATCCTAAAGGTGTCCTCATAGTCAACTCCTCTCTAGAGAATAGTCTCACTATGAACTGAACCTTAGTACATTTTTATGGTATCTACTGCAAGCTTCACCTCAAACACCCCCCTAGAATAAATCACAAATTTCCCCACTTGTGTTGGCATTATCTCCCAAACATCATTCTTGATTATAGAGTTGTGATTGATCTATATTTCCTCCTTGATTAGACCATTAAGAAACAATGTTCTTACATCCATTTGATATCAATTCCAACCAAGAATTGACGCTAAAGACATTAACGAACCTGATGCAAGTACACTAGCAACTGGAGTAAATGTGTCCTTATAGTCAACTCCTCTCTATAGAATACTCTCACTATGAACATGACATTTGTACTTTTTTATCTGTTGCAAGCTTCACCTCAAACATCCACCTAGAATAAATCACAAACTACCCCACTTGTGTTGGCACAATCTCCCAAACATCATTCTTTAGTATAGAGTTGTCCACGTCCACCACAACATTCTTTCATACCTGCTAACCAACTACCCCCCCATAACTAAAAGGCTCTACAAAAATGATGTAAGTCATCAGTGCAACATAATTCAGAAATGTTTTAGAAAGATAACTCGCTACAAAGGATGGCTTTGGAGATTCAACATGCTCCTATGCTTCCTACTATGTTTAGTACCACCTAGGTTGCCTTGTTGAACCAAAAAATACTAAAGCATCACTTCCACCTCCAAAATCTTGCTAATCATCATTAGGACAGAAAAGGTTTATCCCTCCTAAACCTCTACTAGAAGGATCCTGAGACCTCGAGGGACCATGCATCATCACAAGGTTCACATCTCAATCCACTATTATTTTCCATTATGACAGAATGTAGATTCCATAGGCCTTGCAGGACTCATTATATCCAAAAAAAACACCTTTCAAATTGAATTGTTTCAATTTAGTTCATTTCTCCTCAAAAATATGAATATATACAGGACAACAACACAAAAAGTGTGATACCTAGAATTTCTCACCGATGAAAGCTTCCTTCGATGTTTTGTCCTTCAATACCTAGAGAGGAAACCTGTTTATGATGTAGACAATTGTACCACATGCCTCTACCAAAAGGAACATAAGAACATCTAGGTCATGAACCATAGCCTCAGATATCTCAGTCCGAAGCATTTGTTTTCAGAAAAAATTAATGCTAGATCACAATCATCCTTAAAAAAGAAAAAAGTACTAGTATATCCACTGTTTTGATAGGGTTTGAAACTGAAGACATCAATTAAAACACTTCTAGAACAATAGATTTCCAAGTATACCTGTTTACCATCTCGCCTATAGATATGAAGAGACTTAATAGCATCATGGCATTGCATTTCAAAGAACTGCAGGTAAACAATTTCAGTCATCAGTAGCAACAAATCATGGATGATTAAGATTCTAATTGAACATACTAAACCATAACATTCTCTACCTTGTCAACAAGGTTGATGGTGACATCATTAATTGCAGTATAAATTTTAATGCTCTCCCATGAAACTTGCAACATTGTACAAAAGAAAAATAAGTATCCCCATCTGTTACACCATTTTTTGGTCATCTAACCTATTATCATTAGATGGACCCAAGTACACCATGTAAGACCAATTTTACCCTAAGTAAAATTGCTTTCACTATGTAAAATAACTTAATAAACCACATTTATTAGGTTGTTTATGGTCTAAACAGGAAACCCAAAAGGGAAATATTAAACAAATCTATATTTGTTTGATTTTCCTCATGAAATAATTAATTAAACAATAATTTAATTATTATTCCTGGTCATATTTAACCCAAAACAAGGAAATTAATTAGATAAATCCTTATTTATCTTATTATTTTCTAGGAATAATTATTTAAATCTTATTTAAATAATATTCCTTGTTAAATATGACTAAATCATTTATGAATAATTAAATAAATCATTATTTGTTTAATTATCATTCAATCACTTCCTTAAAATAATAAATAAATCATTTATTTATTTATTATTTACAAATAAAGGGATTTGACCCAAGTCAAATGCCTTTTCCCTCCAACAGATATAATAAAATATTCCATAAAAGGTGGATCTAGATTTGGTTAATATTATTTTAATCATGCACCAAGATCTAGAATGACCTAATATTTTGTTATAAATATAAGGGTTTTCCCATTCATTTGTCACCTTTTGTTGCTTATTAGATCACTCTGGATATATGCTCTTGGTCTGACTTTGAACCATTATCATTGTCAAATTTTCTATTATTCCACTTTGTGAGCTCCCTTTGAGTTCTATGTTTGTCTGGGTTTTCTACACCAACAAGAGAGAGAAATTCTAGATCTGAAGTGCTAAGGACTTTCAAGAACCCATCCCATTGAGGAGAATTGGAAACACCTTTCTTGTTTTCCTCCCAGGTGCCCTTAATATAAAATTCTTTCAAAAATATTGTTCTTGTCTTGTCTATCGGATGTATGGAGCAAAACCTTATTTTTACTGCTTAATGTCTTTTTATGCATAGATCTGGATTTGTGCAGCATTTGTCTTGATCAACTAACTGCAGATCTGAAGATATTGGCAGCCATATTTGATGTTAGGGCTATAAGTTATGCGTAGCTAAAGTGGTATTTTTTCTTACACTTCGACAAAATATTCATACTAACACCATCATAAAGTACAACATCAACTTTAGCAAGTGAAACCTCTTTTTTCATGCAAGACAACAAAGGAATTTTAACCACCAAAGAGTGAAGATTCTACAAACTGTTGTGAGTGCATACTCTATCACATGATATAGCTGCCCTTTCCGATTGCACATAATTAGATAATTACATGAGCTCACCCATATACAACATTATGTAGTGCTTTCAATCCAAAAATACATTGAAATGACATATAACTCAAAATTTCTAAAGAACATATAATAAGTATCCAACCTACAAAATCAGAGTTATTGTTCATTAAAAAATGGTAGCTCCTATGTAATACCTGACACCCCATTAGACGATAAATATATTGCTACAAAGGTGGCAATTGTTCTAGCAATTCAGGAATGTTCAGTTCCTTGGTTCTCTGCAACAACAAAAATGTTTATCGATTGGAATTTTCCATTTTTCGTCCATAACATGTTGAGCATAAGATTTAATATAAGAAAATGAAATAAACAAAGCTATCAGGTGCCCAAAAATTAAATGCATATAATGTATGTACCAGATAATATAAACTAGTAAACTAGTTGATCTAAGAAAACAATTCGCCTAGAATTTACACATAGAAAACAAAGGTACACTAGAATCATAATGACTTATCCGTGTAATACTAGTAAGAAAGCATCAATTTGAAGCCTTTGTACCATTTTTATAACATATTAGGAAACATTTTTAGAGCACTCCAAGAAAAATGAGAAGGAAATATATCACTGCACTTAATAGGCAAGTTTGACCCACTAAGTCCTCTGTCCACAAAAACCATATCAAACATAGAAAATTTTCAATTGTCTTCAAAATAAATGGATCCTTTTGTTAGAAATAACGGTCATATTTAGAACTTAGACATATAATAAAGTCTCACTAATAAAGGGATGTAATAATGAGGCATTTAATATAGTAATTAATGTAGTGATTATTACTTGGGTATTTGGGAATTACAGTGTACTCCCCTCCTACTACGTAGTGACACATTGCATGTAACGAAGGAATGAACCCACATTTTATCATTTAAAATGTGCATTCATTTCCACACATGTGTGTGTAAAAATAACATGGTATCAAAGAATTGTTGGGGAGAAGCAATGAATTTGGTGAAGGAGCCAAGGGAATGTTATGCCTAGTGAAGGCACTGAGGGTCAGATATAACATCTCAAATTGGAAAAAATATAACAAAGGCAAGCCATCCTGGAGTGAGTCAAAGGGAATGTGTATATGTTTGAAATCAAACTGTGAGAACTGTGGGCATTCATAGCACAAGGAAAAATGCACAGAAATATTGCAGAAGGTAGGCTAAAGAATCATAGAATTGATGATATCAAATCAATTTCTCGACTCATGGAGTGACACTAAGTGTAGGAACTTTATAGGTTTTCCTTTTTTTTTCTAGCCAAAAATTCATCCACATTAATAGATGATGGCCTACCACCAGTAAACTCTCCACACTTAACATTAACAACATTGGAGTTGCTACACATACCATCATTTTTTCTCGCTCTTGCAACATAATCATCAACATTAACGTGCACCTTGGATACCCAATTTACAATTTACAAATTTCTTTCCAAGGTTGACTTTGTATTGTGACATGCCATAGGGTTGGTTGGGATACCATTAGATCAAAAAGGATTATCACTTCTCAACATAGGCTTGCTCGATGACCTAACTTGGTCCATGCCTTGATCATGAGTATTTTTTCCCTAGGCCTTGCATTTTAGGAGAATCTATGCTCATGGTGATCGAACCTATGTCAAGGCATTTCAATGTTTTAAAATAGGCATGATTTTAAAACAAGCATGATTTCTTGAAGGAAATAAGAAAGAAGTCAAACCAAATCTGGAGGATAATCCACTACCCCAAGAGAAACCTGACTGTTTGGTTGTGTATCAACATCCCAGATGAGAACCTTACCACAGGATAAGCACAAATAGGACCGTGATTTGAAACAGAACATTTTGACAGATCATAACTTGCTGATTTCCAAACCTGTTCTATTCAAGTGGTGTACTTTACTATTATGGAGAATCTAAGCTGCCAAAGCAATAACAAAACTGCAAAACCAAAAAGAATGAGGCTCACATCTAGGCCATCTATATGTGTAGCGACAATTATTTCTTCATACAAACTCAACAAAGTGACACAATTCACAAATTATTTCTTCATGCACTATTCTTGGGCATTTCCATCTAAAACAGATTCCTAATAAACAAAATTTGTGATTCGAAAACAAATGATGCAATCATTAAAGCTTATTAAAATGTTTGTATCCATATCTTTGATTCACTTGACCACTGCATCTCATAAAGATGTCTCTTGCTAATATGAAGGGATTTCACTTAGAAACTTATCCTCAAGAAATCATCAAAGCCTTGTTCTTCATTATTGAAATGTGTGCAAAATTTATTCCCCAAACAAACTCAAATAAAGGACAAACCTTTGTCTTTGGCATCAATGCATGGGGTACTAGTCTAATTGTAGCTAATTGAGAATGTTTGGAGAGACTTTAGTCTATGATGCTACAACATGTGAACCATTATAAACAAGTCATTCAACATACCAATTTCCAAAACAAGTTTGGTGCCCATACTTTAAGAGCATTTCCAGGCTTGTTTTTTTCCTTCACAATATTTTCACCCCTGAGGACTGCATTACTTGACATCATAGATACACTTATTTAGCTCTTTGATTCTCAAAGGGGATTGCTTATCTAGGCTTGAATAGACATAGATACTGTTGGTTTTGGAGGCATTATTACTACTTCAATACATCGAAATTTGTATTGAGCATGTCATTTCCTTAAAGTACCTTTTGTATGCCCTTGGTCACCTCTGCCACCTGAATGAGGAGATCAACAAGCCAGTTAGGGATGACATATACATGATTTAAGTTCGGCTCATCCTCCCCTCAAACTATTTGTCCCAAGATGGCATGTTATGAGCATTTTATGTAGCTATGCAATAGTCTCATTTTTCAAATGGCCTCAAGACTCTTCTCAAGTAGCTCAAGGTTTGTTCCCACCACTTCCAAATCAAGAAAATCAACACATACCACACGGAGAGGATCTACCAATTTTTCCATCTTTAGGAGATTGAAAGAGAGTAATTTTGTTTCTTCAAATGTCGTATAGACTCTCACGTTCTAAAGTCTTCTAAATCATAAAACTCTCGATCCATTAGTCATGCTACATGATTATTATCGTTGCCTAGTCTCATTTCTGCAATGGCATGTTTACTTTAGTATGAATGGTTGTGATTGTTAATTCACAGTGAAGTATATATGAATTGTTTCTCATATGTTGTAAAGTATATATATACTCTTGTTCCATGTCCCTGCTAAGGATAATTAAAGCCGAATAGAAATAATAAGCTCTAGGATTGCATTGCAGTGAAGAATTTGAAATATAGAGGCATAAATTAATAGTGAACTATGAGTTTCCATTTATGAATCATACAGAGAGGAATGTTGGTATTGATGAAGTATTGTAGCTATTGGACAGAATAAGGGTTTCTATATAGTGAAGAGTTTGTGATTTGATTCCTCATCCTCAACATATATTCTAGTGGAAAATATCTTGTGATAACAGTGGAAAAATATCATCATTTATATAGAAGTTGAGTAGTCCGGCAATGAGAAGATTCATTACTTGTGTTAACTTGTAACACAATAAGGGTTTATTATTAGGTACAATAAGGGAAGTTCCCTAGTTCAACAAGCATGGAATACTTATAGTACTGAAGACATGTAGATTGGTGAAAGAAAGTTGTAATGACAGTACCTCAGTAACATAAGACAGTGACCTAATCATGAAGGTAACCTCATGAATGTGTAGCAATAGGTTGTTGAGTATTTGCATGACCTTGTTGTTCTGACAGTGCTCTTGTGATGACGACTACCTTGAGACAATAAAATGTCAGTGATTTGCATATATGGTTGTGTTCTAATTTAAAATGGTGACCTGGACACAAAGTACAGTGGGTAACTGACAATCCTCTCCATACTGATGTATTACCTGGTTGATACCTTAGTTTGTTTGTTGATACCAAACTCAAGTGCAAAAACTACAAAACAAATTAAAACCGTACCATTAGAGAGATCACATGTTGTCACACTAGGCATGTTCACCGATGACCGTTTAACTCTATCTGCTTTATCTATAGTCAATAATTCAAATGGAGGACTGATGGAAAACTGTAAACTAAAATTATCTTCGTTGTTGACAAATGCAACTCCAAGAGAACTTGATTAATTGCCAAGAGATTTTGGCAAGGACTTTGTCTTTCCATGCAGAACTTTAATTGGAGTCAAAGTGGTTTCTGAAGCCTATGGGAATGGTTTCAATATATCCAACATCTCACCAGAATGAATTGTAGCCAGTTTATTTTTTCCTGTTAATGGGCATGAATCATTTGATATGCCAATTTTTGTCTTTAAAGGTTGATTAAAAGTAGATGAAATGTTACCATATGACCCAGCTAGCATCGATGAGTAGAAATTCATTGGACCTGAATCACTTAAAGCAACAAAACCTGAAAGTGGAGGTCTGTATGTAGGCAATCCTACTAATGGAGGAATGGAATCTTTAATTGATGACACTGTTGGCAATATGATGCAATGTGTTGTCCTTGATGGCAACCCACTTGATGAAGATGATGGCAACCTACTTGATGAAGTTGTTCTTGACTTGATGAACTTGTTAATGATGTAAATCTGATGTTCTACAAGTAGTACAGAAGTTGCAGAAGAAAGGAATATCAGTATGTGCAAGAGTAATGATGAAAAGTGTATGTCATAAGGCATACACGGGTTTTCTTAATAGAAGGTGCGTATCCATGCGGAAAAGTACGTGCCAAGTCACGTATGGTCAATTGCGCTCTAAATATGTAAAACTAGGGGTTACTACCATGGTATTGACCCATTGTATTGAGCGCTGAGTTATCTATTTGATCTCGTCCAGGAATACCATCGGAAGTTATGTGGTTTTGACTCATGGTATTGATAAAGGGTAAACCTATATAAGGAGAAGAAAATCATTGTGCAAAGTGTGTGCAAGTGTCTGGGTTTTGAATGAATACTTCACTCTGAAATATGTCTGAATGGAAAGGGTAACAGTTTGATGATAGATCTGAATCTGTGATGCACCTATGAAGAAAATGATGAAGAAGGGAATCTAGATCTGAAATGTATTTGTATCTTCTAGATCTGTTTATGGAATGCTTAGATCTGAGATGAGGCGAACATCTGTTTGAAGTAAAGGGTAAAATCTGAACTAAATATCTGATCTGAAGAAGTAATCTGCTCTATAATGTTTGAAGATCTATACGCAAGTTTATAATAGTGGAAGCACGTATATACACGGGTTGGATAAAGCGAAAGCGCGTATGGGTTGTGAAATCAGTTTTGAAGGTATACGCGGATTTATATGAATGAAGGCGCGTATATATGCTGGATCAGTGAAAGGAAAGCGCGTATGAAAACTAAGGTTTGCTGAAGTATGAAGTATGAAATTTCTGATCTGTTCTGCTATGTTACTGCTATCTGTTTAAAATGTATTCTGCAGATCTGGGTTGTCTGAATTGATAAGTATCAGTTTTGATGTATGATTGAGCTTAAATGTGTGGAGTGGGTCCAGTCTGAAAATATGATGAAACGAGGCCTGCAAGTTGTGTTCTAAAGGAATCTTTTGGATCCAGTGTGAAAATTGATGAAACGTGGTCCATGATGGTGCTGAGGTTTGTAGCCTTCAGTCAGGGGGTTGTAGCTCCCTTCCAGGTGAGGCTGGTAAACGAGAGCAGGGGGTCGTAGCTCCCTTCCAGGAGAGGCTGGTAAACGAGAGCAGGGGGTCGTAGCTCCCTTCCAGGAGAGGCTGGTAAATGAGCGCAGGTGGGTGCCTGCGTACTGGTATGAGTCTGCGCCAATACATAGTTGTAATATGTTTTCTTTATAGTAAAATATTGAAGGCTGAGACAACGGCAGCGGTGGTTTTTTCCCGACTTGGGTTTCCACCTAAAATCCTGGTGTTCATGTGTGATGCTTATGTGTGATGGTTTATTCTGTTATTACTGCACTACTTACTGTTAACTAAAAATCATATGAATGAATGTTCCAAAGATCTAATTTAAGAATTAATGGCATAATAAGATCGCCCCTGCACACGCGAAGTTTTGTGCATTAGGTATCCACGCTGCATATACGAGTCTAGTTCAAAGAAAGTAGCGTATGGGTTTTATAAGACAAGAAAAAGCTTTGAGTATGCCGTAATATCGATTCACTTTCCCCCTCTCAAGATTTTTTCCCAACAAATTGCACTATGGTGTCCTTGTGGCGTAAGCTTGATCGCTTGAAGGAGATCCGTCGCAATGGGAAGTCATGAAGGAGTATTGTCTTTAAAGCCACCTCTATTCAATGGAAGTAATTTTTTATTCTGGAAGATACGAACAAAAGCATATCTGCAAAGTCTTGGTGCAGAAGTATGGGCAATCGTGGAAGAAGGTTATTAATATCCGACAAGTATTCCTACTGATGCAGCATAAAGGAAGAAATATGAAGTCAATGCCAAAGTAGTCAATGTTTTGTTAGGAATCATGTCTAAACCAAAATTTTCTAAAGTGATGCAACTAAATTCAACAAAAGAAATATGGGACAAAATAATTCTAAGCTATGAAGGAGATACAAAGGTAAAAAGTGCAAAACTCCAAACTCTCAGAATTGAATATGAAAATTTAAGGATACATAGTGATGAGAGTATTGCCAGTTTCTTTTTACATCTAGATGATATTGTAAATCGTATGATAAGTTTGGGTGAAACCATAACCGATACTACTCTGGTGGAAAAAGTCTTAAGATCTCTGACTTCAAAATTTGAGTCAAAAGTATCAGCTATTGAAGAAAGGCAAGATCTGCAAACTCTTACTATTGTTCAACTACATGGTATTCTGACTGCTTATGAAATGAGACAAGGAGGTCCCTCTCAAATCAAAGAATCTACTTTTAAGGTGTGTGCAAAATGAAAAGAAAAGGCAGATGTCAAGGAATCAAATTATATATCAGAAGAAGAAGAAGCAAATTTTGTGAGAAAACTCCAACTAGGAACTGGAAGATTCAAAGGTAAGCTTCCCTTCAAGTGTTTTGCTTGTGGAAAAGTTGGTCATTATGCTGCTAAATGTCCTTATGAAGATAATCATGGTAAAGGAAAACAATTTGAAAAGAGAAAGAGTTATTATACAAATGAAGTATCTGATGAGGAAGAAGAAGATTCTGACCAAGATCTACAAGTGCTTATGGCAAAGAAGCAAAAGAAGAAGGCTACTCAAAAGAAGACATCTCAGAAGACATGTGCGGCAGAAAATGACGAAGATAAAATAGGTATTGATTGTTGTTCTTGTGATTCACTTTCTTGTGCAAGAAGTGGTGAAGATAGTGAACGTAACAGTATAAGTCTAGAAGAAAAACTCAAGATCAATGATGAAAGCAATGATTGGAATCAATTTCATAAGAGAGAATCTGTCTACAAAGATATGATCTCTGGAATGAATGAACAGAAAGAAATACTGAATGGACAGATAGACAAGTATCAAAAGTTGTATTTTTTTGCAACCAATCGAAGTGAAAGACTTGAAGCAGAAATCATCTCTCTCAAAGAAGATCTGGAAAAATCAAATAAGAAGAATGAAGAACCCCTATCATTTGAAAAGGAAGGACTTGAAGCAGAAATCATCTCTCTCAAAGAAGATCTGGAAAAATCAAATAAGAAGAATGAAGAGCTGCTACAAACATTTGAAGAACAAGAAAATGGGTTGAAAGAAGAGATTCTAAAATTGAATGATCAAGTAGAATAAGGAAGAAGGAAAGAAGAAAGTATGAAGAAGCAATGCCAAAAATTGGAGGTTGAGGTAAACATTCTCAAAGGTAAATTAGAAGAAAAGGATAAACTCTTAAGGTTTCAAGATAGTACTAAGATTCTGGACAATATTCTTAGTAGTCAAAGGTCTCCTTCTATCAAACTTGGTCTGGGTTTTCATGAAACAGTTAAAGGAGAATCTAGTTCACAAGGAAGTGGTAAAGATTCAAAGGATGTCAAAGCAAAACTTGAAGTGTTGAAAGAAACAAAAGGTCAACCAACAATCATGAATACTCAAATGAAATCATTCACTAATGTTGAATGCTTTAAATGTCATAATTATGGGCATGTTGCAGCAAATTGCAGAAGTATATCATTTCAGTCACAATCAAACAGATTCTATTCAGAAAGATACTCTGGTTGCTTCAAGGGATATTGTTTTTCATGCAACAAGTATGGTCATAAAGCAGCTGATTGCAATAGAAGAAAGAACAGAGAAACACACTATGATCCTTATGCTTACTTCTCTGGTCATATAAGATGTTATGCTTGTAACAAGTATGGACATGTGGAAAAAGAATGCAGGATGAACAGATCTGAGAAATTGGTTAATTTTCAGCACACAATTAGAAATTTCAAGCAAATCTGGAATAGGAAGGAGGACCGGTCAGAAACGTAGGGATTATTGACCCTACTGCAGTCATCTGCTTCTGAAGCTTACTTCTCTTAATGATTGCAGGAGTGATGTGAGATACATTATAGAGATCAGTAATGTATTGTCACAGGGGGAGCGATGTATGGTGATTTTCATGATTGTTTTGGTGATTCTGGTTATGATTATTTCTAACAGAGCATCTGATATGCAGAAGACAGGTACAGGTGGTACAAACTTAGGGGGAGATGAAGGAATGTGAAATTTTCTATGTTTCACTTTCCATACGCGGGTTCTGTGAACAAAAGCCACGTATACACACGAGTTACAGTGGAGACAGTCGCGTATGCACTTCTGATAAGAAAATTTGTATGACAACTGAAGATCAAGAGCATAGGTTCAGGGGGAGCACCAGTCTGACTACTAATGATTGTATTATTGGCACTGTATCTATTTATTTCTCAGTACTAAATGATGATGACATGTTACATGGTTTCTTATGATTGTGGATGAGCCCTGTTTGCTTTTTGCTGAAGAGTTTTCGTTGCTTTCACACATGGGTGAGATGGAAGTCTTATGATTCAGAGATAAGGACAGATCATGATGCTAATAACTTGCTGTTGAAAGAGCTTCATGTTGCACAAGCTAAGGAAGATCCTTGGTCATATGGAAAGGATGCTTGGATGTACATTTTCAGGGGGAGCATTAGCCCTGCTGAGTATAATGCATTGTTGGCATTATGATGGTTCTGAAATATGATCACCTTCTTGAAGTCCTTTTTGGTTTTGGTCATAGAAAGTCATATTTGTAATTTGATGAAAAGGTCATGTTGAGACCTATGATGAAAAATTGTAATATTCAGTCATGTAAGGACTTGTTCAAATTTGTAAACCCACTTGGTTGGGTACTTAAGTCAAAATGTGTAAACCCTCTTGGTTGGGTACTTGAGTCTCATATGTAAATCCACTTGGTTGGGTCATTTGATGTAAGTATGAGTCTTTGGTGATAAGAAGGTCATAGAGTCATTTACTTCATTGCAAAATATGATTGAACATTCAGCATGAACTCAGGGGGAGCATGGTAACTTCAATGTACATCAGATCTAGAACGCTCTTCTTGCTACATGAGGAGAAAAACCTTTTGTTGGTTTTGATCCGCCCTTTGCCCTTGATGTCAAAGGGGGAGAGTGACATGGTGTTTGAATAGAGGGAGAATATATTTATGCTTAATGTATTTATCTGTTGTGATCAAACACCATCATGGTTGCCATCAAGTCCAAAGGGGGAGATTGTTGGCAATATGATGCAATGTGTTGTCCTTGATGGCAACCCACTTGATGAAGATGATGGAAACACTTGAAGAAGATGATGGAAACCTACTTG
This sequence comes from Pinus albicaulis, assembly GCA_034641835.2. Lineage (NCBI taxonomy): Eukaryota > Viridiplantae > Streptophyta > Pinopsida > Pinales > Pinaceae > Pinus > Pinus albicaulis. The sequence continues at coordinate 364,318,185 of CM076580.1, forward strand.
ATGAAGTTGTTCTTGACTTGATGAACTTGTTAATGATGTAAATCTGATGTTCTACAAGTAGTACAGAAGTTATAGAAGAAAGGAATATTAGTATGTGCAAGAGTAATGATGAAAAGTGTATGTCATAAGGCATACACGGGTTTGCTTAATAGAAGGCGCGTATGCACGCGGAAAAGTACGTGCCAAGTCGCGTATGGTCAATTGCGCTCTAAATATGTAAAACCAGGGGTTACTACCATGGTATTGACCCATTATATTGAGCGCTGAGTTGTCTATTTGATCCCGTCCAGGAATACCATCGGAAGTTATGTGGTTTTGAATCATGGTATTGATAAAGGGTAAACCTATATAAGGAGAAGAAAATCATTGTGCAAAGTGTGTGCAAGTGTCTGGGTTTTGAATGAATACTTCACTCTAAAATATGTCTGAATGGAAAGGGTAACAATTTGATGATAGATCTGAATCTGTGATGCACCTATGAAGAAAATGATGAAGAAGGGAATCTAGATCTGAAATGTATTTGTATCTTCTAGATCTGTTTATGGAATGCTTAGATTTGAGATGAGGCAAACATCTGTCTGAAGTAAAGGGTAAAATCTGAACTGAATATCTGATCTGAAGAAGTAAGCTTCTCTATAATGTTTGAAGATCTATACGCAAGTTTATAACAGTGGAAGCGCGTATATACGCGGGTTGGATAAAGCGAAAGCGCGTATGGGTTGTGAAATCAGTTCTGAAGTATGTGCAGAGGTATACGCGAGTTTATATGATTGAAGGCGCATATATACGCCGGATCAGTGAAAGGAAAGCGCGTATGAAAACTAGGGTTTGCTGAAGCATGAAGTATGAAATGTCTGATCTGTTCTACTGTGTTACTATCTGTTAATGATGTATTCTACAGATCTGGGTTGTCTGAATTGATAAGTATCAGTTTTGATGTATGATTGAGCTTAAATGTGTGGAGTGGGTCCAGTCTGAAAATATGATGAAAAGTGGCCTGCAAGTTGTGTTCTAAAGGAAGCTATTGGATCCAGTGTGAAAATTGATGAAACGTGGTCCATGATGGTGCTGAGGGTTGTAGCCTTTAGTCAGGGGGTTGTAGCTCCCTTCCAGGTGAGGCTGGTAAACGAGAGCAGGGGGTCGTAGCTCCCTTCCAGGAGAGGCTCAGTAGAGCGGGGGGAGTCGTAACTCCTTTCCGGAGAAGGCCCCGTAGCGACGCGGTGGGTGCACAACGTGCGGTATGAGTCTGTGCCAGTACATAGTTGTAAGATGTTTTCTTTATAGTAAAATATTGAAGGCTGAGACAACGGCAGCTGTGGTTTTTTCCCGACTTGGGTTTCCACCTAAAATCCTAGTGTTCATGTGTGATGCTTATGTGTGATGGTTTATTCTGTTATTACTGCACTGCTTACTATTAACTAAACATCAGATGAATGAATGTTCCAAATATCTAAGTTAAGAATTAATGGCATAATAAGATCTCTGCATATATGCGAGTTTTGTGAAGGGTATCTGCGTATATACGCGAGTCTGGTTCAGTAAAGTAGCATATGGGTTTTAGAGCATGAAAAAGCAAAAGTTTTGAGTATGCCCTAAATACTGATTCACCGCCCCCCTCTCAGTATTTTTTCCCAACAGACACAACATCAAAGATCAAAGCAATGAAATAAAATAATTATGGAAAGAAATATGAAAACCTTGTTCATTTTTTGCATATCAAATATGCTCCAAGTATGGGCACAAACATGAGAGTTTAATTTTAAACTCTCTAGGCTCTTGTTAATGTGGTCAACCAAAAAGATGTCAAAAAACTAAATATTTTGGGGGATTCAAAACTTGTTGTAGATTGAGTATGCGACAAAGTCAGCATAGTGTCCCCTCATTTGGCTCACATTTTGCAAGGTATCAAACAAGTCTACAACAAGTTGGATTGGTTCTCTTGTGGCCATATATACCATGAACTCAATACCCTAGCAGACAAGCTCTCCAAGGAGGCTCTCCAACTTATTCCACAAGTGCTAGAAAACCAAGAGTATACGAATAATAATTTTGTGGGGGTTGTTGCCTTCCATATCTAGTTTTTTGTCTCACTTATTGCTATATTTTTTTATTATATATGTAAACAATCCAATGATATTATTAGAAAAGTGATAGAGATTTTTTTTGGCTTTTAAAAGCTCGCACAATATATAATTGGAACAAACTTTTATTACTAGAAATCAATCAATTACTTCTACATACCATTAAAAGTGGCAAAAGCTCTATAACCTTTGATCACCTTGAACATCAAGCACACTAAGAACCTCGACAATTGGGTTCTAATAACATTGCCAAAGATCCAAAATTGACAAAGCACAATTTAATGAGTATTGATTAGTCAAAATTACCATGTGGATCAACTACTCATGTCGAAATGATGGTATATTGGATTAGGTGTGGGTTGCACTTGCATTTGAAAGAGTGAACACAACGTGGATAAAGAACATTGACTACACTAGGAACCTTGACAATGGGGTTCTAATAACATGGCCAAAAATCCAAAATTGACAAAGTACAATTTAATGAGCATTGATTAGTCAAAAGTACAATGTGGATCAACGACTCGTGTCGAAATGATGGTATATTGGACTAGGCGAGGGTTGCAATGGCATTGGAAAGAGTGAACACAACGTGAATAAAGAGTCACTTGGAGAAGGAATACAAGGAATCACAGTCTTGATTGCATGTATAGGGATGGTCAAACAAGAAAGTAGAAGCATTTGGGACACCATCAAAATTGGCAACTCAGTTTTTCTAAGAGACATCCAAAAGAGTCATCCAAAAGCGCATCTTTTTATATGGAAAAGCTTTAAATCATGCTTTTGGAAAATGCAACCTTCACATTAGGGAAACTTTTCCATCTACGTTTCCCACATAGATATGTAGAGAAATGTTTCTTCAATCGTCCGAAAAAAGGGAAAGTAAAAAACCCTTTTGGGAAAATGCATTTCCCTCTATGTTTCACCGCATTTCCCAAAATAGATATGTGGAAAAATGTTTCTTGGAGCATCCTACAAGAAAAAGACACCTTGGGAACATGGGAAACATGGAGGTGCCCCCTCCCACCCTAAGGGACACAGCCTCGTAGAACAGTAATTTTTTCATTAATTTAGGGGCATTTCTAAGTCATCATTGCTCATTTGTTTATGAATACAAAGTTTATCATATACTGCTATGTTGAATGGTAAGCATGTGTCAAAGCCCTATAACAAGAGGAGTTGCTTCGGATAGAATCAAGGCCAAGGCCTGAAAATTGGGACTAAACTTTCATAGTTGCAATATAAGCATGTGGACAACAACACAGTGGAAATTCATTATAATACAAAGACCTTACAAAACCATATTTTCTTGATGATCATAGAGGATTTGGTATTTCACTTGCACTAAGCATAGCATCTATTGTCATCTATTGTTAAGGTACATCTATAAGACCCATTTACAGATACTTCCAAAAGTATGCCTTGGAAAGATTACTTTTATTTTAACAATCAAAGAACTTCTATAACAATTATTGTTGACTAGTGTAAAATCATAGCTCTGAAAGAATGGAAAGGTGTTATAGGCTATATACAACATGAAGATATCAATAACTAAATAAGTAGGAAGTGATGTTAGCTCAAATCATGGTGTAAACTAACCAATATTAAACTTTTTCCACTTCATACTGTCACACTAGTGTGTTTGTAGCAAAAAATTGGTACTGCTGAAGGTATAACTACATCAATGTAAAATAAAATATCCACGGTGCAAAATTATTTTCAGTTTGAACCATAGATATGAACTTAAAACACATTTTGGATAAGAAGTGCATACTTTTGCAAATACTGAGCAAAATTCCAGAAACTGCAATGCTGATCCAACAACAGTAGCTAAGAATTATTTCCGCCAATCATGTTATAAACCAGTAGAGCAAAAATGAAACATGCCATCGCACTATCATTTGTAGGAACATAAAACATGGTTTCAGCTATCACACCACATTCTCCCATGGCCAAGATTGTTATTTTCCTGAAAAAAATTGGGTTTAACAGAGATAAAATTTTGAATCAATTGGAGTTAAAATTTCTTCAAATTCAGGGAAAAATAATTTTCATTTTTTTTTTAAAGGACTTCAAACCCTCTCTACCCACTTTTTTTTTCTACTGCATTTTTCCTTGTTGAACCTCGCTTATTTGTTTAATTTCTCTCTTCATTTTTGTCTCCTCTGCCCTTTCATATCCATTCTTCCGCGTTCGTCTCCTTGTCAATCTTTTCGGCTATCATTTCCCTCATTTTGCAGTTTTTGTTGCGTCCCTTTTTTCTCCTTTGGCCCACATTCAGATCTACGTGCTCTCTCTTGCTTAATGCTGCCATCATTTCCCTCAATCCATTGTCATTTCCTCACCCGAGGTTCCTTCCCTGTTTCCCATCCATCCTTATTACTTTTCCATCTTGTGGATTTTCCTCACGCAACACCCTTATGCTTGCTCGACCTACAAGTTCCCTCCGCGTCCCTTTCTATTTCGACCTACAAAACTTGCCTGCGTCTCTCTCCCTCATCGTGTGCTTTCATAATCTGTCCGCTACTCCATTCACCTTCCTAGTGGCTACCAACATCCCCTTCCTCCTCTGTGCGTTTTCTCCATATTTTTCTGTTGCCCGCACCTGCAAACCCTCAAAACTCCTTGTCGGATTCTTCCATGCTCCCACTCCATGCTAGCGGGAGAAATGTTATTTTAACTCTAGGCTAAAATTTAAACGAAAAATGAATACTCTCTCCTTCCATTTTTCCAAACATCATTTTTAATATTATGCCCACCAAATATCATTTTGAATATCATACCCATTGTTGTTTTGATAGATGTTGAGCATGTTCCACGATTTCTTGTAATTTTAAAAATTGTTTAAAAGGAAGCTTCAAAAATCAATTTAATTTCATTCTAATAAATTTATTTTAAAAACATTGATGATGAACCATGATGAACCACACAATGAGTGGTTCGAAAAGAATTGACTTTAAAAAATTTATGTGATTTATCTAGAAGAGTTTTTAAATAAATTAATTAATTAATTATTAAAATAAAATTGAGATAAAGTAGTAAATTTAGGAGAGGTTTTTGCAACCCATGGTTTTTCTCATGGTATTCTACCTTGCCAACAAGGGGGAATTAACCTGATCATAGGTCCCAACTAGACCTGCTCTCATTTGGAATGGCTAATCCCAACGGTTTTAAGAATTGTTATAAGGGTTAGGGGAATAATGAGTTAGTGGTTAAGGGATTAAGGATTAGGGGAATAGGGGCTTAGGGGTTATAGTTTTAAGGTTTAGGGGTTAGGGGAATAATGAGTTAGTGGTTAAGGAGTTAGGGATTGGGAGCTTAGGGGTTAAGGGGTTAGGGATTGGGGGTTTACGGGTTAAGGGGTTAGGGATTAGGGGCTTAAGGGTTAGGGGATTTAGGCACATTTAGGGGTTAGGGGAATAATGAGTTAGTGGTTAAGGGATTAGGGATTGGGGTTAGGGGAATAATGAGTTAGTGTTTAAGGGGTTAGGGATTGGGGGGTTAACGATTAGAGGATTTACGTGCATTTAGGGTTTAGGGGAATAATGAGTTAGCATTTAAGGGATTAGGGATTGGGGGCTTAGGATTAGGGTATTTAGGCACAATTAGGGGTTAGGTGAATAATGAGTTAGTGGTTAATGGATTAGGGATTAGGGGCCTAGGGGTTATGGGATTTAGCAGTTAAGGATTTTAGGGGTTAGGGGTGAGGGGTTAATGGGTTATGGGTTAAGCGTTAATGGTTTATGGGTTTAGGGGTTTGGGGTTTAGGTGTTATTGGTTTAGGTGTTTAAGGGTTTATAGGTTTAGGGTTTAGGGGGTTAAATGGGTTAGGGGTTGGGAATTAGGGTTTAAGGGTTAAGGGTTTAGAGGTTTAGGGTTTAGGGGGTTTAATGGGCTAGGGGTTTAAGGGTATAGGGGGTTAAATGGGTTAGGGGTTCAGAATTAGGGGTTAAGGGGTTAAGGGATTAGATGTTTAGGGTTTAGGGGGTTAAATGGGTTAGGGATTTAGAGGTTTAGCGGGTTAGGGGATTTAGCAGTTAAGGATTTTAGGGGTTAGGGGTCATTAGGGGTTAATGGGTTTAGGGTTTAGGGGGTTAAATGGGTTGTGGTTTTAGGGGGTTAAATGGGTTGTGGTTTTAGGGGGTTAAATGGGTTAGGGGTTGGGAATTAGGGTTTAAGGGGTTAAGGGTTAAGGGTTAGAGGTTTAGGGTTTAGGGGGTTAAATGGGTTAAGGGTTTAGAGGTTTAGGGGGTTAGGGGATTTAGCAGTTAAGGATTTTAATGGTTAGGGGTTGGGGGTTAAGGGATTAAGGGGTTATAGGTTTAGGGTTTAGGGGGTTAAATGGGTTATGGGTTTAGAGTTTTAGGGGGTTGAGGGATTTAGAAGTTAAGGATTTTATGGGTTAGGGGTTAGGGGTTAATGGGGTTAGGGTAGGGGGTTAAATGGGTTAGGGTTTTAGGGGTTAAATGGGTTATGGGGCCGGAATTAAGGTTTAAGGGGTTATGGGTTAAGGGTTTATAGGTTTAGGGTTTAGGGGGTTAAATGGATTAGGGGTTTAAGGGGTTAAATGGGTTAGGGGTTAAATGGGTTAGAGGTTTAGAGATTTACGGTTTAGGGGGTTAAATGGGTTATGGGTTTAGGGGTATACGGGGTTAAATGGGTTAGGGGTTGGGAATTAGGTTTTAAGAGGTTAGGGGCTAAGGTGTTAGAGGTTTACGGTTTAGGGGGTTAGGGGATTTAGCATTTAAGGATTTTAGGGGTTAGGGTTTAGGAGTTAATGGGGTTAGGGTCCAAGGGGCTAAATGGGTTAGGGTCTAGGGGGCTAAATGGGTTAGGGTTTTAAGACTTTAGGGGGTTAAATGGGTTAGGGGTCGGGAATTAGGGTTTAAGGGGTTAAGGGTTAAGGGTTTAGAGTTTTAGGGTTTAGGGGGTTAAATGGGTTAGGGTTTTAGGGGTTTATGGGGTTAAATGGGTTAAGGGTTAAGGGTTTAGGGGTTAGGGGTTAAGGGTTTAGAGGTTTAGGGGTTAAATGGGTTAGGGGTTTAGAGGTTTAGGGGGTTAAATGGGTTAGGGGTTTGGAATTAGTGTTTATGGGGTTAGGGGCTAAGATGATAGTTTCGTTGGTCTCTGTTTGTGCACAATAGTTTCTAATTCTTTGTATCTCAATGTAAAAAATTTGTAGGTATTTTTGCTTGTTGCCATGTCTTATCTATGTAGAAATTATATAACTAATGTGTTATACATCCAAGATTCTCTTGATCACACACTATTTTAACTTCATGCACAATACAGAATCTCTTCTACTATTGATCATCATATGCGGAGATTAAATCAATTGCATGCACACATTGAAACCATAAAAATTCACACATATAAACACAATGTTTTAACGGGAAAGCCTGAAGCTAAAAACCCAAACTATCTATATATACTATATTTCATAGAGATCATGTAACAATCCTCATACAAAGCTTCTCACAAGCTCTCCGTACAATACAATCGCTACACACTAATTAGGTCTAATCTAGCAAATCCATGCACCGATCCCTGCCACCTACTAGCCTGCCTCTACTGCGCAATCCCTGCTAAAGAATGGCTCTAAATGAACTCGAATTGGTCCATAATTTCTCATGCAATCCTCATTGGCAACTCTAATCTGTGTTGGATGCAATCAATGCATCACTATAGTCACAACTGATAGTCAACTTTTCCTTTCACCTATCTCTCCACTAGTCTCCACTGAAACTGTCCATGCACTGTAGTTAACTAATGTATTCTTCAATTGATTAACAAGTTAATAATTAGTGAATTAATTAATAATTAATTCACACCACTCTCACTAGTGTATCAATCAGTTAGACTAGATACAACTAGCTCAACTGTGTCTAACTGAGTTAAACTAAACACAACTTCACCAAACTTTATCACATGATTTCTAAATCAAGTCTCCATGAAATAGCTCCACTTAACCCTCGTGAATAGCATAATTCCTTCTCGTCGCCCTCCGTGTCACATCCGTGCACTTAACCGAAGTGCTCCAAGAGAATAAGTTAATGTTTATAGTCCAAATATTATTAAGAGCTAATAATATTCGACATATCTACTTTAGACCGGAAATCTAAAAATAGATTCTGCGCAATATGTCTAAAAATAGAAGTCCATCTATTTTTCCAACTTGACCAACCATCCACAAATAGCATCCTGCAACTCATAGAATATGATCGACATGTATAAAAATAGACATAGTATAAAAATAGACTTGCACCAAAAATAGCCTGCGGGCCCACTTAGTGAAGGCGACTCTTTTCACTAAGCTCATCATCTTGTTGCAATCTCAACACTCCCTCTCAACAAGATAGGGATTATCTTTTCACTCTGATCTTGCCTCTATGGTATTCGAATTTGCTCCCGATGAGCGCCTTCGTCAAGATATCAGCATCCTGATCCTCCGTGGGAATGTATGAAAGTAACATGATTCTCCGCTGCACACAATATCTAATATGATGGTACCTGATGTTGATGTGTTTGGATCTATCATGAAATAATAGATTAGCCAAGAGTTTAATGCAACTCTGGTTATCACAATAAATCACAATAGGCTCCAATTGTGACCCGAACAACCCGACTAGGATCTTCCTCATCCATATAGCCTTGCATGCAGCCAAACTCGCTGCCATATACTCGGCCTCTACTGAACTGAGTGCCACGGATCTCTGCTTCCTGTTGTACCAAGAAACTGTTGTCGACCCGATACTGAAGATCCCTCCAGATGTGCTCTTCTATCCGTTGGGCTCCCCGCCCAATTCGCATCCGTGAAGCCATGCAACTTCACCTCATCCGATCGTCCGTATCACAATCCATATCTCAATGTGCCTCTAAGATATCTCAATACATGCTTCCCCGCCTTCCAAAAGAGCTTGGTAGGCTTAACCATAGCTTGTGAAAGTCAAGGTTAACGCATAGCATATGTCCCAATGTGGTATCGACTAGATACATGTGAGAAAACCAACCAATCGTCGATAAACAATGGCATCCACTACCTCTGCCGATGTAGCATCCTCTTTCCTCCAACCACCAGGAAGAGGAGTGTCGATAGGCTTGCAGCCTTGCATGTTGAACTTCTCCAGTATCTCCCAGGCATACTTGCCTTGAGACACAAATAGTCCATCACTGCGCTACCAAATTTCCAATCCCAGGAAATAAAGAAGGAGGCCCAAGTCCTTCATCTCAAAATCCTTTGCAAGATTAGCCTTGCATGAGAGTATCAACTGTTCATCACCCGTCAAAATAAAATCATCTACATAAAGTACAATGATCAGCAACTTACCCTCCACCACAATCTGGTATAGGTTTGGATCCGCCTCACTCTTGGTGAATCCAAGACCAGTGAAATAACTTTCTATCGGTGTGTACCAAGCACAAGGTGCTTGTTTCATCCCATACAACACTCTTTTGAGCCTGCACACATGCGACTCGCTGCTGAAGATCTTGAAACCTTCGGGCTACTCTATGTACACCTCCTCCTCAATGAATCCATTGAGGAACACAGTCTTCACATCCATCTAATGAATGTGCCAACCCATCTACGCTGAGAGAGCTAGGATGATCCGTATGGAAGAATACCTTGTGACAGGTGCAAAGGTTTCTTCATAGTCGATCCCCTCGATCTGTGAGAAGCCCTGGGCAACAAATCTTGCCTTGTACTTCTCGACACTCCCGTCAGCAGCTTGCTTCACTTTGTAGATCCATCTCGAACCTACCACTAATTTCCCTTCTGGCCTTGGGACAATCTCCCATGCACTGTTTCTGACAATCAAATCATACTCTTCCACCATGGCATCTACCCATGCAGGGTCCTCCACATCTTCCTCAAAAGAAGATGGTTCTGTCATGATACACTTGCTCATCAGAGCCATGTATCCAGTATATTGGTCAGGTGACTGTCTCTGTCTGCGCTGTGATGTAGGGGCTCCTACAATCTTCTCTGCATCAAGATTCAGTTGCTCAGCTTCTATAGTGTGCTTCCGCCCTCTGATGTTTGGCGCTGCATGAGTGGTTTCTTCCACTCCATGAACCTCCTCTTGTGGCTGATCCACATCCTAAGGCTCATCCTTAGGAACTAATAGCTCCTCATCTGCATGCAAGTGTGGCTCCCTCTCAAGCGAACACTTCATGGCTTTCTCCTCATGAAATTAGATATCCTGTCGCACAACAGTCTTTCGACTGTCTGGAAAATAAACACGATAGTTGTGGGGTGTTTCTCTATACCCCAAAAATGTCCCAACCTCTGCGGTCGGCTCCAGCTTCTTCCTGGCATCCTTCGTCACATGAATGTAAACAGGTGAGCCAAAAATCTTCAAATGAAAAATATCAGGCTTCTTACCAGAAAACACCTCTTCGGGTGTATTCATGCCAAGTACTCTATGAGGACAACGGTTTTGCACATAAACCGCAGTGTTGCAAGCTTCATCCCACAAGTGTATGGGAAGGCCCTGATCATGCAACATTTCCCGTGCAACACCCACGTTCGTTTTGTTCTTTCGCTCCGCGACCCCATTCTGCTGTGGGTTATGAGGCGCTATGAGCTCTGTTCGAATTCCTTCTGCACTGAAAAAGTATTTGAATTTGCCAAAGATGAATTCACCACCATTATCACTCCTAATAGCCTTCACTTACTTCCCTGACTCTTTCTCCACCAGTTCCTTGAACTCACAGAACTTTGAGAATGTCTCGCTCTTCTTCTGCATGAAGAAGATCCAGCACTTACGAGAAAAGTCATAAACAAATATCACATAATACCTATGCTTTGTTGTCGAAGCTACTGAGAAAGGTCCACACACGTCTGTGTGAATTATCTCAAGGATCGTCGTGGAGAAACTATCCTTCTCATGAAAGGTGTCTTTCACAAATTTTCCCAAAGTACATCCCTTGCACTGATCTGACTGCACAAGTGTACCCTTGGGAAGCCCGGTAGAAATCTGCTGCAAAATTTTCAAAGCACCATGGTGAAGGTGGCCCAATCTCCTGTGCCACAGATCGCTCTCATCTCGGCTCACCACTCCTTCTGCTTTGCTTGCCAATGCTGCGCAGCCATCTACTTGCAATTGATAAAGGTTCTTAACTCGAACCCCTATCCTCTGGGTTTCACCAGTTTCCCTACTGCACAGGAAAGCCTTTCCCTCCCTAAAGACAACATCATATCCCTTGTCTTCCAACATCGCCATAGAGATCAGATTCTTCTTCAATCCTGGAACATGCATGACATCCTTCAAGATGAAAGGTTTTCCAGACTCCCTCTCAAAGGAACTGGTCCCGATACCAGTCGCACTGTGTAATATCCCAAATGGGATATTTTAACTATTGCAGAAATTAACTTAAGCAGCAAAATAAATGGAAATATACACACAGCCACCAATAGAACACAACAGATGTCGATAAAATCACTGAGCCATCTTATTAATCCATGATAAAAAGTACATTAGCATAAAGGAACAGCGGAACCTGAGCTTTCCAAGCAAGCAGAGAAAACCCAGAAATATCTCTGGCCCAACTGATGAATGACGCTGGCAATGATGTAGACGGCTCGGTCAGAAGACTGTTGCAAATCGGCTATAGCAAAATTGTCACTGAACCCACTGAAGCACAAGTTGAAGATCCAGATGATCCTCACACCAATCCCTGAAGCTCTGCGAAACTTCTGAATGAAGTCTCCTCAAGAGAGTTGGTTTTCGTCCAACACTCATAAATCACTTGAGGGTTTCCGTCCTGGGGCTACGGATGAAGTAGAGAACCACGTCTCACACCTCTCATATAATAAAATAACATGATCCAACGATATCTCCCAATGGCCTCCTCCCTTTCTTTTATAGAACTCTTGGAGCCTTCTAGAGCATTATTTTGTTATTATTTTATTCATGGAGCACTTTTCCCTTTTATTAAAATATTCCTTTTTAATGCAAAAAAGGGTAAATCGGCTACCACGCCTCCTTCGATCACTGGAATCCGTGTCTAACTATCCCACCATGTAGGTATCCTCGTCTCGGTTCCAATGAGCTATTACACTAAGGTTTTCCATCATGTATTCCTCTCGAAATGCCACCTTGAGTGTAATCGGCTGATTTAAGCCCAGAAATAACTCAAATTTCCGAAAGTTATCAGAATGCACCGAAACGAAAGCCAAACCACTCGGATGATGGAGTATATCAAGCGAATGCCTCTGGAAACCATGAAACTCCTCAAAAATCCTCCAAAAATCCCCTGAGCCCGCTGATAGCACTAATCTATACATGTGACCTGTCTACTCCTAACTCTGGAAGACCAACTTGGCCGCATCGTAGGTGACACCAAAAATGGGAATATTACACACTGTATCTACCATCATCACCCATCTCGATGTGCACTCCAATATCCTTCTCATCCAGATCAGTAAACAAATATTTGTCTCCGGTCATATGGAAAGATGCACCACTGTCAAGAAACCACACTGATCCCATCACACTTGAGACCAAGCATGCGATCAGCAAAAAATCCAGCGCAAACTACGAGGCTAAGTCCTCTCTAGCTGTAGATCCATCATCCTTCTTATTTTTCTTCTTCTGTGGACAATTAGTGGCGTAATGTCCAGTTGGTGATAGTGAAAGAACTTCACCTTGGACATGTCCTACTTCTTGCCTTTCGCACCGGATTGAGAAGGATTTTTATTTCCCTTCTCCTTCCTTGCTTTTGCAGCCAAAGCACAATTTTCTTCATCTTCATTCTTCGATGAAGATCCATCCCTAGTACTCCGCCTTATATCCTCTTGTACAAGATCCAACCAAAGTCACTCCCATCCTGGCAGTTTCTCTCGACCATTGACAGAGTCCTCATAGGAATGCCAACTCTTCGGAAGCCCAAGGAGAGCCAAGATCAACAAGTCCTCTTCATCTACAGTAACCCCCACACTTCCCAGCTCATCCCTACACTGGAAAAACTTCGTGAGGTACTTGGGTATACTTTTTCCCTTCTCCATTTTTATTTTCCTGAGTTTGTCTTTCAGCACCAACTTCCTCTGGTCGCTCTTGCTTTGGAACAAGTCTGTCAAAGCTTTCCACATCAATAATGGAGAAGCTTTACCATGAAGGTTGGACACTATGTGATCCTTCACACCTTCCAACAGAATCCTTCGACATTTTGTTGTCTTATTTTTCCATGCGTCAAGTGCGACAGCATCGCTAGAAGCAGGTTTTGGAATTTCTGCATCTATGAACTCCTTCAACCCATTATCCTCCAGCACCACCTCCATCCTATCCTTCCATGCAATATAATTCAAGCTGCCCTCAAGGGCATACTCCAATCACAATCTGTTGAAATAAATCTCAACTTCGACACCAAGAAAACACTGCTGCAAATTTGAATTCCACCAGCACAAAACTCAACCGCTTCAATGATTTGCAATTGCTCCAATGATCAATATAACTCCGATACCATGTAGAAATTATATAACTAATTCGTTATACATCCAAGATTCTCTTGATCACACACTATTTTAACTTCATGCACAATACATAATCTCTTCTACTATTGATCATCATATGTGGAAATTAAATCAATTGCATGAACACATTGAAACCATAAAAATTCACACATATGAACACAGTGTTTTAATGGGAAATCCTGAAGCTAAAAACCCCAACTATATGTATATAATATATTTCATAGAGATCATGTAACAATCCTCATACAAAGGTGATCATATCAAGCTCTCAGTACAATACAATCGCTACACACTAATCATGCCCGATCTAGAAAATCCATGCACCAATCTTTGCCACCTCCTAGCTTTCCTCTACTGCGCAATCCCTGCTGAAGAATGGCTCTGAATGAACTCAAATTGGTCCAGCCTTGCTCACGTAATCTTCATTGGAAACTCTACTCTGTTTTGGATGCAATAAATGCATCACTATAGTCACAACTGATAGTCAACTTGCCCTTTCACCTATCTCTCCAGTGGTCTCCACTGAAACTGTCCATGCACTGTAGTTAACTGATGTATTCTTCAGTTGATTAATGAGTTAATATTTAGTGAATTAATTAATAATTAATTCACACCACTCTCACTAGTGTATCAATCAGTTAGACTAGATACAACTAGCTCAACTGTGTCTAACTGAGTTAAACTGAACACAACTCCACCAACTACCTCAATAACTCCACCAAACTCTGTCACATGAGTTCTAACTAAAGTCTCCATGCAATAGCTCCACTTAACCCTCAGGAATAGCGCAATTCCTTTTGTCAGCTCCTGTGCCACATCTGTGCACTTAACTGAAGTGCTCCAAGAGAATAAGTTAATGTTTATAGTCCAAATATTATTAAGAGCTAATAATATTCGACATATCTATTTTTAGACTGGCAATCTAAAAATAGATTCCGCCCAATATGTCTAAAAATAGAAGTCCATCTATTTTACAACTTGACCAACCATCCACAAATAGCATCCTGCAACTCATAGAATATGATCGACATGTCTAAAAATAGACATAGTCTAAAAATATACTTGCACCAAAAATAGCCTGCGGGCCCACTTAATGAAGGCGACTCTTTTCACTAAGCTCATCATCTTGTTGCAATCTCAACAATCTATTTATTAATTTCTAGTATTTGTTAGTCACTGCTTTACATTTATTAATGAAAATTTATATTGCAATTAAACCAAATGTATGTTCAATCTCCAGTTTCAAACTCAGCCAAAGTGTTGTCACACAATTTAAGTCCAGAGAATGGCCATCTAATGAAGTCTCAATAACCACACTACACCTCATGACTGCTACAGAAAAGCTTAAGTTCGAGTGTCCCACATTCCTGAGAAATTTGGCTCTTATACTCTTGCTCCACCTGATTGTGTCCTGGAAATGCCCTTGTTTATTGCAAAAACATCCTAATGTTGTCGACCTTGTCCCTTAACAGACCAAGGAAACAGATGAGACTGAGAGGAATGGAAAGCACTAAAAATTTGGAGAGAGTACAAAAGACTAGGATGATTTAAAGGATAAGATTGAAGAATGTAACAGTGTTGAAACAACTAAAATTTTTCCCAAACAAACAGTTGATAATGTGAAACCTTCTTCTGTACCAGTCAAATAAGGCTACATTCATGTGGGAGCAAGAAGAGGCCAAGCGACTGATAGGCATAACCTAGAAGAGAGGATATGGTTCCCTCTTTTTAATTAAATATTTCATATACATTTTTTCTATTGAAGATTAACCATTTTAACCTTGCCAACAAGGGGGAATTAACCCAATCATAGGTCCCAACTAGACCTGATCTTGTTTGGAATGGCTAAGCCCAATGGGTTTTAAGGACTGTTATAAGGGTTAGGGGAATAATGAGTTAGTGTTTAAGGGATTAGGGATTAGGGGCTTAGGGGTTAGGGGTTAGGGGTTAAAGTAATAATGAGTTAATGATTAATGTGTTAGGGATTGGTGGCTTAGGGTTAGGGTATTTAGGCTCATTTAGGGGTTAGGGGAATAATGAGTTAGTGGTTAAGGGATTAGGGATTGGGGTTATGGGAATAATGAGTTAGTGGTTAAGGGGTTAGGAGGGGGAGAGAGAGAGCAAGAGGAGTGAGAGAGGTAGAGAAGGGTAAGAGAGGGAGAAAATGACATAAAGATGGAAATTGGATAGAAATAAGGAGAGAGGGAGGGATATAGTGAGAGGATTGGAGGGTAGAGAGAGAGAGAGAGAGATTGGGGATCAAGAGAGAGGGAGGTAGGAGAGAAAGGGGGAGAGAAGAGAGATGAGAGATAAGACTTAAGAGAGAGGAACCTATATCATAGAAGAAATAATATGTGACCAAATTACTCTATAGGGAGATGGGAGATAGGGGCACCCTACCTACCTAACTAAACGTCTAAATCAAATGTGGTGTAATCGTCTGTAACGGTGGGAGTTTATATGAGGAGATGATTTTACAAGGAGGCACTGGATTTTTAATGTGATATGCAAAAACAAGTATCGAACCTAACCATTTCACATTCCCCAATGTTCTGTCTGCATGTGCTAATTTGGTAAATTTGGAACATGGCAAAGGAGTCTTGTTTTTTTATCACCTCCCACGACGATTCACCAATTGTGAGAACACAACACTTGTGGTTGCATCTTCTAAATCATGATCACTTCTAAATCATCATCTTCTAAATAGGTGGATTTGGAATAACACCTGGGCCACGTGTCCATCATATAACGATATCGCATTTTTATTTTCGAAACATCTTACTGGTTCTAAACTTTGTGAATACCATTAGTGGTTTCTTAAGACAACTTCATGGTTCCGCTTCTCAATTATTCATTCGATCTAGGATCTTTGCAAGTTAAAACATTCCATCACATAAATTTGAGGTTTCATTGTAACTCTGCATTTTCAATTCTGCTGTGGTATACAATATCAACCTTCCATTGCATATAAACCTATCCTCCATCGCACAGTTCTGCCCTGTCATAGTTTTTCTTCAACTTAATTCCTTCCAACGCATAAATCCTTTCACGATTTCATTGTTCTGCATTGATCCGTTTCACCTTTTCTTCTAATTCTGATGTGCCTTTAAATCAAATCCAGTGTGATTCTTTAGACCTTGATTCCTCGTCTTCAATTCACGATGCATTTTCTAACTTCTGCTGGTAAATAGCTCTACACTAGCCAAGTTTATAGTCTCCAACCCTCTTTGGCACACAAACAATGCATGGCTAATTCTCTGTATTTAGTTACTGTGCATGACAGTGCACAGGCAGTGCATGTCAATGCATGATTTTTTCTCTGCATGACTGTTTCTCTATATACACTGTATATTCACTATATTCTCTGTATTTCTCTGCATGTCAGTGCTTGACTGTTTCTCTGCATGACTGTTTCTATGCATGAATCTTTCATTTATACAATGAATTTACTTACAAAAGCTCACTACTCTGTCTCTAATTCCTCTGCTGCTTCTGCTGCCTGGGCTGCCTCTTGCCTGTCTTCTTTTCCTATTTGTTGGTTCTTCTTTCTTCTCCTTTGCCATCAATGACAATATTTCCAACAATAATTCATGCTACTGACATAGAGGAGACACCCATTGTTCAAGCTGAGTTCATTGGGGAAGATGAGCATAAACAAAAAAAGGCTAAGTCTGCAAAGAAGCTTCAGTTTGAGGGGGAAGATGCAACTTTCATCTTTCAAGCAAGAAATCCTATAACTAGGCATGCTAAGAAACTCAAGGAAGGCAGCAAGGAAGTTCAAAAATCTATTGAGACAACTAAAGCTCCTGAAGAAGTTGTTGTGAAGCATACAACTAGCAGAACAAAAAGGGGAAAAGAATAAATGATAGAGAAAACAAAGTTTCAATATCTTGAGGAAAAATTGAGGTTGGAAAACCAAGAAATTGATGTAATGAGAAAGAGGGCTAGAAAGCACGGTGTTGAGAAATCAGAGTTTAAAAGGGTGAAGGCACTGTGGGAAGGTCAAACTGACTCTATTTCTGAAACTCCAAGTAGTGCAGAGCAATTTTTCAAATGGACAGTTCCAACCATAAAGGAAGCCAAGTTTGTCAGAATAATAAATACTCACTTGAGAGCTACTAACAGAATACTTAAAAATCAAGTGGAGGATTTAGAGCAACAATTAAATTTGATTCATGATAAGTTAAAAAGCAGAGGTATTAAAATAACAGTCATAGAAGAGCTTATAGCTAAATCAAGTGAAAATGAAGAAGGGACCTCATGAAGGCTGGAATGACTGTGTTTTTTAGTTGATATGGTTTTTTAAATGATGGAATTAGGTTTATCTTGAGTTTTTGGCACATTTACAATTTACACTTTGGAAAATTTTTGACAAAACTGCTCACTCAGCAGTTTCGTAGCGCAGACAATGTAAAAAAGGAGAAAAGTGCTACGAAATTGCTGTAGCAGCTTTTCTTACTCTTTTTCATAAAATTTTGAAGGGTAAAAGAATGAATGAAGAACTGAAATTTCTAGGGAGAATGTATTAAAAGGTAATTAAGACAGTTTTGGAGGAAATAAGTCAAAAATTTGAAGAAAAAAGGGTTAAAAGGCAGTGCTATGAAAGGCCCTACGAAATTGCTGTGTTTTCATAGTGCAGTGTATTGTAGCTCATTTGAACAGTTTGAAAATGGTTTTGGATAGTTGGAGCCTATGGAGGAGTTTTGGGATGTGATTATTCAACTTCCAAAAGTTAAGGACCATGAAATAAAGAGTACATGATGGTCAGAATGTTCCAAGAATGCAAAGGACCCTATGCCTAAAAAATAGGGGACTGTTTCCTATTTTGATGGAGGTTAGCAATATGGTCATGAAGAGTTGAAGCCTATCATTTAGATTTGACCATGTGTTGATACACTTGGAAAATGATGTAATTTAATTTAGATAAGGTTGTTATAGATAGTGACAAGGAGTTTGAATCCTATTTGTAATAGGACTGTTTAGTAGATTAGCTGTCTTTTTGTAATAAATCCCATGTCTTATGGTTATGCAAGGTGTCAAGAGTCAGAAATTAAATGTATCTAGCCTAAGATTAGATCATCTCATGTTGTAAATTGTCTATTAAAGACCAAGAAGTCGAATTTGTCAGTTGTTGGACATTTTTGGCAAAACTGTGCTTATTGTAATTTGACTGGTTTTTAGCTAATACATAAGATTTATACTTAACCAAATTGATATTCAAAAGGAGTTTTAGTGTGTTATTATTCTATTTTCATCTTTTTATTATCACATTGTAGTGGTGTTTATCTATATTACTCAGAATTCATCTTTAGATGCTCTGACTTCCTATATAAATGAACTGACTATGTGTTTTACAGTTTCACATGTGTTTATACCTTGACTAAAACTATGATATGCCTCAACTTCCATGTTAAGTAGATTCATTGGATTATTGAAACTATTTTGACTCCATAAGCCCAATGTGTACTTGATGATGTGATTCTCAACCTATATCTATCATTTAACTGTTTATTACCCCACATAGAGTTAGCCATATATATTTTCATCCAAATCATTAACCCTTGAGAGAGCCCTCTCAGGCTGAGGAGGCTAAGCCTTAGTCAAAATATTAGGTTTGAAATAGTTACATGAAGTTGACTGATTAAGCAGCCTATCAGATCCAATTTTGTGATAACATTTTGGTGCGTCTGCAGGGATCCTGAAGATTACACTTTCTTGAAATTTTGAAGCTGAACTTCTAAAGGTAGCAGGAGCTCAGGAAGCTGTTTGAGGTTGCATCTACCTTGGTGACTCCATTAAATTTCATATGATCAAAGGTGGCTTCGAGAAGGAGATATACGAGGAGTAATCCTGACCCAAATCCACCTACCATCATGGACAATCCAAACACCATTTCAAAAGGCAGTCAAGGCATTTCTAAAGCATCAGGTACTCCATCTCATTTGAAATCCTTGTCCTCTGAAATATTAAGAAATCCTGAAGATAAAAGAGTTGATGATAAAATTCAAGAAGTTTTGTTCAGATCATAAAGTGAAAAAGAGCTAACTGAAATTATCTTAGACTTGCATAAGAGAGGTATTGATACCTCAGCTCTAGTAACACAAGAAAAAAAAGAAGAGTTTTGGGAAGTTGTTACTTTTGAGTTGTTGTTGGAAAAAGAGTCTTTAGATAAATTGAAAGAGCTTGATCCTTTTGAAGTCTTGTTGAAAAGTAAAGCTGGTTTACCTCTTCCAAATTGGAGTTCAATTGTTAGTGGACCACAAAGACCAAACAATCCTCCTCATAATAGTTCTTCATCCTCTATTTCTACCATCCCTAAAGCTACTACAATCCCTTTCACCATGGCTGGAATCGTACCTCCTCCACCTGCTGCACCCGCTAGATATGCCCCTCTTGTTATTCCAGCTATTTTACATGACCTCCCTAGCAAATATGCTGCTAGAATCCAAACTTGGGGAAGTGATGAAGAAATTATAGTAGAAGAACATGTAGATCAATTCACTGATTTCATAGATAGAGAGGAGGTTGATCATGAAGATGTGAAATTGAGATTGTTTTCTCAGATTTTTATTGGTGAAGTTAGGAAGTGGTTCAAATCTCTTACTCCTCGAAGTATTCATAATTGGAATGAGTTCGAAGATATATTTTCGAGAGCCCTCACTGACTATAACAGTCTAAGAAGAGCTATTGATGAATCTATTCAAAACTTTTCAAAAAGGTTTAATAAGGTTTATGACTCTATTCCTGCCCATTTAAAACCTCCACAAGCCTTAGCTCAGATGAGATATGCCGAATATTTTGACTATTACTTTTCTATACTGCTTAGAGAAAGAGAATCTCCTTCACTTTTTGAAATGCAAAATGATGCAGTGAAAGTGGAGGTTAACATGATAGCAGCCAAAAAGTCAAAAATGGGTAAGACTAAGTTAAAAGAAGAAGAGAAGCCTTCTTCTTCTACCTTTGATGATAAATTTGATTCAATGATGAAAACTATGGAGAAGTTGATGGATAGGCTGGCCCTTGGGAATACCTCTGCTCCTCTTGTACAACATGAGCCTCAATTTAGAAACCCTCAATTCAGAAGACCTCAAAACTAGCAAAGGCCAAGAGAAAATAGAAATCAATAGCCTGATCCTCCAGCCAGACCTCCTTTCCAACAGAACTTGGTTGATGAAGAAGATGAACCTGAAATTCCTGAGGATTCTATTCATTTTTTTGATGAAGAAATGTTAGGAATTTTCTTGACTAAAGAAGAACATGATGAATCAGACCAAGGTAACCATGGAGAGGAACCATCAGATTATCTCAAAGGATATCAACATGCTATTTTTGAGATGAAAAAATAATACAATCTTAGAAATAGAAATGTTCCTATCATTGCAAACAAATCACAGACTAATAAACACATTCCTAAGGCTGCTGAAGCTAAAAAAGACACTCCAAAGGCTGTTGAAGGTAAGAAAGATACTCTACTTCCTCCTATTGGGGTTCCCACGTTTTGGCCAGATTGGAAAGACCAAAAGATGAGACAACATCAGAACCACTTTCAGACCTCAGGATCTAGCCCTCCTGGGTCCAGAGAGGGATCTCTCTATGATTTTCAAAGGTATATTTCTTTGAAGTTCAAAGGTTAAGATGTTAGGCTAGTTATGGGCTCGGGTTTGTTTGTTTGATTGGTTTGTTTGGTTTGGTTGTTGGGAATCAGGAATGAAGGATTTAGTACAAGACAAGGCTGGTGCAGAGAGGATTTGAGGCCAAGGAGAGATAATTTCAGAGAACATTAAAGACCATTGGGAAAATGGAGTCAGGAAAGGGTTTACTTGCTATTCGATATGCAGGCTTTCAGTTGGGCTAGTCATCTAAAGCATTTGGATCTTAAAGATGATAGTATGGCTTGAAAGGGTAAGAGGGAAGGTGAAAGCAAGGAAACCTCCAAGGTGACCTTCAAAAATCAGATCCAGGGACAGGACATGTCGTTGGACAACCTGTGATCCGAAACCTAAAGGTAAACTCTTCAGACAAGGAAACATAAAAGATTTAGAACACGAAGTTGAAAACCTAAGATCAGAGAGAGACTTTGAACTCTCAATGCTTTGGCATCCAGCTTAAGGGAAATTGGAAAGGTTTAATGAGTTGAAAAGGATCCTAGTGAGATAGAGGCACAGTTCTAAACTCCCAGTGTTCCCAATTCATTCAATTAAATCCTAACAAGAACGTCTAAAGACAGATTTCATTAATTCATACATCAGCTAGCAATATATCAGAGCACTACACTGTTTAAATTAACTGAAATCAGTCCTCAGATAACACATTTAGTAGAAAACATCAAAGGCAGGGAGAGCAGAGACATAGGGTACCTAAAAAGGGTAAATCCTATGCCAGATTTCTGATGCGTGCCCAGAAGAAATGAAATGAAATGATATACAATGTAAAACAAATACAGAGATAGAAAAACATCACCACAGCTTTAGATCAGGATCCAAAGAAATGTGCTTATCATATTAAAGAGAAACACCAATCAAGTACAACATTGCTTACAGCTTGATATTCAGCCTGAAAACACTTTCCTCAGCCTATCTTACAACTTTACACAAAGACTATGTCTCCACAGAAACAGCTTGCAATTCTCAGATATCCAATCAACAACCTTTTCAATGAGTTTCTGTATGAATCTTATAGCTGAAAGAGAGTAGAGGAGGTAGGTGAAAGACTAAATGAAGCATTAAAACTTAGAAAGGAAGAGGGTCGAAGCCCATTCTGTTTTAAATTCTGTGCATTTATCTCTGGTACTCTTTGGATGAAAGAGCAGTCTTCGTCAGGCTCCCATTTACTCCGGGTATGCCTCTGATGTACTTTGGCTGCAATACCACTGCAATACTCTGGTGACTGAACAAAAAGGTAAAAAAATGATGCTAGGGTCTGCCATACTGCATAAAAAATTCTTCTGATAGCTTAGGACTGTTGTCAGGGCTGAAATATCTTCAGGAACACGGTAAATAATGGAAACAATATGGGCTCTTTGTCCTTTATGGAAGAACATTCTGCTGATGGTTTTGTGCTTTGGACCTTCTGAGTGATCCAGGGATCTTTGATCTAGTACCTTTGCCTTTAAAACCCTGAAGTAGGGCTTAACATCTTCAATACTGTGCATTTGAACTCCGTAACTCTGTACTGATACTCTTTGCCGCTTCAACTGTCTCTGTCAGTGAAAACTGAGCTCTAGTGGTGCTGGAGAGGCTTGTAGAGTTGAAAACCTATACTTTAAATGAAAATTTCATTCTAATATCTTCTCGGGCTCTTCTCTGTAATTTCAAACTCTAAAAATGGTCTTTCTTTAGTTTTGTGCCACTGTAACAGTGACTGTGAAACATGGCGGCGTTCACCTCCTGTACCCTGCAAAACACGCAATTTTGTTAATAAATCCATGCATAGGGAAGGATGGCTATGGAGGGTTGTGAGAATGGAAACACAGCATAGATGAGAGCGGTGGATGCAAAGGACACTAGAAAAATGCAGTGAGATAGTGGGAAAATGTATGTGGAAGTCGGGAAAAATGAAAAATTTGATGTAAAACATTAAAATTGAAACGTTTGGTGGGATGATATCATGTTAATGCAAAACAAAGGTTCGGACCTTTGAAACGAAATCCAAAGGAAATGCACGTAAAACATGTGAAATGAGTTTGAAAGGTGGGACCCGGCCATGGGTGGAGGGTGATTCATTTAGGACCGTCGGATCTCAGGAGGGGATCGACGGCCACGATCCAATCAGAGGGGAGAAATGGGAGGGTTGACACTCCAATGAACGATGGCGCGATTGGTTTATGACTGTCGGATCTTGGATTAACGGACGGTCGAGATTAGATCGGGGAATCGCAATCGCAAAGGGCGGAAGGTGGCATCGTTGGGGAATTTTGATTGCGATTGGAGCGGGAAAGCGAGGGACGTCGGATCAATAGGGGAATCGATGGTGGAGACTATCATCGGTGGATCGCAATTGGGAAAGGCGAAGGGAGACATTTAAGAATTTGCGATTGCGATTGGAGGGATGGTGTGATTAAGCGCCGACCGTTGGATCGTGCAGGGGATCAACGGTGGAGATTAAATCTATGGGGGAAAACAGGTGGGGAGCGATGAGATCTGGGTCATTGGATCTGAATGGATGGATGTCCAGGATCAGATCGGTGGATCGCAATCAGCGATTGCAGTCGGGTGACACATTTAAGATTTGCGATTGCGATTGTGCACCAGCCGTCGGATCTGGCAGGAGATCGATGGTTAAAATATAATCGGAGGTGTGGAAGGGAAGATGCGACGAGTGTGAAATGATTAGCGCTGGGCCACTGAATCTATATGGATCAATGGTGGAGATCACGGCGCGGGGCTTTAGACCAAACTCCAATTGCATTGGGATTTATCGCATAACAAGGAAAAGCGCTTCACCGAAAGATTGCGATTGTGATTAGTGCCTAGGCTTCAGTGCTTGGTCTTAGTGCTAGGGGCATATGGGGAAGTGGTTTTTGGGGCTGGGCCGAAAGGGTTTGGGCCTTAACATAAGGTGGAAAGTGGGTTTTTCGGCCCGTTTTTAATGAAAATTAAGACCAAAAGGGAAAATGATAGAGGGATAAAGGGGTTATTTGACCAAACAAGGAGTATGTGTAGGATTTAAATGGGATTTTGGGAGGATTTAGAGGGTAAAAGGGGAACTTTGAAAAAGGGGAACAAAGGGTTAAAAAGGTACATTTTGCATGGGTACAAGGGCTAATGAAGGCCTTTGGAGCACAATTTTTTACAATCAGTGAGACTTTTTGTATGGGAACTGCAGAGGGGATTTTATCAAAGGACAAAAGGCACAAGGAGGCTTCAAGGATGATGTGTTTTCAGAGGAAATGCATTCCTTGAAGGCTCAAAAAACAATCTAGCCCCCTGCTTGCTTTTCAAGAAATTTATAGGGGGGATAACAGTGGCTCCACATGGGGATGGCTTCTTCTTGAAGGAGTCAAGAATTCAGAAATGATATTTGGAGTAGGCCAGGTGCCCTGTTTCTTGACACATTATGTTATTTCTTGGATCAGCTGCCACAAATTGTGAAGACATCAGATCAACAGGATATTTTTCCCATAAAATCTACCTACCCATCCTACAATCCTAGCATTTTTTCTTCTAGGGTGCATTTGGACTAAAAGACCCTTTACATAATTTATTTTTATAAACAGAAAATAAACCTATTCTAAATCTACCCTTATCAATCCATGAGACTAGATTAGACTGTTGGTCTCATATGTTTCTCTACCTAATCTAATATCTGCTAGGATTAAACTGTCTAGCAGATTTCTTCTCTACATTCTAAGACGAAAATTGAAAAAATAGTCAAGCCAGGATTAGACTATCTGGCTTGCTGGACTTTGCAGAGATTAAAAAAAACTAACTACATGCTCACAGCTGAGCTTTATTTAGCTTTTCCTACCTACCTACTCTAACTAGACTATTTACAAGTCTAGCTTACAAACATTGTCTTCCAATGCAACCAGTCCATCAAGTGATCCCATGACTGGTCTTTCTTGCTCAACTCTTTGAGCATGCTGGATAGGTAGGGCTGCTCTCACTCTTTTTGTTCCACAACAACAACTACAAAAAAATTTCTTTCTATCCGCAACATGCTGCTCAAAAAGACCCTTGATCCTTCTTCAGATGTTGGCAAGAAATGGACATAAGGATCATGAAATGATACTTGGTTATGGATATCTGGCAGGCAGGCTTCAACCATGATTTCTTCTTCTTCCACTGGATCAAGAACAAGACTCTCTTGAGAAAGAGAATCTCCCTCATCTTCTTCATTTTCTAAACCGGAGGACTCATCATATATGGTAGTGATGTCCTCTTGGTGCTCCGAGATGTTCTGATCTGGTGGGCTGAGCTCTGTGAAAAGATCAGCGTATTCTTGAGTAGGGGTATGTTCCTTTACTTCCTCTTCTTCAAGAGAAAACTCCTTGTTTTCAAACTGCTCAAAGATCTCTTCCTTGTTTTCCTCTTCATCTTCTGAGATGAAAGGTTGTTGACCTCCAATCATGTGAAAACCATTACTAATGAGTTGTAATGGAGTGAAGCAAAGATCTAGAGATCCTTCACCCTCTTCTGCACTCTTAAATCTTTCTTCATCAATATCATAAATAGCTTGCATTGGCTCATTACTCTCTGGAAGTAAAGGGAACTGATTCTCCTCCCATAAATCTACTAATGATGACCCTGCAAGATCATCTTTTGTTTGGAGAACATCATCATTAGATAGATCAAAAATAGGAAAATCATGAATATAAGTAATGCTACCAACCGGACATATTGGATTATCAGCAGATTTTTCTTCACTCTGATTTACATGTGAGCTTTCCAACTCTGTACAACGAAGCTCATCGGATGAATGTGCAAGAATGTTTGTTGTGCAAAAAATTTCAGAGGCTGGCTTTCCATTGATGATCTGATCTATTCTTCTTTTGTCAAAGGAGAAGATGGTCTTGTGTTCCTTTGCGCAGAAGTGCAACAGTTCTCTGTTTCCTTTGAAGACTGGATTTGAGGTAGAATGTCATCTTGAGCCTCAACTACAAGGGATGACGAATCAACATATGAGTTTTCAGTAATATCTTGACGAATGTCTATGGTCTCTTGACTGTTTTCTTCCTCAGCTGATTCATCCATGATCTTGTGATAGCTAGGATGCATATGAAAATCTTGAATGGTTGTTAATAGATCTTTAGGATGCATATTAACAAAATCCTCATCAATATCTAACAGGTATTGTATGATATTCTGAGATTGATCACAAAAATCCCATGATAAGGATGGAGAATTTCCTTTATAATTCTTGTAAAATACTTGGTGCATGTCCCTTAAAGAAAACAAACTCTGAGGTCCTAACCATTCATACCAGACCCTAGCTTTTCCTTCTAATGTTGCCATGAAAATTTTCATTAGGCAGTCTTCATGCCATTCAACATTAAATTTCCACACATGTATATGAAACTTGATGAGATGTAGCAAGGGGTCATCAACGTTTTCACCCTGAAAGGTAGGCAGGTTTTCTAACCAGTCCACTTTAGGCATTTTGTGTGGGAATCCAGGGATATGCTCCCTACTCATTGGGGCATATCTTCTCTGTATACGTGGAAGCATGTTTGTAAATCAGAAAGAGGTCACTGTATCTTCTCAACCAGTTCATAGTCTTCCACCAGTGGAGTCATTTGGTCTTCTAGGAGTTATGGAGTGCGGAGTCACCAGGTGGATGAATTTGACTGTTTGGAGCAGGCTGTTGTCCACCATTAGCAATTAAAAGCCAATCTAGGCTAAGTGGTACTTTTCCCCATTCGAGTCGCCATTATGTTGGGGTTCCCATGTTTTGGCTAGATTGGTAAGACCAAAAGATGAGACAACATCAGAACCACTTTTAGACCTCAGGATCTAGCCCTACTGGGTCCAGAGAGGGATCTCTCTATGATTGTCAAAGGTATATGTCTTTGAAGTTCAAAGGTTAAGATGTTAGGCTAGTTATGGGCTCGGGTTTGTTTGTTTGATTGGTTTGTTTGGTTTGGTTGTTGGGAATCAGGAATGAAGGATTCAGTACAAGACAAGGCTAGTGTAGAGAGGATTTTAGGCCAAGGAGAGATAATTTTAGAGAACATTAAAGACCATTGGGAAAATGGAGTCAGGAAAGGGTTTACTTGCTATTCGATATGCAGGCTTTCAGTTGGTCTATTCATCTAAAGCATTTGGATCTTAAAGATGATAGTACGGCTTGAAAGGGTAAGAGGGAAGGTGAAAGCAAGGAAACCTCCAAGGTGACCTTCAAAAATCAGATCCAGGGACAAGACATGCCGTTGGACAACCTGTGATCCGAAACCTAAAGGTAAACTCTTCAGACAAGGAAACATAAAAGATTTAGAACACAAAGTTGAAAACCTGAGATCAGAGAGAGACTTTGAACTCTCAATGCTTTGGCATCCAGCTTAAGGGAACTTGGAAAGGTTTAATGAGTTGAAAAGGATCCTAGTGAGATAGAGGCATAGTTCTAAACTCTCAGTGTTCCCAATTCATTCAATTAAATCCTAACAAGAACGTCTAAAGACAGATTTCATTAATTCATACATCAGCTAGCAATATATCAGACCACTACACTGGTTAAATTAACTGAAATCAGTCCTCAGATAACACATTTAGTAGAAAACATCAAAGGCAAGGAGAGCAGAGACATAGGGTACCTAACAAGGGTAAATCCTATGCTATATTTCTGATGCGTGCCCAGAAGAAATGAAATGAAATGATATACAATGTAAAACAAATACAGAGATAGAAAAACATCACCGCAGCTTTAGACCAAGATCCAAAGAAATGTGCTTATCATATTAAAGAGCAACACCAGTCAAGTACAACATTTCTTACAACTTTATATTCAGCCTGAAAACACTTTCCTCAGCCTATCTTACAACTTTACACAAAGACTATGTCTCCACAGAAACAGCTTGCAATTCTCAGATATCCGATCAACAACCTTTTCAATGAGTTTCTGTATGAATATTATAGCTGAAAGAGAGTAGAGGAGGTAGGTGAAAGACTAAATGAAGCATTAAAACTTAGAAAGGAAGAGGGTCGAAGCCCATTCTATTTTAAATTCTGTGCATTTATCTCTGGTACTCTTTGGATGAAAGAGCCGTCTTCGTCAGGCTCCCATTTACTCCGGGTATGCCTCTGATGTACTTTGGCTGCAATACCACTGCAATACTCTGGTGACTGAACAAAAAGGTAAAAAAATGATGCTAGGGTCTGCCATACTGCATAAAAAATGCTTCTGATAGCTTAGGACTGTTGTCAGGGTTGAAATATCTTCAGGAACACGGTAAATAATGGAAACAATATGGGCGCTTTGTCCTTTATGGAAGAACATTCTACTGATGGTTTTGTGCTTTGGACCTTCTGAGTGATCCACGGATCTTAGATCTGGTACCTTTGCCTTTAAAACCTTGAAGTAGGGCTTAACATCTTCAATACTGTGCATTTGAACTCCGTAACTCTGTACTGATACTCTTTGCCACTTCAACTGTCTCTGTCAGTGAAAACTGAGCTCTAGTGGTGCTGGAGAGGCTCGCAGAGTTGAAAACCTGTACTTTAAATGAAAATTTCATTCTAATATCCTCACAGGCTCTTCTATGTAATTTCAAACTCTAAAAATGGTCTTTCTTTGGTTTTGTGCCACTGTAACAGTGACTGTGAAACATGGCGGCGTTCACCTCCTGTACCCTGCAAAACACACAACTTTGTTAAGAAATCCATGCATATGGAAGGATGGCTATGGAGGGCTGTGATAATGGCAACGCAGCATAGATGAGAGTGGTGGATGCAAAGGACACTAGAAAAATGCAGTGAGACAGCGGGAAAATGTATGTGGAAGTCGAGCGAAATGAAAAATTTGATGTAAAACATTAAAATTGAAACGTTTGGCGGGATGATATCATGTTAATGCAAAACAAAGGTTTGGACCTTTGAAATGAAATCCAAAGGAAATGCACGTAAAACATGTGAAATGAGTTTGAAAGGTGGGACCCAGCCATGGGTGGAGGGCGATTCATTTAGGACCGTCGGATCTCAGGAGGGGATCAACGGCCACGATCCAATCGGAGGGGAGAAATGGGAGGGTCGACACTCCAATGAACGATGGCGTGATTGGTTTATGACTGTCGGATCTTGGATTAACGTACGGTCGGGATTGGATCAGGGAATCGAAATTGCAAAGGGTGGAAGGTGGCATCGTTGGGGAATTGCGATTGTGATTGGAGTGGGAAAGCGAGGGCCGTCAGATCAACAGGGGAATCGACGGTGGAGACTATCGTCAGCGGATCGCAATCGGGAGAGGCAGAGGGAGACATATTTAAGAATTTGCGATTGTGATTGGAGGGATGGTGCGATTAAGCACCGACCGTTGGATCGCGTAGGGGATCAACGGTGGAGATTAAATCAGTGGGGGAAAACAAGCAGGGAGCGATGAGATATGGGTCATTGGATCCGAATGGATGGACAGCCAGAATCAGATTGGCAGATCGCAATCGGCGATTGCAGTCGGGTGACACATTTAAGATTTGTGATTGCGATTGCGCACCAGCCGTCAAATCTGGCGGGAGATCAACAGTTCAAATATAATCGGAGGGGCAGAAGGGAAGAGGCGACGAGCATGAAGCGATTAGCGCTGGGTTGTTAGATCTATATGGATCAACGGTGGAGATCACAGCATGGGGCTTTAGACCAAACTCCAATCGCATCGGGATTTATCGCATAACACAGAAAATCGCTTCACCGAAAGATTGCGATTGTGATTAGTGCCCAAGCTTCAGCGCTTGGTCTTAGCACTAGGGGCTTATGGGGAAGTGGTTTGCGGGGCTGGGCCGAAAGGGGATGGGCCTTAACATAAGGTGGAAAGTGGGTTTTTCGGCCCGTTTTTAATGAAAATTAAGACCAAAATGGAAAACGATAGAGGGATAAAGGGGTTATTTGACCAAACAAGGAGTATGTGTAGGATTTAAAGGGGATTTTGGGAGGATTTAGAGGGTAAAAGGGGAACTTTGACAAAGGGGAACAAAGGGTTAGAAAGGTACATTTTTCATGGGTACAAGGGCTAATGAAGGCCTTTGGAGCACAATTTTTTAAAATCAGTGAGACTTTTTGGATGGGAACTGCAGAAGGGATTTTATCAAAGGACAAAAGGCACAAGGAGGCTTCAAGGATGATGTGTTTTCAGAGGAAATTCATTCCTTGAAGGCTCAAAAAACAATCTAGCCCCCTGCTTGCTTGTGAAGAAATTTATAGGGGGGCTAACACCTCCTCCTATCAAAGAAGTTGAAAAATCTGTTTCTGTTTTCAGCCTTGAGAATGAAATTTCTAAGATTAAAATATCAGTCCCTTTTGGTGAGATTCTCAAGGTAAATGAATATAGAAGCAAGATTGTTAAAATGTTGAATTCACAACCAGGAGCTGCTGATATTTTTAATGTTCAAGAGGATCATCTAACCATTTTCTTGGGTCCAAGGTTAGAAGATGAACAAAATGAGGAGGTGCCTCCTTTTTATGTGAGCCTTAGCATTCATGACATGACATTACACAATGCTATGTTGGATTCAGGGGCCTCTCACAATCTTATGCTCAAAGTAATCATGGAAAGGATGGATTTATAAATAACTAGACCATACAAGGACTTGTTTTCTTTTGATTCGAAAAGAGTTCAATGCACTGGTTTAATTAAGGATGTTGTTGTTGGTTTAACACAAGTTCTTGCTAAGACTGTGGTCATGGAAATCGTGGTAGCAAAAATTCCACCAAAGTTTGGTATGATATTATTAAGGTCATGGGCAGTGAAAATCAAAGGTACAATGCAGATGGACCTTACTTATGCCACTATTCTTGTTTTTGGCGAGCAAAGAAGATTGTATCGAGAGACAAGAATGGCTTACATGGTGAGTAGTAAAGGCAAACCCAAAAATTTTCCAATTTATGTCCTTGATACTGACATTGGATATCCTATTATTTTCAATGAGTTGACTAATGAGGTTGAAGATGAGAAGAAAGCAGAAAATCAAAGTTCTGAAATTCAAAAGTCTGAAAATCAGTAAACAAAAGATCAACAAGTCAGTGATAAGGAGGAAGAAGGTTGGCGGTCATTACATTTTGATGGATCAGTAGGAAGAGAAGGAGCAAGAGCAGGGATGTGGATCACAAGTCCAAGTGATGAGAGTAATTTATTTTCCTACAAATTGAACTTTGATTGCATGAATAACATGGCTGAGTATGAATCCTTGATTTTGGGCTTAGAGGTTTTGAAAAGAATGAATGCTTAAAACATTTCTATTTTTGGATATTTAGAATTAGTAATTAAAAAAGTTGAAGGTGTTTATCAAACAAAGGATATAAGGATGAGGGCATATAGAAACTTAGTTTTGGACATGTTGGAAAACTTTCAAGCTTATTCATTCATGGTCAAAACTAGAGAACAAAACTCCATTGTTGATTCTCTTACTATCTCTGCAAGAATTTTCATTATTCCTATGCATTCCAATGAAATATATGAAGTTGAAGTTCACCATAGAATAGTTATCCCTGATAATATTACTCATTAGAAATTTTTTGAGGATGACCAACAAGTGAAGAAATTTATTGAGCTGAAAGAAGAGTTTGAGAATTTACAAGTAGATCAGCAAAATATGCTTGCTAAATCTAAAGGGAATTCTGAATTTTTGCAACTAAAGAACAATTCCATACCAAAGGGACTCATACCTCTTGAAAAACATTTTGATTAGAATGATGTTTTTAAATCCCCTAAGATACAAGCCGATGATGAAGAAGTTGAGAGTTGTAACCTTGGTACAGTATCTATGCCCAAAATGAATAAACTTTCAAATTTTCTTTCAGCTAATATGAAGTTTAAGTATATTGAAATGATGAAGAGATTCATAGATGTTTTTTCTTGGAATTATGCTGATTTGAAAGAGTATGACCCCACTATTATTTAGCATACTATTTTCCCATTAAAGGAAATGAAAGGCCTTTCAAGCAGAAATTGAGGAGCATTAATCCACTTCTTATGCCATTGATTGAGAAGGAGGTTAAAAACCTCTTTGATGCCAAAATCATTGTTCCAAACATATTTTCAAATTGTCTTACAAACTTGGTTCCGGTAAGGAAAAAGTGTGGAGAAATTAGAATATGTATTGACTTCAGAAATTTGGATAAAGCCTCTCTGAAGGAAAATTATCCTCTCCCAAAGATGGACCAAATTTTGCAAAATATTGTTGGTTCTCAAAGAATGTCTATGCTTGATGGTTTTTTAGGTTACAATCAGATCCTTGTACATCCTGATGATCAGGAAAAAACAACCTTTACTACACCATGGGGCACTTTCATATACGCCAAGATGTCATTTGGTCTCATGAATGCAGGAGCTAATTTTCAAAGAGAAATGGATATTGATTTTTTATGAAGAGAACAACAAGATAGTGGTTGTTTATCTTGATGACACAACAGTCTTCTTAAGGAGGGAAGAAGAGCACTTGAAACACCTAGAAAGAATTTTGTTGAAATGTAGAAGGTTTGGCATCTCTCTAAATCCCACCAAAAGTATTTTTTCTTTAACTTCAGGTAAATTACTTGGACACATCATTTCTAAAGATGGGATTAAGATTGATCCAAATAGTGTCAATGCAATTCAGAAGGTGAATTTTCCAAGAAGCAGGAAGGAGATTCAATCTTTCCTTGGAAAGGTAAATTTTGTAAGGCGATTTATTCCTAATTTTGATGAGATTGTGAAGGACATAACAAGGATGTTAAAGAAGGGAGTTGACATTAAGTGGACAACAGAAGCAAAGCACTCATTTGATGAGATAAAAAAGGCACTCACACAAGCACCGATATTAATCAGTCCGAATTTCTCAAAAGAATTTCTGGTTTTTACTTTCACATCAGAAAGTACTATTGCTGGAGTTTTGTTGCAAAAGGGACAACAAGGTATTGAGTAGCTTATTTCCTTCTTTAGTAGGACATTAGCTAACTCTAAGCTGAAGTATAATATCTTAGAGAAACAAGCCTATGCCTTGGTGAAGGCTATCAAAAATTTTAGAATTTATATTCTGCATTCTCATATTGTGGCTTTTGTTCCTAATACTGTTGTGAAAGACATCCTCACTCAAGTCAACCCTGATGGTAAGAGGGTAAAATTGATTGCAAATTTACTGGAGTATGATATAGAGATTAAGTCAACAAAATTGGTCAAATGAAAAGGCTTAGCAAAGTTGATGGTACGGTCAAACTTTAACTGTCTTGACATAAATTTAATTGCAGAAATATTAGAAATTTCAGATGAGGAAGAAGAACTAGTCCCTATTGAAGAAAAATATATCACTTCAGATTCGTACAAGGAGATTGTTTCTGTCCTACAACATCATAAAGAAATTACTGAGCTAAGAAAGTCTAAGGCAAGATTTGTAAAGCTAAAATCCTTGAGATATTGTATTTTTGACATAAATCTGTTTTGGAAGGATACTGGTGGAATTTTGCTGAATTGTTTGCTAGAAGAGGAGGCTGATAAAGTGATTAAGGAGTTCCAGAAAGGAGATTGTGGAGGTCACCATTATTGGAAGGCCACAGTGAAAAAGATTTTTAGAGCAGGGTATTATTGGCCTACAATGTTTAAGGATGTATATAGAAAGATTGCTTCCTGCCATGAATGCCAGATTTTCGATGGTAAGAAGAAGCTTGTACCTTTACCTTTAATGCCTATCTATGTGGAAGCGTCATTTCAGCAGTGGGGGGTAGATTTTATTGGAGAGATTCAACCATCATCATCAGGTCAACATCGTCGGATTCTCACAACAACTGATTAATTCACCAAATGGATTGAAGCAATCCCAACTAGGCAAGCAAATGATTCTGTTATTATTTATTTTTTGGAAAATAATACCTTGTCTAGGTTTGGTTGCCCCATTAAGATTATAACTGATAATGCATAGGCATTTAAGTCTAAGAAGCTGATCAATTTCTGTCATTAATATTATATTACTCTTGGGCATTCTACTGCATACTATCCGTAAGGGAAAGGTCTTGCTGAATCTTCTTACAAGAGCATTGTGAGGATCATTAAAAAGGTGTTGCAAGAGAATAAGAAGGCTTGGCATTTGAAACTAAAGTATGCCTTATGGGCTGATAGGATATGCACAAAAATGTCAATTGGAACTTCACCATATGAGCTGGTATATGGGGCTGAGACCATTTTTCCTAAATATTTAGGGGTACCCATCATGAAGCTGATTCAAGGATTAGAAGAGGAACCAAATGCAATCCAAAGGAGAATCAATCAGGTAATAGCTCCGCAAGAGAAGAGGGATGAAGTTTATAACAAAAATCAACAATCTCAAAATAGAATCAAGAGGAAATTTCATCAGAATATCAAGGAAGAAAGTTTTCAAATTCAGGATGAAGTGATGAAATGGGAGGCCAGAATTGAAGAGAAAGGCAAACATGCTAAGTTTGAGAACTTGTGGAAAGTTCCTTTCAATATAGCTACTTTTCATGGAAACAATACTTACATACTGCATGAGATGGATGGAAAATCATATGCTGGAGGACCTGTCAATGGCAGGTTTTTAAAGCATTACTCTTCCTAAAAATATGATTGATCATTCATGTCATTGTACATATTCCATTTTATGAGTTTTTCTGCTAATAATGACAAGCTAAATCAGCAAGCTTTAGCCCGAGGTGAAGGCCATTAGAGCTTGAGGAGAAAGCTTGGCAATTTCAAATTTTTTTTTTCTGTTTTGGTCAAGAAAATGGATAGCAACACTAGAACTACTGGTTCTTAGTGTACCACAGGGGCACACTATCCCAAGTGGAGCCACTATTATCACCCAAAAAAATAAAAAATAAAAACATCATTGTGTCAAGTTTGTCTTTGATCATGATTCAAAATTGGGTTTAGAATTCAATTTAGGATTTAATCAAGGGTAGGTTAGATTTTTATAGTTCAAAGCCCATCCTTAGTTTCAAATAAAGTCTTCTTTAAAATACCTTCATGTCAAATATCCATCATTTTCATTTGTGGGTTATTTCCTAAAGTTTCATGTCAAAACTGTCCAATTAGCTAAGAAACCTTGTTTTTGTAGCGCCACCCGTTGAAAAAAGTTGATTTGCGCTACGAAAGCACTAATAGTTTCGTAGCGCAAACAGGTAGAATTACACTGTAGGCGCTACGAAAGCGCGGTTTTATAGCTGTCTTGTTATCTGAGCTGAAAAATGTCAGAAACCGTTGGGAAATGGTAGGTTAGTGGTATGATGGGTCATGTAATGATGAGATTCGATGTACATGTCCATGTCTGCAGTCATCATTGTCATTATAGGTTATGAATGAGGCATCATTTAGTTATGAGATGACATTTTAAATTTCAAAATCTTTCCTAATTGGTCATTCTCGTTTCCTTTTTCCTCCATTCGAAATGTCTAATCTCTGAAGTTTCAAGCCAAACCTGTGGTTGTTTCATACAAATATTTTCTACATCCCTATTCAAGCAAGGCTGATATAAAATTTATCAAGCGAGGCTGTTGGTTTTATATATTCAAGTGAGGCTGATACAATTCATCAAGCGAGGTTGACAGGTTTTCTGAAAATCATGGCAGAGGAAAAGAAAGTTTACAAAGGGGGACACTGCTTAAGGTATGAACCTGAAGACATGAAGGCAATAATTGAAGACCTAGCAGTGATGGAAGCATTCAGAAGAGTAGGTTGCCTTTGGTTTTGTGAAAAATTACAAGGCTGTCACACACAGGTATCAAAGGAATTTTCCATGAACTTCAATGGAACAACTACTAAGGTTGGGATGCTAAGTGTGTCAATTACACCAGAGATCATTGCTGATATTGTTGAAAATGGCAACAAGAAACAGTGAAGGAGGCCTCCTGAAACATCTTTCCTGATCCTAGTTGGAAAGTGATCACCTAAACTAGGTGGGGACCACACATGTGATTTTTGTCGAAAAATCTATTTTTAGACTATGTCTATTTTTAGACATATGGAGCATGGTCTGGGGATTGCAGTATGTTATTCTTGGAATATTGGTCATGTTGGTAAAAATAGATGGACCTCTATTTTTTGGACCTATAGGTCGAAGTCTATTTTTAGACTGCTTATCCTAAAAATAGGGAAGTCGAATATTATTAGCTCTTAATAATATTTGGACTATAAACATTATCTTATTCTCTTGAAGCACTTCAGTTTGATGCCTGGATGTGGCACATGCAGCTGACAGAAGGAAATATGCTTTTCCTAGGGTTTAAGTGAAGCTATTGCATGATGAATTCAGTTAGAACTCATGTGACAGAGTTTGGTGGAGTTGATTGAGGAAGTTAGTGGAGTTGTATTCAGTTTAACTAATCTAAACATAGTTGAGCTTTTTTGTATCCAAGTTAACTAATAGATACAATTAGTGAGAGTGGTGTGAATTAATTATTAATTAATTCACTAATTATAAACTCATAAATCAACTAAAGAATACATCGGTTAACTTCAGTGCATGGACAGTTTCAGTGGAGACCAGTGCAGAAATAGGTGAAAGAGCAGGTTAACTATCGGTTGTGACTATACTATTGCTATTTGCAACACACAGATGGGTGGAGTAACCCATGAGGATTACATAGTTAAGGCTGGGTGGTTTATCTATATAAAGAGGCCATCCCATAGCTTGAAAACGCAATTGAGGTTGGCTATCAAGTGGTTAAAGGTTGGAGCATGAGTTTTGCTAGATCTAGCTTGATAGTGTGTAGCATGGGAGAGAGTGCATGAGAGCTTGCAAAGAGCTTTGTACTATGATTGTTACATGATCTCCATGACATGTATAATATACAGATAGTTGGGGGTTTTCAGCTTTAAGCTTTCCCATGAAATACTGTGTTCATATGTGTGAATTTTTATGGCTTTAATGTGTGCATGCAATTGATTTTATTTCCGCATGTGATAATTAATTGTAGAAGAAGGTTATGTGTTATGCATGCAATTCGAAATTGATGTATGATCGGGTTAATCTTCATTGAATAAGTGATTTATTCAGCAAATTTCTACATGGTATCAGAGCGATATTGATCATTGGAGAAATTGCAAAGCATTGAAGCGGTTGAGTTTTAGGATAAACTCAAGAAACATAAAGATGGAGAAAGCCGGAAATATACATGCATATTGTATATAATTTTCTACATGGAATGAGAGCGAGAATTTTTGGGTGTGCGAGTTTGTAGGGAATATCTGAAAATTTTTGGTGAAATATTTTCAGAAAAAAATAGCATATCTGGATTCCTTGCGAAAAAATACCCAAATTGAAAAAAAAAATCGGTCGAATCGGAGCTCGGATGAGGGAGATATCATCGATTTAAAATCAGCTCTTTTGTTAGAAAATTTTGCGACGGCGGGACAATTGCAATGTGCGCGAGCCAAGAATCTACATGCACTGAGGTACAAGATGCATGCAAAGATTTGAGGTGCAAAGCAGAGGTTAGTGACTTGGTGGTTGAGAGGGATCCTCTCAACATGCAGCGTGAGAAGCAGTCTCATAAGGTTGTGGAGCAGCCACAACTGGAGATGCAGAAGAATCTTTATAGATTTGATGTAGATGTGATTTCTACGGAGCTTCCTACTGTTGGGAAGCGGAAGGAAAACATGCAACTGCAGCTTGAGAGGGAGCAAGTTTTGCATGCAGGTGATAGTGAACCTCGGGATGTGGAGCAGCCACAAGAGGATCATGGAGTGGAAGAAACCACTCATGCAGAGAAATTTCGTGCCAGACGGGCAGAGGGAGTGCATGCAGCTATACCACCAGGTGTGAGGTGGGGTGACATGCATGATTAATCCCATGAAGAGATTTCTGGGCAGATTGATGAGATGGTGTGGATCTCATGGATTGAGCCTGGCTACGAGGTGCCCACAGCGCAGCAGTAGCAAGATCAGTTGGAGTGATGCAGGCAGATCAAAGTGACAGTGTCGGATACTGGAGCGCGGATCAGAGTTGACAGCAAGTGCAAGAGTGCATGGGTGCAAGAGTTCAACAACGCAGTAGTTCCTGATGACATGTGCAGTTGGTACCAGCAGAAGTCAAAGACTTTGATGATAGATGCTAGATGCATCAAGACTGATTGAGTTGTTTGGAGCCTATTCAGTTTCAGAGGAGTTGCAGAGCATATGCATGGAGTTGCATGGCGCTTGTGAAGGTTGCAGGGCGAATGCATGGAGTTGCATGTCGCATGCAAAGATAGTCCTTTCTTGTTGAGAGGGAGTGTTGAAGATTGCAACAAGAAACAGTGAAGGAGGCATCCTGAAACATCATCCTTGATCCTAGTTGGAAAATAATCACCTAAACTAGGTGGGGCCCACACAGGTGATTTTTGGTGCAAAGTCTATTTTTAGACATGTCGATCATATTCTATGAGTTGCAAGATGCTATTTGTGGATGGTTGGTCAAGTTGGAAAAATAGATGGACTTCTATTTTTAGACATATTGGGCGGAATCTATTTTTAGATTGCCAGTCTAAAAATAGATATGTCAAATATTATTAGCTCTTAATAATATTTGGACTCTAAACATTATCTTTTTCTCTTGGAGCACTTCAGTTAAGTGCACAGATGTGGCACAGGAGCTGACAGAAGGAATTACGCTATTCCTGAGGGTTAAGTGGAGCTATTGCATGGATACTTCAGTTAGAACTCATGTGACAGAGTTTGGTGGAGTTGATTGAGGAAGTTAGTGGAGTTGTATTCAGTTTAACTAATCTAAACACAGTTGAGCTTTTTGTATCCAAGTTAACTAATAGATACAATTAGTGAGAGTGGTGTGAATTAATTATTAATTAATTCACTAATTATAAACTCATAAATCAACTAAAGAATACATCAGTTAACTTCAGTGCATGGACAGTTTCAGTGGAGACCAGTGCAGAAATAGGTGAAAGAGCAGGTTAACTATCGATTATGACTATACTATTGCTATTTGCAACACACAAATGGGTGGAGTAACCCATGAGGATTGCGCAGTTCAGGTTGGGTGGTTTATCTATATAAAGAGGCCATCCCATAGCTTGAAAACGCAATTCAGGTTGGCTATCAAGTGGCTAAAGGTTGGAGCATGAGTTTTGCTAGATCTAGCTTGATAGTGTGTAGCATGGGAGGTAGTGCATGAGAGCTTGCAAAGAGCTTTGTACTATGATTGTTACATGATCTCCATGACATGTATAATATACAGATAGTTGGGGGTTTTCAGCTTTAAGCTTTCCCATGAAATACCGTGTTCATATGTGTGAATTTTTATGGCTTTAATGTGTGCATGCAATTGATTTTATTTCCGCATGTGATGATCAATGGTAGAAGAGATTCTGTATTATGCATGAAGCTAAAATAGTGTGTGATCAGGAGAATCTCGGTGGATAACATATCAGTTATTCAAATTTCTACAGATATTACAGAGATACCAAGAGGTCAAGAAACTTGGTTCAAAGGTTTCAAATTTGATATGGAGCAATGTAAGGAGTTCATGAAGCCTGAGTATGCAGACATGGACCTTAATAACGCTATACCTAGAAGCTGCATCAAATACACTTATTCAAAGTTGTTTCTCAACATTCAGAAGTATTGAAGGCGGATATCATAAGGTTTACCCATATCATTTCAAGTTGCTTCTACATTTCACTGGTAAGATTTCACTCGATTTGCCTTTTTATCTACACATGAGTCTTGTAAAAATGGCTGATAAGGTACAAGAAAAATATTAAGGTAGTGAAACATCCTTGTTTCATCATGGTTTAATGAAGTTATTGATTTTAGATGAACTTCAGAAGATAGGCAGGGATTGGTCATCTTTCTTGTTTATAAATGGTTTTGAGTTGGAAACCCTAACTCCTGCAAGAAACCCTAAAACCAAAGGAGTTCCATCACCACGAGTAGCAGATCCTAGTCAACCTATCGTTGCAAAACCATAGGAATTTGCAAAACTGGAGCCAAGGAAACAAATTGGGAAAAGGGCAGAGCAGACACAAATGCTTGATACACCAACTCCATCACCTGCAAAACAGAGGTCAAATATTTTCAAAGTGGCAAAACAGAAACAAGCTATCAGCAAGCAGGAAATCAAAAGAGTAACAAGAAGCCAAGAAGTGGCATTAAAAGGAAAGAAAATTGCTACAGAGGACAGCCCAGTAACAAAGGGAAATTTAGATGACATCCTTCATGCTATTGAAATAGAGGAGACACCCATTTTTCAAGCCGAGTTCATTGGGGAAGATGAGTATAAACAGAAAAAGGTTGTCTCTAAAAAAGCTTGAGTTTGAGGGGGAAGATGCAACTTTCATCTTTCAAGCAAGAAAGCCTATAACTAGGCATGCTAAGAAACTCAAGGAAGGCAGCAAGGAAGTTCAAAAATATATTGAGACAGTTAAAGCTCCTCAAGAATTTTTTGATCTCTCATCACCTACAGTGAAGCATACAACCAGCAGAACAAAGAGGGGAAAAGAAGAAATGACATAGAAAACAGAGTTTCAACATCTTGAGGAAAAATTGAGGTTGGCAAACCAAGAAATTGCTATGATGAGAAAGAGGGATAGAAAGCACAGTGTTGAGAAAGCATATTTTAAAAGGGTGAAGGCACTGTGGGAAGGAGAAACTGATTCTATTTCTGAAACTCCAAGTAGTGCAGAGCAATTTTTCAAATGGACAGTTCCAGCCATAAAGGAAGCCAAGTTTGTCAAAATAATAAATACTCACTTGAGAGCTACTAATAGAATACTTAAAAATCAAGTGGAGGATTTAGAGCAGCGATTAAATTTGATTCATGGTGAGTTAAAAATCAGAGGTATTAAAATAACAGTCA
This sequence comes from Pinus albicaulis, assembly GCA_034641835.2. NCBI lineage: Eukaryota > Viridiplantae > Streptophyta > Pinopsida > Pinales > Pinaceae > Pinus > Pinus albicaulis. The sequence continues at coordinate 364,359,157 of CM076580.1, forward strand.
TAGAAGAGCCTATAGCTAAATCAAGTGAAAATGAAGAAGGGAACTCATGAAGGCTGGAATCACTGTGCTTTTCAGTTGATATGGTTTTTTAAATGATCGAATTAGGTTTATTTTGAATTTTTGGCACATTTACAATTTACACTTTGGAAATTTTTTGACAAAACTGCTCACTCAACAGTTTCGTAGCGCAAACAGTGTAAAAAAGGAGAAAAGCGCTACGAAACTGTAATGTTCCAAAATTTTCATGAATAAACTGGAACATTAATTTTTGCTCATATTGTATAGTAGGTGAGTAAAAAGGAAGAGGAGGCCTCTTAACTTGAATAAAACCCTTCCTAATGTGAAAAGGGAACCACGGAGCAGCTTATTTTACACCTCCTAGTGTGAAAAGGGCCAATTGTATGAGGACAAGGTCAAGTTGACCAAGTCAACCAGCACAACCTAAGGAGGAGTAGCTTGCCTAAGAAGACAACGCAATTTTGGAGGGAAGAGATTCAAATGAAGATGGAAACCCTAAGAGGTGAGACCCAAGGTGAAGGAGCTCACAACTTCATAAGGAGGAGAAGGGCAGATTTGTGGGGCTAGCTTGTGTATTTCGATCTCTTGTCTGCTTAGACATTTTCTGCAAACTCCGGCTACTTAGCAGAGTTTGGAGGAATTCCTTCTCCTTCATTGAGTGATATATTGAAGGGGTTTGTGCTTCATTTCTCCCACATCTGGATTGTAGGCCAAGAATTTCTCACATCTGTAGCGTTATTTCTGTAGCAGAGGACGTTGTGTTGCTGGGCAGTGCAGTGAGAGGGTTACCTCATCTTCTCTTGTGCATTTCCATTCAATGGAGGGAGTTTATCTTGCATTGAGGGAGATGTATAGGAGACATCAGAGCTAATTTCAGATATTTTCATGTGGCCAACTCATGTTCCACCCATTACAGTGCAGTTCACTAGGTAAACTGCATTATTTTGCGAGAGCAGCAGCTGCAGGGTTTGATCCCTTGCTTGAGCGCTGATTCTTTGGAGGAAGGGCCAACCCTTCTCCAAGAAAGCTCTATATTCCATTCCTCTTCTATATTTTAATATTCTAAACCATATTTATATTCAATGTTGCAGTGACTGCGTTTTCCAGCTATATATATTTGCAGATCTGCACTTGTACACTTTGTATTTCATGAAACCCCTTGTGGGAGATCTTTATTATGTATAAAGAGTAAAGAAATCACATTTTCTTAGCCATTGGATGTTTTTTCATTTCATATCTGATATGTCATGTTATTCTCTACATAAACCCTAAATAATATAACGTTTTTCTTGATTCAATGCTTTCTGCACAAGCTAGGCTATGGGGTTTAAGCTCATTTGAGGCATATAGAAATAGGGAGATCTGTTTATATGAGCTAGAGTCATTTGATTCACCTAAAATTATGCATGTGAGCTGTATATAATGTTTACTAAGGGATACAAGTCCCATTTATCACTTTTATAGCGTTATTTTATGAAGACAACTATTTGTGCTCACATGTTGCTGTAATTTTCAGCTAGTTCAATGTGGGAGATATGAATAACCTACTTAATGTTATTTCTTTGAGATTAAATTCTGCAAGGAGGTTGAATTATATATGATCTAAGGCATCATAGTAGTGGTTGGCCTTATCTTTACCTCTGCTTCCTTATACAGCGTCCCTAAGGAGCTTGCTGCAGCAATTCCTAAATAGGGAAAATCACATATCTGTAGACAGAGACTGAAAAAGGCCAGGTAGCCTCTGGTTCTCTCCCTTCTTTGGAAGGAGACATAACCAGTAAATTCCTCAGTAGTCCATCTCTGGCAGAGACTTGTGATATTTCTGAAAAAGGAATACTATAGTGGTATCAAAGCAGCCATCTTGGCTCAGCCTGTGGATTTCAGATCCACCCAAAGAATACGAAGAAGAGGAGAACAAACATGGAGAGGATGAGGTTACTCTCATCCATTTTCAGATCAGAAAGGAGCCTCTCCAAAGGGGTTCAACCAATGGGGAAAGAAAGGTGCAGTGAAACTCCGAGAGGGTTTCAAGATGAAAAAAGCTACAGTGAAACCTCGAGAGGGTTTCAGGAGGAAGGAGAAGATGAAAGCACTTCCTATTCTCATGGATGAAGTGAAGAGTATGGAGGGCCACAAGAAGAAGTGGATAAATGGCCAGAGGAGGAGGAGCATTCTCCTCCACTTGAGGAGGCTTCTACCAGTGCTATCCAGTTCATAGAGGAGCAGTCTACCATATAAGCAGTTGGATCAGCCAACAAATCAGAGAGAGGGACTCTTTCAGCCATACAAGATGTCTCAAAGACCCACAAAGGTATGCAAAAATTTCCATGCAGTGACAACTTAGAAATTTTCATAAGAGGTTTGGGAAATTTGCATTCATATGGCCCAGGATCGAAATATCATGCTGATAAATAGAAGCAAGTTTGCACACCGCTATGCAACTTGGGCCTGATCCAAGAAGGGATCAGCATTCATTCCTTTGCACCCTTATTGAGCTGCATGCACCATGTGGAGTTATGGCACAAGGTTGTGAGAGGCATCGTGCATGATGTGCCATCTCCTAAGGATGTCTTGTCCTTAGCACACTTGGATTCTTGTGGATTCAAGGGTTTGATTGGTGAGAGGCCTTTCCTGGAAATTCTTCAAGGGGTTACATCTCAACATCCCATGAGGTGTAAGGAGGAATACTTGCTTTGGGATAATGGCAGTCTTCATTAGGAAGATGCCAAAGGAGAGAAGGATTGGGGACAACCATATCTTGATAGAGGAGAGTGGATGGAGAGCAAGAGGCTCGTGAGCCACTTGCATATCTATGACATAGGGCAGCAAGAGGCAAAGCTGCGCTGGCTACTAAGGAGAGAGTTTGGCCATCATGAGACATGTCCTTTTCTCAAGGGTATGTGGATGGAAGGAGTTTGGCAGGATACTTTCATCATGGGACAGCAAGGAGTGTGGATGCATTATGATGGTAGGGTCATTTGGTTTCCACCACATATGATGAGTGATGGAGGTATGAATAGGCATCAAGGATATTTGTTGCTTCGGAGGATTGGGAGAGAGCAAGGGAAAAATTGCTTTCCCACTTGGCATAGTGTTACACCATTTTTTGGTCATCTAACCTATTATCATTAGATGGACCCAAGTACACCATGTAAGACCAATTTTACCCTAAGTAAAATTGCTTTCACTATGTAAAATAACTTAATAAACCACATTTATTAGGTTGTTTACGGTCTAAACAGGAAACCCCAAAAGGAAATACTAAACAAACCTATTTTGTTTAATTTTCCTCATGGAATAATTAATTAAACCATAATTTAATTATTATTCCTAGTCATCTTTAACCCAAAAACAAAGAAATTAATTAGATAAACATTTATTTATCTTATTATTTTCTAGGAATAATTATTTAAATCTTATTTAGATAATATTCCTTGTTAAATATGACCAAATCACCCACAAATAATTAAATAAATCATTATTTATTTGATTATCCTTCAACCACTTCTTTAAAAAGATAAATAAATCATTTATTTATTTATTATTAACAAATAAAGGGATTTGACCCAAGTCAAATACTTTTTCCCTCCAACAAATATAATAAAATATTCCATAAAAGGTGGATCTAGATTTGGTTAACATTATTTTAATCATGCACCAAGATCTAGAATGACCCAATATTTTGTTATAAATATGAGGGTTTTTCCTACCATTCTTCACCTTTTGTTGCCTATTAGATCACTCTGGATCTATACACTTGGTCACATTTTTCCATTATTTGATGTGTGAGCTCCCTTTGAGCTCTATTCTTTGCATTGGGTTTTCTACACCAACAAGAGAGAGAGATCTTAGATCTGAAGTGCTGAGGACTTCCAAGAACCCATCCCACCGAGGAGAATTGGATACGCCTTCTTGTTTTCCTCCCAGGTGCCCTTAATACAAAAATTCTTTCAAAAATTGTTCTTGTCTTGTCTATTGGTATGGGAGGTCCCTATTTACCTGCTAATGTCTTTCCATGGCTAGATCCTCGGTTTTTTGCAGCTCTTTTCTTGATCAACTAACTGCAGATCTGAAGATATTGGCAGCCACTTTTGTTGTTAGGGCTATTAGTTATGCGTAGCTAAAGTGGTCCTTTTTCGTACACTTCGACAAAGGATTCATACTAACACATAATGTTGCAAGGGTGAAGTGTGGCACTATCATGGTGCAAGAGGTGTTTTCATCATGGAGGAGACCCCTCATATATGGCAGAATTATGGGGAATACATTTGACAAACTACATGTCAAAGGGTGGAGCTATATTTTGTCCGGGGCTTGCTTGCATGAGTCAACAACGTTGTTACTTCATGGCATGGATTTGCTGATGGAGTGTCCATTTGACCTCTCCACTTTTGAGGCACTTGAGGGACAATATGAAGGTGAGAATTTTGTTTTTGCATGTGTTGGTTACCTAACACAATATTTGCATCTTCTCTCCATTTCTATGCAGTGCTTGGCTCCACAAGAGGGCAACCTATTCATTAAGATCCATGAGCATTATTGGGCCAGACTATGTGATGGAGGCAGCCATCTGTCATATGGCCTTGGGCAAGTGTTTATTTCCATGCATGTTCAGCTTATATATTCAGCCACCTCCTATACATTATCAGAAATAAGAGCATGCATTACTTTACATGTACTCAAAGACAACTTGCCAGATCACTTCTTCAAGCAGCAGTTTGGGGAACTGCGTTGTGACCCATTGGAGGACTGTCGGTACCTTACTGAACAACATCAAACCCTCAGTACTTCTTTTAGTTTGTTTCTAATCATGTGTTTCTTGCTGATATTATCATTATATTTATAAAGAGCACGATTAGAGGAGAGACACATAAGGAGGATGTGTCCTTGTTGGGAGAAGACTCCCATATTTTCTGCAGTGCATGTTCTAAAAGGAACATGAAAGGAGACATGGCCTCTACAGCAGCATATTTGTTACTTAATAAGGAGGACCATGAGATGGATAGGTTTTAATATGGCAATGATTTCTTATCCATTATGTGTGTGATGGATTGGGCCAGCTTGATTCACAGCGCTGGGAGAGAGACCTTTGGAGGTCTAACTTCTTTCTTGCAATTGGAGGGCACTCATGTTGCAGCCCAAGATCAGTATATCATCATCACTTGTCTTGAGTGGGGAGGGGGACAGCATTGGATAGGCCTTCTTTCCTATCATGTTCAGTCATTTAGCCCACCTACATTTCAGGAGCCAAGGTGGAGGGGATGCTTCATGAGTTACCATGTTGGAGGGTGACTCATTTTATATGGATGATAGCTTGGGGGTGGAGGTTTCACTTGGATGAAAATAATATTTCCCATGAATATTTCACTCCATGCCTTGAGAAGACCTCTAGACCACACATGGTTGTCTCCTTGAGCACTTTCCTTCTCATGATCTTAGTCATTTGGGGTGTTTCACCAAATGCTAGTCTATATGCTTGGGAGAGGCACTATGGAGTTTCGTGGATGAGATGGCATCATATTCTTTGGAGGATTCCATCATATGCTGACTCTACCAGAGGAGGTAAGGAGATTCACTTAGTTCTATCCTTGCAGTTGCTTGAGGACAAGCAACAATTGGGAGGGGAGGACTGTAATGTTCCAAAATTTTCATGAATAAATTGGAACATTAATTTTTGCTCATATTGTATAGTAGGTGAGTAAAAAGGAAGAGGAGGCCTCTTAACATGAATAAAACCCTTCCTAATGTGAAAATGGAGCCATGGAGTAGCTTATTTTACACCTCCTAGTGTGAAAAGGGCCAATTGTATGAGGACAAGGTCAAGTTGACCAAGTCAACCAGCGCAGCCTAAGGAGGAGTAGCTTGCCTAAGAAGACAACGCAGTTTTGGAGGGAAGAGATTCAAATGAAGATGGAAACCTTAAGAGGTGGGACCCAAGGTGAAGGATCTCACAACTTCATAAGGAGGAGAAGGGAAGATTTGTGGGGATAGCTTGTGTATTTCGATTTCTTGTCTGTTTAGACATTTTCTACAAACTCCTGCTGCTTAGCAGAGTTTGGAGGAATTCCTGTTTAGGAATTCATTCTCCTTAATTGAGTGATCTCTTGAAGTGGATTGTGTTTCATTTATCCCACATCTGGATTGTAGGCCAAGCATTTCTCACATCTGCAGCGTTATTTCTGTAGCAGAGGACGCTGTGTTGCTAGGCAATGCAGTGGGAGGGTTACCTCATCTTCTCTTGTGCATTTTCATTCAGTGGAGGGAGTTTCTCTTGGATTGAGGGAGCTGTATAGGAGATATCAGATCTCATTTCAGATCTTTACATGTGGCCAAATCCTGTTCCACCCATTACAGCACATTTCACTGGGTAAAATGCGTTATTTTGTGAGAGCAGCAACTGCAGGGTTTGATCCCTTGCTTGAGAGCTGATTATTTGGAGGATGGGACAACCATTCTCCCTGAAAGCTCTATATTCCATTCCTCTTCTATATTTTAATATTCTCAACCATATTTATATTCAGTGTTGCAGTGACTGCGTTTTCTAGCTATATATATTTGCAGATCTGCACTTGTACACTTTGTATTTCATGAAACCCCTTGTGGGAGAGGAATCACATTTTCTTAGCCATTGGATGTTTTTTCATTTCAGATCTGATATGTCATGTTATTCTCTACATAAACCCTAAATAATATAACGTTGTTCTTGATTCGGTGCTTTATGCACAAGCTAGGCTATGGGGTTTAAGCTCATTTGAGGCATATTGAAATAGGGAGATCTGTTTATATGAGCTAGAGTCATTTGTTTCACCTCAAATTATGCATGTGAGTTTTATATCATGTTTACTAAGGGATAAAAGTCCCATTTCTCACTTGTATAGCGTTATTTTCTGAATACAGCTGTTTGTGCTCACATGTTGCTGCAATTTTCAGCTAGTTCACTGTGGGAGATCTAAATAACCTACTTAAGGTTATTTCTTTGAGCTTAAATTATGCAAGGAGGTTGAATTATATATTCTCTAATACATCATAGCAGTGGTTCGCCTTATCTTTACCTCTTCTTCCTTATACAGTGTCCCTAAGGAGCTTGTTGTAGCAATTCCTGAATAGGGAAAATCACATATTTGTAGATAGAGACTGCAAAAGGCCAGGTAGCCTCTCATTCTCTCCCTTATTTAGAAGGAGAAATAACCATTAAATGCCTCAGTAGTCCATCTATGGCACAGACTTGTGATATTTCCGAAAAAGGAATACTACAGAAACTGTCGTAGCAACTTTTCTTGCTATTTTTCATCAAATTTTGAAGGGTAAAAGAATGAATCAAGAACTTAAATTTCTAGGGAGGATGTATTAAAAGGTAATTAAGACAATTTTGGATGAAATAAGTCAAAAATTTGAAGAAAAAAGGGTTAAAAGGCAGTGCTACGAAAGGCGTTACGAAACTGTTGTGTTTTCATATCGCAGTGTATTACAACTCATTTGAACAATTTGAAAATGGTTTTGGAAAGATGGAGCCTAGGGATGAGTTTTTGGATGTGATTATTCAACTTCCAACAGTTAAGGACCATGAAATAAAGAGTACATGATGGTCAGAATGTTCCAAGAATGCAAAGGACCCTATGCCTAAAAAATAGGGGACTGTTTCCTATTTTGATGGAGGTCAGCAATATGGTCATGAAGAGTTGAAGCCTATCATTTAGATTTGACCATGTGTTGATACACTTGGAAAATGATGTAATTTAATTTAGATAAGGTTGTTATAGATAGTGACAAGGAGTTTGAATCCTATTTGTAATAGGACTATTTGGTAGATTAGTTGTCTTTTTGTAATAAATCCCATGTCTTATGGTTATGCAAGGTGTCAAGAGTCATAAATTCAATGTATCTAGCCTAAGATGAGATCATCTCATGTTTTAAATTGTCTATTAAAGACCAAGAAGTCGAATTTGTCAGTTGTTGGACATTTTTGGCAAAACTGTGCTTATTGTAATTTGACTGGTTTTCAGCTAATACAGAATATTTCTACTTAACCAACTTGAGATTCAGAAGGAGTTTTAGCATTTTATTATTATATTTGCATCTTTTTATCATCCCATTTCAGTGGTTTTTATCTATATTACTCAGAATTCATCTTTAGATGCTATGACTTCCTATATAAATGAATTGACTGTGTTTTTTATAGTTTCACATGTGTTTCTCCCTTGACTAAAACTCTGATATGCCTCAAATTCCATGTTAAGTAGATTCATTGGATTATTGAAACTATTTTGACTCCATAAGCCCAATGTGTACTTGATGATGTGATTCTCAACCTATAACTATCATTTATCTGTTTATTACCCCACATAGAGTTAGCCATATATATTTTTATCCAAATCATTAACCCTTGAGAGAACCCTCTCGGGCTGAGGAGGCTAAGCCTCAATCAAAATATTAGGTTTGAAATAGTTACATGAAGTGGACTGATTAAGCAGCCTATCAGATCCAATTTTGTGATAACATTTTGGTGCGTCTGCTGAGATCCTGAAGATTACACTTTCCCAAAATTTTGAAGATGAACTTTCAAAGGTAGCAGGAGCTTAGGAAGGTGTTTGAGGCTGCATCTACCTTGGTGACTCCATTCAATTTCATATGATCAAAGGTGGCTTCGAGAAGGAGATATACGAGGAGTAATCCTGACCCAAATCCACCTACCATCATGGACAATCCAAAGACCATTTCAAAAGGCAGTCAAGGCATTTCTGAAGTATCAGGTACTCCATCTCATTCGAAATCCTTGTCCTTCGAAATATTTAGAAGTCCTGAAGATAAAAGAGTTGATGATACAATTCAAGAAGTTTTTTTTAGATCAGAAAGTGAAAACGAGCTAACTGAAATTATCTTAGACTTGAATAAGAGAGGTATTGATACCTCAGCTCTAGTAACACAAGAAGACAAAGAAGAGATTTGGGAAGCTGTTAATTCTAAGTTGTTGTTGGAAAAAGAGTCTTTAGATAAATTGAAAGAGCTTGATCCTTTTGAAGTCTTGTTGAAAAGTAAAGCTGGTTTACCTCTTCCAAATTGGAGTTCAATTGTTAGTGGACCAAAAAGACCAAATAGTCCTCCTCATAACAGTTCTTCATCCTCTATTTCTGCCATCCCTAAAGCTACTACAGTCTGTTTCACCATGGCTGGAATTGTACCTCCTCCACCTGTTGCACCCGCTAAATAAGCCCCTCTTGTTCTTCGAGCTGTTTTACATGACCTCCCTAGCAAATATGCTGCTAGAATCCAAACTTGGGGAAGTGATGAAGAAATTACAGCAGAAGAACATGTAGATCAAGTCAATGATTTCATAGACAGGGAGGAGGATGATCATGAAGATGTGAAATTGAGATTGTTTGCTCAGAGTTTTATTGGTGAAGTTAGGAAGTGGTTCAAAGATCTTACTCCTGGAAGTATTCATAATTGGAATGAGTTCGAAGATATCTTTTTGATAAAATGGGGAAATAGAACTAATCTAGTACAAGCCCTCACTGAGTATAATAGTCTAAGAAGAGCTGTTGATGAATCTGTTCAAAAATTTTCAAAAAGGTTTAATAAGGTTTATGACTATATTCCTGCCCATTTAAAACCTCCACAAGCCTTAGCTCAGAGGAGATATGCCGAAGCTTTTGACTATGAATTTTCTAAAATGCTTAGAGAAAGAGAATCTGCTTCACTTTCTTAAATGAAAAATGATGCAGTGAAGGTGGAGGTTAACATGATAGCAGCCAAAAAGTCAAAAATGGGTAAGACTAAGTTAAAAGAAGAAGAGAAGCCTTCCTCTTCTACCTCTGATGATAAATTTGATTCAATGATGAAAACTATGGAGAAGTTGATGGATAGGTTGGCCCTTGGGAATACCTCTACTCATCCTGTACAACATGAGCCTTAATTTAGAAACACTCAATTCAGAAGACCTCAAAACTAGCAAAGACGAAGAGAAAACAGAAATCAGCAGCCTAATCCTCCAGTGAGACCTCCTTTCCAATAGAACTTGGTTGATGAAGAAGATGAACATGAAATTCCTGAGAAGTCTATTCATTGTTTTGATGAATAAATTTCAGGAATTTTCTTGACTAAATAATAACATGATGAATTAGACCAAGGTAACCATGGAGAGGAACCATAAGATTATCTCAAATCATATCAACATGTTATTTTTGAGATGAAAAAAAAATGTAATCTCAGAAATAGAAATGTGCCTATCATTGCAAAAAAATCACAGCCTAAGAAAGACATTCCTAAGGCTGCTGAAGCTAAAAAAGACACTCCAAAGGCTATTGAAGGTAAGAAAGATACTCTACTTCCTCCTCCTATCAAAGAAGATGAAAAATCTGTTTCTGTTTTCAGCCTTGAGAATGAAATTTCTAAGATTAAAATATCAGTCCCTTTTGGTGAGATTCTCAAGGTAAATTAATATAGAAGCAAGGTTTTTAAAATGTTGAATTCACAACCAGGAGTTGCTGATATTTTGAATTTTCAAGAGGATCATCCAACCGTATACTTGGGTCCAAGGTTAGAAGATGAAAAAAATGAGGAGGTGCCTCCTTTTTATGTGAGCCTTAGCATTCATGACATGACATTACATAATGCTATGTTGGATTCAGGGGCCTCTCACAATATTATTCCCAAAGTAATCATGGAAAGGATGGGGTTAGAAATAACTAGACCATATAAGGACTTGTTTTCTTTTGATTTGAAAAGAGTTCAATGCATTAGTTTAATTAAGGATGTTGTTGTTGGTCTAACACAAGTTCCTGCTAAGACTTAGGTCATGGACATCATGGTAGCAGACATTCCACCAAAGTTTGCTATGCTATTATCAAGGTCATGGGCAGCAAAAATCAAAGGTACAATGGAGATGGACCTTACTTATGCCAATATTCCTGTTTTTGGTGAGCAAAGAAGATTGTATCGAGAGACAAGAATGGCTTACATGGTGAGTAGTAAAGACAAACCAAATTTTTTTCTAATTTATGCCCTTGATACTGAACTTGGATATGCTATTATTTTCAATGAGTTGACTAATGAAGCTGAAGATGAGAAGAAAGCAGAAAATCAAAGTTATGAAATTCAGCAGTCTGAAAATCAGCAAACATAAGATCAGCAAGTCAGTGATAAGGAGGCAGATGGTTGGTGGTCATTTCATTTTGATGGATCAGTAGGAAGAGAAGGAGCAGGAGCAGGGATTTGGATCACAAGTCCAAGTGATGAGAGTAAGTTCTTTTCCTACAAATTTAACTTTGATTGCACGAATGACATGGCTGAGTATGAATCCTTGATTTTGGGCTTAGAGGTTTTGAAAAGAATGAATGCTCGAAACATTTATGTTTTTGGAGATTCAGAATTATTCATTAAACAAATTGAAGGTGTTTATCAAAAAAATGATATAAGGATGAGGGCATATATAAACTTAGTTTTGGACATGTTGGAAAACTTTCAAGCTTATTCATTCATGGTCAAAACTAGAGAACAAAACTCCATTGTTGATTTTCTTGTTGTCTCTGCAAGTCTTTTCATTATTCCTATGCATTCCAATAAAAAATATGAAGTTGAAGTTCACCATAGACCAGCTATCCCTAATAATATTACTCATTAGCAAGTTTTTTAGGATGACCAACAAGTGAAGAGCTTTATTGAGCTGAAAGAAGAGTTTGAGAATATACAAGTAGATCAGCAAAATATGCTTGCTGAATCTAAAGGGAATTCTGAAGTTTTGCAACTAAAGAACAATTCCATACCAAAGGGACTCATACCTCTTGAATTTTTTTTTTTTATCAGAATGATGTTTTTAAATCCCCTAAGATACAAGCTGATGATGAAGAAGTTGAGAGCTGTAACCTTGGTACAGTAGTTATGCCAAAAATGATTAAACTTTCAAAGTTTCTTTCAGCTGATATGAAGTTTAAGTATATTGAAATGATGAAGAGATTCATAGATGTTTTTGCTTGGAATTATGATGATTTGAAAGAGTATGACCCCACTATTATTTAGCATAATGTTCCCATTAAAGAAAATGAAAGGCCTTTCAAGAAGAAATTGAGGAGAATTAATCCACTTCTTATGCCCTTGATTGAGAAGGAGGTCAAAAAACTCTTTGATGCCAAAATCATTTTTCCAATCAGATTTTCAAATTGGCTTGCAAACTTGGTTCTGGTTAGGAAAAAGAGTGGAGAAATTAGAATATGTATTGACTTCAGAAATTTGAATAAAGCCTCTCTGAAGGAAAATTATCCTTTCCCAAAGATGGACCAAATTTTGAAAAATATTGTTGGTTCTCAAAGAATGTCTATGCTTGATGGTTTTTCAGGTTACAATTAGATCCTTTTACATCCTGATGATTAGCAAAAAACAGCCTTTACTACACCATGGGGCACTTTCATGTATGCCAAGATGCCATTTGGTCTCATGAATGCGGGAGCTACTTTTCAGAGAGCAATGGATATTTATTTTTCTAAAGAGAAGGACAAGATAGTGGTTGTTTATCCTGATGACATAACAATCTTCTCAAGGAGGGAAGAAGACCACTTGAAACACCTAGAAAGAATTTTTCTAAAATGTAGAAGGTTTGGCATCTCTCTAAATCCCACCAAAAGTATTTTTTCTTTAACTTCAGGTAAATTACTTGGACACATAATTTCTAAAGGTGGGAATAAGATTGATCCAAATAGGGTCAATGCAATTCAGAAGGTGGATTTTCCAAGAAGCAGGAAGGAGATTCAATCTTTCCTTGGAAAGGTAAATTTTGTAAGGCTATTTATTCCTAATTTTGCTGAGATTGTGAAGGACATAACAAGGATGCTGAAGAAGGGATTTGACATTAAGTGAAAAACAGAATCAAAGCACTCATTTGAGGAGATAAAAAAGGCACTCACACAAGCACCGATATTAATCAGTCCATATTTCTCAAAAGAATTTCTGGTTTTTACTTTCGCATCAGAAAGTATTATTGCTGGAGTTTTGTTGCAAAAGGGACAGCAAGGTATTGAGCAGCCTATTTCCTTCTTTAGTAGGACATTAGCTAACTCTGAGCTGAAGTATAATATCTTAGAGAAACAAGCCTATGCCTTGGTGAAGGCTATCAAATATTTCAGAATTTATATTTTGCATTCTCATATTGTGGCTTTTGTTCCTAATACTGTTGTGAAAGACATCCTCACTTAAGCTGACCCTGTGTTGGAAATATTGTCATTGATGGCAAAGAGAGAAGCATAAAAGGAGCACAAAGGAACAATAGTTAAGCAGCAAAGGTAGAAAGGCAGCATTAGACAAGAAGCAGAGGTAGAAAAGAAGCAGACAGGTAGCAGACAGGAATTAGAAGAGGACAAGAAGATAAGTAGCTTGAATTATTTTTGAAAGTACGAGTTAAATATTCAGAGCTTGTGAGAAGCGTAAAAACTCTGTGTAAAGGGGTTTAAATTGTGGTTCTTCACCTAGTTGAAGAAATCGATACTAATTAATATCAATGTTGTATTTGTTAATTGAATTGGTTAGAAGGAAGAAATGGGTTTTAAATCTGTCATTTGATACATCAGGATTGTATGTATTTGAAGGAGATAGCCAACCAACAATAATCTCAAATCAGGACTGAAAGAAGAGTTAATTGCAAACTGGTATTTACATATCAGATTGTTATACATTATTGAATATTGTGGGTGGTATAAATTGAAGGTGCAGACTGGTATGCCATCGATTGGAAATTCGATAGTGCAGAATTATAAGTCAATGAGGAAGCGTTGGTCCGATTGAATGAACTAAGGACACAGAGGTTTTACCGCTGGTCGTGGTAAAATTGCTAGAGTGTGAAGAAGGTTTTGAGGTTGATGACACAGGGTCAAATTCGAGGCTCCACTGTAGAACTCGGCATTTGAATATTTCAGGGTTATATTGACTTTAAATACAGTGTTCGATATTTGAACACATACCAGCATCTGTGTAAGGGATTGGTGTATTCGATTCACATAATCGATTCTTATATTGAAACCACAATCCAGAAATTCGTTGAACACTGAATATTGGATGCATTAGTCCTGTGTGAAGGGTTAAATAGAATTGATGAGTTTTTGGGTCCTTTTATGGAGGACATAGGTTATGTGTTTAATCATGTGGTTAAGCTACGTTCTGATACAAGATCAGGTGGAGTTTGGCTCCCATGTAGTCGGAGTTTAAATTTTGCAATCGAACGTGTTTAAATTACAGCGAACTATGTTCGTATGAAGCCTCAATGCAGAGATCTAATGAATGAAGGAGTGTTAGTAGCAATGCTGGAATCATGGGTAAGGTAGAGCCATCAGTCAAATGACAGAATGAAGAATGTGTTTATGTAGAACCAAGAACATTGGAACAATGCGTCAATGGAACCGTGGTGAAGGGTGAATAAGAAGAGCGAGGGTGGAGTTATATGTATAGTAAAGGCGCTAAAGAATAGGCAGAACCATGAATAAAAGTGGAACCGTGCAATGAATATTTGAAGCGGTTTCGGAAGCAAAACCAGAGGTCTCGTAAAGTTTCAAAATGGTAAGTGGAATGTCGAAAAAAAACGTGATATCGGTCTTCGTGTGACGCGTGGCAAAAGTGGTTAATCGAAAACCACTTTTTCGCGTAAATTCTGAAGATTAAGGCTCGTGAATTTAAATTGTGTGATATTGCATGATATCCATCAGATGTGCGCCCAAATTATTGTTGGAGAACGAGAGGAGATTGACCATTGGATGATAAGCAAAGTTGCATAGCCGATAATACAAAGGAAAGTGAGGGACCCAGTTCTATCGCGCAATTTTTGAAGTCCAAAGCAAGTGCAAGTTTATTGCGCGATATCCGTAGGATGTTTGGACCAAATGATCCAATGGCATTCGCATCAAAAGGTGCATGAAGGTTAGCACAAGTTAATTCGAAGTGATGTGGGACCCAAATATGTTGCAGATTATTGGTTTGATATGTGTTGATGCGTTATGATATGCTGAGGTTTCAAACCCAAAGTCGAAGATTAATGTTAACTGGCCAGTTATATATAAGAAGTAAGCACATTACTTTGATATATAATTGACCAAAGTCAAAGGGTTGATTTAAGGTGAAATGTTCCGTGAACATTTAAATAAAGACCATATACATGTCTGAGTTGATTATATGTCAAATATAAATTCGATATGCAATATGGTGTGAAAATAAAAGTTTTAGAATTGGTCTAATATTTGGATTAATACCAAGTATGGACGATAAAAGAGAAGTCTGCATATGAATTCATGAAGTGATTTTAGACCATGGTTTAAACATTTATTGAAACAAGTCAATTTTCTGCATATAAATGAAATCTGAGATGGTGGGGCCCAAACCTTAATCTATGTTGATTATTTTGTCTTCAATTAAAGTATGGCCGAAATGGTTAAGTTATTTAATTAGGTCCTAAACATTGAATGAAGGGCCATTTAAATGGTGAATGAGCCAAATAACATGCGGTTGGGATATTGCGCTTCCACTTCAAAGGTATATGAAAGGGTTTGTAACCAAAGTTTGAAATATTAATTTCAAATTCATAAAGTGGATTTTTTGACCATAACGCATAAGATGAAGAGCTACTTCCACATTAGAGTTGCTGGGTTGAAATTGTGTTGATTTCTTTTTCATAGTGTATTAAAGCATTAATTTAAACTACCATATTTGAGAAAAAAAAAAAAAGACAGGGGCACATGCACAGAAAGCAAGAGAGTATGCAGAACTGTAACACAACAACAACAAAAAAATACAAGCACCCAGTGAGCCAAGAACTGAAAGGGTTGAATGAGATATATCAGTTGCAAATGAAAATTTAAATGTTTTAATTTATTTTATATTGTTTGTGATGCAAAGGCAAGTCTCCGGTAGGCAAACAAAACTCCACTATAAAACTGAAATTTGTATAAATTGTTATATTCCTCTGAATGATCTGGACAAAGAAATGAGAAGGCAGAAGTCAAAGAGTCATGGCTATTCACTTCAAATTCCCTGTGGAATACAAATAGTCATGAGGTGAACTCTATAAATGATATCACATAGATATTCATAGAGATGTTAGAGAATGGAGAAATGAGGTAGAGAGTGTAAGAAGAAGAAGGAGCAGATAAAGAAGCTGTGAAGATTCAGAGATGATAAAAGGCAGATATGAAGGCTAGTGGACAGTAGTGAAGAAGGTATAGAACAGAGCTGATATCCTGGTAAATCAGCATGTGTTTTTCTTGAAAGAGTGAGGAAGTTGGTGCTTCCATATCAAGTTGTAGCTTGATAGATGTCAGTTGTAGCTGACTGAGGTAGGAGACTCCTGTAGGTTGTAGCCTGCAAAAAAAAGTTGGGAGTTGGAGCTTCCTTGCAAGTTGTAGCTTGCAGAATTGAGGTAGGAGCCTCCGGTAGGTTGGAGCCTACAGAAAATCAGTGGTGAGAGGGAGTTGGAGCTTGCCTTTGCATCACAACAATAATAAGATGTGGTTTTCTCCCTTATGGGTTTCCACTTATATCTGTTGTCTATGTACATGATGATTATGTGTTGATACTCTGTATTTAATCTTCTTAATACCTGCTGCTCACTAATTAAGATTGTGGTTTCACTGTACATTAAGTAAATCACGAAATAAAGATGTAAATAAGTGTAAATGAAAGTTTTTTCAAGACCATGCATTCATTAAACTGATTCACCCCCCCCCCCCTCTCAGTTTAATAAAGGATTCAAAAATTGGTATCAGAGCAGGTTCCTTCTATATCAGTTTAACAACTGGAGGGAGATCCTAGGTCCCCAGGATGGCTAGTCAAGAAGGATGCTCAACAAATAAAGCCCCTTTGTTCACCGGTACAAATTATGCCTTCTGGAAAATAAGAATGAGGACGTACATAATGTCTCTAGGAATAGAAGTTTTGGCTTATGTGGAATTGGGATATGCCCCAAAGGAGTCTAATATCTTTACCATCCTGCTTTAACCCCAAGGTGTCTGATATAGAAGAAACAGCTGATTGGAAACTTTGACCATGAACCAATTACTTGGAAACTTAACAGCCTATGAGATGAGATTTCCACAGAGGAAGTAAAATGTGAGGGAGGCATCCTTTAAGACAAATAAGAACAAAGAAGAAAAAGAAGATACTTGCTCCTGCTCTGATGAAGAAGAGGCCAAATTTATCAGAAGATTAGATAGAGGCTCAGGCAATTATAAAGGTAAACTTCCATTTAAATTCTTTAACTATGGAAGAGTTGGACACTATGCTTCTAAGTGTCCTCATAAGAAGAAGAATCAGAGAAAACCATATCAAAGAACTGGCAGAAAGGGAAGAGATTCAATAGAAAATCATTTTATGCTCAGCAAGACAGCAGTGCATCTGAAAGCTCAAATGAATCCTCCAATGAAGAGGGAACCTCTGAATTTTTATTGATGGCCAAGGAAGAGCTTGAAGGATTCCTTCTAGAAGATGAGGAATAAGGTGAATTAGATATTGAGGGGGAGCTAAGAAGTTCCCTGGAGGAAATAGATAGACTTAAACTAAAATGCAGAAAACAGAAATAAAATCTCCTCAAATATGTAAGAGAAGAACAAAATTCAGAAGACCTCATACAGTTGAAATTAGAGCTTGAAGAAGCCAAGAAGGTAGAAGACACTCTACTTAAGAAAATTGAGGATAAAATTCAGAAGCAAGAGAAATTGGAAGAATAAGTAGTATGCTTGAGGAAGAAACTAGAAAACACCCAAAGGAAAGTGTCAATAAACACTCCTCAAATGACAAGCTCTGATAAGTTGAATGAAATACTAGATGCTCAAATATCTCCTCTGATAAAAACTGGGATAGGCTATGAAGGAGAAACAAGTAAAGTCAAAGAAAAGGATAACAGGAATATCATTTTTGTAAAAGCTGATAAGGATAATGAAGCAGCTCAGAAGGTTCTGTTAGCCAGCTATAAAATTTGTTATATCAAATGCTAGCTAAATCATTTTTGGAGCCTTCAAGAAAAGTTTTATTGCTAAAAAATGTTATCTCTTGAAGACTCTTGAAAGCCTCATGCCTCTGTCCAAGTCTTCATTACTGTTCCCATTTCAAAGCTCAGAAATTCTGCTGATTTCAAAGACAAAATACTGCTGCAAAATCATCATTTTTCCCCTCCTTCCACTTCCAAAACTAACCTCATTTTTACCCCTTTATTCTCCATAAAAAATCCTTCATTTTCATATTTTCCCCTTTCCTCTACCTCAAAACCTTTTTTATAAGGTTTAATACTCTTTCTTTGCCTTATCGAAACCCTCAAAACCATTGAAAAACTTGAAAATTTTCACAAAAAACACATTTTTGTATTACAAACTTAAGCCCCCTTGGGCTAAGTCTTAAGCCACTTACCCTCCACGTGCCCACACCCTAGAACCAGGTGTTATACCCACAAAGCGCTTATCGCATCGCAAAATCTGAGCGCATAAGTCTGTTTTCCATGTTTAAAAGTTCTGATGCGATTAAGCCCGTGTACACAGCCCCCGAACCCATTATTGTTTTATATAACCTTTATGCCCGCAATCGGGCGCTAATCAGTTTGAAAACCCATTCCCGTTTTATTTTTTCCTTTGTAAATCAAAAAATCCACTTACCCAAAGTTTTGGTCTAAATGCGTTGAGCGATGATTTTTTAATGAAAAAATGGGCTGATTGAAAGACCACATCAAAACTTCCAATGTGATTAAATCCCTATTGTTTAAACTCCGCCCCCTCCGCTTTTCATTCCATATAGCCTACACCCGGGACCAAGAGTTTAAGTCCCAAGGTGCCCATCACATCGGAGTTTTCCTTTGGGTACATTTCAATGTTTTTCCCCCACCTCCGATTGTGATGGCCCGATTCGCGCAATTGCATCGGCCTTCTCCGATCGCACCAATCGCATCGGCGATTTCTATTGCGCCTTTACATTTCTCCACCTCCGATTTCCATCCCTCCGATTCACTCACCACCGTTGATCTGATCCTCAGATCAACGACCATCACTCGATCGCTTTGTCACACTCCAAGTCTTTTGACCCACCGGTGCCTCTGCCTCTGATTGCATCTGGACCATCCACGTGTCCAGATCGGACGGTCCAGGATGCTTTCACGATTTTGGTTTAAAATCATGCGCTTCGCATTCTAATATTTTTCAGCCAATCTTAGTCGTTGATCTCTATAGATCAATGACTCTCATCAGCCCTTCCTCCGCCATTGTATTATTTCCATTAGCCACTGGATTTAATCCTAGCCACTCATCTTTTCAATCCAACGGCCATGCTCCTCCCCACACCCTCTGAAGCAGTAAAACCCAAACAACATAGGATTTCATAATTATTTTTGTTTTTTGTAGGTGATTAATGATCTTTCCATTATATTGAAGAAAAAGCCGAAGGCTGGGAATGACGATTCTCACGCCTTTGATTCATTAAAGGGAAGCCATCCATGGGTTCAATTTCCACGTCTCGTCAATGCTTCATGGGCATTGATGCCTTACGAGCCCTGTGCAGCCTGCACATCAACAAGACATAGTGTTATTTAATCAAATTAAAAGAGTATCAGTGTCGAAGACAGAACACAGTAGAACAGAAGATTGAAGACATATTTGTGGGGATTACGGCTAAGATTGATTATCAAAAGCCTAATCCCCCAAATTAAAAGCACAGTTAAAGAAAATCATAAGTTTTTATCAGACAGAAAGGCTTCCACCGCCACATCAGAGGCGAATTGATTCCTCTCAGCTACCACAAAGCCACCTATGCCTCAAAGCATTCAAACAGAGGCAGAAGTTATCGATCAAAATCAGATATTTGCCTCAACACAGCCGAAGAGTTAATTCTGCTAAAGGAATTTAATGAACAAAATATCAGCAGAGTTATTACATTCATGACACAGAGCCTCCAAATTCAACAAAAGCTCCCACCGAGCTTAATCTTAAGTGTAAAACAATTAATACAGACAGAACATCTGTAAACTTCTTCATCGAGCCCCTCAAAGGCCAAGAAGCCATTTAAGACTATATTAATTATCTTGGGAGATATTTTATCAGATCTCACCTCCTCATTCTTCTATAAATACTTCTGTAGAAGATGAGAAATTGTTCGTTGAAAACTTTGAAATATACTTGAGCCTGAGACTTCTACTTGTAAATAGTGTTCACTATCTCTTGAAGCTCTGCTTGTGATAGATAAGTTAGTCTGGGAAGTGTAGATGATTGCTAAACTAAAGCATTGGACTTAAAGCTGTAACTGTTTTGAAGCATCAATACAAGCCGATTTATGGGATCCTGGTCTATGTCGACGGTGATGTTATTTCTTATTGTAAATTGTTATTTTATTTATGTTTTCACTGTGTTCATCTTCTCTTATAAAGAACAACATGCATAGAGTTAGGACCTATTGTATATCAGTACCCTTCTCTGACTGAAAAATTTTATCTGTATGTTTTCTTCCAAATTGTGTTATTTAGGAATGATTTAATTCAGTTTAAGCAGTAGGAATGTTGGTGTTCCCTCGTCCTCCTTTCTTAGCTAATTGTTATTCTTGAAAGTTATTTTCATTTCATGTTAAGTAGAGATGAACTATGGAAGATATGGTGTGCCCTAGTCCTAGTCTTATCCCAAAATACTGTCTGAAATTTTCCCTTGGAATGTGTTGAAAGTTGGCTGGTTTAAAAGCACTTACCAGATCTTAGGCCATTCTTTGTTATCTTTGTGTTTGTCTTGAAAGTTACCAAGTAAAGCAGAGCTAGGAGAGGATTTGTGGTGAGCCCAGCCCGCTAGTTTCTACTCCAAAAGTTTCCTTCAAGTTTCCCTCTGTTTTTATATGTTTTCTATCGAAAGTGTATCAAAGGCTGGCTAGTTTCAAAGTACTTACTAGATCCTGGGCTACTCTTTTTTCTTCATTTGTTTAATTCCCCTTCTTTTGTATCATTTCATTCCATAAATCCAACTTCAAAGAGATCCTTAGACATATATGACTTGCCCCATGGACCACTCTCGAACCTGATTGTTTCAATTAAACCCTATTATGACTCCATAGCCCAATGGACTAAAACCTGCAATTTGTCTTTCTTTTTGGCCAAATCTTGTTCTACTTGCTTGAAAATTCTCACCTTTGAAACTCTATGCACTTATAACTTTCCCCTCAAATAATATCCATGCTCAACCATCCAAAAACAAAACAAACCCTTGGCCTTCATAACTAGCCTAATATCAAACACAAGAACTAGAAAGATAAATCCAATCTTTACACTTACTGGAGAGATCCCTCTCCAGATTCAGGAGGGCTAGATCTTAGAATCCCAAAGTGGTTGAAATAATTTTGTTTCTGTGATCGGACTTTGCCAATCTTGCTGATTACAAATTCCTAACATTTCTGGCGACTCCACTGGGGATCGAACCCAGAATCTCTGGTTCCCCTTAAAATTTTCATAAAACCTTGTGAGTAAAAAGCAGCCTTTTTCAAGCACTACCAAACACATGGTAATCAGGATGAAACTTGTTTGAATCAGTGACAAACTAGGAAAACTATAGGAGTCTCATAAGACTTTATATAACCTTGAAGGATCAGCTAGCTTGCCATAAGAGTAGACTGTCTTTGTCTCATAACCGTAGCTAAGTTTTGAAACAGATTTAGGACACTCGTAACAACCAATAGGACAGAAAAATAACTCAGAAAAGACAAAAATATTTCAGATTTGTATCAAATAAAAATGGTGGTGGACCATAAAACCTTTTACCTCTAAAAAGAGCTAAAAACTTCCACTTGGCGACTCCACAATCCTTAACAGACCTTAAGACTCCACTGGGAAGAACCCTAATCATTATACTATCATTCAAACTCAGTTAGAGGACTGTGGGATTAAAATTTGTGTAAAACAGATTAGTTAACCTCTTAAAGACTGTTATATCTGGTTAAAATTTTCTTGTTTAGTTGGGTCTGAAAAACACAGCGTAGTGGCTCCTAGAAATATTCATACTAGAGCCTATCTTGACCCTGATCCACCTGAGATAGTTGATAACCCAGAAATTATCCTTAGGAAGTATCCTAAGATAAAATTTTCAACTGTTTTCAAATCACCCTTGAGAGCTGATTCAGTTCCTTATAATCTTTCAGCTCTACAACAATCACAAGCTGACTTAGTAAATCCATTTAGAACTAGGGCATTTGATGATATAATTCAACTAGATTTTGAGTTTTCACTTTCATCCCCGGAAATAAGTGAACATCCTGGCAGTAAAGAAACAACACCACCTGATTTACACTTCCTTCACAATTTAGGTGTGTCTCATCTAAGATCAGCTCATCAATCTACTGTTGTTCCATCCACATATGTTCACCAAACATCCACTGTCCAAACCACCCCACTTCAACCCACTTTCCCTCCTGCTAATCTACCCCTTGTAAATCCACCCCCACCACATATCATGGTAGCATGGTATGCTCCCTTAGTCCTTCCTGTTCCATTAGTCAATCTTCCAGAGGACTATCAGTCCAAAATTCCATTATATGATGCTAGTAATGCTACAATTACATATCAACATGTGGATAAGATGAATGACTACTTTGACAGAAATAAAATTGATGATGATTCTATCAAGCTTAGATTATTTGCTCAGATTCTGGGGGGAGAAGTAATAAAATGGTTTAAAGGCTTAACCCCCCATAGTATCAATGGTCTCCAAGCCTTCCATCAGACATTCTTATACAAATGGGAAGTAAAGAAGAATCCTCTCCAAGTCCTTTCTGATTACAAGAACCTCCATAGAAACACTGGGGAAAGTGTACAAGCTTATTGTACCAGATTTAATAGCATGTATAATGCAATTCCCCCAGATCTGAAACCCCCACAAGGCTCAGCGTTAAACAAGTTTCATGAAGGGTTTGACCCTGAAATGGCATATGAGCTGAGAGAAAGAGATCCTGCAACTCTTGAAGATATGAAGAAAGGGGCTCTTGCTGTGGAAGTTAACTTGATGGAGAAAAGAGCAAGAATGAAAAATGAGAAGAGAGTGTCCTTCAGATAGGAATCTACACTTTCTACTTCCAACTCAAAGATGGAGAAAATGATGGAGGAGATGATGAAAGAGATTAGCATAATTAAGAGAGCACAAGCAAGCCAAAACCAAAATGCTCCTCAAAATAGAAATCAGAACCAAAATCAGAATTTTAGAAGAAATCAACCCCAAAATAGACCAAGGGAAGATGATCAACAGATCACTCCTCCCTTTCACCAAAACTACGTAAGTGAGGTTGAGGAAACTGATGAGAAAATAGAAGATGTTGATATCAATATGCTGGGAGTAGATGATGATGACTTTGAGGTTCATTATGATAGAAAACAAGGTCTGTACACGCCTTATGATGATAAAGGATATAATGATGAAAATTATTATTGATACATGGAGAATGTCATCATAGAGTCTCAAAGAGAATATGACCTTAGAATTAAAACCAGTCAAAAAAATCCCAACACCAAAGCCTCTGACAAATCTTCACAAAACAGCACTATAAACAAGCCTAAAGTTGTCAAACAGAAGGACAAAACAGTAGCTGTAAATTATGATAAAGGTAAAGAGAAAGGCACTCAAAACATTACAAAATAGAGTGCAGGCCTTAGTAGTACTAACACTTCAGCAAGTACTCCTGTTAAAACTATTTTTTCAAATGTAAATAGAATAAATCAACAAACAGAATTTGATGATAAGGTAATGGTTAACAAGGCTGAAACAAGTTCTGCAAAAAATCAAACGCCTTTCAGTTTAGAGCACGAAATTTCAAAAATTAAAATCTTTGTTCCCTTGACTGAGTTAGCTGCCCAAAATGTATATAGAACCCAAATTTTGAAGGCTTTAAATATAGAAGAGAATAATGACACAGTCAATCTTAACGATGACCAGCCAGAGCTTATTTTTGGTCCAAAGATTGAAGGTAAGTTTCAAGAGGGACCTGTCCCTCCTTTTTATGTAAGTTTAAATGTTCATGACAAGATTTTGCATAACGCTATGCACGATTCCGGGGCTTCTCATAATTTAATGCCAAAATCTGTAATGGAGAGCCTGGGTCTAGAAATCACCAGACCTTATAAAGACCTCTACTCCTTCAACTCAAGCAGAGTAAAATGTTTAGGATTAATTAAAGACCTCTGCGCTAACTTAGCATAGATTCTAGCCAAATGCTTGGTTATGGATATTGTTGTCATTGATGTGCCCCCAAAGTATGGAATGATATTATCTAGGTCTTGGGGGGCTAAGTTACAAGGGACTATGCAAATTGACATGACCTATGCGACCATCCCTGTTTTCAACCAAACAAGAAGACTTTACCGGGAGTCCCATATGCAATACACAGTTACAAGCTAGGACAGACCACAAAATTCTCCTTTGTATTCTGTAAACACGGGCCTAGATTATTTTATCTTGTTCAATGATGAAGCCTTCAGTGAACAAGTCACTTTAACTGAACTGATGGCCGATAGAGAGGAAGATGAGCACAATGCACAAGTGTCAAAATATTTTGCTGTATTTGAAAACATTAGCAAACCCAACACAGGTCTTGAGCTATAAGTCATGCATCCTTTGCTTTTAAAACTTGACAGTCAAGAAAACAAACCTCAATGCAGTGAAAAATCTGAGGTAGTAAAAAAAATTCAACTAAGTGTTGATATTCAAGAGCAATCAGGTAGCACGTTAGTTGAAGAGGACAGTAAACAAGATGGAAACAAAAATAGTCCTCTATGGAGTATGTATTTTGACGGGTCATGCACTAGAACTAACTCTGGTGCGTGTGTCTGGATCTGTAACACTGAAAACAACCACACATAAAGCATTTCCTGCAAATTAAACTTTCAGTGTTCTAATAACATAGCGCAATATGAATCCCTGCTTTTAGGCTTGCATTTTTTGAAAAAGATAGGAGCCAAAAGAATCAAAGCATATGGGGATTCCGAATTAATCATTAGGCAAGTCAATGGGGAATACAACGCGAATCACCCAAGACTTAGGGCCTATCGAAATGATGGCATGGACCTTTTAAAAAAATTTGGGGAATACCAGATAATTTTTGTCCCGAGGAAAAGAAATATTGTGGCCCACAACTTAGCCTTTGCAGCTAGAACATGCTTAACGCCATATGAAACCAAAGACTGCACAACTCAAATAAAATTCAGACCAGCTGTACCTGATAACAAAAAATATTGGCAAGTGTTCGACAGGGACAAACAAATAGAAGACTTCATGCAATTCAGAAATGAATTCGAACTACACAGTTCGGACTCAGATTATGATTCACACTGCAGTGAAGAAAATTTTCTTGGTGAAGAAGAACCATCTCCTAAACTTGTTAATATTAACCTACTGTCTGGCAAACTTAAAAACAAAACATAATTGAATGCAGAGTTAGAAACTTTGCACTCTAATGATGAAAGTCTGCCAAAGGGTCTGGCACCTTTAGAAGAGTTGTTTAATTTTAACGATGTGGCCAAGAAGAAAAAACTGGAACATGTAGACATTGAAGTTGAGGAGTGCAATATAGGCAGTAAACTTAAACCAATGATGATCAAACTGTCTAAGACTTTACCAGCTCACATTAAACTCAAATACATAGAGTTGTTCAAACAATTTTCTGATGTTTTTGCGTGGAGTTACGAAGATCTTAAATCCTATGACACTGAAATAATACAGCACAAAATCCCTCTCAAGGAAAACCAAAAGCCCTTCAAACAGAAACTGTGCAGAATAAACCTTGTTCAGTTGCCTTTGGTTCAGAAGGAGATCATGAAAATGTATGAAGCTGGTATTATTGTCCCTATTAGATATTCTGAGTGGGTGCCTAATCTGGTGTTAGTTAGGAAGAAAACTGGAGAGATTAGGCTTTGTGTAGACTTTAGAAACTTAAACAAAGCTTCATTAAAATACAACTACCCTTTGCCCAAGATGGACCATATTTTACAAAGGGTGGTATGGTCTAGAAGAATTTCTTTGCTTGATGGCTATTCAGGGTACAATCAGATCTTATTTCACCCTGATGATCAATTAAAGACAGCTTTTACTACACCACGGGGCACTTTCATGTATGTGAAAATGCCCTTTGGTCTAATGAATGCTGGAGAAACTTTCCAGAGAGCCATGGACATAGCATTCTCGGCAGAACTGGGTTACTTCATCATTATATACCTTGATGATGTTACTGTTTTTTCAAAGACGGATGAAGAGCACTTAGAACATTTAAGAAAATTTTTCGAGAAATGCAGAAAGTTTGGAATATCTTTAAACCCTAAGAAGACACTATTCGGTCTCCAAGAAGGTAAACTTCTTGGTCACATTATTTCTGAGGAGGATATAAAGATAGATCCAAAGAGGATTGAGGCCATATTGCAAATCTCTCATCCTCGAAACATCAAAGAGTTGCAATCTTTCATTGTAAAGATTAACATTTTGAGAAGGTTCATACCCAACTTGGCTGAGCTCCTTAGGAATATAAAAAACATGCTGAAAAAGGAGCAAGGGGTAAAATGGACCTTGGAAGCAAAGGAGTCCTTTGAACTGGTGAAACAAGCGTTGACCAAAACACCGGTCCTAATAAGTCCTGATTTTTCAAAATATTTTTATATTTTTTCATTTGCATCAGAACATACAATAGCTGCTGTCCTTTTACAGAAAAATCCACAAGGACAAGAGCAGCCTATTGCATTCTTTAGCTAGGCTTTGAGAGATTCTCCTTTGAAGTATAACATTATGGAAAAGCAAGCCTTTACTTTGGTTAAGGCTTTGAAAGACTTCAGAGTAAACATCCTTCACTCACACATCATTGCCTTTGTCCCAAATTCAGTTTTTAAAGACATTCTAACACAGGGCCCAGATGGTAAAAGAGGTAAGTGGATTGTTGTTATTCTTGAATATGATTTAGAGATAAAACCCACTAAACTTATCAAAGGCCAAGGTCTAGCTAGGTTGATGGATGAATCCAATTTTGAAGTTCTTGATATTAATATGATTAATGCTTTAGATGATCAAGAGGAAATTTCAACTCCCATTGTTGAAAATCATTTTATGAATTCCTCTTGGTATGCTGATATTCTTTATGTTTTGCTTAATTTTAATACACCTCCTGGTTTGACAAAAACAAATTCAAGGTTCCTAAAGTTAAAAGCTGTAAACTATTGCATTATAGATAGATGTCTTTATTGGAAAAATTCAAGTGGTATATTGCTTAAATGTTTTCCTAAGTTTGATGCAGAGAAGGTTAAGCACAAGTTCCATGAAGGGGAGTGTGGAGGCCACCTATACTGGAAAAAAATAGCCAACAAAATCTTGAGGGCTGGTTACTATTGGCCTACTCTTTTTCATGATGTACACAAAATGATCATTGCCTGCCATAAGTGCCAACTTTTGAAGGCAAAAGAAATCTGCTACCTCTGCCTCTGCATCCAATCACTGTTGAAGCCCCTTTTCAACAGTGGGGACTTGAATTCATAGGTGAAATCCATCCACCATCCTCTGCCCATCACAGGTGGATTCTCACTGCCACAAACTACTTCACTAAATGGATAGAAGCCATCCCTTGTAGGCAAGCCAATGATTCTGTTATTATAAAATTTATAGAGAATAATATTCTCTCTAGATTTGGCTGTCCTACCAAGATCATCACTGATAATGCAGCAGCATTTGGATCAAAGAAGATGGTTGAGTTCTGTTGCAAGTATCAGATAACATTGGGGCATTCCACGGCCTATTACCCTCAAGGTAATGGACTTGCAGAATCCTCAAAAAAAAGTTTAGTGAACATAATCAAGAAACTATTGGAGGACAACAAGAAGTCTTGGCACACAAAGCTTGTGCATGCACTTTAGGCTGACAGATTGAAATTGAAGAAATCTATTGGAATGTCACCCTACCAACTTGTGTATGGCACTAATGAAATTTTTCCAACCAGCCTTGGTGTTCCAGTTATGAAGTTGATTCAAGAGTTCCAAACTGAAGATAATGACATGATCAGAAGGATCAATCAAACAATTCATCTTCAGCATACCAGAGAAGAGGTTTATAACAAAGCATTACAAAATCAAAACAGCATCAATAAGCTTTTTGACAGAAGAACAAAGGCCAACAATTTCAAAATTGGGAACAAAGTTTTAAAGTGGGACTCCAGGAGGGAAGACAAGGGCAAGCATGGAAAATTTGACAACTTATGTCTTGGCCCTTACTCTATTCATTCAGTTGCTGGTAACAATGCCTATTTCTTACAAGAGTTGAATGGAGCAGAATTTTTTGGGGGTCCTATCAATGGCAAGATGCTTAAACATTACTTCTCTTGATCCATGTCATGTTCTGAAAGCCTTTTTATATTTTTTCCTCATTATAAATATCTCATCCACCATTGCATTCAAATTTAGAAAAATCAAAAATACAAAAACAGTGAAAGAAAGAAAAGAGGGCAGATTGTAAAAACAAGAAAGGTACAACCCCATACCAAAAAGAGAAACAAAGTCTGAAAGTGTGCAAGCTTAAATGCCACTCCTGGAAAACACACTTTTAATTAGTAATACAGCCTAATCTTGACTAATTAGCTTTAAATTTACTGTTGATAGGATTAGTGAATTCGATTTTCCAAACTGTTTAATATTGGCTTATCAGTAGGTAGATTAGGCTAGAGATGAGAGGTTCAAACATGCTCAAAATTTGAACCTAAGTTTCCAAAGAAAAGATGACTCAAATCTGTTTAAAATTCTCTGAGTCAAAAAAAGAGGAATAACTAGTTCTAATCAGCTCAAAATCTGAACCAATTGATCAAAGAAAGAACAACTCAAACAAAATTCAAAACAGAGCTGAAGAAAAGATGAAGGAAGGGCTTTGAATTTCAGATCTTAAGCCTTCCATTTTGATTTAATTTTCCGCAGAATAATATCTATGTGCAGCTTGTTTTTCATGTCATAGATCAGCATCAAGTTAGACTGTTCAATCCTAACTTGATTGCTTTTAAATTTCTGTTGTAGAATTTAGAGAATAAAAAACTGTTGGACAGTTTAATCCCAAAAGATAAGTAGTTTAGGTAGAGAAGCATATGGACTCAACTGTTTAATCTGAGTTCATGGAGAAATAAGAAGTAGAAATAGATAATATTTTATGCTTTCAAAAGAATAAAATGTTGTGTAAAGAGTTTTCCAATCCAAGTGCACTCTAAAGAAGAAAAAATGTTAGATCAGTAGGATTGGGTAGGTAGAAAGCTTGTATTGATGAAAGATCCATTGTTTTTATGGCTGCTAATATGTTTTCAGAACAAAAAGAAAATCATCCGAATAAAAAAATGCAGCCCAATGGATAAGGCATTGATCAACCTCCCAGAGAATGCAAGTCTGAAGTTCTTGATGCCTTCAAGAAGGCACCATCCCCAAGTGGAGCCACTGTTAGCCAACTATAAAATTTGTAATATCAAATGCTGGCTAAATCATTTTTGGAGCCTTCAAGAAACAATTTTTATTGATAAAAAATGTTATCTCTTGAAGACTCTTGAAAGCCTCATGCCTCTGTCCAAGTCTTCATTACTGTTCCCATTTCAAAGCTCAGAAATTCTGTTGATTTCAAAGACAAAATACTGCTGCAAAATCATCATTTTTCCCCTCCTTCCACTTCCAAAACTAACCTCATTTTTACCCCTTTATTCTCCATAAAAAATCCTTCATTTTCATATTTTCCCCTTTCCCCTCCCTCAAAACCCCTTTGATAAGGTTTAAGAATCTTTCTTTGCCTTATCGAAACCCTCAAAACCATTGAAAAACTTGAAAATTTTCATAAAAAACACATTTTTGTATTACAGACTTAAGCCCCTTGGTCTAAGTCTTAAGCCACTTCCCCTCCACGTGCCCGCACCCTAGAACCAGGTGCTAGACCCACAAAGCACTTATCGCATCGCAAAATCTGAGCGCATAAGTCTGTTTGCCATGTTTAAAAGTTCCGATGCGATTAAGCCCATGTACACAGCCCCTGAACCCATTATTGTTTTATATAACCTTTATGCCCATAATCGGGCGCTAATCAGTTTGAAAACCCATTCCCATTGATTTTTTCCTTTGTAAATCAAAAAATCCACTTACCCAAAGTTTTGGTCTAAATGCGTTGAGTGATGATTTTTTAATGAAAAAATGGGTTGATTGAAAGACCACATCAAAACTTCCGATGCGATTAAATCCCTATTGTTTAAACTCCGCCCCCTCCACTTTTCATTCCATATAGCCTACACCTGGGACCAAGATTTTAAGTCCCGAGGCGCCCATCGCATCGAATTTTTCCTTTGGGTACATTTCAATTTTTTTCCCCCACCTCCGATTGCAATGGCCCGATTCGCACAATCGCATCGGCCTTCTTCGATCGCTCCAATCACATCGGAAATTTCTATTGCGCCTTTACATTTATCCACCTCTAATTGCCATCCCTCCGATTCAGTCCCCACCATTGATCTGATCCTCAAATCAACGGCCAACGCTCGATTGCTCCGTTTCACTCCAGGTCTTTTGACCCACCGATGCCTCTGCCTCCAATTGCATCTAGACCGTCCACGTGTCCAGATCGGACGGTCTAGGATGCTTTCTCGATTTTTGTTTAAAATCATGCGCTTCGCGTTCTAATGTTTTTCAGCCAATCTTAGCCATTGATCTCTGTAGATCAACGGCTCTCATCAGCCCTTCCTCCACCATTGTATTATTTCCATTAGCCCCCGGATTTAATCCTAGCCGCTCATCTTTTCAATCCAATGGCCACGCTCCTCCCCACACCCTCTAAAGCAGTAAAACCCAAACAATGCAGGATTTCATAATTAGTTTTGTTTTTTGCAGGTGATTAATGGTCTTTCCATTATATTGAAGAAAAAGCCGAAGGCTGGGAATGATGATTCTCAAGCCTTCGATCCATTAAAGGGAAGCCATCCATGGGTTCAATTTCCACGTCTCGTCAATGCTTCATGGGCATTGATGCCTTACGAGCCCTGTGCGGCCTGCACATCAACAAGACATAGTGTTATTTAATCAAATTAAAAGATTATTAGTGTCGAAGATAGAACACAGCAGAACAGAAGATTGAAGACAGATTTGTGGGGATTACAGCTAAGATTGATTATCAAAAGCCTAATCCCCCAAAGTAAAAGCACAATTAAAGAAAATCGTAAGTGTTTATCAGACAGAAAGGCCTCCACCACCACATCCGAGGTGAATTGATTCCTCTCAGCTACCACAAAGCCACCTGTGCCTCAAAGAATTCAAACAGAGGCAGAAGTTATCAATCAAAATCAGATATTTGCCTCAACACAACCGAAGAGTTAATTCTGCTAAAGGAATTTAATGAACAAAATATCAGCATAGTTATTACATTCATGACACAGAGCCTCAAAAGTCAACAAAAGCTCCCACCGAGCTTAATCTTAAGTGTAAAACAATTAATACAGAAAGAACATCTATAAACTTCTTCATTAAGCCCCTCAAAGGCCGAGAAGCCATTTAAGACTGTATTAATTATCTTGGGAGATATTTTATCAGATCTCACCTCCTCATTCTTCTATAAATACTTCTGTAGAAGATGAGAAATTTTTGGTTGCAGAACTTTGAAATATACTTGAGCCTGAGACTTCTACTTGTAAATAGTGTTCACTGGCTCTTGAAGCTCTGCTTGTGATAGATAATTTAGTCTGGGAAGTGTAGATGATTACTAAACTAAAGCATTGGACTTAAAGCTGTAACTGGTTTGAAGCATCAATACAAGCTAATTTATGGGATCCTGGTCTATGTCGACGGTGATATTTCTGATTGTAAATTGTTATTTTATTTCTGTTTTCACTGTGTTCATCTTTTCTTAGAATGAACAACATGCATAGAGTTAGGACCTACTGTATATCAGTACCCTTCTTTGACTGAAAATATTTATCTGTATGTTTTCTTCCAAATTTTGTTATTTAGGAATGATTTAATTCAATTTAAGCAGTAGGAATGTTGGCATTCCCTCATCCGCCTGTCTTAGCTAATTGTTATTATTGAAATTTATTTTCATTTCATGTTAAGTAGAGATGAACTATGGAAGATATGGCGTGCCCTGGTCCTAGTCTTATCCCAAAAGACTGTCTGAAAGTTTCCCTTGGAATGTGTTGAAAGCTGGCTGGTTTAAAAGCACTTACCAGATCTTAGGCCATTCTTTGTTATCTTTGTGTTTGTCTTGAAATTTACCAAGTAAAGCAGAGCTAGGAGAGGATTTGTGGTGAGCCCGGCCCACTAGTTTCTACTACAACAGTTTCCTTCAATTTTCCTTCTATTTTTATATGTTTTCTATCGAAAGTGTATCAAAGGCTGGCTAGTTTCGAAGTACTTACCAGATCCTGGATTTCTTTTATGTCTTTCTTAAGTGTTTGTCAAAGGCTGGCTATTTTCAAAGTACTTACCAGATCCTAGGCTACTCTTTGTTCTTCATTTGTTTAATTCCCCTTCTTTTGTATCATTTCATTCCATAAATCCAACTTCAAAGATATCCTTAGACATAGATGACTTTCCCCATGGACCACTCTCGAACCTGATTGTTTCAATTAAATCCTATTATGACTCCATAGCCTAATGGACTAAAACCTGCAATTTGTCTTTCTTTTTGGCCAAATCTTGTTCTACTTGCTTGCAACTTCTCACCATTGAAACTCTGTGCACTTAGAACTTACCCCTCAAATAATATTCATGCTCAACCATCCAAAAACAAAACAAACCCTTGGCCTTCATAACTAACCTAATATCAAACACAAGAACTTGAAAGATAAATCCAATCTTTACACTTATTGGAGAGATCCCTCTCCGGATTCAGGAGGGCTAGATCCTAGAATCCCAAAGTGGTTGAAATAATGTCGTATCTGTGATCGGACTTTTCCAATCTTGTTGATTACAGATTCCTAACAGGTTCCTACAGAAGTAGAAGCCTACAATGAAGTAAACAGAAACAAGAAGGAACCCCAAACGACAAAGAACGAAATAAATAAACAGTCAACTGAAAAAGGCCCATATACTCCTGAATATATAAAATTTGGAAGCTATCAAAGGAGATTCTTCCCCCCCTAAGAAAAATGCCACTTGTTATGCCTGCCACAAACTGGGACATATTGCTACATACTATCATACAAGGAGAATCGATTCCAACCAGCAAAGGATACAAAAAGTGAAAGGACTACCTCAAGCAAACAAATGGAGAAGACAACACTTCATCAGGTATGCTAAGCGTTTTTATGGGTATTGTTTTTACTGTAAGGAATTCGGCCATAAAGTCAAGGAGTGCAGAACATATGGACAAAGACTGATGTTCAAAACCTCAAGGAGATTTATGAATTATGGAGAGTTTACTCGTACTCATAATTCTGCTAAAAATATGATCAAATGTTGTGTATGCCATAAAATCGAACATATGTCTTCCCAATGTCCTCTCAAAGAATGTGGTCCATCTTCCCAGAAAATGTGCCATATAAATAGCTGCCTACAGTGGAAAAATAAGTTGAATAAGTGTGACCTGGCTCTAATAGCCCAAGATCAGAAAAGCCAATGGTATTTGGACAGTGGATGCTCAAAGCATATGACTGGAGATAGAAGCAATTTTATAACCTTTGATGAAAAGAAATCTGGAAATGTAACTTTCGAAAATGATAAAGTAGGGAAAATCAAAGGAAAAGGCTCGATCAGTCTGGATAATGGAAGAGGAAAGGCCCAATATGTACTATTTGTGGATGGGCTGAAAGAAAATATGCTAAGTGTCAGTCAAATGTGTGATAAAGGCTGTGAATTTCTTTTTATAACACAAGACTATGAAGTAAGATCAAGCACCACAGGAAAGACCTTGATCAAAGGTATTCGAACCGAAATTAATGTCTATATAGTGAAAGAAGAGAATGAAGCATGCCACCTAAGCAAACTTGATGAATCATGGTTATGGCATAGAATATTGGGACACCTTAACTTTGACCACATCATCAGTCTGAGCAAGAAGAAAGCAGTCAGAGATATGCCAGCAATAAAGAAGCCTTCAAATACCATATGTAAATCTTGCCAATTGGGCAAACAAACCCACACATATTTTAAGACCAAAGATGAACTATCAACTAGTAGGCCACTTCAACTTGTACACATGGACCTATGTGGACCTTCAAGAACTAAAGCACCTAGTGGAGAATCTTATTTCATGTTGATAATAGATGATTCTTCCAGAATGACGTGGGTAGCATTTCTCAAATATAAACCAGAAGCACTTGAGAAATTAAAGATATTCAAGGCATTGGCAGAAAATCAAACAGGATGCAAGCTAAAGTGCATCAGATCAGACAGAGGAGGTGAATTCACAGACTATGATTTTGTAGACCTATGCAATGAGCATGGGATAAAACAATAGTTTACAATTGCAGGTGTTGGGGTTCCTATGTTTTGGCAGATTTGGCAATACCAAAAGATAAGACAACATCATAACTGCTTTGGGATCCTAGGATCTAGCCCTCCTGGATCCGGAGAGGTATCTCTCCATAAATACAAAGAATGATACATCTTTGAAGCTCAAAATGAGGTATTAGGCTAGGTATGAAGCACAAGGGTTTCAAATGATTTGGTTGTTGGGTTGGAAATCATTGACTGAGAAGGTTAAATGGGACGGAAAGGAAAAAAGTAGCAAGGTGTTTCGGTAAAAGAGGATAGGCCAAGAAAGTATCAATCCATTGGGCTATGGAGTCATGAAAGGGGATTACTTGCATAAAAACTAAGAAAGGCTTTCCATAGGGCAAGTCATCTATACTAAAGGATCTTTTAGATAGATGGTGGAATGGAACATTAAGGAGTGAAAGTGAAAGAAGGAAAGAAACCCAATTTCTGTCTGGAGATCAGGTCAGATATCATTTAAATCCAGACCTGCTTTGACACACTCAGAGGCAACTCTCAATGAAGGCACAAAGGGTAGCTTAAGATCAGGTCAGAGGTCATTTAACTCCAGACCTGCTTCAGCATACTCTCAAGGAAAAAAAGAGATAAGGTTTAACACAGAACTAGGCCTAAGATCAGAGAAGGAATTTGAACCTTAAATGCTTTTGACACCAGCCCCAAGGGATCTTAGAAAGGCCAATCTGTTGGAAAAGGACCCTAGTGGATAGGGCTTACACTAAATCCTCGGTATCCCAATTCTTCCAGCTTAAACCCAACAAGAAAATCTAGGCAACAAACCCTGAATTCACACATTAGTAAGCATGGGCTGGGCCAACATCTTTAACTGGTTAAATTACATGAATTTGTTCTCAAATACACATTAAGCAGAAAACATCAAAGATAAGAAGAGAAATTGGTATTAGGGTACCATGCAGGGGTATATCTGAAACCTGATTTATTGATACTTATCACAGAACAAATGGACAACATGAATAATGTAATAAAACAATTGAAGTGAGAAAACATCACCCGTAATATAGACCAGGATCCTGTGAAATTTTCTTGATTAATTGATGTGAAAAACCAGTCACATACACTGAGCTCAATAGCTAATACAATCCAAACTTTCTCCTCCCAGCCTACTAAATTAAAAACTACTCAGCTTCTTCCCCCAAAACTGTTCTAACAGCTAAAAGAATCCCTACACTACAACAACAACAACAAAAACCTTTACAATATGTTCTTCAAGGGTTCTTATAGGAGAATGAAATAGCAGGAGTAGATGTGAATTAAATTGACTCATTAAGACAGAGTGGAGGTAGAAGATCGAGCCCACTCTGCTTAATGGCTCTTCATCGCTGTATGTAATCTGTAGTATGGTCTGGGAGTCTTTTTCAGGTTGACATTTGACCTCAGATGTGTTCTTGAAGTCCTTCTGGCTGTTTGGTACTCTGCGCTACCTTCTGGAATTTGCGAACTGGAGAGAAATTCTGTGGGCCTCCATGCTTCATAACTGTGGTCCTGACAGTTTTTAAGAAGCTCTTGTCAGTGCAGTAATGTTTAAGGGCTCGAGGAGGCATGGGAAATGCTGTAAGTAGGAGTCCTTTCTGAGAAAATATGTTATGTGGTTATTGAGACACAGATATGACCTGTCGGTGCGCTTTGGTCTTCAAACTGCGTCTTCTTCCTTTGAACACGGGATTAAGGCATTAAATCTTAAATTACGGGCTTAAATAATCTAATATGTCTCTGCTGTTGTTTCTCTACTGCTACTGTGGTGGTCTCTCTGCGCTCTCAGTCACAATGACCATGACTGTAGAGATAGAGTGAATTTCTTCACTCTGTAATCCCTGCACAATGCAAAAAATCATTATAAAATCCAGGGAGTGGCGGAGAAATGCTATGGAGGCCTGTGGAATGATGGCGCAGTAGTGGAAAATAGTGGAAATTGTGAAATAATGGTGGAAAATGCAGCTGATGAAGGTTTGGGGCAAGAAATATTCTAGGTCGTCCGATTAGGATAGACACCGGAGATCCATGGTCAGGATTTATCGGGAAGGCAGGTTAGACGAAGAAATTCACTTTTAATGTAAAACATAAAATCTTAACCTTTGGGCGAATACAAAGGGAAAAAGAGGAAAATGAATGAAATTGGAGGAAATTAAGTGGTGGGACCCAGTGGGCAGAGGGCGATTGAATGCGAGCCGTTGGATCTCAGGAGGATATCAACAACGGGGATTAAAGGATGAAGTCATTGGAAAGGCCCGATGAATGAAATATAGATGGGGGTGCGATGCAATAGGAACCATAGATCTAATCAGATGGACGGCTGTGATTGATTATGGAGGTTGCAAGAGCAGTAGGGAGGAAGGTGGTATTAGTGGGAAAAACCGCCAGTGCCGCGTGTCTTTAGAGTGGTTTTAAACTTTTTCCCAAAAAACGCAATATACGTCGCTGCAAGACACGTGGAAAAATAAAATTGCCTTCATCACGTAACTTTGGAGTGTTAAAGCCCATATGTCAAAATAACGCGATATGCATGCTGACCGTCAGATGGAGGGGTGGAAGATCAGACGATGGAGGAGGCAGCGCGAAAATGAAATATGCGCTGGCGGTTAAGCGGTGGAAAGTCAAAGGCGGGTTTGATCTCAGCCGTCGGATCTATAGGATGGACGGTCAGGATTAAAAGAGGGAGCGGGGAAACATATGGGTATGTGAAAGGGCAAAGAGAATGAGGGCCATTGGATCCAAAGGGATCAACGGCGGAGATCCAATCGCATCGGAGTGAGGCGGGGTCACAAAATCTGAGTTTTAAACTTGCAATTACATCAGGGTCGTGGATCGGCGGGGAATCGACGGTGGATATTAGTCAGAAGGGGAGAAATATGAGGGAAAATGAGCAGAGTGAGGAGTAATCTGGACTGTAGGATCATTCGGGATGGACGGCTCCGATCAAATCGGGACTCGCTAATCGGCAGAGGTCAAATGCGATAGGATTGGGCGCTGCGACAGTGCGATTATGCGACCGTCGTCCGATCTGGAAACAGATCGACGGTCCACATGTAATTGGAGGGGTGAATGTAGAGTAGTGATGGGCATGCTGCGGGACAAGCGCTAACCATCAGATCTTTAAAATATCAACGATTCAGAACATGCCTGCGGTCCATAGAGAAAAAGACCTCGCATCGAAAAAATTCAAGCTAACAAAGAAAAACGCGCTCGCACAAACCTCCAATTGCGATAAGTGCCCAAGGTCTTAGCGCTAGGTTCCAGCTGCGGGTCACATGTGGGGAAGTGGTTTAAGGGGCTAGCCGAAAGGGGCTTAGACCTAATATGCAAATGGGGTGTTTTTTAAGCCAAAAAGAGGATTTTTAAGGCTTGAAAGGGTTTTCGGTAGAGGGAATAAGGGGTTTTTAAACCAAATGAAGTGAGCCACAAGGTTTAATAGGGGAGTTAGGATGATTTAGATGGTTAATGAGGGATTTTGGAGGAATTTTCAAAGGGGGAAAAGGTGATGAAAACAAAGGTTCTGTGGGAATGAAATAAGGGGAAATGGAGGTCTTCTGAGCATTTTCTTCCATAAACAGAGAGGCTTTTCAACTAGAAACAACAGTGAGGGTTATTCAAAGGGAAAATACACATGGAGGCTTCAAGAATGATATGTTTTCAGAGGAAATGTATTTCTTGAAGGCTCAAAAACATTTTAGCCACGTATTTTCTTGTCAAAAATTTCATAGGTGGCTAACAACAGGTACACCTCAATAGAATGGAGTGGCAGAGAGACAAAACAGGTCAGTACAATATATTTCCAGAGCAATGATGCAAGAAAGTAACATTCCCCAAACTTTCTGGGCAGAAGCAGTACACGCCACTGTTCACATTCTTAACAAAGCTCATTTAAGACCAAATTGTGACAAGACTCCTTATGAATTATGGCATGGTAAACCAGCATCAATCAAACACTCTAGAGTCTTTGGAAGCAAGTGTTTCATAAAAAATAATGATGAAAAACTGGGGAAGTTTGATGCAAGAGCATATGAAGGAATATTTCTAGGATATGCATCCAAGAGTAAGGGTTACAGGTGCTACAATAAAACACTACACAAAATTGTGGAAAGCATTGATGTAAGATTTGATGAAGATCTACCAAACAGAACAAGAAGTAAAAGATGCAACAATCCTCCAGAAGATAATGAAGAAGAAAACCAAGATAATGATGAACTAAGCCAGACAACAGAAGATACTAAATTAAACTCAAAAGGTCCCTCAAGACACACTTAAAAGAATCATCCAGAAGACCAAATCATTTGGGACAAGAGTGTGGGAGTCCAGACAAGAAGACAACTTGT
Source organism: Pinus albicaulis (assembly GCA_034641835.2). Classification (NCBI taxonomy): domain Eukaryota; kingdom Viridiplantae; phylum Streptophyta; class Pinopsida; order Pinales; family Pinaceae; genus Pinus; species Pinus albicaulis. The sequence continues at coordinate 364,397,929 of CM076580.1, forward strand.
TGAACAGACAGAAGAAGTACACCTAGCCATGCTATCTCAACTAGAGCCAAAGAAGTTCGAAGAAGCCAACAAAGAAAAAAATTGGGTAAATGTTATGAATGAAGAACTGGACCAAATTGAGAAGAACAACACCTAGGAATTAATTCCAAGACCCACTGGGAAAAATTTCATTGGCTCCAAATGGATATTCAAGAATAAGATGAATGAACAAGGGCAGGTAATTAGAAATAAATCCAAACTTTTATGCAAGGGATATTCACAAATTTAAGGTCTTGATTATGATGAAACATTTGCCCCTGTAGCCAGAATGGAAGCAATCAGAATGTTTTTGGCCTTTGCATGTTATCATGATTTCAAGGTATATCAAATGGATGTGAAGTCTGCCTTCCTGAATGGAGATCTAGAGGAAGAAGTCTACATGGAACAACCTGAAGGATTCGCCTTAACAGATAAACAAGACTATGTGTGCAGATTAAAGAAAACCTTATATGGGCTGAAACAAGCTCCTCGTACATGGTATTCAAGGCTAGACAAATACTTGCAAAAACAAGGTTTCAAGAAAGGAGGAGTAGACAGCAATCTGTACATAAAGGCTAATGAAAATGAACTCTTAATTGTAGTAGTGTATGTAGATGACATCATGTTTGGAAGCAACAAAGATGAGTTAGCAAAAGGATTTGCTGAAGAAATGAAATCAGAATTTGAGATGTCTATGATTGGAGAGCTCACCTTCTATTTAGGACTTCAAATTCAACAAAAGAACATAGGAACATTCATCTCACAAGAAAAATACTTAAGAGAGATGTTGAAAAGGTTCAAAATGGAAGACTACAAACCTATGTCAACTCCCATGATCAGTGGATGCAAACTATGTGCAAATGATGGATCAACGGATGTAGATCAAACTTTACAGATCCATGGCAGGAAGTCTACTATACCTAACTACCTCTAGACCAAACATTGTGTTGGCGGTAGGACTTGTGGCAAGATATCAAGTAGCACCAAAACAAAATCACTTACTAGCAATCAAGAGGATATTCATATATCTACAAGGAACTGCACAGTATGGGCTATGGTATCCAAAAAGCAAAAGCTTCACTTTGACAGCATATACAGATGCAGATTGGGCTAGCTGCATGGATGACAGGAAAATCACAAGTGGAGGTGCTTTTTATTTGGGAAAAAGTCTGGTGTCATGGCTAAGAAAGAAGAAAACTTCCATCTCTCTATCTACAACAGAAGTAGAATACATAGCAGCAGCAGCATGTTGCACGCGAGTAATGTGGATGAAACAAACTCTCCAAGACATGAAGGTAAGCATGGATGATCCCATCTCAATCAAATGTGACAATACAAGTGCAATAAGTATATCAAAAAATCCTGTATTTCATTCAAAAACAAAGCACATCCCTATTAAGTACCATTTCCTCAGAGAATAAGTAGCACATAAAGTAGTGAAGCTGGAATATGTACCAACAAAGGAACAAACATTAGACATATTCACAAAACCTCTTGCTAAAGAACCATTCAAATATCTAAGAGACAAACTAGGAGTAGTGCCTACAGATGTTACTCTCTGACATAAAAAGAAAGCATCATTCCAGGGGGAGATCAGTCAAAAAATATTTTCACAAAAGAACCAGAGCAAGTGAGTGGTGCATGGAACAGGTCCTCAAGATCAGAGTATTATGGACAAGATTTGGAAACCACACTAGGAAATGTGCAACCCTTTGCCATTGATGTCAAAGGGGGAGGAAAATAAAGTAACAGAAGAAAGGGTCTTATAAAAGGCAAGCAGAGGAAGTGTACTGCCATCAATGCCAAAGGGGGAGACTGTTGGAAATATTGTCATTGATGGCAAAGAGAGAAGCATAAAAGGAGCACAAAGGAACAATAGTTAAGCAGCAAAGGTAGAAAGGCAGCATTAGACAAGAAGCAGAGGCAGCAAAGAAGCAGACAGGTAGCAGACAGGAATTAGAAGAGGACAAGCAGAGAGGTAGCTTCAATTATTTGTGAAAGTACGAGTTAAATATTCAGAGCTTGTGAGAAGCATAAAAACTCTGTGTAAAGGGGTTTAAATTGTGGTTCTGCACCTAGTTGAAGAAATCGATACTAATTAATATCAATATTGTATTTGTTAATTGAATTGGTTAGAAGGAAGAAATGGGTTTTAAATCTGTCATTTGATACATCAAGATTATATGTATTTGAAGGAGATAGCCAACCAATAGTCATCTTAGAACAAGACTGAAAGAAGAGTTAATTGCAAACTGATATCTACATATCAGATTGTTATACATTATTGAATATTGTGGGTGGTATAAATTGAAGGTGAGGACTAGTATGCCATCGATTGGAAAGTCGATAGTGCAGAATTATAAGTCAATGAGGAAGCACTGGTCCGATTGAATGAACTAAGGACACAGAGGTTTTACCACTGGCCGTGGTAAAATTGCTAGAGTGTGAAGCAGGTTTTGAGGTTGATGATACAGGGTCGAATTCGAGGCTCCATTATAGAACTCAACATTTGAATATATCAGGGTTATATTGACTTTCAATACATCGTTCGATATTTGAACACATACCATCATCTGTGTAAGGGATTGGTGTATTCGATTCACATAATCGATTCTTATATTTAAACCACAATCCAGAAATTCGTTGAACACTGAATATTGGATGTGTTTGTCCTGTGTGAAGGGTTAAATAGAATTGATGATTTTTTGGGTCCTTTTATGGAGGACGCAGGAAATGTGTTTAATCCTTTGTTGAATCTGCGTTTTGATACGAGATCGGGTGGATTTTGGCTCCCATGCAGTCGGAGTTTAAATTTTGCAATCGAACGTGTTTAAATTACAACGAACTATGTTCTTATGAAGCCTCAACACAGAGATCTAATGAATGAAGGAGCATTAGTAGCAATGCTGGAATCATGGGTAAGGTAGAGCCATCAGTCAAATGGCAAAATGAAGAATGCGTTTATGTAGAACCAAGAACATTGGAATAGTGTGTCAATGGAACCATGGTGAAAGGTGAATAAGAAGAGAGAGGGCAGAGTTATATGTATAGTAAAGGCGCTAAAGAATAGGCGAAACCATGAATAAAAGTGGAACCGTGCAATGAATAGTTGAAGCAGTTTCGGAAGCAAAACCAGCGATCTCGCAAAGTTTCAAAATGGTAAGCAGAATGTTGAAAAAAAATGCGATATCGATCTTCGTGTGACGCATGGAAAAAGTGGTTAATCGAAGACCACTTTTTTCATGTAAATTCTGAAGATTAAGGCTCGTGCATTTAAATTGCGCGATATCCATCAGATGTGCGCCCAAAGTATTGTTGGAGCAGGAGAGGAGATTGACCGTTGGATGATAAGCAAAGTTGCATAGCCGATAATACAAAGGAAAGTGTGGGACCTAGTTTTATCACACGGTTTTTGAAGTCCAAAGCAAGTGCAAGTTTATTGCATGATATTCGTAGGATGTTTGGACTAAATGATCCAACAGCAATCGCGTCGAAAGGTGCATGAAGGTTAGCGCAAGTTAAGTCGAAATGATGTGGGACCCAAATATGTTGCAGATTCTTGGTTTGATATGTGTTGATGCGTTATGATATGCTGAGGTTTCAAACCCAAAGTCGAAGATTAATGTTAACTGGCCAGTTATACACAAGAAGTGAGCGCAGTACTTTGATATATAATTGACCAAAGTCGAAGGGTTGATGTAAGGTGAAATGTTCCGTGAACATTTAAATAAATATTATATACATGTCTGAGTTGATTATATGTCGAATATAAATTCGATATGCAATATGGTGTGAAAATAAAAGTTTTAGAATTGGTCTAAGATTTGGATTAAGACCAAGTATGGACGATAAAAGAGAAGTCTGCATATGAATTCATGAAGTGAGTTTAGACCATGGTTTAAACATTTATTGAAACAAGTCGAGTTCTGCATATAAATGAAATCTGAGATGGTGGGGCCCAAACCTTAATCTATGTTGATTATTTGGTTTTCAATTAAAGTATGGCCGAAATGGTTAAGTTATTTAATTGGGTCCTAAACATTGAATGAAGGGCCATTTAAATGGTGAATGATCCAAATAACATGCAGCTGGGATATTGCGCTTCCACTTCAAAGGTATATGAAAGGGTTTGTAACCAAAGTTTGAAATATTAATTTTAAATTCATAAAGTGGATTTTTTGACCATAACGCATAAGATTAAGAGCTACTTCCACATTAGAGTTGCTGGGTTGAAACTGTGTTGGATTCTTTTTCACAGTGTATTAAAGCATTAATTTAAACTACCAGATTTGAGAAGAAAAAAAAAGACAGGGGCACATGCACATAAAGCAGGAGAGTATGAAAAACTATAACACTACAATAGCACAAAATACAAGCACCCAGTGAGCCAAGAACTGAAAGGGTTAAATGATATATATCAGTTGCAAATGCAAATGTAAATGTTTTAATTGATTTTATATTGTTTGTGATGCAAAGGCAAGTCTCCGGTAGGCAAACAAAACTCCACTATAAAACTGAAATTTGTACAAATTGTTATATTCCTCTGAATGAGCTGGACAAAGAAATGAGAAGGCAGAAGGCAAAGAGTCATGGCTGTTCACTTCGAATTCCCAGTGGAATACAAATAGTCATGAGGTGAACTCTATAAATGATATCACATAGATATGCATAGATATGTTAGAGAATGCATAAATGAGGCAGAGAGTGTAAGAAGAAGAAGGAGCAGATAAAGAAGCTGTGAAGATTCAGAGATGATACAAGGCAGATATGAAGGCTAGTGGACAGCAGTGAATAAGGTACAGAACAAAGCTAATATCCTGGTAAATCAGCATGTGTTTTTATTGAAAGAGTGAGGAATTTGGTGCTTCCATATCAAGTTGTAGCTTGATAGATGTCAGTTGTAGTTGACTAAGGTAGGAGCCTCCTGTAGGTTGTAGCCTGCAGAAAATAGTTGGGATTTGGAGCTTCCTTGCAAGTTGTAGCTTGCAGAATTGAGTTAGGAGCCTCCTGTAGGTTGAAGCCTACAGAAAATCAGTGGTGAGAGGAAGTTGGAGCTTGCCTTTGCATCACAACAATAATAAGATGTGGTTTTCTCCCTTATGGGTTTCCACTTATATCTGGTGTCTATGTACATGATGACTATGTGTTGATACTCTGTATTTAATCTGCTTAATACCTGCTGCTCACTAATTAAGATTGTGGTTTCATTGTACATTAATTAAATCATGAAATGAAGATGTAAATAAGTGTAAATGAAAGTTTTTTCAAGACCATGCATTCATTAAACTGATTCACCCCCCCCCCCCCCCTCTCAGTTTAACAAAGGATTCAACACCCTGATGGTAATAGGGGAAAATGGATTGCAAAATTGTTGGAGTATGATATAGAGATTAAGCCAACAAAATTGGTCAAAGGACAAGGCTCAACAAAGCTGATGGCACAGTCAAACTTTGACTATCTTGACATAAATTTAATTGCAGAAATATCAGAAATTTCAGATGAGGAAGAAGAATTAGTCACTATTGAAGAAAAATATATCACTTCAGATTGGTACAAGGAGATTATTTTTGTCCTGCAAGATCATAAAGCGCCTGCTGAGCTAACAAAGTCTAAGGCAATATTTGTAAAGCTTAAATCCTTGAGATATTGTATTTTTGATAGAAATCTGTTTTGGAAGGATACTGGCAGAATTTTGTTGAATTGTTTGCTGGAAGAGGAGGCTAATAAAGTGATTGAGGAGTTCCAGAAATGAGATTGTGGAGGTCACCATTATTGGAAGGCCACAGTGAACAACATTATTAGAGAAGGGTATTATTGGCCTACAATTTTTAAGGATGTATATAGAAATATTTATGTCTGCCATGAATCCCAGATTTTCGATGGCAAGAATAAGCTTGTACCTTTACCTTTAATGCATATCTATGTGGAAGCTCCATTTCAGCAGTGGGAGCTAGATTTTATTGGAGAGATTCATCCATCATCATCAAGTCAACATCATTGGATTCTCACAACGATTGATTACTTCATCAAATGGATTGAAGCAATCCCAACTAGGCAAGCAAATGATTTTGTTATTATTTCTTTTTTGGAAAATAATATCTTGTCTAGGTTTGGTTGCCCCATGAAGATTATAACTCATAATGCACATGCATTTAAGTCTAAGAAGCTGATCAATTTCTGTGATCAATATCATATTACTCTTGGGCATTCTACTGCATACTATCCGCAAGGGAAAGGTCTTGCTGAATCTTCTAACAAGAGCATTGTGAGGATCATTAAACAAGTGTTGCAGGAGAATAAGAAGGCTTGGCATTTGAGACTGAAGTATGCCTTATGGGCTGATAGGATATGCACAAAAAGGTCAATTGGAACTTCGCCATATGAGCTGGTATATGGGGCTGAGGCCATTTTTCCTACATCTCTAGGGGTACCCGTCATGAAGCTGATTCAAGGATTAGAAGAGGAACCAAATGCAGTCCAGAGGAGAATCAATCAGCTAATAGCTCTGTAAGAGAAGAGGGATGAAGTTTATAACATCAATCAACAATCTCAAAACAGAATCAAGAGGACATTTGATAAGAAGATCAAGGAAGAAAGTTTTCAAATTCAGGGTGAAGTGCTAAAATGGGAGGCTAGAATTGAAGAGAAAGGAAAACATGGTAATTTTGAGAACTTGTGGAAAGGTCCTTTCAAGATAGTTTCTTTTCATGGAAACAATACTTACATACTGTAAGAGATGGATGGAAAATCATATGCTGGAGGACCTGTCAATGGTAGGTTTTTAAAGCGTTACTCTTCCTAAAAATATCATTGATCATTCATGTCATTGTACATATTCCATTTTATGATTTTTCTGCTAATAATGACAAGCTAAATAAGCAAGCTTGATCCCGAGGTGAAGGCCATTAGAGCTTGAGGAGAAAGCTTGGAAATTTCAAAGTTTTTTCTGTTTTGGTCAAGAAAATGGATAGCAACACTAGAACTATTGGTTCTTAGTGTACCACAGGGGCACACTATCCCAAGTGGAGCCACTATTATCACCCAAAAAAAAAAAAAAAAATCAAAACATCATTGTGTCAAGTTTGTCTTTGATCGTGATTCAAAATTGGGTTTAGAAGTCAATTTAGGATATGATCAAGGGTAGGTTTTATTTTTATAGTTCAAAGCCCATCCTTAGGTTCAAATAAAATCTTCTTTAAAATCCCTTCATGTCAAATATCCATCATTTTCATTTGTGGGTTATTTCCTAAAGTTTCGTGTCAAAACTGTTCAATTAGCCCAGAAACCTTGTTTTCGTAGTGCCACCCGTTGAAAAAATTAAATTTTCGCTACGAAATCACTAATAGTTTCGTAGCACAAACAAGTAAAATTACACTGCAGGTGCTACGAAAGCGCGGTTTTACAGTTCTCTTGTCATTTGAGCTAAAAAATGTCAGAAACCATTGGGAAATGGTAGGTTAGTGCTATGATGAGTCATGTAATGATGAGATTCGATGTACAGATCCATGTTTGTAGTCATCACTGTCATTATAGGTTATGAATGAGGCACCATTCAGTTATGAGATGACATTTTAAATTTCAAAATCTTTCCTAATTGGTCATTCTCATTTCCTTTTGCCTCCATTCGAAATGTCTGAGCTCTGAAGTGTCAAGCCAAACCTGTGGTTGTTTCCTACAAATATTTTCTACATCCCTATTCAAGCAAGGCTGATATAAAATTTATCAAGTGAGGCTGCTGGTTTTATATATTCAAGCGAGGCTGATACAATTCATCAAGCGAGGCTGACAGGTTTTCTGAAAATCATGGCAGAGGAAAAGAAAGTTCACAAAGGGGGACACTACTTAAGGTATGAACCTGGAGACATGAAGGCAATAATTGAAGACCCAGCAGTGATGGAAGCGTTCAGAAGAGTAGGTTACCTTCGATTTTGTGAAAAATTGCAGCACTGTCAGACACAGGTATCAAAGGAATTTGTCATGAACTTTAATGGAACAGCGACTAAGGTTTGGATGCTAAGTGTGTCAATTACACCAGAGGTCATTTCTGCTATTACAGAGATACCAAGAGGTCAAGAAACTTGGTTCAAAGGTTTCAAATTTGATATGGAGCAATGTAAGGAGTTCATGAAGCCTGAGTATGTAGACATGGACCTTAATAACTTTATCCCTAGAAGTTGCATCAAAGACACTTATTCAAAGTTGTTGCTCAACATTCAGAAGTATTTTACATGTGAAGGCAGATATCATAAGGTTTACACATATCATTTCAAGTTGCTTTTGCATTTCACTGGTAATATTTCACTCGATTTGCCTTTTTATCTGCACATGAGTCTTGCAAAAATGGCTGATAAGGTACAAGAAAAATCTGAAGGTAGTGAAACATCCTTGTTTCATCATGGTTTAATGAAGTTATTGATTTTAGATGAACTTCAGAAGATAGGCAGGGATTGGTCATCTTTCTTGTTTATAAATGGTGTTGAGTTGGAAACCCTAACTCCTGCAAGAAACCCTAAAACTAAAGGAGTTCCATCACCACCGGCATCAGAGCCTAGTCAACCTATGGTTGAAAAACCAAAGGAATTCGCAAAACTGAAGCCAAGGAAAAAAATTGGGAAAAGGGTAGAGCAGACACAAATGCTTGATACACCAACTCCATAACCTACAAAACAGAGGTCAAATATTTTCAAAGAGGCAAAACAGAAACAAGCTGTCAGCAAGCAGGAAATCAAAAGAGTAACAAGAAGCCAAGTAGTGGCATTAAAAGGAAAGACAATTGCTACATAGGACAGCCCAGTAACAAAGGGAAATTTAGATGACATCCTTCATGCTATTGACATAGAGGAGACACCCATTGTTCAAGCTGAGTTCATTGGGGAAGATGAGCATAAACAGAAAAAGGCTAAATCTGCAAAGAAGCTTGAGTTTGAGGGGGAAGATGCAACTTTCATCTTTCAAGCAAGAAAGCCTATAACTAGGCATGCTAAGAAACTCAAGGAAGGCAACAAGGAATTTCAAAAATATATTGAGACAGCTAAAACTCCTGAAGAAGTTGTTGATCTCTCATCACCTACAGTGAAGCATACATCCAACAGAACAAAGAGGGGAAAAGAAGAAATCACAAAGAAAACAAAGTTTCAACATCTTGAGGAAAACTTGAGGTTGGAAAACCAAGAAATTGTTGTGATGAGAAAGAGGGCTAGAAAGCACAGTGTTGAGAAAGAGGTGTTTAAAAGGGTGAAGGCACCATGGGAAGGACAAACTAATTCTATTTCTGAAACTCCAAGTAGTGCAGAGCAATTTTTCAAATGGAAAGTTCCAGCCATAAAGGAAGCCAATTTTGTCAGAATAATAAATACTCACTTGAGAGTTACTAACAGAATACTTAAAAATCAAGTGGAGGATTTAGAGCGGCAATTAAATTTGATTCATGATGAGTTAAAAAAGCAGAGGTATTAAAATAACAGTCATAGAAGAGCCTATAGCTAAATCAAGTGAAAATGAAGAAGGGACCTCATGAAGGATGGAATGACTGCGTTTTTCAGTTGATATGGTTTTTTAAATGATGGAATCGGGTTTATTTTGATTTTTTGGCACATTTACAATTTACACTTTGGAAAATTTTTGACAAAACTGCTCACTCAGCAATTTCATAGCGCAGACAGTGTAAAAAAGGAGAAAAGCGCTACGAAACTGCTGTAGCAACTTTTCTTGCTCTTTTTCATAAAATTTTGAAGGGTAAAAGAATGAATCAAGAACTGAAATTACTAGATAGGATGTATTAAAAGGTAATTAATACAGATTTTGAGGAAAGAAGTCAAAAATTTGAAGAAAAAAGGGTTAAAAGGCAGTGCTACGAAAGGCGATACAAAACTGCTGTGTTTTCGTAGTGCAGTGTATTGCAGCTCATTTGAACATTTTGAAAATGGGTTTGGACAACTAGAGCCTAGGGAGGAGTTTTGGGATGTGATTATTCAACTTCCAACAGTTAAGGACCACGAAATGAAGAGTACATGATGGTCAGAATGTTCTAAGAATGCAAAGGACCCTATGACTAAAAAACAAGGGATTGTTTCCTATTTTGATGGAGGTCAGCAATATGGTCATGAAGAGTTGAAGCTTATCATTAATATTCGACTATGTGTTGATACACTTGGAAAATGATGTAATTTAATTTAGATAAGGTTGTTATAGATAGTGACAAGGAGTTTGAAACCTATTTGTAATAGGATTTTTTAGTAGATTAGTTGTCTTTTTGTAATAAATCCCATGTCCTATGGTTATGCAAGGTGTCAAGAGTCAGAAATTCGATGTATCAAGCCTAAGATGAGATCATCTCATGTTTTAAATTGTCTATTAAAGACCAAGAAGTCGAATTTGTCAGTTGTTGGAGATTTTTGGCAAAACTGTGCTTATTGTAATTTTACTAGTTTTCAGCTAATACAGAAGATTTCTACTTAACCAACTTGAGAGTCAGAAGGAGTTTTAATGTTTTCTTATTCTATTTGCATCTTTTTATTATCCCATTATAGTGGTGTTTATCTATATTACTCAGAATTCATCTTTAGATGCTCTGATTTCCTATATAAATGAACTGACTGTGTTTTTTACAGTTTCACATGTGTTTATCCCTTGACTAAAACTATGATATGCCTCAACTTCCATGTTCAGTAGATTCATTGGATTATTGAAACTATTTTGACTCCATAAGCGCAATGTGTACTTGTTGATGTGATTCTCAACCTATATCTATCATTTATCTGTTTATTACCCCACATAGAGTTAGCCATCTATATTTTTATCCAAATCATTAACCCTTGAGAGAGCCCTCTCAGGTTGAGGAGGCTAAGCCTCAGTCAAAAGATTAGGTTTGAAATAGTTACATGAAGTTGACTGATTAAGTAGCCTATCAAATCCAATTTTGTGATAACACTGCTGTAACATGCTTTTTTGACTCAAGGGAAAAAAATGAGAGTGAGTCACAAAGACACCACACTTCACTGACCCGAAGTCAACCTAGAGGGTAAAACCTCAATAGACTCAAAAAGAGTCACATACAAACCCGAAGTTATTTTGATGACCCGAGGTCAGTTTAGAGGTAAGAACCTCATTAGACTTGATCCCAGATCAAGGTGTTGGACACAACCCATCCTAGGCATAGAGAGTACGAAAATCGCGGATGCATCCATCGGTCTTGTTATGGTCTCTATCCACATTTCCCACCTCATTCGAAAAATGAGAGGTACCTCCCATGAGTTCGAAACTCCATGGGTAGTGTTAGTGTCAGTATTTGTATACTTCCACCAGGGATCAAAACACATTTTCATGTGCATCTTAGGTGTCCCACACTGAATAATTTTTTCATCATTCCATTAGGTCATGACTTAAATTGTTCCACTGGTGGTTGTCCTTGTCAATAAGATCAATTTTCCCACTGAGATTCACACAACTGACTCATTCCCATGTCCCCTTGAGCATAATAACACTTATGGAAATGCTCTTTTCACTTGAAAGTATTTAAGTCAAAATCTCATTTAAAAGTCAGGTCAAAAAGCAGTTCCATTAGGTTATTAGGGTTTTGAATTTCTCAAGGTCATTCCTTCATTCAGATGGGGTCAAAACATATATGAGGGGGACTAATTAAGAAAATTGGTTTCCAGATCATTATGATGTAAATATTGTACTTTTAAAGTTGTATTTTTTAGTTTAATGACTTTTATATCAAAATCAATATTTTGATGGAAAAGTCAAATATGTAATCTATTTTTATTTTTCCAAATGTAATTTTATGTCATCATATGTAATAATTTTATCCCAAAGCTGTAAAATGTAATTATGTTCAACCTAAGTGAGCAAGAGTGCCAAACTCCATGTTGATCCACCTGTAGTGCCAAAATTCAGAAAAGAAAAAGAGTATCAGTGTCAAAGAAGAATAAAGAACATTGGAAAAGTGGGTAACTTGGAATAAAATTCAAATTCACTAAAGCTATAAAGTCCATTTTTAAAACAAGTCATTGTTTCCATCTAGCCTTCAAGAGTTTTTAGCAAGAGATAAATTCTGAGTTACTGAGTAGTTTGGGCCAAATTTGCAAGGCGTTGTGTGTTTGGAGGCTGGTGTTGCGCGTTCATCCAGGCATTGCACACTCACCCAGTCGCGCTGCGCGTTTAGCCTAAAAACCCAGTGTAATTCACAAAGGCGCTACGCATTTTGCCCGGCACTACGCTCTTACCCAAAAATGCTACGCGTTCACACAACAGTTCTTTTGAAAGTGGTCATTGCTTCCATCCAACTCCAATTTATTCATAAATTTCTCCAAGGCAGTTTTGATCAGTAAGTGGCCATAAATTACCTCTCTTCTTACATGTTTATTGTTCCTTTCAAGAGTTCAAAGTGTCATCATAGCTTATGAAACCCTAATTTTAGTTCATTATCATTTTTCATACAACATATCTCTGTTCACCTCCCTAACCCCATATCAGTCATGAGCATGGTTAATCCCTAGGGTTTTCATTAACCTAGGATTTCTACTTACACTCATTCCCCTCATCCATCTAAGCTAGCCATCTCATCTCCTTCTCCCTTCATCTCATTCCAATTTATACCCTAGGGTTTCCTAAGTCAAAACTCAAAAATTTTTGAAGAAGAATATAGAGGTGTTGGTGAGGCATAGGTACCAAGGAGAAATGACCACTAAGGAGGGAAAATTAATAGGTTTGAACCAGTATATACAGGGAACTCATGGCCTCTCCTCTCACTGTGCCTTGTTTCAAGAATGTTGGTTATTTTGAGCTTTGTGAGAGGGTGCAGTAGATTCAATATCACTCAGGGTTGACAAGGTTATTCATCACAAACCTTCATGATAAGCAATTTACTCTTTCTAGGGTTACTTTTGAAATTTCCACCAATGCCATTGTAGCTGCTACAGGGATCCCTGGTGTGGGAGAGAGATCATTTAAACAAGCAAACCTTGATATAAGCTATTATGAACCATATCTCAAACCTAGATACAAGGATGACAAGAAGTAAATTTTCCCTTTCTCTCATCTCCTTGACCAATATGTTCCCATGATGAAAATAATCATGAAGTACTTCACTTGTGACGGGAGGTTTTCTCGACTCTACTCATACCATATCCGACTCCTCATGCACTTCACTAGATTCAGAATGCTTCACCTACCTTACTATCTCTTTCACAACATTGACAAAATGGAATTCATCATGAAAAAAAGGGATTATAATCATCAAATGTAGAGTCTTTTCCATCACTCCCTCATCAAGATGTTGGTCATGCATCAATTGGAGAAAAAGAATATCCCATGGGACACTTTCATTGCAAATGAAGTTTTCACTACCCCACCTAGTCATCATGAGAAAAATATTCCTTCATCATCTCATCCTCCCATATCCACTTCTCCATCTCAGCCTGCTACTCATACACCATTACCGAGTCAGATCCATTCACCTCATGTTGATCCCTCTTCTTCACCCTTCTATAACCCTTCATCATCCCATCATGATACTGGAGCATCAGGCAATGAAAGGGACATTGATACAACTTGGGCTAGTGTAACTGATGTTGAGCCATTTCCCGAGACCTATCAGAGAGGCCACATGCATGTGTTTGCTTCACATGGTGTGAAAGGGGCCATGCTTTATTCATTGGAAAAACAGGTAGACAAGGGAAAAGAAAAGGCTACAAAGCCTATCATTGATGAGCAGGAGGAAAAACATGAAATTGAGTTGGAGTTTCAGTTGATTGACCTTGATGATGAGGATGAGGTTAGAATCACCAATGCATTGATCAGAAGCAAAGAGGCAAAGATTAGTGAGCTTCAAGCTAATCTTGACAGAGCACAGTATGTGATTGACTTCCTTGAGCAATAAAATCAGCAGCTGAAGACCAAGTAGATCATTAGTGAGGTCAGGACCATCAAAGCTCAAAAAGAGGCAGGGAAGGCTAAGGCTTTGTTGGAGGAGACCTTGGACAGATTTGGTGAGCTTGATGGTGAGGAGGATCAGCCTCCAAGATAGAGACCAAAGACACTAGGGCTTAGGAGAGCTCTAGCCCATGAGAGACAAAGAGAGGTTGAGTTGGCAGAGAAGCTCACTCCAAGTTAGATGCTTTCCCTTGAGATTAACAAAGATAGAGAATCATGGCTTGATAGAGCCAAATTTAATTTGGAAGGCTTTATGGAGAAGGCCAAAAGGGACAATGTTATTCAGCAGAAGATGGCAAAGCACTATGCCATGAGAAACAAGATTGCAAGGGCCAAGCTCAAACGAGCCCATGCAAAGATTCAAGCCTTGACCGAGACAAAAGAGAAGGGGAAATTAGACATATTTGCTGAGGTGTCTCTTCATACCTCTAACCCTTGACCAGCAAGTAAATTCACAATTTTGACAAATTTTGGGATGTTTGGCACTATGGTGCATTTTTGAGTTTTTCGGAAATTTGGACAAACAGGAATTTTGCTAAATGCGTAGCGCCACTGGCACTGTGCTCTTTTTTGGGGCATAAAATTGAAAAATGGCCACCACCATCATGTTTATAATGATGAGGACATTAACTCCAGCAATTTTCAGAAGATTTGGAGGAGAACTGGTCCCTCAAAAAGGAAAAAAACCACCAAAAAAACATGTTTCTACCCTTGTTTTTGCCTTGGCGCTGCGCGTTTAACAATATTGGGAGAATAGGTTTTTGACAAGTCAGATGGACACAGTTTTGCAAACTGGAGGCATATTTGGAAACTAGATTTATAGATCTTTCCAATCAGCTCTCATGGAGCTGATTTGGACATCGGGAAGGCCTCCAAAAGTTGTCTGCAAGACAGATCATTTTTTCTGACATGGCGCTACGTGTTTAACAAGAAAATGCAGTTTTCATCAACATCAGAAATTTTTTGACTTTTTGACTTTTTACTTGAGAAAATGATAAAATAACTGATGTAAATGGTCAAGATATATTTAAATGTCATGTTTTTATTTTTATCTAGGGTAGATACATCAGATAAGTCTTCTAGAGGTCAAATGAATCAATTTCCTCTCTTTTAGAGGCAAATTGTTGAGCTTTCCTAGTCTTCAGATTTTGTTTGGGAGTAGGTGAAACTGATCTCTGTCTCATGGATTCGACTCCTTGAGGCTAGGGAGAATGGCTTTGAGGTCTATTTGATGTATTCTCTCAGTCATTGTAATGGTTGGACTCACTTGGATCTTTGGGTATCTCAAGAGACATATTTGTATCAGTTTGACTTGGACTATAATATCCCACAAGGGGAGAATGAAGCAATACTTCACACAATATAAGAACTTACAACAAGATAAAAAATAAATCTAAGTACAAAACAGAATATGTAGAAAGGGTTGAGCCATTTTATTATATTGGAGAAGAATCAGTTACACAAGTACAAAATATAGGTAGATCTAGCCAAAGAGATGAGCTAGGATCACCCTGAAAACATGTGTGAAGCAGGTACAGCGTAACTGTTGAGGCTCTACAGCAAATACTGCACTGTCTCTTTAGCAAGACATAAAAATGGAGTTGCAGGCTGAAAAGATAAATTCAGATCTACTCAAAACTGGAGTTCTGATGATGCCAAGATTCAAGATTCGGCCAATGTGATGGATTCCCAAGATAACCCAGAAAGGATTTTCCAGATCTGCAACTTTGGAAAAACCACTTCCCCAGGGTTTGATCCTTGATCTGCTGGGAAATACATATCTAAAGCTAGATTTAAAGAATATATGGCTGAAATGTGTGCTCAGATCAGATCTATGCTTGAAGGGTTGATCCCTTCCTCAGATCTATGAGCTAGAAGCTCTAGATCTAGCTTCTTAATCCTCTAAAAGATGATTGTAGCTGCTGCAACACAACTACCTCCAAAATTGTGTTGTGAGGGAAAGAGAGGCCTTTTTCCTGCTAAAATATGCTGCAATAAACTCCAGGATGATGGCAAGACTGATGGAAATGTGGAGGAATGCTCCTCCATCAGATTGCTAGCTGAAGTACTAGCAACTTCCTTCCTCCTTTCAGATCTGCAATATGGACATCGTTATTCTTGAGGAGAATACTACTGCTAGGAGGTTAATAACGTTTGGCCTGATGCCAGATCTGCAATGTGGCTCTGGGAGTGATGATATATAAGCCCAAGTGATGGGAATAATCCCTCACCTTGTTCTCCAGCTGAAGTACTGAAGACAACTGCCACCTTCCAAACTGATCTTCAGAAATCTGCAGATTTCCAAATATGAATGTTCTGCAGAAAGTAGAAAAAGGAAATGGCACTTAAAGCCTGATGTATAATGAAGTACAAACCTCTTCCTTAGATATCACTCAAAGAAAGAGGAGGGATTCCCGCCCGGGGAACACCCTGTGCTAAGCAGCACCTGCAATCTCTGCTATACAGCCCAAGAATGCAGTGGAATGCCACTTGACAATTCCAGATCTAAAAGATCATACATCAAAATAATCCAAGATGCCTTTCACCTTTGCCTGTATCTCCTTTATAATGATTGATCCATCCCAATCCTTAGCCCTAATCTCAACTGCGCAGTCTCATGTGGACAAGATCCTCCAAGTGGGACTGCGTTGTTTGACCAAATCAACCAAATAGTCTAGGTGCAATGTACACCTCCTCCATCATGTGTGCTTCATTTGCACATGATTCTCCACCACTTGATCATTAAAGCTCAATGACCCTTTGTTTGACATCTTCAAGATCTTAGTTGACTGAATCAACCCTCCATGATCTCTCTCATTAAATGAGACATGATCTCCAATCTCATTCACTTTAGTAGTTGCTCAACTACCTCTTTTTGCATATCTAGTCTAAATTAATCCACATTCACACACACAAAGTGGATATTTATTCTTATTGAGGATTGTGGGTCCCTCCACCCTTTTATTTACTTAATTCATTAAGAAAATCAAGGACTCTAATATTCCAAATATGATATGATAATTTGGGAATATTACATGGACACTAATAGAAATTTGCAGCTATTTCTTTGGGATCCATGTGGTATGCAATGTTTGACATAGTTTCTTCTTTTTATCATTTGTATGAATGTATTGTAGCTCATAAGCTATTTTCATGTCTATGATATGCTTAATTTCAAGTTGAAAGGCATAAATCACGTTTCATGCACTGTTTTGGGAAATTTAGCATAATTTGTTTATCTTCTTCAGTTTAGGGAGAATTCATCTCATATGCTCTTCCTAACTTCTCACTGGTCTTTCACCTCACCATAATCATATTTTCATGTCAAACCTTCTACCTACCTTGCCCCCTAAAACCCCTGCAAATTTTGACCTAATTTCCTTGCCCTAGCTGTTTGACTCCTCCTAATCCTGCAAACCCTACAAAATCAATCCAAAACCTTGAGATACTATACCTAGCCTAAAATATTTATTCCTCGGTCATCTTGACTGTGATTTCATATGGAGAGAGCCCTCTGCTGGCCTAGTAGGGCTAGCTACTTGGCTGAGCATGGTTTGAGGTTACCTCGGGATTACCTCTCTCAACCTGAGGTTCAATCTGAGTGATAAAATTTTGGTGACTCTGTTAGGGAAGAAGAAGTAAGATCAGATCAACCCCAGTAGTAAATTTTCATTGAAATTCTTAAAATTATTGATGATAAGTTTAGAATTTATTCAAAGGCTGAATTGAAAAATTTGTAAAGTGCATATTTGTTGTTGAAATTGGACATACTGGCTTCCCAAAGATATACTAGATCCAACCCCGATCCAAATCCTCCTACTATTGTTAGTGATCCTCAGAACATTGGAAGAAAATATAAAGCTATTGTTGAGACTTCTAGTTTAGTCAGAAATCAATCAGAAGGGAGTTCCATCCCCAGAGCTCATTCATTTCTCGAAGGGTTAGAACACTTGCAATATATTGAATTTGATATAAATTTTGAGTAAAGTTTATTCTGAAGCAAATCTTTGAGTTGGATTGATGAGACAGTTGTTGATTCCTCCATTTCCTTCCACAGTCCTGTTGAAGATTAGTTTTCACACTCTCAATTAGGGTTTCAATCAAAATCTCAATCAGGAACACAACTTTTACAATCTCTTAAAGATCTACGGAACTATTCTTCGCAGGTAAGTGCTTGGCTCGCAAGTAGACCTCAGATCTCAGCCTCTCCTTCCATCACTTCATCTACTATTACTCAGAATATACCTCTTCCCCATCCTTCTTCTTCATCCACTATTCACACTACTCAGTCAGGGACAAGTCTTCCTTTGATTACATCAGGTATTCAAATCCCTATTATAAATCCTCCACCCCCATTCATCACGGTTGCAAGATATACCCCCCTTGTTCTCCATCAGAACCCGGGTGCTATGCCCACAAATTATCAAACTAAAATCCCTTTGTTTGACAGTACTTAGCCTATGACAGCTCAAAAACATGTAGATAAGATGAATGACTTATTTGACCTTCATGAAATTGATATAGAGGATGTGAAGATGAGACTGTTTACACAAAGTCTGGGAGGGGTAGTAAGAAAATGGTTTAGAGATCTACCAATAGCCACTGTTAACACCTTAGAAGTTTTGCATCGTTAGTTTGTAGAAATATGGGAAGAAAAGAAGAATCCCCTTCAAATCATGTCCAAATATGAGAAATCAAAAGTAATGTTGGTGAGTTTGTTCAAGATTATTATGTGAGATTTAATGCAGTGTACAATTCTCTTCCTGCACATATGAAACCACCGAAGGGTATGGTTTTGGTCAAGTTCCCAGATGGATTTGATGCTGATATGGCATATCATTTGCGTGAACATGATCCTACAACTTTAGAAGATATGCAAAAGAATGTTGTAAGTGTGGAATCTAATTTGCTAGCAAAGAGAGCAAGGATGAGATCAGAAAAGAGGGTGACTATCAAAGAGGAGACCTCTACTTCCGAGGCAAAAATTGATTCATTACTCCGAACTGTAGAGAGAATGGTTGACCGACTATCTATCTCAGATAGACTTGAACCTCAGATCTAGAATCCAAATTTTAGAGGGAAGCAACCTCAGTTTAGAATCAAGCAGAGAGAGCAAAAAGCACCTGACCAAACAACAGAACAACAATAGCAGATTCAAACCCCGTTGCAGTAGAACTATGTCCAAGGAGTGGAAGAAGAGGAAGATGAAGGTCTGGTGTTTGAAACAAATCATTTCTTTACAGCAGATGGCTTGCCCATGTTCCTGACTGAAGATGAGGAGTATACTGAAAATCTGGATTCCCCAAAAGATGAAGACTATATCTTGGAAAATGATGATGATTTGGAAACAGAATCAGATGATTACCAGCATGGATATATGAATGCTTTGAGTGCACAACAGAAACAATATTCTCTAAGGAGCAGAGATGTACCTTTCAATCCCATTCAGAAAAGGAAAGGGAAGTCAAAGAATGATCTTCCTAATAATCAGAGAAAGGGTAAAGAACATGCAGATCAAAATCATAGTAACACCAACCAGCCATCAACAATCTTAGCTACTAAAGAAAAATATACTCAGAAAAAGGATATAAAGGATCAAAATTATAGAAGAGATCATATTGTCAAAGAGGTAGATAAAATCACAACTTTTAATTTAGAAAATGAAATAGCTAAATTGAAAGTGTCCATTCCTTTGACAAAACTAGTAAAGAATAGTCATTACAAACATCAGGTGTCTAAAATGTTGCTAGTTGATCTTTTGTCCGATATGGTTAATGTTGAAGATGACCACCCCGAGCTCATTTTCGGTCCAACTATAGATGGTCAATTAGAAGACAATGAGGTTCCTCATTTTTATTTGAGCCTAGGACTGCATGAGTACATACTTCATAATGTTATGCTTGATTCCGGGGCCTCTCACAATTTGATGCCTAAGGCTATTATGGAAAATATGGGCATGGATATCACCCGACCTTATCATGATTTGTATTCATTTGATACTGGTAGAGTTCGCTACAATGGTCCCATTAAAGATTTAGTGGTTTATTTGGATCAAATCCCGGCCAAGAATGTTTTGATGGATGTGGTGGTGGCTGACATAACACCTCGTTTTGGCATGCTACTGTCCAGATCTTGGGGAGCTAAACTCAAGGTACTTTACAACTTGAATTCTCTTATGCTACTATTCTTGTTTTCGGGCAATTGAGGAAATTGTACTAGGAAAATAAAATGAAATATATGATAACTAGTAAGGAGAAGCCTATCAATCATCCAATACAGGTTGTACATACAGACCTAGAATCTTTTATTTTGTACAATGATGGCAATTTGAATAATGTAAATAATAAACTAGTAGTAGTAGAATATGTGCCAGAAGTTTCAGAAAGTTTCAGATCAAATCTTGATAAAGAGAAAGAAATTGTGCCTTCTTCAATGGTACCTTCTTCCGAAAAGCCTCTTGAAGACCAGAAAATCAGTGCAGAACAGAAAAATGAGGTGATTGGCCAAAATAAATTAGATCCAAAAGTTGAGTTTCAGCATCTAGAAGATGAAGAGGGCTTATGGAGCACGAATTTCGACGTTGCTTTGGGAAAGGAAGGTGCAAGTATTGGTATTTGGATCCGAAGTCCTGTTTGTAAATCTGGTGGAATACCAAGTAATGTTAGAGAATGCTCTTATAAATTGGCTTTTGACTATTCAAATAACGAAGCGGAGTATGAAGCATTGATCACAGGCCTCAAAATTTTGAAGAAACTTGGTGCAAAAATAATTTCTATTTATGGTGATTATGAGTTTTTCATAAAGAAAGTGAAAGGAGAATCTCAAGCAAAGCATCCGCGGATGATAGCTTATAGAAATGCAATCTTGGATGTCTTAAAAATGTTTCCTGAGTATACATTAACATCAATACCAAGAACTCAGAACATCATTGCAGATTCTCTTGCTACGGTGGCAAGTAATCTAAAAATTCTGATGAAATCCAGTAATAAATTTGAAATTCATGTCAAACATAGACCTTGTGTTCCTGATAATTTAAGGTACTGGAAAGTTTTTTGGGATGACAAAGAAATTAATAGTTTCTTACAGAATGAAGGAAATTCAAAGATGCTTTTACTGATGATGTTTGTGATGTTGATGATCAAGACATAGAAGCCAATCAGATGAATGTTTTGCAGCTGAAAGATAATGTTATTCCTAGAGGTATGATACCTTTAGAAGATCTGTTCAATCAGGATGATGTGGCCAGGAAACCAACATTGAATCCTACAAAAAAGGGTGTGGAAGATGTGAACATTGGAACAACAGACAAGCACAAGATGGTTAAGTTGTCTAAGACATTGTCTCCCGAGGCGAAAGATAAGTAAATTAAATTGTTGTCTGTATTTTCTAATATTTTTGCATGGGATTATGCAGATTTGAAGGTTTATGATAAGAATATTATTCAGCACACTATTCCCATCAAGCCGGATCAAAAACCATTCAGACAAAAGTTGAGAAGGATAAACCCAAGAATGTTTCCATCCATCGAGAAAGAGGTAAACCGATTGTACAAATCAGGTATCATTGTGCCAATTAGGTTTTCTGATTGGATTTCAAATTTGGTGCTAGTAAGGAAAAATACCAGAGAGATAAGGTTATGCATAGATTTCCAGAATTTGAATAAAGTATCTTTAAAGGATAATTACCCCCTTCCTAAGATGGAACATGTTCTGCAAAGGGTAGTTGGAGCATCACGAATGTCACTACTTGACGGTTAATCAGGTTATAATCAGATTTTGGTACATGAAGAAGACCAAGGTAAGACCGCTTTCACAACACCTTGGGGAACCTTTCAGTATGTCAAAATTCTATTTGGAATCAAGAATGCAGGGACTAATTTTTAGCGGGCGAAGGATATAGCCTTTGCTAATGAGAAATATGTTTTCTTAGTAGTATATCTAGATGATTTGACAGTTTTTTCTGGTTCTGATGATCAGCATTTGTATCATTTGAGAATTATTTTTCAAAAATGCAGGGAGTTTGGGATTTTCTTTAAATCCGAAGAAGAGTATTTTTTCCATGGAGGAAGGCAAACTTCTTGGTCACATAATTTCCAAAGATGGTATTTGCATTGATCCTTCCAAAGTAGAAGCCATTCAGAAGATAGACTTTCTACAGAAAAAAAAAAGAGATACAGGCTTTCAATGGTAAGACGAACTTCTTACGCAGATTTGTTCCTAATTTAGCTGAGCATTTGAGAGAAATGATTAATATGTTGAAGAAGGAAAGCAGTGTAAAATGGACCACTGATGCTATGAAGTCTTTCAACCTGGTAAAGCTTGCTTTAAGCACAACCCATGTTTTTGTTAGCCCAGATTATACTAGTGATTTCATAATATTTTCATTTGCATCCGAGCATACCTTGGCTGCAGTTTTGATGCAAAAGAGAGATCAGGTTGAACAACCTATTTCTTTCTTCAGTCGAGCCATTCGAGATGCTTCTCTTCTCTATAGAATTATTGAGAAACAATCTTTAGCCCTAATCAAATCCTTGAAATATATTTGGATCTATATTCTACATTCACATACTATAGCCTATCTTCCAAATGCAGCGGTAAAAGAGATTCTCACACAGACTGATCCTGAAGGTCGGAGAGGTAGGTGGATAGAAGCTATGCTAGAGTATGATCTCGAGATCAGGCCTACCAAACTGATCAAGGGGCAATGGTTAGCCAAGCTGATGGCTGAATCCAACTTGCATGCTCTAGACATAAACCTTATTGCAGCAATGTTAGATGATGAAGAAGATGGCGCTCTAATACAAGTATCAAAAATGTTTCTCACTTCACCATGGTATTCTAATATAGTGTATGTTATTCAGCACTTATGTCCTCCTCCTGGGATGTCAAAAATTCAGGGTAGGTCTTTGAAATTGAAATCTTCTAAATATTATGTTCTAGGTAGTGCCCTTTATTGGAAAGATAAAGGAGGTATTCTTTTGAATTGTCTGGTTGAAGATGAAGCTAAGAAGGTAATGGATGACTTTCATAGGGGAGATTGTGGAGGTCATTTTTTTTGGAAAACAACAGCTAACAGAGTGTTGAGAGTATGGTATTATTGGCCAACTTTATTTTTTTACTTGTACAAAACAGTCACAAACTGTCATGAATGTCAGGTTTTTCAGGGAAAAAGGAAGCTCCTTCCTCTTCCGCTGAAGCCTGTTGTAGTAAATGCTCCTTTTCAACAGTGGGGACTTGATTTTATTGGGTAAATTGATCCCACATCATCAGCACAACACAGATGGATCCTAACAGTTACCGACTACTTCACTAAGTGGATCGAGGCTATTCCTACAAGGAAAGCTATAGACACAGTAATCATTTAATTTTTAGAATCCAATATTTTGTTTCGTTTTGGTTGTCCTCACAATATTGTTACAAATAATGCTGTAGAATTTAAGTCAAATAATATGGTTGAGCTTTGTCACAAGTATAATATCAGATTTGGCCATTCCACCACATATTATCCATAGGGCAATGGATTTGCTGAGTCCTTTAAAAAATATTTGGTGAATATCATTAAGAAAATGTTAGAGGAGAACAAGAAAATTTGGCATAGGAATCTTACCAATGCTTTGTGGGCAAACCGAGTGAGCACCAAGAAGTCTATAGGTATGTCACCTTTTGAATTGGTTTATGGTACAGATATAGTGTTTCCTACATCACTTGCAGTCCCGGTTATGAGATTATTGCAGGAAGCAGATAGTGAGGAAGATGATATGCAACGTTGTATCAATCAAATGATTCATATTTAGCAAACAAGGGAGGAAGTTTCTCAGACTACTTCTAAGCTTTAGGAGAAAATAAAGAAGATTTATGATCGCAATACTAAGGCAAATAAATTTCAGCTGGAGGATGTAGTGCTGAGATGGTATGCAAGAAATGAAGATAAAGGTAAGCACGGGAAGTTTGAAAATCTTTGGAAGGGACCCTACAAGATCTTGGATTATTGAGGACAAAATGGCTATTTGATTAAAGAAATGAATGGACAGGAATTTTCAGGAGGACTAGTCAATGGTGGGCTCCTGAAACATTATTATTTCTTATACGACTTCTGAGAAAATGTTTCACTTTCAATATACTAGCTTATATTTTCTGCAAGGTTTGAGGCAGAAAGTCATCTAGGCTTGGGGCCCGCAATAAAGGCTATAAAGCTTGTTGATTTTATGTTGTTTTCAAAGTTTTGAAGTCATTTTTGAGTTAGTGTAAGAGTCAGTTTTTGTGTCAGTTCCTAGTCACTTTAAATGTTTTTTTTGAGTTAGTTTAATAATCTGCAGTTTTTTTTTTGGATTGTTTGACCGTATTTACCCAATGGTTAGGCACTTGGTTTACGGTGTTCTTGACACCTCCAAGGAGCTGCCATCCCCAATAAGGCCAATGTTAGTGTCAGTATTTGTATACTTCCACCAGGTATTAAAACACATTTGCATGTGCATCTTTGTCCCATACTGAATAATTTTTTCATCATTCCATTAGGTCATAACTTAAATTGTTCCGCTGGTGGTTGTCCTTGTCAATAAGATCAATTTTCCCTCCAAGATTCACACCGCTGACTCATTCCCATGTCCCCTTGAGCATAATAACACTTATGGAAATTATTTTCATTTGAAAGTCTTTAAGTCAAAATATCATGCAAAAGTCAGGTCAAAAAGCAGTCCCATTAGGTTATTATGGTTTTTCATTTCTCAAGGTCATTCCTTCATTCAGATGGGGTCAGTACATGTATGAGAGGGTCTAATTAAGAAAATTGGTTTTCAGATCATCATGATGTAAATATTATACTTTTAAAGTTGTATTTTTTAGTTTAATGACTTTTATATCAAAATCAATATTTTGATAGAAAAGTCAAATATGTAATTTATTTTTATTTTTCCAAATGTAATTTTATGTCATCATATGTAATAATTTTATCCCAAATTTTTCAAATGTAATTATGTTTATCCTAAGTGAGAAAGAGAGCCAAACTCCATGTTGATCCACCTGCAGTGCCAAAATTCAGAAAAGAAAAAGAGTATCTGTGTTAAAGAATAAGAAAGAACATTAGCAAATTGGGTAACTTGGATTAAAATTCAAATTCACTAAATCTATAAAGCCCACTAAGAATTTTAAAAAAAGTCATTGTTGCCATCTAGCCTTCAAGAGTTTTCAGCAAGAGAGAAATTCTGAGTTACTGAGCAGTTTGGGCCAAATTTGCAAGGCGTTGTGTGTTTGGAGGCTGGCACTGCGCGTTCATCCAGGTGCTGCGCGCTCACCCTATCGCACTGCGTGTTTAGCCTGAAAACCCAGTGTAATTCACAAAGGTGTTGCACGTTTTGTCCGGTGCTACTCTCTTACCCAGAAATGTTGCGTGTTCACACAACAATTGTTTTGAAAGTGGCCATTACTTCCATCCAACTCCAGTTTCTTCATAAATTTCTCCAAGGTAGTTTTGATCAGTAAGTGGCCATAAATTGCCTCTCTTATTGCATGTTTATTGTTCCTTTCAAGAGTTGAAAGTGTCATCATAGCTTATGAAACCCTAATTTTAGTTCATTATCCTTTTTCATACAACATATATCTGTTCACCTCCCTAAACCCATATTAGTCATGAGCATGGTTAATCCCTAGGGTTTTCATTAACTTAGGATTTCTATTTACACTCATTCCCCTCATCCATCTAAGCTAGCCATCTCATCTCCTTCTCCCTTCATCTCTGTTGGTGAGGCACAAGTACCAAGGAGAAATGACCACAAAGGAGAGAAAATTAATAGGTTTGAACCAGTAACTACAAGGGAACTCATGGCCTCTCCTCTCACTATGTCTTGTTTCAAGCATGTTGGTTGTTTTGATTTTTGTGAGAGGGTGAAACAGATTCAATATCACTCAGAGTTGACAAGGTTATTCATCACAAACCTTCATGATAAGTAGGTTACTCTTGCTAGGGTTACTTTTGAAATGTCCACTGATTCCATTGCAGCTACTATAGGGATCCCTGGTGTGGGAGAGAGATGGTTTAAAAAAGAAAACCTTGATCTAAGCTATTATGAACCATACTTCAAACCTAGATACAAGGATGACAAGAAGTCAATTTTCCCTTTCTCTCATCTCCTTGATCGATATGTTCCCATGAAGAAAATAATCATGAAGTACTTCACTTGCAAGGGGAGGTTTTCTCGACTCTACTCATACCATATCCAACTCCTCATGCACTTCACTAGATTAAGAATGCTTCACCTACCTTACTATATCTTTTGTAGCATTGACAAAATGGCATTCATTGTGCAAAAAATGGATTATAATCATCAAATGCAGAGTCTTTTCCATCACTCCCTCATCAAGATGTTGGTCATGCATCAGTTGGAGCAAAAGAATATCCAATGGGACACTTTCATTGAAAATTAAGTTTTCACTACCCCACCTAGTCATCATGAGCAGAATATTCCTTCATCATCTCATCCTCCCATATCCACTTCTCCATCTCAGCCTGCTGCTCATACACCATTACCGATTTAGATCCATTCACCTCATGTTGATCCCTCTTCTTCACCATTTTATAACCCTTCATCATCCCATCATGATACTGGAGCATCAAGCAGTGAAAGGGACATTGAGATAACTTGGGCTAGTGTGACTGATGTTGAGCCATTTCCCAAGACCTATCAGAGAGGCCATAGGCATGTGTTTGCTTCAAATGGTGTGAATGGGGCCATGATTTCTTCATCGTAAAAATAGGTAGAAAAGGGAAACGAAAAGGCTACAGAGCCTATCATTGATGAGCAGGAGGACAAACATGAAACTGAGCAGGAGTTTCAGGAGAATCACCAATGAATTGATTATAAGCAAAGAGGCAAATATTAGTGAGCTTCATGCTAATCTTGACAGAGCACAGTATATGATTGACTTCCTTGAGCAGGAAAATCAGTAGCTGAAGACCAAGCAGATCATCAGTGAGGTTAGGACCATCAAAGCTAAAAAAGAGGCAAGGAAGGCTAAGGATTTGTTGGAGGAGACCTTGGATAGATTTGGTGAGCTTGATAGTGAGGAGGATCAGCCTCCAAGACAAAGACCAAAGACAATAGGGCTTAGTAGAGCTCTAGCCCGTGAGAGACAGAGAGGCTGAGTTGGCAAAGCAGCTGACTCCAAGTGAGCTGCTTGCCCTTGAGATTAGAAAAGATAGAGAATCATGGCTTGATAGAGCCAACCTGCATTTGGAAGGCTTGCTAGAGAAGACAAAAAGGGACAATTATATTCAGCATAAGATGGAAAAGCACTATGCCATGAGAAACAAGATTGCAAGGGCCAAGCTCAAACGAGCCCATGCAAAGATTCAAGCCTTGACCAAGCAAAAAGAGAAAGGGAAATAAGAAACACTTGTTGAGGTGTCTCTTCATACCTCTAACCCTTGACCAGCAATTAAATTCACAATTTCGAAAAAAATTGGGATGTTTGGCACTATGGTGCATTTTTGAGTTTTTGGGCAATTTGGACAAACAGGAATTTTTCTAAACGCGCAACACTACTGGTGTTGCACTCTTTTTTGGGGCATAAAATTGAAAAATAGCCACCACCATCATGTTCATAATGATGAGGAAATTAACTCCATAAATTTTCAGAAGATTTGGAATAGAACTAGTCCCTCAAAAAAGCAAAAAACCACCAAAAAAACATGTTTCTGCCCTTCTTTTTGCCTTGGCGCTGCTTGTTTACCAATCTTGGGAGAGCAAGTTTTTGATAGGTCAGATGGAAACCATTTTTAAAATTAGAGGCATTTTTGGAAACTAGACTCAAATAGCTTTCCAATGAGCTATCATGGAGCTGATTTTGACATTGGTAAGGCCTCCAAAAGCTATCTACAAGGCAGGGCATTTTTTATGACATGGCGCTGCACGTTTAACAAGAAAATGCAGTTTTCATCAACATCAACAAAATTTTGACTTTTTGACTTTTTACTTGGGAAAATGAGAAAATCACTGATTTAAATGGTCAATATAGATGTAAATTTCATGTTTTTATTTTTATCTAGGTTAGATACATCAGATAAGTCTTCTAGAGGTTAAATGAATCAGTTTCCTCTCTTTTAGAGGCAAATTGTTGAGCTTTCCTAGTCTTCAGATTATGTTTGGGGGTAGGTGAAACTGATCCCTATCTCATGGATTCGACTCCCTGAGGCTAGGGAGAGTTATTTTGAGGTCTATTTGATGTATTCTCTCAGTCATTATAATGGTTGGACTCACTTGGAGCTTTGGGCATCTCAAGAGACATATTTGTATCAGTTTGGCTTGAACATTAATAGAAATTTACAGTTGTTTCTTTGGAATCCATGTGGTATGCAGTGTTTGACATAGTTTCTTCTTTGTTATCATTTGTATGAATGTATTGTAGCTCATAAACCATTTTCATGTCTATGATATGCTTAATTTCAAGTTGAAAGGAAGAATTCATGTTTCATGCTCTGTTTTGGGAAATTTAGCATAATTTGTTTATCTTCTTCAGTTTAGGGAGAATTCATCTCATATGCTCTTCCTAACTTCTCACCAGTATTTCAACTCACCATAATCATATTTTCATTTCAATCCTTCTACCTACCTTTCCCCCTATAACCCCTACAAATTTTGACCTAATTTCCTTACCCTAGTTGTTTGACTCCTCCTCATCCAGCAAACCCTTCAAAATCAAATCAAAACCCTAAGCTAATATACCTAGAATAAAATATTTATTCCTCACTCATATTTACTGTGATTTCATATGGAGAGAGCCCTCTCCTAGACTAGTAGGGCTAGCTACTTAGCTAAGCGTGGTTTGTGGTTACCTCGGGATTGCCTCTCTCTGCCTGAGGTTCAATCTGAGTGATAACATGTAGGATGCATGCAGGGCATAGATAAAAGAGAGGGTGAACTAGCTCAAACATCATAACAATGGGGCAGAAGCATAACAAGGTTCGGTAACCCTAGACCCATGTGTGCTTATAGCTCCAAGAAGCTATCCCCAAGCCCCTTGGAGCTCCTAGAGCTCATTGTCCAACTCAAGCAAGACCCTCACAATAGGGTCTTTCCATGATTCCAAGATTCTCACGGAAGGTTAGTGAATTGACCTTCCCCAGGGGCTTTGTGAGAATATCTACGACCTGCTCAACAGTTCCTATGTGATCGAGTGTTACAACGCCTCGTTGTACCATATCCCGGATAAAGTGGTACCTAATATCAATATTCTTGGATCGATCGTGGAACATGGGATTCTCAGAAAGATGAATCCCACTTTGGTTATCAAAAATAATAACGGTGGTATATAGCACATGTCCAAAAAAATCAGTGAAGAGATTTATCAACCAAATAGCTTCACAATAGGCCATACTCTCTGCAATGTTTTCAGCCTCAGCGGTGCTCAAAGCCATTGACTTATGCTTTCTTCTCATCCAAGATGTGCTTTTACGATCCACCACATTGCCAGCCCAATCGAAATCAGTATATCCATGGAGTCTTAAACTCTCGACAGCGTATATCAGCCCATGGTTGATTGTGCCATGGAGATATCTCAATAGATTCTTGGCACCAATTTAGTGAATGTGATGGGACTCAACCATATGTTGACTCAAACTGTTCACTGGAAAACATACGTCTAGACGGGAGTTCACTAAGAACATCAAGGCCCCTATGAGTTGTCGATACTCAGTGGGATTTACCATCTCGGGCCTAGCTGCACTTCCACACAACTTCTTAAAGTTGAGTTCCATCAATGTTGACACACACTTACAGTCCACCATACCAAATATCGCTAGTAGCTTCATGACATATTTCCTTGAGAAAGTAAAATCTCGCCTGGCCTTTACTAGACCTACAAGCCTAGGAAATAGTGCATCATTCCTAGGTCTTTCATCTCAAACTTGGAAGCTATCTCCCTATTACATTGATGAATGAGATGATCAACACATGTCAAGAAGAGATCATCCACATAGAGAACCAGATTTAGAGGCCTTTCTTTATCAACCTTAGAATAAAGGTTTGGATCAACATTACTTTGAGTGAAGCCCAACTTCATCAAGTAGCTATCTATCCTCTCATACCAAGCCCTGGGGGATTGCTTCAACCCATAGAGGGCTTTCTTCAACCTACATACATATGAGTCTCTATCTTGGACTTACAACCCTAGAGGTTACTCCACATAAACCTCTTCCTTTATTGAACCATGTAGAAAAGCAGTCTTCACATCCATCTTATGGAGACTCCATACTTGCGTTGCACCAAGGGAAATGATAGATCGAATGGTGGTATAGGAGGTGATAGGTGCAAATATATCACCATAATCTATGCCTTATTTTTTATAGAAGCCTCGGGCAACAAATATTTCCTTTTACTTTTCAGCACTTCCATCGGCTCCATGATTGATATTGAAGAGCCATTTCGAGGTGACAACAGATTTGTCCTCCGATCTTAGGACCAGTTCCCAAATATCATTCTTCATAATGGAATAATATTCTTCGTGCATAACATCCTTCCAAAATTGATGCTTTATGGCTTCTTCAAATGATCCAGACGCAGATTGTATAATTGTACTCATGGTTGTTAGGTACCCTTGGTACCTATTCAACTTCTTGCTTTCACGGAATGTCCCCCTTGGGGAAATCGGTCTCTCGACATCTTAGAGAGTGTCCCTAAGCCATGAGGGTCTCCTCTTATTTGAAGGATGTGGATCAATAGGATCCATTGGTCTTTCAACATCGGGCATAGGTTTATTCTTCGATTCTTCCTGCCTTCCAAATTCTTCTTCTTCTTCTTTGTCTTTTTTTGAGCTAGGAAGATTTATTACTTTCTTGAGGGAAAAATATTCATAGAAGGTGACATCGTGGTAGATATCCACTTTTCTTTGACCAGGCACATAGATTCCATATGCCTTCGAAGTTTCACTGTAGCCCACAAACATTCCCTTCTTTACAGAAGCATCCAACTTTCTTCTCTTTTCTTTCCGCACATGAAAATAAACAGGACTTAGAAAAACTATAAAGTGGGATACATCAGGATTCTTACCAGAGAATATTTCTTTAGGAGTTTTGGAGTCCAAAGTGGAATGTGGGCATCTATTTTTAATGTACACAACTGTGTTCACAGCTTCTCCCCATCGAAACTTTAGAAGACCTTGGTCATATAGCATGGCACGAGAAGCTTCCACAATGGTCCTGTTCTTTCTTTCAGCAACACCATTTTGCTAAAGAGTATACACAATTTTGGTCTCCATCTTAATGCCAGTTTCCTTTCAAAATTCATTAAACTCATTTAACTCATACTCAGTCCCATTTTTGGTCCTCAAAATTTTGAGTTTCTTCCTGGTTTGATTTTGCACCAAGGCCTTGAAGGTACAAAACCATTTGTATGCTTCGTCCTTCTTCTTCAAGAAACATATCCATGTCTTGTGAGAGAATTCATCTATAAAATTTATGTAATAGGAACATCCTCCTAAGGATGTTACGCGTATCTGTTACACAGCATTTTGTCACAGTCCCTTAATTCCCTATTCTGAATACTGGAGGACCATCATAGTGACCCTTGTGTACTATCACACATCATGATGAATGTCATTGCATCCCTTAACATGCCAAGAGAAAAATATTTGTGGACCATCCCTAAATTAGACCCTTAAAAACGTGTACTTTTGGGTCAACGTTGTTGTGTAGTTAGGTCCTCGTGTCGATGGCCAGATTTGCACTAGGCCTCGCGCCATGGTCACTCTGTCTCTGAAGGACCCCCAAGACGAGATTATTTTGGAAGGTTTTTTAATATGGAAACGAAGCTTCTAATATCTAACAGCTTTGTGAGCGAAATCATGGATGTTTGTTAGAATGGATGTGGTCGAGTTTCTCCCTTTGGCATTCTAGTTCCTACAAAAATGAAACTTCCCAAAGGGATAGACCTTTCTTCCACCATACGTGGATCCCAAAGCTCTTCCTCCACTCCTATAAATCCCTTTTCATCCCATTGATTCAACTAGCTAGAATAGACCAAGAGCTGATAGCAGAGAATAGTCCATAGTTGTGAGAACGAGTTTGAGCCTTTCGCCTTTTTGAGCTGAATCGATGAACGAATGCTTTGAGACATGCCCGAATGAACCCGTCAAAGGAGATCTAAATCGTCAAGGCACAGGTTTTAAACTCCCTTTTATATATTAATATGACATGACTGATTTCTAGTTCCATATTTTTCTATGTTAATATTCAAAGTTTCTGACTCTCCTTGACTAGTTAGACAGTCGTAAAAGAATATGTATGCTTTTATGCTTTTAGTATTTTCTTGATATTTGTGTAGGTGTATGAATATCTCTACCAACGGAGTGCAAGGCTTGAAGAACAAATATCGAGGGATCACTGTAATGTACTACATCAATAGCATTGGATTTAGATAGGACATCTATTCCAATCCACATTTCATTTATGAACTAGGAATTTAGAAACCAGCATGTTCCCTTGTTGCTAGACCCACCCTAGGACTAGAGGGATCGCCCCTATCCATAGAGGGGATTTTCCTACACAACAACAACATACT
Source organism: Pinus albicaulis (assembly GCA_034641835.2). Classification (NCBI taxonomy): domain Eukaryota; kingdom Viridiplantae; phylum Streptophyta; class Pinopsida; order Pinales; family Pinaceae; genus Pinus; species Pinus albicaulis. Next base: position 364,430,429 of record CM076580.1, read on the forward strand.
AGATAAATTAGAATGAATCAATTGCAAGATATCATATGTCTTTGTGACACTTGAGGGGAATGGTCCCCTTGTATTCTTCCCTTTGACACAACCCTGACATATACCTTCATGATCATCTTTAAACTTGGGCATCCATGTCACCACCTTCCTTGCTCCGGGAAGGGCTTTGTAATGAAGGTGTGAAAACCTCTAGTGCCATATCTTGGTTTGAAGAGTTGTATCACATGATGGAGTCCCCAACGGACTTCCTCCAAACTGGTAGGGTGTATCAACTCTAAAACCAATAGTAAGAGATTATTTTAATTTCTTCTTCCAGATGCGTACCTTTCCATCAATGAATGCCACCTTGAATCCTTTATCTTCCATTTCTGAAATAGACACAAGGTTCTTCTTCAAATCGGGTACGTACAACACATTTTGTAATCGGAGGACTTGACCTTGAGATAGATGAAGGGTCACAATCCCTGTCCCTTTCACGGGATACATGGCATTATCTCCAAGGATAATTTCTAAATTAGTATCCTTCTCAATCAAGTCAGAGAGGGCTTTTTTATAACCATTGAGGTGCCTTGAAGAACCACTATCAATCAACCAAACATCCAGGGTGTTAGGAGGAGATGCAGTAGAGAGGGAAAATAAAAGAATATATTAATTTTATTATTATCAATAACATTAGACTCATCGTACCTGGAATTTCTTAACCTCTTGAAAGGTTTCCCATTTCCACTTTGATCAGAGGGAGCATTCCTCTTTCCTTTGAACCTGTTGTTCCTTCGATTTCCATTCCCCCTGAAGTTTTTGTTGTCATCATCCCTGGGAGAGTCCCTTCTATTGGGGCACTCTCTTGCATAGTGACTAGTCTTGTTACAAGTATAATATCTCCCCTTCCTTCCTTTGGGCCCCACTCTTCCACGGTTTTGATTTCTCGGGCCACCATAGTTCTTCTTATTTGTATGAGTGGCGAAGGCAATAGGGTCACCTCCAATTCCATTAGAGGGATGATCTCTCTCCATAATTATTATTTCCTCTTGACTGCATCTCATCAAAAATTCATCAAAATCAGGAATCACATTATTATTAAGAATCATAGTATTAATTACATACCAGCCTTGGGGAAGTCTTCCAAGAGCAATAAGGACGAGCTCTCAATCAACTAATTTTTCTCCTATGTCAAGGAGATCACTCATTATTTCTGTGAGCCTCATAAAATATGATTGGATGGATTCATCTTTTCCCTTCTTGAGATTCTTCAACTTGTTCTTGAAAAAAATCACTTGATTAGCATTGCTAGCCCTCAACATGGTAACTAGCTTATCATACATCTCCTTAGATGTGCCCAGCTTGGAGATGTAAGAAACCAAGTGCTTATGAATTGAATCCCTGATAATAACTTTTTCTTTGATTTCCCATTTTCTATACTTCATCTTTGAGGCATTTGGCGCATTTGATGGAGGCTCATGGATCTTCCCCTGCACATAGTCCATGGAATCTGGGTCTTCCAAAGCCAAATCTAAGGACATCTTCCATGCATGATAATCAAATTTTTCATTCAACTTACCATCAAAAATGAAACCCTTATATGTGGAGGCCATTGATCCTTGATAGTATTTCTTCTTCGGTGATCGCTTTTCACACTCTCTTGGGCTTTGGCTTCACCTCAGCTCTGATACCATGTTAAATTTAGATAACCATGGCATGTTCTATGCTTAATGAATTTTTACTTCAATCTTTCTTATAGGCCCAATTCAATTTAGAAATCACATAAACATGAACGTAAAATGTTGATAGAACATAATAATAGATCAACAAAAGACAAGCCAAATAATATACCAAAATTTGTAATTCTCCTTGTCCAACAAATGAATAGATAAATGTTTTTTACAATATTCAACAGGATGCCCAAGCCAGCAAAGTCTTGAGTTTTTCAAACCAACTTCTCCAACAGCTAAATCAACCTTCCACAAGTGTCGCACACACACCTCAAAGACAACTTCAAAAGTCAACGCAAGTCAACCCAAACTGGTCAATGCAAAAGTCAATAATGCAGTCAAAGGGGCTTCGGTCAAAGTCAATGTTCAGCCTTGATTTTTTTCGAAATTTATGCCCAAAAAATGCAGTCAAAGTCCAAGCATTAACCCAAAGTCAACGCTATCCAAAAACCCTAAAAACAATCTTAAATTTGCAGCAAATTCTTTAGGTTTCGATTCACACGTGTGAAGGAGGGAAGCCTCTCCTGGGCTGTATGAACCAATCAGATCGAAATATGAATGTGTGTGTTGAGTTGATGATGAAATGGACATCATCTCTCTCCAATTTATATCCATCAATGAGGGTGTGTGACACATTTGTAGGGCTTGTGAGCTTACATTACAAATTTGGCCGACCTTGCACATGTGTGGAAAATAAAATCAAAATATATGTTCTACTCATCCAAACAAGATTATCTTTAGATAAATATTGTACCTCTATGAAAGAGGAATCTAACAAAAATATGATCATCATCATATGAGTAGTTCAACATGGAGTATGGACCTATTTGCCCAAAATTAACAGTTTTGGATATTCATGGCTTTGTTGATGCATATTGGGTTGGAGATCTGGATCAAAGAATATCTACAAGTGGGTATGTGTTTAGCCTATTTGGAGGTACAGTCAGTTGGATGATTAAAACACAGTCTGTAGTGGCTCTTTCAACTACACAAGCAGAATACATTGTAGCCACTCATGCAAGCAAAGAAGCAATTTGGTTGCATATAGTGTGTTCAAGTATGGGGATGGTACAACGAGCTATAAGGATAGACTATGATATCCAAAGTGCAATTTTCTTGGCTAAGAACCCTTCTTATCATTCAAATACAAAGCACATTGATGTTCAGTATCAGTTTGTGAGAGAAATGGTTGAGGATAAAAAGGTGTTTTTGGTAAAGGTGGATACTTTGAAGAATGTTACAGATGCATTGATGAAGTTTGTGAGCAATGAGAATTTTTCTTGGTGTAGAGAAAAAATGGGTGTTGCAAGGTTGAACCAATGACTAAGCTCTCTCATGGCTCACTGTGGAAATAAAACAGAAAGTGGGAGAATGTTTGGGGGTCACAGGGGGGGTGCAACCCCCCTGTCGAGGGGTTAGCAGCGGGGCGGTAGCCCCCTTGCATGGGGTCTAGAGCAGTGGCCCGAGATTTTTTTTTTGGACCCTATATTAGGTGGGAGGACCCGCCTATGGTTTTGTGCATGGGTTTGCACATGGTTTTGGGCATGATGGTTTTCTACTCATGGTATTTTGTAGATCTGTTCAAGGGAACTACGATTATGTTATAATCTAGGGTTAATGGATTAGGGTTTATGAATGCTTCAACATGTATATATATGCATTGTAACATTAAAAGGAATATAATGAAAAATAAAGCTACTATTCTCGGTTTGGGATCTAGGGGAAAATATCTGTGTATATATGTTTTATGTTTTATGCTCTCACTATTGCTTATTTTAAGTTTTTAAGAATTTGTTTGTAGATAATTTATGTATAGGGTTAAAACCTACAAAATACTGTTGCGAGAGCCAATTTCTAAACATGGGAATAACATAGCTCAGGAACGATCATGCATTTTCTAAGGTAATATATAGGATGCTCATTGTGCATGTCATCCTCTTGGATGAGAACCATGCCTAAAGAAGATTCAGAAGTGGCGAGATAAACAAAAAATCTCGGTTTAAGTCAGGAGGACACAACAAGGGTGTCGACAACAAAGCTTATTTGAGATCATCAAAATAACGTTGGGCTTGATCGTCCCAGATGAAAGAGACTCCTTTCTTAAACAAATACATGAAGTCATAGGAAATATGGGCATATTTGGCAATGAAACATCATAAAAAGTCGGCTTGTCTGTGAATATTTTGAAGCTAGTGGACAGTATGAGGAGGAGGCAGTTTGATAATCACCTCAAGCTTGGAAGGATCAACACAGATCCCTTCTTGAGAAACTATGAACCCTAAAAATCATCAAGATTATACGCAAAAGACACATTTATGTGGAATAAGATAGATTTATAAAAACGAAATTGGAGAAAAACCTCTCGAAGGTGGGTAGGAGGGTCCCCACGGAGCAAAGAACAAGCAGTAAGATCATCGAGATATACTTCAATTATGTGTTTTATATTGTGAAACGCATAAGACATGGCCCGATGGAAAGTAGCACCAGTATTTTTAAGACCAAAGAGCATTTTACGATAGGAAAATGTGCCCCACAGACAGATAAAAGTAGTTTTGTGTTGGTCTTCTAGTTTAATTTTGATCTGGTTATAGCCGAAGAAGTCATACATGAAGCAAAAAATAGCGTTACCAGAACAGGCATCAGGAATCTGGTCAATAAAGGGTGTAGGATATATCCTTATGGCAGGCCAGATTCAAGTCACGGTAATCAACGCAAACTCAAATAGTCCCTTATTTTTTATCAACTACAACAGGATTAGTAACCCATTCCATCAAAGGTATGGGATAGATAAAACCATAATCAAGAAGTTTTTGAACTTCATCTTTAATAACTAATTCTTTATGTGGGTCAACCGGCCGGAGATTTTTCCAAACAAGCTTAGCTCTAGGATATCTTGATTTCATGTTGGAAAATTCGTGGATTGATGCCAGGAATTTCCTCGTAATTCCATGCAAAAATATCATGAAATTCTTTGAAAAGGATGGTATAAGTGGTTATATATGAGCGAGTGCAATCAGCCCCAATCAATGTGTTTTCCATGACACCTTGTTTCATGGAAATATTGATCATAATTATAGCAGAAATTTTGGCCAGGTTCCCTTATGAAGAAATGGAAAAAATCCATTGAATTTTTGGGGAAGGACCGGCATTGCCAGAGGAAGTCGGGATTTGATGAGACTCGTCCAAATCCTCGACGCCGAGGAGAAATGAAGAATGATTATGAAAATGTCCCCAAGGATGGTCATAAATATACAAGACTTCTCAAATAGCTTCATCAGATGGTAACGGGAAGTTGATAAACTCACAAGAAGAAGGACAATCAATAGCCCAAGAAGGCAAAAATAAATCGTCAATTGGTACCGAGTTGGCATCACGAGACTCATCGGATGAGGAAGCTAGTTGGATAGCATGATAAGCAAGCTCTGTTGGACTTAAGGTCATGGATGCACCATATTTATCAATATTAGATTCAGCAGGCACGACCCAAGGATCATCAAGAATCTGGGCTCCACAGGCGCATGAAGAGATCATATGGCAGCGGGCAATGCTAGGAGATGAAGGAGTGTTGGATGTACTAAGTTGAGGAAAAACACCCATAAAAGTAGAAATTCTAAAAATTATAGAACCAACATTTTGAAATTTACCAGGGTAGCCTCCCATAATTGGTACAAAATACCTTGCGGTGAAAATCTGGGCCAACGACATGCAATAGTCAAGTTTTTCGATGGTGACAATTTTTCCTTCATGAGCAAAGAAAAGTAGATGGAAAATAGATGAGACGACTGTCGTTATGGCATAAAACTAACTACAGGCAAGGAGTAGGTTGTAATCTAATGAGGCGTCGACTTCGACATCAAAATATATCGTTTTCCACATAACTAGATGGAAAAATGTGGAAGGACCCCATTAGGAATGAAATTATGACCTTCAAAGGCTTGGAGAGTGGTGTTGGATGTGGTGAGTGTCATAGAGACAAGATCTTTCCAACAGGATATTAACATTACCCATGTGGAAGATACCTCATCCACTAGAGTGTGATGGATATTCTTCTGAAATATCCATACAATAATCTGGAAATAAATCTGATGGGAAATATGAGGAGTGACTTTCTCGGAACTGAAAGTGATGAGACTAGAGTCAGATAAATCAACTCCATCGATGGTAGACAACAAGGTTTTGCGTTGTTGAGGATATCTTTGCAAGACCTCCAAGGCAGACATGGCACAAGGCGCCTACGCAAGATCTTCAACAATAATGTAATGTTGAGCAGCCTTGTCATAAGGATTTTGTATCATCTTACAGAGAACACCCTTAAGGGGGCAATAGATAGGTTCCAGAGGCTTATCCAAAGTAAGAGTTCCAGTGGAACTAGGTGGAGTCAGTGAGTCTTTAAAAGGAGAAATCAACTCAAGTACATCCTAGTATTTGGCTCATGTAATCACATTGACATATTCCTTATGGATGAAATATGAGGGGGATGGGAAGAGGAACCCTCGTTACCCCCTTATGTAGGTAGAGAAGGTTGAGAAACCATCTATTGTTGAGGTTGTGTGGGGAATGGATGAGTCAAAACAATAAGTTGTTTAGTAGACGGTGGTGAAAGAAGCCTATGGACTTCATCCATTCGAGGAAACTCATGAGTAAGGTGATTTCCCTGAAAATTTTTACAGAGTAACTTGACTTTGTGATGATTCTCACTAGTGCCCCCTCTCTGACTCTAAGGATTGTGTTGATACTCCTAAGAAGTTTAGTTCTATTATTTATTCCTTTTTTTATTCTTTTTTTTCTTACCACTGTATTAAGAGATGTTCTTCGTTGAGTGTACTTCACCATGAGAACATCGGTGGACTGCTCAGGATGAGGTACTTTAGTAGAGTCAGTCGCACTTGATGGGGCTTGAGATGTAGCAACCAATTGAACAAGGTGAGCAGCAAGTTGGCTCATGGGATAGGAAACAAACCCAATCACGCCATCAACATGTGGGCCAAGAGTTGGTTTAGGTGGGTCAATAGAAGGCTTAGGGGCTTTTGGAAACACTTCATACAACATACCCGACTGTGAATATATGAGATCCAACCGTTGGGAAACTAAAATGGATTGCTCGTCAGTAACGACTGGAAACATAGACACAACCTTGGAAATTTGAGGTCGTTCAAATCGAATGAACCATTTACATAAAATTTCATCAGGTAACTTGGTTATCACTAACCTCTTGTTACGATGACACTCATGAATGTGATAAAAAATTAGTGTGGCCTCATCTTGTTTAAATTTGGACAAAATGACAGAGTCGAGATCATACCGAGTAGGAAACTGTATATGTGTCAATAAATTTTGAACTAAAGAGGCAAAGTCACCATAGGATGCAATATTTAACTCGATATACCACTTGGTGACATCCCTGGTTAATGTTCATTGGAACAAGAGAAGTTTAAAAATTCATCCACCAAAGAATTAGATGAGCACCCCTAATGATAGGTGGTGATATGAGTGGATGGATTCTCCCCAGGCTTCTCGTATGTATGTAATATCCCAAAAGGGAGAATGCAGTAATACTTAAACACAATATAAGAAGTGCAGCAAGATAAACAATAAATCTTAAGAAAACATCAGAATTTACAGAGAAGTTGAGCCATTTTATTATATGGAGATGATTCAGTTACACAATGTATAATAATATGAGTAGATCTAGCCAAAAATATGGTCTAGAATCACCCAGAAAACATGCTACAATAGGTACAGTGTATTTGGAGAGGCACTGAAGAAAATATTGTGCTGTCCCTTCAGCAGAATATGAACATACAGTTGCAGGCTGAAAAGGAAAATGCAGATCTACTCAAATTTGGAGCTCAGATGATGCCAAGATTCAATATCTGGCCAATGTGATGGATTCCCAAGATAACCCAGAAAGGATTTTCCAGATCTACAACTTTGGAAAATCACCTCCCTAGGATTTGATCCTTGATCTGCTAGGAAATATAGATCTGAAGCTAGATCTATCAAATAGATGGCTGAAATATGTTGCAAGATCATATATAAGCTTGAAGGTTTGATCCCTTCTTCATATCTACAAGCTAGAAGCTCTAGATCTAGCTTCTCAATCCTCCAATGATGATTTCAGCTGCTACAACACAACTGCCAATAGAAACTGCGCTGTGAGGGAAAGAGAGGCCTTTTTCCTACTGAAAAATGTTGCATTAAAATCCAAGCTGATGGAAATACTGATAGAAATGTGAGGGGATGATCCCTCACAGGATTACTAGCTAAAATGCTAGTAACTTCCTTCCTCCTTTTGGATCTGCAAGATGGACAGCGTAATTCCTGAAGGAAATATTGCTGCTAGGAGGTCAATAACTTTTGGCCTAATGCCAGATCTAAAATGAAGCTCTGGGAAGCTGATCTTTAAGCACAAGGTAATAGGAATAAACCCTTACCAGTTCTCCAGCTGAAGTACTAAAGACAACTTCCTCCTTCCAAACTGATCTTCAGAAATCTGCAATTTCTGAATATGGATGTTCTGCAGAAAGTAGGAAAAGAGATGTGGCACTAATGCCTGATGTAGAATGAATTACAATACTCTTTCTATATCTACTCTAAGAAAGAGGTGGGATTCCCGACCAAGAACACCCTGTGCTAAACAACACTTGCAATCTCTGCTAAATAGCTCGAGAAAGCAATGGAATGTCACATGACAATTCCAGATCTGAAAAGATCTTTACATCAAGAATAGTCAGCATACCTCCATCCTTGTCTTCATCTTATTTATATAATGTTTGAGCCTTCCCAAGCCTTGGCCCTCATCTAGACTGCGCAGTGCATGTAGTCAAGATCCTCCAAGTTTTACTGTGTTGTTTGAAAAAAGCAACCATCATGTCTAGGTGCAATGTACACCCTCTCCATCAGGTGTGCTTTGTTTACACAACATACTCCATCACTTTATCATGAATGTCCCATGATCTTTTGTTTGACATCTTCAAGATCTTAGTTGACTGAATCAACCTTCTGTTTGATCTCTTCAAGATCTTAGTTGACTGTGTCAACCTCCATGATCTATCTCATTAATGAGACAGGTTCTCCAATTTCATTCACATTAGTAGTTTCTCAACCACCTTATTATGAAAATATAGGCTTAATTAATCCACATTCACACACACAAAGTGGATATTTATTCATACTGAGGATTATGGGTCCCTCCACCCCTTTATTTTCTTAATTCATTAAGAAAATCAAGGACTCTAATATTCCAAATATGATGTGAAAATTTGGGAATATTACAGTCCCCCCCGGAAAAATGTTGCTTGTCCTCAAGCAACTCCAAAAGTGTATGCAAAGCCATCTATTCCCCTCCAAATGGCATCCACATAAGGAAGGCTTCCTCCATTTGCTGCAATGTGTTATGTATGTTTGGTTCCAAATTTGTCTCTCAAAAACATATAGAATGACCTCTAACTGTATGGTTAGATGTCCTCCTTGTAGACATTTCAGTTTCCCACCTCGGTTTTCAATTTCACCTTATTTCTCCATATAGTTAAATTCCCATTCTCGTAGTCTTACATTCAACAAGCTGAAAAAATAAATATTTTCTGAAAACACAAATTCTGGAAATTTTCACAATGCTGGAAATGCAGAAATAAAACTCAGCAAAATAAATCAACCACACAGAATAATAGACACGTTGATTTTTGGTCAATGTGACCCTGGAAAAACCCCCTACAACTCTTGGGGAAAACCAGTTCGAAAGCTTCTCTTTATTTCCTGAATACTGCTTTTACAGTTAACACAAAAAAAAACATAGAAAAAATTCCAGCAACCAAATTTACAGACTTATCTCGATTTCCGTGCTTTCACACTGCCTCGAAAATTGTGCCAAATCAGCAACATCAAAAATAGAAAATATTACAGCATTTATGACAGCATTAAATGTTGTACGACCTTCTCGAGAAGCGTGCTGAAATAGCCTGTATTTTTTTGTACGGACTATAAAGATTTCATACAGAAGCCTTCCTCAAATTCCGTGCCAAAAATCTAGGCTGTAGCTGCTATCCTTTCCTTGGTTTTTGTTTCGAAAATAACAGCAGCACCTCTTCCTCGAAATCTGTGCTTGATTTTGTGCCTCAAAATGCGTGCTTGCTGTTGCTGCCCTCTTCCTCGATTTCTGTGTCTCCTCTCTTGAAAACACTGCCTCTCTCTTGCTGTATAGATTTTCTGCCTCGGTATTTGTACCAATAAATGTTGTTGTACCTTTGCTAAAAACTCTTCACTACTGCCCTCCTTCTTCTCACTGCTCAGAAAATCTCCTTAACTTCCTCTCCTCCTCTCTCAATCTGCTCATGAAAGAATGAATGACCTTTTCTCTCTTTTTCCTCTTTTAACCTAACCCTAAGTGAATTTTGGGGAATCCCTAAATCCAATGGCTAAAATAGCTTTAGATCTAGGGTTGAGATTAAATGCTCATTTAAATCTCACTTTCTATTTTTTAATTCACCCCACTTTAATAAAGACCCACTTAGTCATTTATTTCTAAAGTCACTTTTCCTTTCTAATTTTACATTGACTTTATTAAAGTCACTTTAAAATTAGACTTCAGTAACTTTATCACTTAAAGTCACTTTTAAATTAGATTTGACTTTATAACTTTATAAAGTCACTTTAGGAGAAAAATGATATTCTTTTGGACACTTTTCCCTAGGCCAAAGATCAAAGCCTTAGGGAACCACCTGTCCTCCGGTAACCAAATTTCAACACTCCCTCTTACCGAGGAAGGTGTTCCTCACCACACCCATCTTGTCTCTGAAGTAGACATGCTTGCCCCATGGTAAGGCTTTAGTAAGAATATCTGCAACTTACTCATCAGTGGGAATATACTCAAGCTTCACAACTCCCTTCTGAACATAGTCTCTGATGAAATGATATTTGATCCCGATATGCTTTGACCTGTCATGAAATACTGGATTCTTCATGATTTTAATGCAACTCTGATTATCACATTAAATCACTGAAGGTCTCAACGGCTGACCAAATAAGCCAAACAACATCTTGCGAAGCCAGATGGCCTCACAACTAGCTAGACTAACTGCCATATACTCTGCTTCTGTTGAACTCAATGCTACTGACTGCTACTTCCGGTTGAACCACAACACCACTACCAAACCCAACCCAAAACAACACCTTGAAGTGCTCTTCCTATCAGAAGCACAACCTGCCCAATCAGAATCAGTGTAACCTACCAATCTCACTCCATCCCCCTGCCTATAATCCAAACCATAATCCACTGTCCTCTGTAATTACCGCAAAATGTGTTTTGCAGCAACCCAGTGCACCCTCCTGGGCTCACACATGAACTGGCTCATCATGTTGACTGAAAAAAAAATATATCTAGTCTTGTGTTGACCAAAAACATCAAGGAACCAATCAGCTGACAATACAATGTGGGATCCACCAACTCGGAATCTGAAGCGTGAAGCTTCTTCCAGTTGGTGATCATCGGTGTCGACATGGGTCTACAATCCTCCATGTGGAATCTACAAAGGATTTCCACAATATACTTTCCCTGTCCCAGGAAGAAATTCCCCTCCTCCTGCCACACCTCCAAACCCAAAAATCAATGCATCAAGCCAATGTCCTTCATCTCAAACTACACTGCAAGATCTCTCTTGCAGTGCTCTATGAGTCTCTCTGCACCCGTAACGACCAAGTCATTCATATACAGCACCAGAATGAGAGGCTCCTCACCTATCATAATATAGTAAAGGTTCAGATCTACCTCACTCTTTGTGAAACCCATCTCCTTCCATAAAGGGCCTTCTTCAGTCTGCACACATGGGAATCCTTCCCATGCACCTCAAAGCCCTATGGCTGCTCAATGTACACCTCCTCCTGTATGAAGCCATTGAAAAATGCAGTCTTCACATCCATCTGGTGGTTCTTCCAACTCGTCTCTTCTGCTATAGATATAATGGAGCGGATCGAAGTATATCGAGCCACGGGAGCGAAGGTCTCCTCCTAATCAACTTTCTCTACCTGGGAGAACCCTCTAGCCACAAACCTTGCCTTGAATTTTTCAATGCTGCCATCTGCAGAAGGCTTTACCTTGTAAAGCAATCTGGAAGTAACCATGGATTTTCCCTCAGGCCTCGGCACCACCTCCCCAACATCATTCTTCATGATAGAAGAATACTCATCCTGCATGGCCTCTCTCCAGACCTGTTGGCTAGCTACCTTCTCATAGCTAGAAGGCTCAGAGTTAAGGATGTTGGCAACCATTTCCATATAGCTACAGAACCTATCAGGTGTTCTGCTCTCTCTGACCGGCTTCTCAGGCCCAGCAATAGATGTGGCCTCTCTCAAGGTATCCTAAAGCCACTTGGGCTTCCTCTTCCCTGAGCACACTTCTCCCACTGGAGAATGAAACTCCTCCTCCTCATCATCAGGAGCCTGAACTCCTGACTATCTATTAGCTATCCTCCTTCCTACACCTGAACTTGTAGATGTTGAAGTACCGTGTGAACTTTCCATTAGTGGACTCCCTAGTGAACTACTCTGCATGCTGCCCGAAGCACCACCCCTCTGACTCTGTGAGACACTACTCGTTGACGGACCTGACACCGTAATTGATGTACCTCCGAGTCCTCCTGATCCCTACCCACTGGATCCCTGCAACTGACTCAACTGCTCCTGAGGGTCTAGCTAATCCAGATACTCTAACTCCCTTGACCTCCTGAAGGCCTTGTCCTCCTTGAACTTCACATCTCGCCTGACAACAACTCTCCTCTGTGCGGGAATATAAATCTGAAAGGCCTTCGAGGCCTCACTATAGCCCACAAAGACACCCTTCTCTGCAGTGGGCTCTAGTTTGGTCCTCTTCTCCTTGGGTACGTAGGAGTATGCAATACACCCAAAGATACGAAGATGACCAATATTAGGCTTCTTCCTAGAAAAAGCCTCCTCCGAAGTAACATGCCCCAAGGCACGATGTGGACTCTTGTTCTGCAAATATGCAACAGTGTTGCAGGCCACAAAAACAATGGCAACCTTGATCATGTAACATGGCTTTGGCAGCCCCTCCGATGGATCTGTTCTTCCTTTCCACAACCCCGTTCTACTGGGGGTTTTAAGGAACTGTGAACTCCCTCCTAATGCCTGCCTCCGCACAATAGTCAAAAAACTCTCCAAGGGTGTACTCTCCTCCATTGTCCGACCTGTTAGCCACCTATGAATTTTTTGACAAGCAAACAGGTGGCTAAATTGTTCTTTGAGCCTTCAAGAAATACATTTCCTCTGAAAAAATATCATTCTTGAAGCCTCCTGTGCCTTTTTCCCTTTGAACAATCTTCACTATTGTTTCCATTATAAAGCCCTGTTGTTCTGTGAAGAAGAATGCCCAAAAAGGCCTCCCTTTTCCCTTATTTCATCCCCATTAAGCCTCTGTTTTTAACCCTTTTTCCATTCTCAAATTTTCCCCTTTAACCCCCAAAATCCATTCCTAAGTCTTCTAAACCATCTAATTCCCCTTTGTAAACCATGTGAAATCCCTTAATTTGGTGAAAACCCCCTTTTTCCCCTTATCGGAACCCTTCTCTAAGCCTCAGAAACCCTCTTTTGGCTTAAAAAACACTTATTCTTCATTACAGGCTTTAGCCCCTTTCGGCTAAGCCCCTTAACCACTTCCCCACACATGACCCGCACCCAGAACCAAGCGCTAAAGCCCTGGGCGCTAATCGCAATCGGGACTTTCATCGCGGGCCATTTCCTTTGTTAACTTGAATTTCTCCGATGCAAGGTCATTTGGTCTATAGACCCTCGCTGCGATATCGACTGTTGATATTTTAAAGATCTGATGATCAGCGCTTGTTCCGCAGCTCGCCCCATCGCTTCTATGCATTTACCCCCCACCCCTGATTGAGTTTAGACCGTCGATCTTCCCGCTAGATCAGACGGCTAGCGGGTAATCGCAAATCGCAAAGCGCCCAATCCCGTGTTGTTGATCCTCCCGATTTGCGAGCCCCAATTGGATCTCCGCCGTTGATCCCTTTGGATCCAACGACCCTTATTCATCTCACCCATTTATTTAACACTTTTCCTTCCACTCCCCTTTTTAATCTTGACCGTCCGTATTTTAGATCCGACAGCTGAGATCAAACCCGCCTTTGAATTTTCACTGCCTAACTGACCGGGCATCTTCCCATTTCACGCTCCACCCTACACCTTCCGATCTCCCACCCCTCCATCTGACGGTCCACATGCATATCACATTATTTTGGCATCCGAGCTTTAACACTCCAAAATTACACGATGAAAGCGGTTTTATTCCGCCACGTGTCGTGCAGCGACCTATATCACATTTTTTCAAAACCATCCTATAGCTGCGCGACACCGCTGGTTTTCCTCTTGAAACCGCCTTCCTTCCCCTTTGCTCCCGCAGCCTCCGTGACCAATTTCAGTCGTCCATCTAATCAGATCTACGGCCCATATCACATCGCGTCTCCACCATATTTCTTCCATCGGGCTTCCATAGATTTCATCATTTAACCTCTGTCGTTGATCTCCTCCTAAGATCCAACGGTCCACGTTTAATCGCCCTCCGCCCGCCGGGTCCCACCATCCAAGGCGCCCCCTTCCATTCATTTTCATCGTTTTTCTTTGTAAATTCTCCCAAACACTAAAATTGGGTTTTAACACTAAAGTGTCATTTCTTCCACCCAACTTACTATTAACCGTGAATCTTGACCGTTGATCTCCTTCACCAGATCTAATCCAACGGTCCGCGATCTTTGTTATCCCAAATATTCATCAGGCCATCCCTTCCACCATTCTGCAGTGTTTTTCACCTGTTTCGCCACACCCACCATTTTCACCATCGCTTCCACAGGCCTCCACAACATTTTTCCACCACTTCCCTGGGTTTTTATAATGAGTTTATTGCATTTGTGCAGGGTTTATGGAGTGAGAAATTCACTCTGTCTCCAAAATCACAGTCACTATGATTCAAAGCACAGAGAGGCCATTACAACAATGGAAAAACGAATTAGCAGAGGCAGATTAAAGGGATTACCACTTATTATTGAAGATTAATGATTGTAATCCCGTATTCAAAGGATAAAGGCGCAGCTTGAAGACTAAGCACACTAACAGGTCATATCTGTGTTTTTACATCAACAGAACATATTTTCTCAGAAAGTAAACCTTCCAATAGAAGTCTCCATGCCTCCTCGAGCCTTGAAAGGTTATTACACTGATAGAAGCTTCTAAGACTGCCAGGCAGTAGTTATGGAAGCATGGAAGACCTGCAAACCTTTCTATCCCGGTTACTTATTCCAGAAGGCAACACAAAATACCAAACAGCCAGAAGGACTTCAAAGAACACATCTGAGGTCAATATCGACCTGACAAAGACTCCCAGACCATACTACAGAGTACTTACAGTGATGCAGATTTCCATTAAGCAGAGTGGGCTCGACCTTCTGCCTCCACTCTGTCTTGATGAGTCAATTTAATGCACATCTACTCCTGCTATCTCATTTCTCCTATAAGAACCCCTGAAGAACTTATTGTAAAGGTGGTTGTTGTTGTAGTTAGAGGGATTCATTTTGACTGTTAGAATAGTTTGGAGGAAAGTAGCTGAGTAGTTTGTAGTTTAGTAGGCTGGGAGGAGAAGCTTGGACTATAATCAGCCATTGAGCTTAGTGTATGTGAATGGTTTTGCACATCAATTAATCAAGCAAATTTCACAGGATCCTGGTCTATATTACGGGTGATGTTTTCTTACTGCAAATTGTTTTATTACATTATTCATACTGTCCATTTGTTCTCTGATAAGAATCAGTAAATCAAGCTTAAGATATACCCCTGCATGGTACCTTAATGCCCACTTCTCTTCTTATCCTTGATGTTTTCTGCTGATAGTGAATCTAAGAGAAAATTCATGCAATTTAACCAGTTAAAGATGTTGGTCCAGCCCATGCTTACTGATGTGTGAATCCGGGGTTTGTTGCTTAGATGTTCTGGTTGGGTTTAGGCTGGAATAATTGGGATACCGGGGATTTAGTGTAAGCCCTATCCACTGGGGTAATTTTCCAACAGATTGGCCTTTCTAAGATCCCTTGAGCTGGTGTCAAAGCATTAAAGGTTAAAATCCCTTCTCTAATCTTAGGCCTAGTTCTGTGTTAAATCTTATCTCTGTTTTTCTCTTAGAGTATGCTGAAGCAGGCCTGGAGTTAAATGACCTCTGGTCTGATCTTAAGCTGCCCTTTGTGTCTTCATTGAGGGTTGCCTCTGAGTATGTCAAAGCAGGTCTAGATTTAAATGATATTTGACATGATCTCCAAACTACACTTGGTCATTCTTCTTTCTTTCACCTTCACTCCTTAATGTTCCATTTCACCATCTATCTAAAATATCCTTTAGTATAGATGACTTGCCCTATGGAAAGCCTTGCTTAGTTGTTATGCAAGTAATCCCCTTTCATGACTCCATAGCCCAATGGATGGCACATTCCTAACCAATCCTCTTTTGCCAAAACATCCTGCTGCTTTGTTCCTTTCATTCCATAACCTTCTCAGTTAATGATCTCCGACTCAACCCAAAAACCAACCAAATCATTAAAACCCCCTTTGTGCTTCATACCTAGCCTAATACCTCATTTTGAGCTTTCAAAGATATATCATTCTTTGTATTTATGGAGAGATCCCTCTCTGGACCCAGAAGGGCTAGATCTTGAGGTCCCAAAGTGGTTCTGATGTTGTTCGGTCTTTTGGTCTTGCTAATCTGGCCAAAACACTGGAACCCCAACACGACCTCGGGGACTTGATCTTCCGACTTGTCTGAGTCTCCACAAGAGCTCTGAACTCCTGAAACTGCTTGATTACCTCACTCTTGGTCTTCAAGAAATAAATCCAAGTCCTCCTGGAGTGATCATCAATGAATAAAACATAATACTCATATCCACTCAAGGAAACATGAGACGTCTAACCGCTCACATTGGAATGAATCAAATCAAGTATCCCATTCGCTCTGTTGTCACTTCTGGGAAAAGGGGATTTGACAAACTTGCCCATCGCACATCCTCTGCAAGTATCAAAGTGATCAGTACTGAAATCTGGCACACCTGTAGTGATCTCCTGCAATGTCCTCAAGGCTCCATGATACATGTTCCCCATCCCGTGGTGCCAAATATCACACAGCTCTGAACTGCTAGCTCTGCTGCCAGTACTGCTACTCAATGCCAACGGGGCTGAAATGCAAACTTGTACACCTTTGCATGGCGTACACCTATCACTCTAGCTGAATCAGCTGGAGCACCCCTAGGATATATCAGCACCTTTCATCTCCTGAACAATATCTCATATCCTTTGTCCTCCAAAGCTGAGATGGATATGAGGTTCTTCCTCATCCCTGGCACATATAGAACATATGACACCTTCAAGGGAGGTTTGGGTTCCCTATCAAATGTCAATGTCCCCACACCGACTGCTCTAACAACGTTGTCATCTCTGAGTACTACCTCTATATCAGTTCCACTCTCTAAAAGCTCTGAGAAGTACTCACGGACTCCTATCATATGACGTGAAGCCCCACTGTCAACATACCAGACACCTACATATGCTCCGCTAGTGGAGGGAAATGCACACTCCCTCTCAACCTCCATTGCAGGTGATCCTGCACTAGTGGAGTCGCAAGAAATGAACCCAAACTCCCCGTCAAAGCGATCCGTAAATTCCTCTACCTCTGTTGATGTTGCCATGTTCTGGTTATTCCCCTTCTTCTTCTTCTCCGAACACACAACTGCATAGTGTCCCATCTTCTGAAAATTCCAACACTTCACCTAGGAATACTCCTTCTGCGTGTTCCCCTATTTACCTTTACCTTTTCCTTTTCCCCCACCACTTCTTGTGCAATCTTGCTTCTTTCCCTTGCCTTTTTTGCCTCCTGCCAACAGTGCTACATCCTCATCCTGCTCAACTGGTTTGGCTGCCCCAAGCTGACTCTTTCTGATTTTTGTCTGTATGCAATCATCCTAGAACCTCTCCCAATTGGGAAGGGTCTCACGTGCACAAACCCTATCAGCAAAGTTCAGCCATGAACTGGGGAGGCCATTCACTGCAATTCGTACCAACTCAGTGGGTGGAATAACCTCTCCAACTACTACCAACTCATCTCTCACATTAGTAATATTTGTGAGATATCCAGCTGCACTATCAGTCTTACCCATCTTAATGGTCTTCAGCTTCTCCCTTAATACCATTTTTCTATTCTCATTGGTACTCTGGTAGAGATTGGTCAATGTTGTCCACATCTCGTGAGAATTTCTCTTTCCTCTCACATGAGGAATGCAATGATATTTGATTCCGACTAGAATTAGTCTCTTACCCTTGTTATTCTTTTTATTATAAGCTGCCAACTGAACAGCATCAGTAGGCACATTAACAGGGTGTTGTGCGATATGCACCATGACATCCCAGACTTCTACCTCCTCAAAGATGTTCTGCATTCTCTCCTTCCAAACACTGTAGTTACTATGCCCATCCAACCTATCCTCCACCCACAAGCCCAAAGACATGCTTGCTATCCTAAATAAGCTGAAACTAACACTGTTGTAGTAAAGATAAAATTTTCTGTGTGAAAAATCAGCTTGTTGTAATTTCTGAGTGAAAATCAGCTTGCTGTAATTTTTCTTTCTTGCTGTCCCCAACTGCCTTTTCAGCAAAATAACTTCGATACCATGTAGAAATTTCAATTTACCACCCCGGTTTTTAGTTTCACCTTATTTCTCCATATATTTAAATGCCCATTACCATAGCCTTACATTCAACAAGCTAAAAAAATAAATATTTTCTGAAAACACAAATTCTGGAAATTTTCACAATGCTAGAAATGCAGAAATAAAACTCAGCAAAATAAATCAGCCACACAGAAAAATAGACACGTTGATTTTTGGTCAATGTGACCCTGGAAAAACCCCCTACAACTCTTGGGGAAAACCAGTTCAAAAGCTTCTCTTTATTTTCTGAATATTGCTTTTACAGTGAACAGAAAAAAAACACAGAAAAAATTCCAGCAACCAAATTTAGAGACATTCGATTTCCATGCTTGCACACTGCCTTGGAAATTGCGCCAAATCACCAACATCAAAAACAGAAAATATTACAGCATTTATGATAGCATTAAATGTTGTATGACCTCCTCTAGAAGCGTGTCGAAACAACCTGTACTTTTCTGTACGGACTATATGTATTTCGTACAATAGCCTTTCTCAAATTTCGTGCCAAAAATCTAGGTTATAGTTGTTGTCCTTTCCTCGATTTTTGTGCCAAAAATAACAGTAGCACCTCTTCCTCGAAATATGTGCCTGGTTTTGTGCCTCGAAATGTGTGCTTGTTGTTGCTGCCCTCTTCCTCGATTTATGTGTCTCCTCTCTTGAAAACAATGCCTCTCTCTTGCTGTACGGATTTTCTGCCTCGATATTTGTTCCAATAAATGTTGATGCACCTTTGTTGAAAACTCTTCACTGCTGCCCTCCTTCTTCTCACTGCTTAGGAAATCTCCTTAGCTTCCTCTCCTCCTCTCTCAATCTGCTCATGAAATAATGAATGACCTTTTCTCTCCTTTTCCTCCTTTAACCTAACCCTAAGTGACTTTTGGGGAATCCCTAAATCCAATGGCTGAAATAGCTTTAGATCTAGGGCTGAGATTAAATGCTTATTTAAATCTCACTTTCTATTTTTTAATTCACCTCACTTTAATAAAGACCCACTTAGTCATTTATTTCCAAAGTCACTTTTCCTTTCTAATTTTACATTGACTTTATTAAAGTCACTTTAAAATTAGACTTTAGTAACTTTATCAGTTAAAGTCACTTTTAAATTAGATTTGACTTTATAACTTTATAAAGTCACTTTAGGAGAAAAAATAAATTCTTTTGGATGCTTTTCCCTAGGCCAAAGACCAAAGCCTTAGGGAACCACCTGTCCTCCGGTAACCAAATTTCAACACTCCTTCCATCATGAAGTACCAAATGACAACTACATGAGTTCCAACTTCATCATTAATACATGAGATACATAAAATAAAGTAGCTTTTTCCACAAAGGAAAAGCTCCATCTCACAATACATCTCTTCATCCCATGTTTTATGAATTTGATTGAGAATTGATATGCTCTTAGCCCTGTTGGCCTTGTTGGATCCAAGCATCATTCCAACATTATGCAAAAGAAGAAGGGAAGGAGTTATATGGGTAGACAAAGATTTCAAACCATATTCTCCTAATAGTAACCACCGGAGTAAGGCCCTTTACTACCATCCTCCATCTCCTCCATGTAAGATGGACAAACCAAACTCCCCCAAAAGCAACCAAAGCAACAAGAGAGCTTGCTACTTCCTCTCCTCCTCATGTGCATCATGAAGCAAAAACTTACTAATGGACATATGGAATGTCACATCAGCCCAATACAAAGAAACATCATCAATGCACATCATGAGAGCATCATGCCAAGCTTTACCCAATACAAAACACATAGACATAGGAGATGTCATGTGGTGGCCAATCTCTCTCAAGTGAAACAAAATTGAACATGCCTCCTTTTGCTGCATACTATCATTGATACACAAGGCATGAATCAGAAAATCATGAGCTATTAGGTGGTAACCATACTCACCCAAGAGCAGCCAGTGAAACCATGCCTCTTTTTTCATTTCATAAGTGTTCCTCAAGGCATGGATCAAAGAAATAGGAGCCTTTGGGTGGTGACAGGAATCTCCCAAGGACAACCAACGTAATCAAGCTTGCTAGCCCATATAAATCTGCAAGTGGTCATGCAACGCCTTGCTTATCCTCCTCATCCACTCATCCCAATATGGAAGATGAGTGATGTGCTGCATAATCATGGTATTCTCCCTTTGTAGAATACCATCTTGCCCAAACTGATGAAGAACTTTGCACTACATGAAATGTTGAAGTGCACCTCCAATGAGATCTCTTAATGAGACCTTCTTCTCATCCATGGCCTTCCAAAACCAATGAGGTTCTGGATCTGCTGTAGGTAGAAGTTTCTCTTTGAGATGTGAGATTCTC
The DNA here is from genome assembly GCA_034641835.2 of Pinus albicaulis. Lineage (NCBI taxonomy): Eukaryota > Viridiplantae > Streptophyta > Pinopsida > Pinales > Pinaceae > Pinus > Pinus albicaulis. The sequence goes on from CM076580.1 coordinate 364,451,204, forward strand.
ATTGAGAAAGGGTCATCTAGAAAGGAGAAAAGGTTTCTCATCTCAAGATGTCTACAATTTATCATCTTTACCTCCATTGCTTCATGAGTGAAGCTATCTTCAGAATGCTCCAAGAATTATGGGACCTCCTCATCTTCACAACTAATAAGTGACAGTGTTGTAGATCTGCGAAGTGATACATAAATTGTCTCAAAGAAAGGTACAATACTGATCTCATAACCAGTCATTGTACAAAGGATTATGCTCATCCCATTTTCTAAAACTCTACACTTCAACTCAAAAGGTTGAATGTAGCTCAATAATAATGAACTGGGATAGTTCTTAACCTTCTCCTTGATTAGATCAAGGGTCCTCTACGCTGTGATATGATGCTGCTTCAAATCAGCACTATGTTCTAACCTTGATGGAATTTCCCCATAAGTTTCAATAATATCTACTGAAACAATAGGTGATGAATGTGTATGCATACCTTGGATCAACTGACATGAGGGAACTTCTTGACAGAACACAAGAGTTCCTCCAACCGGGACAATAGTGCCTCCAACTGCTTGTAAGAGTAATGGTTGTTCTTCTCCAAGTGTACCAGCGCTGGAATTCTCCTCCTTTCCCTCATGCATCTCCTGAATCATTCACGAGACTCTATATATCAAGAGCTCAAGACTATATTGCAAAGATGAAAGTGTCTCTTCTCCAGATGCAAGTACTTCTGCAGCTGGTGGTGAATGTAGTGACTTCTTGTCCAGAGTGACAAGATTGACATCCTCCTCCTTAGGAAATTTCACTTTGTGACACATCTTTGATTTTCTCCCATCAAATTTCTTCCTCAACTTGTGAAATAAATCTGAATATTTAGTCACCTTTGCATGTTCCATGTGACCAAACCACCAATCATTAGCTTCATCTAAAATATGAAGTGCTGCAATTTGAACAACCTCTCCTTCAGCTACAGGATGTAGCTTGAAAAATGCATCTAACTCTCTCCTCCAAGCCTTAACATTTCTTGAGGAAGATCCATCAAATGTAGGCAAATAGAATCTATTATGCCTCTTTCTTCTATTGTTGCTATAGGATCCTCTTTTTTCTTTGATTTTGAACAATTTTTGGAGAGTTAGCTTCTCCTTGAATGCTCTAGAATGTGCTTTGTACTCTTCAAGATATAGGCTGAGAGTCTCAAGTTCATTTATTTCTTCATTTCTACACCTTTCACCTTCTCCAAAGAAAGTTGGCATAGTGGATATATGAGGAGATCTAGGATTCTCCGGTTTTCTTCTCTGCCGATCGGAAGTGCTTGGACCTTCCTCATCACATCTTCTTCTCGGATCTTCTTTCTACCTTTCCTCTTTCATTTGATTGACCTCCTTGGGGAGATCTTTCATAGATCTATAGACATGAGTGGCAGTATTTTCTTCCTCCATGATAGATCTCAGCTATCTTCTTCTTCTTTAGATGCAAAATATGAAGTGTACAGAAGCTGAGCCAAAGATCATGCTCTGATACCACTGTAATATCCCAAAAGTGAGAATGCAGCAATACTTAAACACAATATAAGAACTGCAACAAGATAAACAATAAATCTTAAGACAACATCAAAATTTACAGAGAAGTTGAGCCATTTTATTATATGGATATGATTTAGTTACATAATGTACAAGAATATGAGTAGAGCTATCCAAAAATATGGTCTAGAATCATCCAGAAAACATGCTACAATAGGTACAATGTATTGGAGAGGCATTGAAGCAAATACTGTGTTGTCCCTTCAGCAGAATATGATCATATAGTTGCAGGCTAAAAAGGAAAATGCAGATCTACTCAAATATGGAGCTCAGATGATGCCAAGATTCAAGATCTGGCCAATGTGATGGATTCCCAAGATAACCCAGAAAGTATTTTCCAGATCTACAACTTTGGAAAATCACCTCCATAGGATTTGATCCTTGATCTGCTGGGAAATACAGATCTAAAGCTAGATCTATCAAATAGATGGCTGAAATATGTTGCAAGATCAGATCTAAGCTTGAAAGGTTGATCCCTTCTTCAGATCTACAAGCTAGAAGCTCTAGATCTAGCTTCTCAATCCTCCAATGAATATTTCAGCTGTTGCAACACAACTTCCAATAGAAACTGTGCTATGAGGGAAAGAGAGGCCTTCTGCCTACTGAAAAATGCTGCAATAAACTCCAAGTTGATGGAAATACTGATGGAAATGTGAGGGGATGATCCCTCATAGGATTACTAACTGAAATGCTAGTAACTTCCTTCCTCCTTTTGCATCTGCAAGATGGATAGCGTAATTCCTGAAGGAAATACTGCTACTAGGAGGTCAATAAATTTTGGCCTAATGCCAGATCTAAAATGAAGCTCTTGGAAGCTGATCTTTAAGCCCAAGGTGATAGGAATAAACCCTCATTAGTTCTCCAGCTAAAGTACAAAAGACAACTTCCTCCTTCCAAACTGATCTTTAGAAATCTGCAATTTCTGAATATGGATGTTCTGCAGAAAGTAGGAAAAGAGATGTGGCACTAATGCCTGATGTAGAATGAATTACAATACTCTTTCTATAGCTACTCTAAGAAAGAGGTGGGATTCCCGACCAGGAACACCCTGTGCTAAACAACACTTGCAATCTCTACTAAACAGCCCGAGAAAGCAATGGAATGTCACATGACAATTCCATATCTGAAAAGATATTTAAATCAAGAATAATCAACATACCTCCATCCTTGTCTTCATCTTATTTATATAATTTTTGAGCCTTCCCAAGCCTTGGCCCTCATCTAGACTGTGCAGTGCACGTGGACAAGATCCTTCAGGTTTGATTGCATTGTTTGACCAAATCAACCATCATGTCTAGGTGCAATGTACACCCTCTCCATAAAGTGTGTTTTATTTGCACAACATCCTCCATCACTTTATCATAAATGTCCCATGATTTTTTTTTTGACATCTTCAAGATCTTAGTTGACTGTGTCAACCTCCATGATCTATCTCATTAATGAGACAGGTGCTCCAATTTCATTCACATTAGCAGTTTCTCAACCACCTTATTATGAAGATCTAGGCTTAATTAATCCACATTCACACACACAAAGTGGATATTTATTCATACTAAGGATTATGGGTCCCTCCACCCCTTTATTTGCTAAATTCATTAAGAAAATCAAGGACTCCAATATTCCAAATATGATGTGAAAATTTGGGAATATTACAATGTAGGTTTTAACCCTATACAAAAATTATCTGCAAATGAACTCTTAAAATAGAAAATAAACTGTAACGTGAGCATAAAACATTAAACAAATATACACATACATTTTCCCCTCGATCCCAAAACTGGGACTACCAGATTGATTTTTCATTATATTCCTTCCAATGTTACAACACATATATATACATGACAAAGCATTCATAAAACTCAATCCATTAACCCTATATTAGAGCATAATCATAATTCCCTTGACCAGATCTTCAAAATTCCATTGACATAAACCCATCATGCCAAAAGCCATGTGCTAAACCCATGCACAAAACCATAGGTATGTAAGCCCACCTAATTTAGGTTCCAAAAAAAATTTCCTGAGCCACTACCCTAGACCCCGTGCAAGGGGGCTACCACCCCCCTCCAAACCCCCCAATAGGGGAGGTTGGCCCCCCCTACTGCACCGGACACAACGAAGGGGTAGCATCCACCCCCCCCCACTTCGCACATGGGACTAGTCGTGGAAAGAATATAACACACACCCAACATTCTATCGCTTGTTGTTTTCTTTCCACATGAGAGCTTAGTCATTTGTCTAGCCTTGCAATCCCCATTGTTTCTCTACACCAATATAACTTCTCAGTGCTCACAGACTTCATCAATGCATCTGCAAAATTCTTCAAAGTGTCCACCTTTACCAACAACACCTTTTAATCCTAAGCCATCTCTCTCACAAAGTGATACTGAACATTGCATGTGATTTGGCTTTGAATGATAAGCAAGATTATTAGCCATGAAAATTTCACTTTGGTTATCACAGTCTATCATTACAACTCACTACACCAAACCCATACTTGAACACAATCTCTGCAACCAAACTGCTTCCTTAATTTCATGAGTCGTTGCCATGTACTTTGCCTCTGTAGTTGAAAGAGCCACTACAGACTATCTTTTAATCATACAACTAACTACACCTATAAATAGGTTTAACACATACCCACTTGTAGATCTTCTTTGATCTTGATCTCTAGCCCAGTCTGCATTAACGAATCCATGGATGTCCAAAACTTTATCCAATCATGGTCTCCCTTGGTAGCACAAACCATACTCACTAGTGCCACACAAATACCTAAAAACCTTCTTCACTGTTGTCCAATGCTCCTTCCCTAGATTTGACATAAACCTGATCAGAACTCCCACTGCATGTGCAATGTCTGGTCTAGTACAGAAAATTACATACATCAGGCTACCCACTGCACTTTCATATGGAACACGATACATGTCATCTTCCTCTTCTTGTGCCTTAGGACATTGTTCAGCAGATAAATTTACACCTACATGAATAGAAACCTTCACCGTTTTTCTATCTTGCATATTAAACCTCAGAAATATTGTCTCTACATAATTCCTCTAGTTTAACCATAGCTTCCTCCTTTCCCGATCTCATTTAATTTCCATGCCCAAAATATAGTTTGCAGCACCAAGATCCTTCATGTAAAATTTGGAGGACAATTTTGTCTTCAAATCCTCAATAATTTCTTTTCCATTTCCAACCAAAAACATATCATCCACATACAAGACCAAATAAATAACATAGTCACCAATTAATTTAAAATACACACAGTGATCCACTTTTCTTCTGTTGAAGCCAAGTCCCTATATATATGTATAAATTTTTCTATACCACATCCTTGGAAATTGTTTTAACCCATACAAAGACTTTTTTAACCTGCATCTCCTCTTACGGATCCCTGTGAAGAAATTTTATCTTCATATCCATCTATTCTACCTCAAAATAAATGCAACAACAGATAAAAGTAATATAATAGAAGTTACCTTGGAAATAGGAGATAAAATATCACCAAAATCAATTTCTGAAACCTAGGAATAACCTTTTTCTACCAACAGAGCTTTGTATTTATCCACCTTGACTTATGCATTCATCTTCTTCTTAAACACCCATTTTCTACCAATGGGCTCCCTTCCAGCCGAAAACTCCACCAGATCCCATGCCTCATTTTTGTGCAAGGATATCATTTCATCAACCATGGCCTCCTTCCAAAGATTTCCATCCTCTGAATCCACTGCCTCCCTAACAGTTATGGGATCATCATCAATGATAGATAAAGAAAAATTTGAATAGAAAGAATATGGACTATACCTTTCTAGTTGCCTTCTTTCTCGAGTTGATCTTCTAAAAGCTAGAGTTTGTGGCTCTTCCTCTTCTGAATCTTTTTCTGCTGTAGAGTATGATTCATCCACCTTTAGCTCAAACTCTATCTTATCAGGTTCCTTTGGTAAGACTTAATGTTTAATAACATCTTTTACCTCTTTAAACATGCATCTCATCTATACACAACCTTCCTTGTTTTTGGGTTCCAAATATTACAAACGTTTAAACCATCCTTATACCCAATAAAGATGCACCTTTCAATTTTACCATCCAACATGGTTCTTTTCTCCTTTGGAACATGTACATATGCATCACAGCCAAATACCCTCAGATGTGAAAGAGAGGGTTTCTTACCAGTCCATACCTCATGTGGAGTTTTATCCTCCAACACTGATGAAGGTGATCTATTAACCAGGTAACATGCAGTCTCCACTGCCCGGAATTCTAGTCCTAACCTGGAACCACAGAGCATGTGTCTTGCCTTTTCCATCTGTTAGTAATCCTTAGTTTCCCAAGGTTGAGAAAGGAAACCAAAGAGGTAACCACAGACCAAATCTTGACTTTGTATCTAGCCCTACCAAATCAGATAGGGCTCTCTCATAATCAACCTCACAACCAATGGAAGTGACTGGAGAATATTATGGTTTTAGGCTAGTTATCAGCTCAATATGGTTTTGATTAGGTTTTTCTAGATAAAGAAGCACCAGGTTTATGAACTAGGCCAAGTATTCCAAAAGATCAGTTGTAGACACAGAATGAGGCAAGGTAGGTTTAATCATTGACACAAAATAGATTTTTCATTGTAGTATGGTGATGAGGAAATCAGATAAAGAAACTAAGTGAGCATACATGCATGAATTCACTTGTTATAGGATAAAAACACTTATATGATAATATCAATAAAAAAAGGGCATTATATGTAATGAAATCTGTTTAAAACTTAGGAGATTAACACAAGAAGAACATAGATGGATGCTAAAACTGCTTAATCATCAGATCCATAAAGAAAACTAGAGAAAACAATGCCACTGACCACAACACATGAATCCCATAAAAATAGTTGCAACTGTCTGTATATTATTTATGCATAGAGTCAAATACACCCGTTCCAAAAAAGTGTGAACTTCGAGTATCCAACCTTCTCTTTGACTTGTTTCTGAGTAAATATAGAGGAAAAAAAATATTCCACCTCTAATGGGTTGACTCGTAATCCATATAAACTAATTCATGAACCTAATTACTCATTCCCAAATCCTAGGGAAGTTAGAAACGACTTTCCCCTTTTTTAGCTAACTAATTGAGATTATCTCTCAAAGCATTGATCACAAGATTATTTACAATGATAATAATTAATAAGCCTATTAATCATCAGATAACTCACGAGTCAAAAATTTACATCATCCAAGTTTTACCTTCGACCTCCACGTGCAGTGAAAAATATCTAAACAAAGAAACGCAACAACTTTCCCAGAAACACATCAAATGTATTTAATTGAAACGCAAAAACTTTGGCTTGATTTTTAGATGACTTGTAAGAGGTTCTGAATGTTTCTTAAGGCTTGTGAAGAAATATTAGGATGTATAATATACCCGGGGACCATTAAGTCATCCAAAATCATCATTTTAGCCCCCTCAAAATTAATTTTTAAAACAAGTGTTTAGAAACACAGCAAATTCTCCAGAAGCACAACGAAAAAAATAGGGGTCAAATATGAACTAATATATTTTTAACCATAACACTTTTTACAAAAATGGGAGAGGTTTATGTAGATAAATAAAAACCTCTCTCATTTTTTGGAAGTTCATTTCTATTTTCTAGGAATCCGTGCCACAAAATAATGACTAAAACACACAAGAAAAATTAGAGAATTTGATTTTCTGAAATAGGTCTCCGAGAAATTTGAATATCTCCCAATATATGATACTTGTGTAGAAACTGAAGGAATTTATTTTTATTGGGTTTGTACTTAACAAAAACCTCTTTTGGTTTTCCAAAATTCATCTTCATTTGGTCAACAATGTCTTTTGAAAATGATGTCCAAAAACATAGTCAAAAGAACAACGAATTTCAAAGGAGGGAAATGAGAGGGAAGGGGGGTAGGAAAAATTATAAGAAAATTATGGGGGGTAGGGATAGATTTTAGGAAGAAAATGGAGGTGGAATTTATTGAAATGAGTGAGAAAATAGGGGTGAAAAGAGCGAATTATAGACCTAGGGCGAAAACTAGGTTTTTTGGGGAAATGGTGAAATGAGATGGAAGGGGGGTAGAAAAAATAGTAGAAAAATTATGGGAGGTAGGGATAGGTGTTAGGAACAAAATGAAAGTGTAATATACTAAAATTAGTGAGAAAAGGGGGGGGGGGCGTCAAAACACTGGCCTAGGGTAAAAGTGTAGCAGATTTCTAAGGTTTTGGGGAAAATGAGGAAATGAAAGGATTTTAAAGAGCGGAATGATGGGGAATGGTAAGTGAATGATGATGGAGTATGTGTGAACATAAAAATAAAGGTCTTGACTCTTGAATGAAGCTATGAACCATGGAAGAGGGATAGCGTAGCAAAAACTCTAGCAACTTCCCAGAAGCATAGTAGATGCGCAACACTGCTTTAATTCTTCTTTCTGGCTTAGTTGCAAAGTTTTTGAGGCTGAATTTGAGCTCCTTAAATGCATGTCACTATTAATAGAACCAACTTGTACTCCTTGAAGAATTTTATAATTTGAAAATTCAAATTTTACCTCCCTTTGTCATGATGACCAATTTCTCCATCATTTGGATGATTTGAGATAGGATATGGCTTGATGATACATTTATACAGAAGGTATGATGATTATTTCAGTTGAAGATGTATTTTCCTCCATGTGACATAGATGTACCTTAATTCTCTTTGAAACACTTTATTTTCCTAATTGCTAACTCCCATAATGAAACTTTTTTATGACCATAATGGATGACAAGACTCCCTTTTTGATGGCCAGAATGATGACTGAGATAATGATGAACATCATATGCATATTCTTGACCATGACTTATAAATTTGACTCTAAAAATATCAATTATTATGATTCCATGACCAATATGATGACCAACTAACTCATTTGATGACTTATGGTAGGAAATGATGGCAATGACCATGATGGATTTTTGTGACCTTGGATAAGTGGAGGGAGTAGAAATGATACCTAGACAATAACTTGGAACCATTTGACAATCAAGAGACATGTCAAATTTAATTTTCAAATATTATAATTTGACCTAAGACTCGAGAAAATTTGATCACTGTGAATATAGGACACTAACATCATCAATGGCTTATTCATTCTTTTTGCAACTCTGTTTTTTTGAGGTGTGTATGGAGTAGTATTCTTCCATGTTATACCACACTTCTGACAGAACTATTCAAATTCCTTCTTGCATAACTCTTCTTCTCTATCTAGTTTTCCACAAGAGACTTAAATTAATTAAACCTGTCAAAGACTTCAGATTTATTCCAAAGGAAATGTATACATGTATTCCTCGAGAATTCATTTATAAATCAAACATAGTACACATACATACCCAGTGATGGAACCGGCATAGGTCCAAACACATCACTGTGCACAATCTCTAATATCTTGTTCACCCTCTTAGCACTAGAAGGGAAACTCACCCGATTTTGCTTCCCACATACACAATGTTCACAAAAATTAAAATCTAGAGAAAAATTAGACATACCTTCTGCCATACCATTACCATGTAGTATTAAAAGGCCCTTCTCTCCAATAATTCCAAGTCTTTGATGCCATAGCATGGTCTTTTCTCCAAAACCACTAGGCTTTCTACTCCACTTTCAAGAACCACATAAATTTCGCACCCATCAATAACAATGCTACCCAAAAGCTTTTATAGAGTTCCAATCCAAACTCCTCGCATAAATTATAGTGCTATGTGAACCATCTTGCAGGTATCTTTCTTGAACACTGTTTTTACACCTGCATCATCCATATTGCTTACAAAAATCAGATTTTTGGCCAATGCAGGAATATGCAGAACACCGGGAAGTGCTCTAATCCTTCCACCTTGCAACTTCAACTTGAATTTTCCATGTCTGATGATTTTGGCCTTCCTATCATCCCCTAAGAAGACATCACCTCCATTATACTTCTAATACTTGCAGAACCACTCCCTACAGGGATTGAAGTGAAAGGATGCACCTGATTTAATCAACCATGCCTCATGATCTACATGTGTATTTGAAGAAAAATTAAAGTACACATTCCCACCTTCATCTAAGGTGGTTTTCACCTCTATAGAAAGAGCATCATCATATCCCTTTCCTTACTTAGAAGCTTTAGATCTACAGTCCTTTTTGAAGTGCCCTTCCTTTCCACATTTCCAGCACGCCTTTATAGGCTTTCTTGGAGATTTATATCTCCCTCTAGATTTAGATCTCCCACGCAAGGAATTTTTTTTTTGTTCTGGGACCATCCTTGTACAAACAAGGCATCTCCATTCTGGCCCTCCATATTTTTCCATCTCATCTCATCTGACAACAAGGATGATACTATTTCATCAAAATTAAAGGTAGTTATATTGCTACTTATTGCAACAACCAGACTATCCCACGAATATGGTAGAGAACACAACAAGTTGATGCACTTATTTTCATCTAAGATTTTAATATCAACAGATAACAAATGAATTACCTTAGTATTGAAGGCATTCAAATTCTTTGTCTATGAGTCTCCATCCTTCATCCTCGGGTTACAGAACATTTTTTGCAGGAACAATTTGTTCACCAGAGACTTATATTTGTACAAAGTCTCTAAATTTTCCCACAAAGACCTCATCGTAGCTTCCTCGAATACATTCAACAATACCAAATCTAAGATACACAACTGCATTGTGCTCTTTTCCTTCTGATCCAACTGCAACTAGTCTTCATCTGACATTATCGTTAGTTTAGTTTCCGGATCTACCACGATCCACTGATATTTATCCACCAACAAATCCTCCATCTTGAGCTTCCACAACTCAAAACTATGATCATTAAATTTCTTGATCTCTATATTTCCTTCCCTCTCCATCTTCTTTCACTGCAAGAATTGATCTCAAGGATCTCCCACTTAACAGGGTCTACCATAGACTTGAGCAAAACCCCTCAGCAGCAAAGGTGTCTCCTTGATGCCGAAACAACTCTAATAGAAAATGTAGGTTTTAACCCTGTATATAAATTATCTAGAAACAAACTCTTAAAACATAAAATAAAAAATAGCAAGAGCATACAACATAGAACGGATATACACAGAGATTTTCCCGTGGATCCCAAAACTAGGACTACCAGATTGATTTTTCATTATATGCCTTTAAATGCTACAACACATATATATACATGTCAAATCATTCATAAACCCTAATCCATTAACCCTGTATTATAACATAACCATAGTTCCCTTGACCGGATCTACAAAATACCATGGATAGAAAACCATCATGCCCAAAACCATGTGTTAAACCCGTGCACAAAACCATAGGTAGGTCCTCCCACCTAATATAGGGTACAAAAAAAATTCTCGGGGCTTCGCGCATGGGGCTAGTCATGGAAATAATATAACACACGCCCAAAATTATCCCACTTGTTGTTTTCTTTCCACAAGGGGCCATACGAGAGATTAGTCATTAGTCCAACCCTGCAACTCCATTGTTTTTCTGCACTAAGAGAAATGTAGAAATTATATGCACTAAGCATGGATATGTCATTGATTCACCTGATCTCACACTATTTAATTTTATGCAAAATACTGAATCAATTCCACTTGTTAATATTTTGCGGAAAAAATAATTGCACACGCATGTGAAGCATAAACAAATATAATCAATTGCACATAACACAGTTTTTAACCAGGAAGGCCTGAAGCTGGAAACCCCAACTATATATTATGTATCATGGAATCATATGACAATCCTCATACAAAGCTTATCAAGCTCTCAGTACAGTACAATCGTCATACACTAATCAGGAACAATCTTGCAAATCCATGCACCGATCATTGCCACCTGCTAGCCTACCTCCACTACGCAATCCCTGCTAAAGAACATCTCTGAATGAATTCGAATTACTCTTGCCCTTTCACCTATCTCTCCACTGGGTCTCCACTGAAACTGCCATGCACTGTAGTTAACTGTTGTGTTCAGTTGATTAATGAGTTATTATTTGTGAATTAATTCACTCCACTCTCACTAGTGTATCATTCATTTAGACTAGATACAACTAGCTCAACTGAGTCTAATTGAGTTAAACTAAATACAACTCCATAACTACTTCTTCCAACTGTGTCATAACTCTTCCACTTGAGTTCTAACTGAGTCCTCCATGCATTAGCTCCAGTAAACCCTTGGGAATTGCGTAATTCCCTCAGTCCACTGATGTGCCACATCTGTGCACTGAAACAAAGTGCAACAAGAGAATAAGTTGTTGTTTAGTGTCTGATTATTATTAAGAGATAATAATAATCGACATGCATCTATATTTAGATCAGCAATATATAAATAGACTTCGCCCAATATTCTAAAAATAGAATTTCATCTATTTTTCCAACTTGACCAACCATCCACAAATAGCATCATGCAACTTCTGAAATATGATCATCATGTCTAAAAATAGACATAGTCTAAAAATAGATTTGCGCCAAAAAAAGCCTGCGGGCCCACTTAGTGAAGGTGACTCTTTTCACTAAGCTCATCATCTTGTTGAATCTCAACACTCCCTCTCAACAAGACAGGGATTATATTTCACCCCGATCCTGCCTCTATGGTATTCAAATTTGCTCCTGGTGAGCACCCTCATCAGAATATCTGCATCCTGATCCTCCGTAGGATTGTACTGAAGCAACATGATCTTTTTTTGCACACAATATCTGATATGATGATACTGAATATCAATATGTTTAGATCTATCATGAAACACAGGATTAACTGAGAGTTTAATGCAACTCTGATTATCACAATGTATCATTGTGGGATCTAAATGTGAACCGAAGGAACCAACCAGGATCTTCCTCATCCAGATAGCCTCACATGCAGCTTGACTTGCTGCCATGTATTCTGCTTCCACTGAACTGAGCGCCACGGATCTCTGTTTCCTACTGTACCAAGAAACTGCCATAGATCCGATACTGAAAATCCCTCCTGATGTGCTCTTTCTATCTGTTGGGCTTCCTACCCAATCTGCATCCGTGAAGCCATGCAACTTCACCTCATCCGTCCGTTCTGCACCATAAACCATACTCGTATGTGCCCCCGAGATACCTCAAACATGCTTGCCTACCTTCCAAAAGAGCTTGGTAGGCTTAACCATCGCCAGGAAAGTCAGGTTCACCGCATAGCATATGTCCGTATTGTTTTGACTAAATAAGAGTGAGTTAACCACCAACTGGCCGAGACAACTATGGGCATCCACTTACCTCTGCCGATGTAGCATCCTCTTTCTTCCAATTTCCTGGAAGAGGAGTGTCGATAGGCTTGTAGCCTTGCATGTGAAACTTCTCCAGTATCTCCTGGGCATACTTTCCTTGAGACACAAACAGTTCACCTTCCTGCTGCCATATTTCCAATCCAAAGAAATAATGAAGGAGGCCCAAATCCTTCATCTCAAACTCCTTTGCAAGATCTGCCTTGCATGAGTGTATCAACTGCTCATCACCTGTTAGTATTAAATCTTCAACATAAAGTACAATTATCAAAATCTTACCCTCCACCACAATTTGGTACAGTTTTGCATCCGCCTCACTCTTGGTGAAGCCAAGTCCAGTGAAATAGTTGTCGATCCAAGTGTACCAAGCATGTGGTGCTTGTTTCAGCCCATATAGCGCTCTTTTGAGCTTGCACACATGCGACTCGATGCTGAAGATCTCAAATCCTTCAAGCTGCTCAATGTACACCTCTTCCTCAATGATCCCATTAAGCAATGCAATCTTCACATCCATCTGATGAATGTGCCAACCCATATGCGCTGAGAGAGCAAGGATGGTCTGTATGGATAAATACCGTGCGACAGGTGCAAATGTTTCTTCATAGTCAATCCCCTCAATATGTGAGAAGCCCCAGGCAACAAATCTTGCCTTATGCTTCTCGACGCTGCCATCAGTAGCTTGCTTTACCTTGTAGATCCATCTTGATCCTACAACTGATTTTCCCATCGGCCTTGGAACAATCTCCCAAGCACTTTTTCTGACAATGGAGTCATACTCCTCCACCATGACATCTACCCATGTGGGCTCCTGCACTGCTTTTTCAAAAGAAGATGGCTTTGTCATGATACACTTGCTCATAAGAGCCATGTATCCAGTAAATCGGTCATGTGACTGTCTCTGTCTACGCTGTGATGTAGGGACTCCTACATTCTGTGCCGCATCAAGCTTCAGTCTCTCAGCTTCTATGTTACGCTTTCTGCCTTTTCTGATGTCTGGTTATGCATGAGTGGACTCCTCCACTCCATGAATCTCCTCCTGTGGTTGATCCACATCTAGAGGCTCATCTTTCGAAACAAGAAATTCCTCCTCCGCATGCAAGTATAGCTCCCTCTCAAGCGACAACTTCATGGCTTTCACCTCATTTAATTTTATATCCCGTCGCACAACAGTCATCTAACTGTCTGGAAAATACACACGATAATTATGGGGTGTTTCTGTGTACCCCACAAATATCCTAACTTCTGCAGTCAGCTCCAGCTTCTTCCTAGCGTCCTTTGTCACATGAATGTAAACAGGTGAGCCAAAAATATTCAAATGAGAACTATCAGGCTTCTTACCAATGAAAGCTTCTTTAGGTGTACTCATGCAAAGCACTCTATGAGGACAACGGTTTTGCACATAAACCGCAGTATTGCATGCTTCTGCCCACAAGTGCATCGGTAGGCCCTGGTCATGCAGCGTCGCTCATGCAACACCAACGATCGTTCTATTATTTCTCTCCGTGACCCCATTCTGCTATGGGTAATGAGGCACTATGAGTTCTCTTCGAATTCCTTCTTTGCTACAGAAGTCTTTGAATTCGCTCGAGATGTATTCACCACCATTATCGCTCTGTAGAGCTTTCACTTGCTTCCCCGACTCCTTCTCCACCAATGCCTTGAACTCACAGAACTTTGAGAATGTTTCACTCTTCTTCTCATGAAGCAAGATCTAGGATTCAGTCAGAATATTCATCAATTAATACAACATAATACCCGTAAGCTTTAAGGGCGAAAACCGAGAAAGGTCCACACACGTCTGTGTGAATTCTCTCCAGGATCACCGAAGCATGGTTCTCCTTCTCATGAAAGGTGGTCTTCACAAACTTACCCATACTACATCCCTTGCACTAATCTGACTATGCAAGAGTACCCTTGGGAATTCCAATAGAAATCTGCTGCAAAATCTTCAAAGCGCCATGGTGAAGATGGCCCAATCTCTCGTGCCATAATTCACCCTCATCCCGGCTCACCACTTCTTTTGCTTTGCCCACCATTTCAGCGCAGCCATCTACCTCCAGATTGTAGATATTCTTAATTCGAACCCCTATCTTCTTGGTTTGACCCATTTTTTCTGTCGAAGGAAGGCTTTTCTCTAACTGAAAACAACATCATAACCTTTGTCTTCCAGCATTGCGACCGAGACCAAGTTCTTCTTTAGACCTGGAACATGCATGACATTATTCAACAAGAATGGATTACCAGACTCCCTCTCAAAGGTAATGGTCCCAATGCTAGTCGCATTGTACTGACCATCGTCACCCATCTCTATATGCATCTGGAGGTCCTTCTCCTCCAAGACACTAAACAACGCTTTGTCTCCCGTCATATGGAAAGACACACCACTATTAAGATACCACACCGATCCCATACAGCTTGAAACCAAGCATGCGATCAAGGAGAAATAAAGCTCAAATTTTGAGGCTAAGGCCTCTCCAGCTGCAGATCCAGCAGCCTTCTTGTTCTTCTTCTTCTATGGACAGTTAGTGGCGAAATGTCCATGTTCGTGAAAGTGAAAACACTTCACTTTGGAAAAATCCTGCTTCTTGTCTTTAGCATCGGATTTTGAAGGATGTTTCTTCCCCTTCCCTTTCCTTGATTTGGCAGCCAAAGAAAAATTCTCTTCATCTTCATTCTTCAATGAAGATCCATCCCTCGTACCCTGCCTTATCTCCTCCTGCACAAGATCCGACCAAAGTCACTCCCATCCCGGCAGTTTCTCCCGTCCATTGACAGAATCTTCGTAGCTATGCAAACTCTTTGGAAGCCCAAGGAGAGCCAAGCTCACCAAGTCTTCATCATCAACAGTAACCCCCACACTTCCTAGTTCATCCTTGTAGTGGACAAACTTCGTGAGGTATTTTGGAATACTGTCGCCCTTCTCAATTTTTATTTTTCTAAGCTTGCCTTTAAGCGCCAACTTCCTCTGGTCACTTTTGCTTTGGAAAAATTCTGTCAAAGCCTTCCACATTAAGAATGGAGTGGCTTTCCCATGAAATCTGGACACAATATGGTCCTTCACACCTTCCAACAGTATTCTTCTCGTCTTTGTTCTCATCTTTTTCCATGCGTCAAGTAATGTAACATCGCTAGATCTCGGCTTAGGAATATCGCTATCGATGAACTCCTTCAGCCCATTATCCTCCAGCACCACCTCCATCCTGTCCTTCCAGGCTATGTAATTCGAGCTCCCATCAAGGGCATACTCCAATCGCAACCCATTGAAAGGCATTTCAATGTATACTCAACTTCTGCACTAAGAATCTTCTATAGCAAATTTGAATTGTCCACCAGCACAAACTCACTTCACAATTGCAATATTCAATCAATAATGCTCTGATAC
Organism: Pinus albicaulis; assembly: GCA_034641835.2. NCBI lineage: Eukaryota > Viridiplantae > Streptophyta > Pinopsida > Pinales > Pinaceae > Pinus > Pinus albicaulis. The sequence goes on from CM076580.1 coordinate 364,467,405, forward strand.
CATGTAGAAATTATATGCACTAAGCATTCATATGTCCTTGATTCACCTAATCTCACACTATTTAACTTTATGCAAAATACTGAATCAATTCCACTTGTTAATCTTTTGTAGAAAAATTAATTGCACACACATGTGAAGCATAAAAAAAAATAATCAATTGCACATAACACAGTTTTTAATTTGGAAAGCCTGAAGCTAAAAACCCCAACTATATATTATGTATCATGGAATCATATGAAAACCTCATACAAATCTTATCAAGCTCTTAGTACAGTACAATCGTCATACACTAATCATGAACAATCTTGCAAATCCATGCACTGATCATTGGCACATGCTAGCCTGCCTCCACTGCGCAATCCCTGCTGAATAATAGCTCTGAATGAATTCGAATTACTCTTGACTTGACTGTGCAATCCTCATTTGCAACTCAAATGTGTGTGTGATGCAATCAATGCATCACTATAGTCACAACAAATAGTCCATCTTGCCCTTTCACCTATCTCTCCACTGGGTCTCCACTGAAACTGCCATGCACTGTAGTTAAATGTTGTATTTTTCAGTTGATTAATGAGTTATTATTTGTGAATTAATTAACTAATTAATTCACTCCACTCTCACTAGTGTATCATTCAGTTAGACTAGATAAAACTAGATCAACTGAGTCTAACTGAGCTAAACTAAATACAACTCCATAACTACTCCTTCCAACTATGTCATAACTCTACCACTTGAGTTCTAACTGAGTCCTCCATGCATTAGCTCTAGTAAACCCTTGGGAATTGCGTAATTCCCTTAGTCCACTAATGTGCCACATCTGTGCACTGAAACAAAGTGCTCCAAGAGAATAAGTTGTTTTTTAGTGTCTGATTATTATTAAGAGCTAATAATAATCGACATGCATATATTTTAGATCAGCGATCTATAAATAGACTTCGCCCAATATTCTAAAAATAGAATTTCATCTATTTTTCCAACTTTACCAACCATCCACAAATAGCATCCTGCAACTTTTGAAATATGATCATCATGTCTAAAAATAGACTTGCACCAAAAATAGCCTGTGGGCCCACTTAGTGAAGGCGACTCTTTTCACTAAGCTCATCATCTTTTTGAATCTCAACAATAAATTCTTAGTCGTGTAAATAATATAACACACACCCAACACCTTCAAACATGGGAATATCAGAAGGTAGCTTGGAGGGCATGGGTGGCCACTAGTGATCATGATGGATGGGGTCATTAGTTAATTTAGCTAAATCTGATAAATGGAGAGAAGATAAAATGAATTGTGGATTTGAATAAATGGGTCATAGGCAGGAGAAGCTCCTGACCAACCTTGCATTCCCCCCATATACAGATTATATGTATTCACTTGCTGGTGTAGAAAAGGGTTCCCCCCAGCAAAAGGGTGTTGCGGGCTAGCATAACTAGTATATGGATGTTTCCCCCTGTTATCACCAAAATCGAACCCTGATAGTCTACTCATCAGGTGGACTTTGTGTAAGTATTTCAAACCAATATTTTGACTAAGGCTTAGCCTCCTCAGCCTGAGAGGGCTCTCTCAAGGGTTAATGATATGGAATAAATATATAGATAGATGGCTAACTCTATGAATTAAGTATTGATTTTTTATATTTGCAGGTTGAAAAGATGAAGGCTAATACTACCATTGGGCTTATGGAGTCAACAAATCAGTAGGTTCAGTGGCAAGGTTTCTTGACATGGAAGCTGAGGAAAATAGGTGTCTTAAACAAAGACAACTCACTCAAGAACATAGGTCAACACATTCATTTCATTACTAAAGGAAGTCAGAGCATAGAGTTATGAATTATGAGTAATAGCAATGAAATCTACTGCTAGTGGTTCAAAGGCAATTCACTCATAAAACACAGAAAAACATAGTCATCTCATTAATAAAGGAAGTCAGAGCATAGGGTTATGAATTCTGAGTAATAGAAATGAGATCTACTGCAAGTAGTTAAACATAACATGTAGATCAAGAAAACATTAAAACCCTATGAGAAACTCAAATCTGTCAAGAAGAAAACCTCTCTGCATTACTGATCACATTCCATTACATGAAGCAGTAGTTTTGCCAAAAAGTCTCCAAAATTTTGCTAATTCGACCTCTTTATCCTTTGTAGATGATTTACAATATAGGATAAGCTTATCCTCCACTAGACACCTTGAATGCCCATGCTTTGACACCTTTTCTAATCATAGACATGCTATTAATTACAAATTGACAGCTATAATGCTTATGAAAAGTCCTAATTCTAATAGGACTGAAACTCTTTAAATATCCTCCTAACAACCTTATCTAATAATTATTACATATTTTTCCATCTACAATCCCATGAAGTCGAATTTTGATGCTAACCCTTTAACTTGATGTGACCATGCTGTTGATGATCATGTTCTCTTAAAAACTAGGAAACATGTTTTCCTGTTTTTCAGCCCTTTGATTCCCTTATCTGTTTTGAGCATTTTAACCATTAATGAATCATGTATACATGTGTCATGTTGTCAAAAATTCACCATATATCTTCAAACCTCTAGCTATGTAGAAACTAGACTTCGAATGGTGCAAAAAGACTAAGGATAAACCTGCGCTACGAAAGCAGCTCAGTTTTGTAGCGCTTTTCGTAGTGTAGTGTTTAGCTCTTTCTCCAATCATATTTTGGCTTTTTTTCTTCAATTAAACCTTAATATTCCATTAACACACCTCCATCAGTCATTTCAAATTAAATTTCATCAAAATATTCCCAAAATTTCATATGAAAATATGCGAAAAGACTTCTTCAGCAGTTTCGTAGCACGCTACGAAACTGCTGTGCAAGCTGATTTTGTGAAAAATGTCTTCAAAATTCGTACCTTGGAGATGTTTAAACTTTAAATTTGTTGGTATGATTTCAAAAACACAGCAATAAGACCCCAAAAAACATAATATTCATCTTTCATCTATGAATTGGTCATTTTACCTTACTGTTTTTATCTGAAAAATAGGTGTTGAGACAGAGCTTGTATCTCCTCATCCATAATGTATTTTGCGAAACTGACGGAGGATTTTGTAGGCCATTATTTATCTAACAAAAACCTTTCTTTGGCTTTTGAAACACCTCTCCTACTGTCCAGAAACTATCTTTGAACAACATGTGTAAAACAGGAAAACTCTGTTTTCTGAAAATATGGCTTCAAAGAAAGCCTTGTATCTCCAAAATGATAAAAATTGCAAAGAAACTGAAAGATTTTTTTGTATTTGGGGATTTGATGAAGAAAAACCTCTTTCATAATTCCAAAATACTTTTGCATGTGGACAGAAACTGATCTTGAAATGTACTGCTAAACAGTCATGTACATGACATTTTGTAACAGCAGTTTTGTAGCGCATTTTCATTTATCAATGGCTCCCACATCCTAATGAATTTGAATAAAATGAGATATTTTGTTGTATTTAGGTATGTTAGGAAGAAAAACCTCTTTCAGTTTTCAAAAATTTGTTTTCAGTTGCCTAGAATCACCTTTGGAAGTTGACTACTAAAACCAGAAAACAGAGTTTTTCTTCATGACCGAAAAAGCTGCTACAGCAGTTTCGTAGCTCACTTAGTGTAAATTTCGCGTTTTGCGCTACGAAAGTAGCAGCGCTTTCATAGCGCATTTCCTCATTTTTGAACTAGAGGCGCTACGAAAGTGTATATTCTTGGCTAATTTCATAATTTCAACCCAAAACCTAATGGAATGACCTCTAAATGAAAAATATGAATCTTTGATCATGGAATGAACCTAAAGAGCTTTATTTGAATTTTTAAAATGACCTTTAAAACCTATAAAAATATCACCTACCCTAATGAATTTTATACCTACTTGAAACCATGACCAAAAACAGTGTAAACATACAATGTTTGGAGAAAATTTTAGGGTGATAACACCCCCTAGGGTAGAAACCTCTGAGAGTAATGGAACCCCAAGAGAATGACTGCTCAGGGGGTTGTAATCAGGGTGAAAAGAAGGACCACTCTGCATAGTAGTACCAACATAAGGAGAATAACCCGCGTGGGAGCCGACACTGGCAACGGGGTTTCCCCCAAGTAAACTAGCCCCTCCAATAAAATTACTCATAGGTGGCGCCCCTTCAAAGAGTGAAATATACCAAGCTTGTGAAATGCTAGAAGCTACATTAACCCCAGGCTGACTAGGGACAACTAACAATCCCCCCCACATATGTCCGAAGGAAAATGTGCCTAACTAAGGGACATGAATGGTTGGTTGGGAAAATCTCGGTGAAAAAATTCCTAGACCTACCCACTGACTAGGTTGAGGTACCATAGTCGGCATAAAATAAGGTGTGCGCACAGAAACATTTGGGAAACGAGTAGAATCCATGGACAAGGTTGGTGGAATTCCCCAGGAAGAAGTGAGAGGCGTGGATGGAGGAGTTGGAATTTCCACACTTAGAGGTGGAAATGCTGACATGGAAACCAAGACTGTGGACGCAGATGGTAATGATGTCTCAGAATCTACCATAGGGTAAAGAGTGGACAAATATACGTAATTTTAGGCTATTGTGGAATCGTCTGGTTTCAGCTGCAATAACGTAGGTCCTAATGCATCGATTAAAGGTGCATTGGCAGGAGTGTCAGAGTCATTCTCCAAAGTCTCAATCAAGACCAGATCACTATCAGTGGGACCAGGCACAGATTCTAATACTATGTGATGGTCTAAGTCTCGAGTGTTGATAGTAACTCTCTGTGCAGGAGAAATGAATCCACTTTGTTCAAGAAGTAAACCTTGAATACGACGTGACCTTCGATGAACAAATTCATCTAGGGTGATATTAATTAAAGTACAATTATGTTAGTACAAACACCCTAAGGCAAAAAATATGGACTCGAACCAAACATCACACACTAGAAATGTCCTAAAAGATAGCACATGTAAACAAAATACAAAGAATGTAGTGGTGGAATAGTTACACTAGCAACCTGCTTCCCAACCCTTTTAGTTGCGAAATCAGCACAAGTGCCCTCACAAGATGTGGAAAAACCCCCGAGAGGATTGAGAGAGTATGACTAATATCTATCCCATGTATAGAGAAGATGACCCCGAACCTGTACCTGTGTACGAGCCCTAGAAAGGACCACTATGGTCACCACCGACAATAACACGACCTAGGGGGAAAATCGAAAGACAAATATACATGCAAGGGAAGGAAACTTAACCCCAAAAAGGATCTAAAACCGAAAACCCCTTTAGATTTTCCTCCCAAGTGATCCCAAAGTGATAAAAGCATTGTTTGTATGCTGGCAAATTCTTCTATATCATGCCACTTGAAACTAAGCAAAATTGGTCATGTCACCCCGCGTAGCCCAAGTGTGACCTCATGCTTAACCCTCTTGTGAGAAGGGATTCCCATACCAAACTATAGCAAAAAGGATTTTACTCCCTACTGCAAGTTTCTAAGTTGATTTTATGGTATTGGAGTTGTTAGCTCACACTCCTATCTCCAAGACCCTAGCCTAAGCTAGTGTTGGTGTACTGCCAATAAATGTAAAAGATGAATCTAGTTAATTTTATTATCACGTTTTTTTTAATGGTTTTTTTTTACACAAGTCAGAAACAGTGTGAAACTGAGATGGTGTGTAAGACCCTTAGTTAGTCACCCTAATACAACTATGTGCAATTTTTTTTTTTCACTTTGATGAATGTTAGCTATGAGAGGTTAATATTTTTCAAAACACATTGATGCCTATGATGATGCAATTTTCACTAGATCTTCCTGAATGCAAAATATCCCAAGAATTTTTGAATTAATGACCCAAAAACAAACCAAAAAGAGATATCAAATCAAGTTTCCCAAGAAAGAACACAATACACTCCAAAAGCAAAACACCTAGGAAAACAAAGCCCAACCAAACACACTCAAAATGAAAAACCTGAAATCCAAATTGAAATAAAAAAAGGAGGCAATTTCAATCAAGCTAGGGTTGCAGCACAATGGCTCAACCAGGGCCAATGTTCTACAAAGGACTAAACTGAACCCTATAGGCCAGAAGGCCTAAAAATATCTAATGAAGGTGATACAATATGACAAAACACACTCAAAATAAATTTTTCAAATGACAGCTACACAACCAGTCACAACATCACCGTTTGTGACACAAATGACCAAAGATCAAAGAGATCGCTCAACAAGGAGGAACAAAAATGAGAAAAAAACACAAAATATGAAGGTAAAATGTAAATCAAGTATAAACATTTGTTGAAGACAGCCAACCATATCTGGTAATGAAGTTAAGAGGAAAAAATCAAAACCAATCCAAGGCACCCAATCAAAACTCAACAAGAAAATCGAACAATAATGAGTAACAGAAGAGGCTTGAATAAATTGATCAAAATGGATCAAATTAGGGACATACAACAGTTTCTCAACTACATAAAATGACAACCCAAACACATTTTTAGTAGATCAGCAAGTAATGACAAGCTTAATCCCTAATGAAATATAAGAACTCCTCCAAATAGGAACCTAACCAATCCAAAGAAAAACAACTAAACAAAAACATATCTGGACTAGATCCATCAAGTATATAGGAAGCCCATACTATATAAAGAAAAACACAAAAGTTTCAAACTGAAAGAAAGCCTTTTCCAAGGGCTAAAATCCTTAGCCACAGGCACAAATCTGCCTTGGAAGGGCTAGCTGCAGGCACAAGCATTTCATCCAGCAGGCACAAGCCTATAAGGTAGCGTCTAGGGAAAAAACTCAAAAAATCACTATAAATTAGCATAGATTCCGAGAGGCAAGAAAAATACAGAGGAAATAAACCATGAAAATAGCCGAAAAAAATCGATTTTTTTTAGAAAACTCAGCAAATCAGATAACAGAGGACCTGATCAAGATTGGAGGAAAATTAGACACAAAGCGTGCGTGCTCTCATTTAAAGCACCTGTTTTGTTGCATCATAAATTGAAATGAGTTTTTTATCCATGATCTAGTGTCTGATTAGATCACCAGACAGACAGAGACAAGACTAATGAGACAAAAAAGGGAACTCAATCTCATATGATCAGACAAGTAGCATGAAATCATATTTATACTATGAGCGAGAGAAATGGCACCTTGCCTCCTCGTAGGTTCAGGAAGGATCTTGAATTCATAACAGAATCCTCGCGCCCCACTCAACTGATATGTTTCATCTTCACACGATCTCAACACCTTCACACAAACACAAACACTCAAGGAAGACAAATGATCTTCCTTGGAAGATTGTTAAATAAAAAACAATATAAATTGATTACAAGTTCTGCTGAAAACATAATCATGTAAAGGAGGGAAAATACATATTCATTAATCATATAAAATGATACAACAATTATACCTTCGCATATTTTCCCCACTGTATCCAAGAAATAAGTATGAAAATAAACTCACATATAATCAAGACCTCACAAGTTCTCTCTAGCAGAAAAATGGAAGCATAGGATCAAGATCTCAACTCTCCAAAACTAGTTGACCCTCTCAAATGATCCAGTATAAAAAGGTAGAGGAGAGGTCCCAGGAGGATGTATGCAGATCCTCAGGACGAAGAGAAGTTATAAAACCTTCTAACTTATGAGACTTGGCTAGCTCAAATAAATGAGACATCGAACTGATCTGCTAGGGACCAAGTCACTTTAGAACATTCCCTTGGTTGCAAGCATATAAAGGGCTAAAGAGGTCCCTAGCCATGGGCATAAAAAGGCCCGGTAGCGGTTATAAGATCCTGGCTACATGCACAAGCCTGCCTAACTGTAGCTAAAGGAAAAACTGGCTAAAAATAAGTATTCTTGTCAGGAAAAGGTCATGCAGTCATGAGGGATAAGGGTCATTGATCCAGGGGGAGCAAAATAGGCCAATAACAAATATGTGAATTGTGCTTGAAGTGGAGAAAAGTGGTATCTATATATACACATTGTAAGGGGTTGAATAGGCACCTCTTGGGAAAGGTCTACTTGGTCACCTTGTGGTGTCTAGAATAGATATTCAAATTTTCATTTTCCCACTCTTGATACGATCATGAAGAACATACCTTATCAAAATTTCTTTTGAATATAAAACAAATAAATATTTTATTTTTCTTGCAATCATGAAGAACATTCTTCAAACTATTTTTTATTTTACAAATATAATTTTTATTTCACCATTAAAAGTAAAAATTAAATATTATGAAGACTGACCATATCTACAAAATTCAACACTCCCTCTTAGTTAGGGAGGTATCCATACTGACTATCCAGATGTTCTATGTATACATGATCTCTCTAAGGAAAACTAAACTTCATCGATGTCATCATCATATAGTTCAACACTCTTGAACTACATCAACATTATCATTATCAAGAGGTACCAAAACTCAGGTTAGCACTCCTATCCAATGGTACTCACTCAACTAGTCACCATGATATGGTGGGTGCCTCACCTCATGGTACTCTGACTAGTTCAAGTTTAATATCACCCATGGCCAAATCCTAGGGACACCCATTTACCAACAAAAAATTCCTCACTATAGGCCATGATACTAAAAAGGCACCCACTCCATTGAGTGTTTGGACCTCAAGGACCATTCTCTCGAGAATGTTCGTCCCTCATGCTATCTAATCAACATTATGGACCATGCTCCTGTTGTCACTTACATTCTTAGCCATGTCCATGTTTTCCACTCATCAACAATTTTATTCATGCTCCTGTTGTCACCAACATTCTAAGCCATGCCCCTTTTGACATCACTTCAATGCTCCCTATCACTAATAGAGGGGTTCTCCACAAGTCCAAGCTTGTACCTGAATTTTACAAACTTCACCTGGGATAGAGACTTTGTGAGAATATAAACTATTTTCTCATTAGTGGGAATATACTAGAGTCTTACTTCTCCCTTGTCTACAATATCACGAATTCAGTGGTATGGGATCTCAATATTATTCATTTTGTCATGAAACAAAGGATTTTCTATCAGCTTCACAAAGCTTTCATTATCACATAACAACACATCCAGATCTAGCATCTAGTCAAACAAACTAGAGAGTAGATTATGAAGCCATACTCCCCCACAACATGCCAAACAAGCTGCAATATACTTTACCTCTATAGTAATAAGTATGACAAATGTCATATTCCTACTCATCCAGGATATTATAGAAGATACCAAACTGAAACACGCACTCGATGTGCTCTTCATGTCATTTTTACTCCCTTCCCAATTAGACTCTTTATATCCCAATAGTTGTATCTCACCACTGGAAGCATATCTCAAATACTAGTCAACATTACCACATAAATATCTCAATTTATGCTTTTTTTCAATCCAATGCTCATTTCTTGGTTCTATCTAGAATTGGCTCAAGGTGTTCACATGTGGTTCACATCCAAGCAAATGTTTGGCATGTATTCACCAAATACATCAATGATATAATCAAGTTTTGGTACATGTACGGATCTACCAAATGAGACACAAAATATCTACTCTTTCTCAAATTATTCACCGTAAGAGTTGTCATAGACTTACATTCCATCATTCCAAACTTTTGAAGGATCTTGTTGACATATTTCCCTTACCCGAGAAGGATTTCACCAGCTTTCTACCAAAATTCTAATCCCAAATATTAATGCATCAAACTAAGATCCTTCATATCAAATTCAGATTCCAACTCCCTTTTACACTGAATAAAAATATTCTCTACACTTGTCAAGAACAAATCATCAACATATAGTAGCAGCATCACAAGCTCACCCTTCACAACTTTTATATAAAGGTTTGGATAAGCAACACTTTTACAGAATCCAAGTCTCATCGGATATCCATCAACTCTGGAATACCATGCTCTTGGTGCTTGCTGGAGTCCATACAAATACTTCTTCAATATGCACACATGAGATTCTCTATAATTAACCTCAAAACTTTAAGGTTGTTATATGTAAACATCTTCCTCAATCAGACCATTGAGGAAGGTGGTATTCACATCCATTTGATATAGCTTCCATCCCATAAACTAATAAAGAGAAATAAGATATCTAATTATGGTTTACCTGGCAATCGGTGCAAAGGTTTCATCATAACATTATCCCTCTCTCTAGGAGAATCCTCTGGCCACAAATCTTGCCTTGTATTTTTCAATGCTCACATATGTTGCATGCTTGATCTTGCATATCCACTTTTAAGTTTCCATAGAATTTCCTTCAGGTATTGGAAAAATATCCCAAATATTGTTCTTGATAATTTATTGGTGTGCTTCCATAGTGCATCCTTCCACACTTGTTGGGTGGTTACTTCCTTAAAGTTGGAAGGTTCAGATTCAATCAATTTTAGTCATAAGTGTTGGACAACCAGAATACCTCTTAGGTCTCTTAGATTCCCTGAAGGTGCATCATGGAGCTATATTTCCTTATGCATACTACAAATTATAATTGATCCAAGTCAGTATTTTCTTTTTTCTAGATAAACAACAGGATCCAATGTTTCACAAGGTCCTTCTAGAATTTCTTCACGATATTCAGGATGACTTGAGGATGTAGGAGAACCTGCAACTTCTTAATTTGGAGCTACATGATTCTTTCTTATAATTCAATATCTAAGTGTTCTTCTCTGCATTTCCAATAAGCAACATATTCCTAAAAATCCATGCCCCTTCTTACTTCAACTCGTCAATGCCCTAGAATATAGATCCTATAGGATTTTGATGACTTACTGTACCCAACAAATACCCCCTTCCTTTCATATAATTCTAACTTATTTCTCTTATCCTTGGGTACATGTATGAACATGAGACAACTAAATATTCTCATATGATTAACCTTTGGTTTCTGACTAATGAATGTTTCTTTAGGATTCTTATCTTCTAGAAGTCGATGAGGACTTCTATTTAGAATGTAGATGGTTGTCCTCACTTCTTCTCCCCACAATAAAATTGGAACATCTTGATCATGTATCAATGCCTTCATATATTCTTCAATAGATATATTATTTCTCTCAAACACTCCATTATATTGAGGATTATAAGAAACTATCAGCTCCCTCGTAATCTCAACTTCCTTAGATAAAGTAATGAGTTCCTTAGATGTGTATTCTCCTCCATCATTTGATCTCGAAGTCTTGATTTCCTTCCTCGTGTGCTTCTGCACTTTGGCTTTGAATTCTTGGAACTTTCTGAAAACTTCATCTTTTGACTCCATAAGATAGATCCACTTCTTTCGAGAGAAGTCATCAATAAAGGATACATAATAGAGAGTGCCTTGAGGAGATTGCATCAACATAGGACCGCACACATTGGAGTGGACTAGATCCAAGATCTCTTTGAACCTATGTTCACTGCTTGGAAAATGTTTCTTAACATGATTTCCAAGACCACATCACTTACACACAACTTTATGATCCATCTAAAATTTTGGTACACCTGAAACAATCTACTTCAAAGTTGGCAAAGTTCTATAATGAAGGTGTGCATATCTTCTATGCCATATCTCACAAGGATTAATATCATTCTACACTAAAGCTTGGGAAGGTTGATGTAGGATTTTATACACTTCATGAATCCCAATAATCATAGCATAGCTTATACTAGAGCCCTTGTCCCACAAGGAATATCCCATCAATGAAGGTTACTCTATCTCCTCTATCTTCTAAACATGAAATTGAAACCAATTTTTTTTTCAAACCTAGATCATAGAGTATGCTTCTCAAGTGATTGTTTTCCCCTATTTCCGTCGATTTTTGGTAGCATCGGAAGTGATCTATGTCTCAAATTTTGTGGAGAGGATTAGGCACTGGTATTCCAAAGAACCCAAAAACCGTTTGTGAAAATTCCACTCGGATAATGCTTTTTTGTACAAATTAATTATTTTAATGGGCACCCTAAGTCCAACTTAGGTAAATTAAATAATTAAAAGGTATTAATAAAACAGAGTGAGAATGATATATAAAGCGAAGATCAAGGAATGTTATAATCTTATTCATTGGTTAGAGGTCTAATCTCGGCCATTGATTTCTCAATGAGAATACTATAAAGGAAGACTTGAGGGTCATTTGGAAAGACACACACAGTGAATCTTGAGTTCAAATTCTTCTCACGGAGCAGTGCTCGGACAAAGATCAGATCTAAGTGATTCAATGCAGTGAGGGACAAAGTAGCTTCTGGAGAGAAATTTTCTCAGACATAGAATTTGTTTGGGTTCCCATGTTTTGGCCAGATTGGCGAGACCAAAAGATGAGACAACATCAGAACCACTTTTGGGCCCTAGGATCTAGCCCTCCTGGACCCAGAGAGGGATCTCTCTAATCAGAGCAAAGAATGATATATCTTTGAAGCTCAAAAAAGATGTTAGGCTAGTTATGGAGCACAAAGGGGGTTTTAAGTGATTTGGTTGGTTGGTTTCAGGGTTGGTTATGGGATCATGAACTGAGAAAGTAATGGGAAGAAAGGAACAGAGCAGCAGGATGCTTCAGCAAAGAGGATAGGTCAAAACTATGCCATCCATTGGGCTATGGAGTCATGAAAGGTAATTACATGCAACAGCTCGCCAAAGCTTCCAAAGGGAAAGTCATCTAATACTAAAGGGTCTTTTTAGACTAGATGGTGGGGTGGAACATTAAGGAAGGAAAGTGAAAGAAGGAGAGTAACCCAAT